>CM042016.1:66030881-67230881 GCA_023525715.1 Cichorium intybus | reverse complement strand
TCAACATTCACCACTTTCATACGCCATGACAGCAACTGCTCAAGTTCCAAAGCTATGGGTCAACAGGGCACACCATACAGCACGTCTTAATGCCGATGGTCAATCGATATCCTTTGACATTCTCACCACCAACGACAACAAGAAGACGATTACTGTAAAGAAAGACCAATTTGTAAAAATCCTTCATCTACCAGTGTCTGGACGGTTTCAGATGGCCTCTTAGTCTGAAATCCTGAACATGCTGAATGAGATGGGTCATACCCCAATAACTCGATCCATGAGTTCCTTCAAGAAAAACAGACTTCTTTCAATCTAGGGATACTTTTTCAATGTTATTCTACGAAGTCTCTCAGGAAGGACTTCGGGTCTTGATTCTGCAGCCTAAAGTTTCCTACAACTTCACTATGGGATCTACTACAACGTTCCTGTTGATTATGCTTCGATCCTATGGACAGACTTCACAACCTACCTGAATCATGCGAAGCGAGCCACATACATCGCTTCAACATGTTTCTGGGCACTTATCGTCCAAGCTGCGTATTCCCATGAAAAAGTACCAGTCCCTTCGGATCTGCCCGTTCATGACTTTAGCACTGTCCAAGTCCCATCTGGTGCAAATTCGGATGAAAGGATGGACTTCATCGCCCAAATTCCTGAGGCGATGTTATGCAAGGTTCCTGATGACAATCAAACCTTGATTGACTATCGCAAGACAATCACCACACCTGCACCCCTCCGAGTCTTCACAAGGGTCACAGAATCCGAACTTCCTAAGGCCAAGGGTGGAAAACGCAAGGGACAAGCTGAACCATCCGAAGTCCCGGCCAAGAAGACAAGAACCAGGAAGAAGACTCAGGCGGTTAAACCAGAGAAGAAGAAACAAATGCAGACTTCTAGACCATCCACTCCTCGATCAGAAGAAGAAGAAGAAGAGGAAGAGGAAGACAACACGATTCAGGCTGATACCATCACACCACCATCTCCAACCGGAACGACAACTACTACGGTACCGCCTGAAACTCCATGTAACGACCCAAAAATCTTGAATTTATATTCGAGGTAACGCTTAAGGTAAATACCAAAAATTTTGACAGTTGTAAAATAATGTAGCGGGAAATGCTGTAAAACAGTAATAAAAAGTTATAAAATATTGGTTTATGTGAAGTTTGTATTGTAATGTGCGAATAGTGAAATTTAGTCAAAAAGGGCAAAATGGTCATTTGACAACCAAATGACTTCTAAGTAATAAAAATATGAATTTTTGGGTAAAATGTAAGAAATAAAACTTGGTGTAATAAAAGTTGGGTTCTAGTGTTACAAATATGAAGAATGGAATTTCAGGGGCTGAAATGTCATTAAGCCAAAGTTGGAAAATATATATATGAGAAAATATCTCATAAATGGCCATAATTATAGAAGAGAGTTCTGGGAACTCTCTGGAAGAACCGAGAGCACGGGTTCAAGAAGATGAGCGGGGAATTGGAGTTGGAATGGAAGAATCAAGCAAAGGAAAGAAGATTTCCAAGTGGGTGGCCTAATTCAAGAGGTTTTGTTTAAATCATGGAAAAACCCAATTTTTGGCTCAAGAACCCTAGCTCACGGGTCCTTGTGATCAAAGATGGTTTTAATGGTTGTTATGAAGTTTAATATACCATAAAAGATGGAAGAAGTCGGTTGTAAGAGATGGTTTCAAGGAATTTTAGTTTTTGGACCAAAAATGTTAAAAACGGGAATTTCTAGAAATGGATTGGAATCACCAATTCCATTGTTTAGAAACTGAAATAAATGAATGGTTTTTGTCCTGGAACAATCCCCTATTTATTAAGTAGAGTAATAAGGACTTAATGGGTGAAAATGGGGATTTGTAGCTGAAAAATCGTGATTCTGGACTGTCCAGCAGAGATCGGGTCGCGATCTATTAAGGATCGGGCCGCGATCTAGATCGGGTCGCGATCTCTGCCCAGTAGCAAAAATCAGCCCCATGTTAAGAGAAGTTTTAGAAGTTTCATTTTTGGAAATTGGGGCTAAGCTTGTCCGTTTGACCTCAAATTTTAAACACAAGTCCAATATAGTATGAAACTTCATGGAAAATTGTCGGAATACGTATACAACCTCCCGAGAATACTGTAGCAAAACACGTATAATTCGGGAAAGTATACGACACATATAAAGTTAGATATTTAGAAGTTATATACTTGTCATGAACCATATTGGTATAGTAAGGACTCTAATAAACTATAGAGTCAGTTATAATTAATGTTAATGTAAAACATGTTAATTATAGGTTCATTGTGAGACCCGTTCCGCCGAGTCGCGGCCAGGACAGATCCGCGGCGCGGCTCGGGCGAGAATCTAGAATCGCGTAGGATTTATACGCGCGGGGCGGTTCTAAAGAACCCGCGACGCGGTGCGCCTCTAAAGTGAAAAAAACCCTAATTCGGATTTAAACGCCTATATAAAGGGACCCAGCCCTTGGGTTCGTGTTTTTGGGAGTTTTCTGGAGCAGAGGCGTCCGGTTTTAGCCAAGGTTGTAAAAATCGCTTGACGGTAGCTTGGCGGTCGAGTAGGGTTAAGGGATTAATCGGATTAATCGGGGATTAGTCGGGGATTAATCGGAGACCCTAAAAATATAAAAAATATATTTAAAAATATATAAATATAAAAATACCAAAGTTTGATACATTTTATTCCGAAATACACATCAAATATTATACATTTGTTTATTTTTATTCATTAATATTAATTTTTGTAAAGTTTTCTTGAGTTATTAGAGAGTGTTTGTGTCGTCATTTAAAAATAAAAAAATAAATAATAAATTAAAAAATTAAAAAATTGAAAAAATGACCACCAAGACCGATTAATCGGCCGCCAAGACCGATTAATCGGCCGCCAAGGCCGATTTTTACAGCAAACCGTCAAGCTGACCGATTAGACCTAATCGTAATCTGTTGAAGACCGTCAAGCGACTAATCGCCGATTAATCGGCCGCCAAGGCCGATTTCTGCAACACTGGTTTCAGCAGAGACTCTTTGGTTCCAAGGCTTTGGAGGTTTGAAGGAAGGAGATCCAACACGGGAGAAGGTTTAGGACGGCTCGTGGGCATCACTCCGTCCTTCAGAAGTAAGGTAAGAAGATTTACTCTTCTGACTTTCCTTTTTATCCCGTCATATGGTGTTACCAGTTGGTTTGTAGCTTTAGACGATTTGTAGCACTTAGGGTTTGAACCAAGGACATGCATGGACTTGCATGTCCATAAGGAAGTGACCTTAGGGTAGTTTCTGATCCCAGGAAGGGTGTAGAAAGGAACCCTAGCCGATTGATGTACTGTTAATCGCTGAAAAACATTTTGGAATGTTACGAGCCGCGACGCGGACTGGCTAAGTCTGGCGCGGACTCGGCTGAAACCACGTAATTGTGCAATGCTAGCCGTGGCGCGTAGGGCGAGGAGCCACGCCGCGGCGAGCGACTATTTGACCAGAAATTTAGTTTTGACCACGGTTTGATGGCAAATAGTGAGTCTAACCTTTAGGCAGGTTTGTAAGAGCCTGGTCAGTAATTGATATGTTGTATGTGTGTGGGATTTAGGTGTGGACGAGCTAAGTGGGGATATTAGAGAATATCTGTGCGGTTTCGAATCAGGTGAGTATCCTCACCTTACTATATGATGTTGCATGTTAGACATCTTGTATGTTATTTACAGTTATATGATTTGCTCTATATCTGTGACTATTTGTTGTTGGGCTCAGTACTGATGCGTGTCCTCTCGTAGCTGTTGTATGGCGAGTTGGACTATTGCCTTGTCCCATAGCTGTTGTATGATGGGCTGGGCCATAACCGGGAACCCATAGCTGTTGTATGATGGGTAGAACCTTCCCGTGTCCATAGCTGTTGTATGATGGATGCCCGTAGCTGTTGTATGGCGGGTAGGGTCGGGTCGTTCTAGAGGACGGGTTGTTTAATGTGTGGGCATGTATGGTAACTTGTGGACTCACTAAGCTTTAAGCTTACCCGTTGTTTTATAACATTTTAGGTATTTCAAATGACAAAGGGAAGGGCAAGGTTTGACGGCAGCGCATCGCATTCCAAGGATTGATGTCAATGAACTATATTTAGTATTTTCAAATGTTTCCGTTGTTAAATTTAAGTATTATGTTGAATAGTTTTATGTTTTGGAATAAATGTTTTATTGGAACCTTGGTAATAAATGATTTTTTTAAAATTTTTGAAATTGGGGCGTTACATTCATGCCAAATGAATATTGGATCACGAAAGAGTATGAATGCAAAGAACGTTTTGACAATCTACTAGCAATACATGAGGTGAGTACATGCAGTATTTTTACCCATTCTGGGATACATGGCAAGTAAGTATTTTCAAGATTTCCTATAAAATTTCTATATTTGAAATTATATGCAAGAGTATTATTTCTAACTTGTTGTGAAAGGATAATGCTATATTTGAAGTTATGTTTTTAACTACAAGTTAAATTAAGTGAAAGTATGTTGGTCTATGAACCAACTATGTGAAAGTATATTTTGATTACAAGTTATATATGTTTTCTAGTATGAATGGCATATAGCCACAAGATGTTTAAGAAATATGTTTTGGTTACAAACTGTACATGTTTTCAAGTATGAATGGCATATAGCCATAAGATGTTGGGAAGTTTGATTTGGCATAAAGCTTAGAATGTTATAAAAACATGTTTTAAACGTATGATTATTATGTGAAGAAAGTTATATATTTGGCATTTAGCCATAAAGACATAAAATGATGAAGTTTGGCACTTAGCCACTATTTATATGTATGTGAATAATGTTCAAGTAAGCAGAAAGTATTTTGTATGACTGGTATTTGTAGCAAGCAGCGTTAGTAAGGGAACTATGTTCCACCTACCCGTGTTAGGTAAGGGGTCTACTGGGGAAAAAGCCCCATCGCGAAGTAGATTGCCTAAGCAACTTCTATGGTGAGGATTGATCCATTCTTTCTTGCTATAGAGACTTGGGGTATCACTTATAGTGATTAAGGCCCTAAGTATAAAAATTCAGCAAGCTTTTAAATCCAGTCAAAGAAAGTAAGAAAGAAAGTATTCTTTTGTAAAGTATATTATGAAGTGATTTCGAAAAGTAAAGAGTTATAGTATGATACTACTATAAGTTTTGAAAGATGTTATTTTTGTAAAGTATATTATGAAGTGATTTCGAAAAGTAAAGAGTTATAGTATGATACTACTATAAGTTTTGAAAGATGTTATTTTTGTAAAGTATGTTATGAAATGATTTCGAGAAGTAAAGAGTTATAGTATGTTATTACTATAAAGTTTTGACAGAAGTTTTATGTTATAAATTTTATAAAAAAATTGGAAAAGAAGTTAAAGGTTTGAGTCTAAAACTCATGTAACTCACGAGACATTATTTTCTTACGTATTTTATGTTTTGCCATGTATTCCAGGTTAAAATGCTAAGGTAAAATTGGTTGAAGTATAGCTGGAGTGGAGCCCGAGTTAGCTCCCGTCTTGGACTCAAGGTTTAATCCTTTCTTGCTTACTATGGTTAATTTTGATATGGATTTGTAACACCCACTGTTTTAAGCATGTAAATTATCGGTTTTTGACAAACCGTATTTTTGTATTCATGTATTTATACGAAAATTCATGGTATTGCAAACAGTGAAAAATGGGGTGTCTCAAGTTGGTATCAGAGCCAGGTTTAAGCAAATTAGGATTGGCTTGTTCCACTCCTAGGCTTAAACTCATGCTATAGGAAAGTTAGTTTATGAAAGTATGCTATATGGTGTCTTAAATGATTAAGACATTATGCATTATTTAAAGTATGGAGATATATAAAACAAAGAAGTGTTGAGTTAACGTTTAAAGTGAGCAAAAATCTGACCGTTAGGAAAATTATATGATATTTTCCGTAACCGTCTAAATTTATTAAAGGCTATGTTTATAAAGTAGTAAGATTTCTAGTAGTGATCACCATGTACTTATAATGGTGTTATATGTTAAAAGAACCAATGTCCCATGAGACCTTGTGGTAACAACAGAATCAATATTTATAGGTGATTATGGTAATATGGGCCCGTATTATCATAATCACAGGATATATATTGAGACGGGTGGTATCGCAAAGGAATTATGGCATTCTGGTGGGTAAGGTGTGTGAAGAGAGTAGCAAGAATAACATAGGAATTGTATGCCTATGTAACAAGAACAAGAAAGATTATAAGTAATAAAAGTTAATGCAGTGGATATATACCACTTAGTATGGTAAAGTAAAAGAAATAATGTGATAATTAATACTTTTTAGACAGATTGAAAGACATTAAAGGATATGCCTGTCGAGGCGAGATGAAGTATGAATAAGAGCAACTTAAAGAGAAATTATGGGTATTGATTACCTATATAAGAGTTGTAAGACTCTTACATGAAGAACGAAAATTATAAGCGGAATGTATTAATAGTACATAAATTTTGTAAAAGTAAAAGAGTAGTAAAGAAGAGTTTAATGACAGCAAGTGGTATGCTTTGGGCATGACCATTGAATTTAATTTTTTTTTTCTAAAATACGTACGAATATGAAAGGCATAAGGGAAGCAGGATATCGTTGTAGTATGATGAGAAAAGCTAAAGATAGAAGATGACAATAGTAGCGGAGAGTTGAAGACTAACTGCCAGGGTTGAACAAAGAAGTTAATAAAAGTGTCCAAATATTGGACAATTGATCAAGTCATAAATATAGTAGTGAGTTGAGAAATATGACAAATTAAAAATTGATGAATGGGGAATTGTTAAAAATTATGACATTCCAAGTAAATTGCATTATTGTAATGTGATTAAACAAATATGAATCGAGAAATAAAGGTTGAATGCCTAAATACATATTAGGCAAGAAATTAAAGATGAAACAAATGATGAGGATAAACAGACGAATATAATGAAAGACTTTAAAGAAAATGATGATAAAATATTGGTTATCCGGAATTAATTTCCACAACCAAATGAAGGAAGTATAATAAGAAATACTAGCAATAAAGGAGTATAATGATGTATGATAATTGAAGAAAACTAAAAGCATGTAAGCGAAATGACCACAGGTCATAAACATATGAAGTAAAAAACAAGAGTAAACGTCTAAATAAGTATTAGACAAAGAATCAAAGACAAGATAAGAACTAAAATAAAGAAACAGGAAGTTATTACTTCTAATGGAAGTGACAGGTGAAAGTATTCAAAGATTGTGAGTAATGATTAGTACATGGATAGTAACTATGAAATACAAAGAAATATATATATGGTGATATGAGATTATAGATATAAATGAATGAGTAAGTTTTGGAATTTATACAAGGTATAAAAGTATAAAGGTGATTATGAAATAGGTATTCTAAATAGAATACTATAAAGTATGAAGCAAAAGAGCAAAATAATGTATTGGGCATATTGCTTCCCAATATAAAAGAATGAAATATAATGAGAAAATGAATGACCGATGTGTAACACCTAGAGATACATAAGAAGTAAGTCCCATATAATATATAGAGTGTAAAAAGTGGAGATTAAATGAAATATCAATGTAATGTGTTAGGCATGTAGCCTTATAACACATAGAAAATATAGTAAAAGATATAATGGAAGAAAGTGGGGCTTAAAGCCTAGAAAGTTATAAGTAAAAGTATGTAAGATAAAAAAATGAAAGAAAAGAAGAATACAAGATGAAAGTAAGGAATTGAACATCAGATTGAAAACCTTTAGATATATGTTAGAAAGAAGACCGAAAGGATGAAAATTTATCCACAAGTGACATTGGTAAATTGAGTGTTGAGTTAGATAATTGTCACGGGACAAAAATGGATGAAGTACTTAATTAGAGTTCTTAAACAAAAAGGAAATTATGTATATGTGTACGAGTATATTATATAATTAAAAACTTGTAAATATATGTTAAAAAAGTAGTTTGAGACCATGGTGTGCACCACGGTGATAGGTCAGAACCAAAAATATGACCAAAAGTATATAAAGTTGGAAATTAAATTCTTTACAGCTTTGACTATCTATAAAAGTCAAACTTAGAAAGTAATCATGAAACCATTTGAAGTATGCAAAAGGTATAAAGAAATTGAGAATTTGGAATTATAAAATAACATATTTGATAAAAGAGTGGGATTACCAAGGTAGTAATCAAGAGATAAAAGAGAGCAACAAAGTCTATTTGTAAAAGTCTAAAGTGAGACAAGAGTTTGAGAGTCGATATTTGTGATCAAGAAGTTAATAAATATGATTTGTGAAACCTAATTACACCACGAGATTATAATATCATAAAAAGTGTAATAAGATGAGAATGGTACACGGGTACCTTAGAAGATAAGAAATGTACTCATAGGAGTACTGTAAGAAAGCTAAGAAATGAAAAAGACAAAATTGTATTAGTAAGTGTAATGAGTAAACGAGAATAAAATCTCATAACTAATAAAGGAGGATGAAAGAAGTATCTTGGATTGCTATTATGTCGAAATGTGCAAATAGCATGAGAAAAAGGTGATATAACATATGTATTAATGAAAGTAATACAAATATAATGTAAGAGATGAGTAAGAAGTATATGAAAAGGACATTTTATAAAAGATGGATTCGGAATGAAAGTAATAAGTATAATGATGTAATAGTAGCATACATATACGAAATGAAAAGAGATATGTATTTAAAGAAAATAATACATATCGTTTACAAAGTGGAACATATAGAAGAGGATTGCGGAAGTATAGAAGCTAACAAGAATTATACAATTAGTATACATTTAGTAGTATAAAAGCCAAAAGTGGAAAAGAAGGAAGTTGACAGAAATAATAGATCAACTTCAATAGTGAAAATGTACAAATTTACAAGGTCAAACATTGTGTATTATACATAGAAAGAAAGCTATTGATGTGTAGTTTCTAAAATAAAAAGCGGTATGTTGTTTCGATTCTTCTAGAGTAAGATATGCAGATTTTTATGAAAGGTATATTGTTTTGACAGATTCTGTCCCAAACAGAAAAGTAAGGATGTGAAATAAAACAAAAGGAATGCATTCCTTATGAGTAGTAATATGTCGAGAATTGTTAGTAGATGTAAAGAATAATAAAGTGAAGTTTAAAAGATCTAAAGAACAACTATGTAAAGATAAGAAGTTCTAAAACTTCTAAAAAGAAAGAAGAAGTTATGTTCGAGTAAAATGTCCGTAAAGGGACAAGATTTTTTTTCAAAGAAAGGTATTGTGTATTTATAAAATTATATAAATACAAAATCTTACCAAAATTGTATTTGGGAAGAGTCTTATAAGTGAAGAATGTGATTAATATAATCTCATGAAGTTTTGGTAAACATATGAGAAGAATTACAAAGTAAGCTGTTATTCTTGATAAGAATATGAAAGTAGAAATCTCTAAAAGTTGATTAAGAACCAAAAGTAACTCAAAGAAGAAAAATACTAAAAAGATAAAAGAATAAAGAATATGAGTATGGGTTGATAAAAGAAAGTATTTACTATGAACCAAACTTGAGCTGAGAACCTTTGAAGAAAAGGAAGAAGTGATCCCTTAAATTAATAGTTGGATGATGATTCCGAGGACGGAATCCCAATAAGGGGGGGGGGGGGTAGTTGTAACGACCAAAAATCTTGAATTTATATTCGAGATAACGCTTAAGGTAAATACCAAAAATTTTGACAGTTGTAAAATAATGTAGTGGGAAATGCAGTAAAACAGTAATAAAAAGTTATAAAATATTGGTTTATGTGAAGTTTGTATTGTAATGTGCGAATAGTGAAATTTTGTCAAAAAGGGCAAAATGGTCATTTGACAACCAAATGACTTCTAAGTAATAAAAATATGAATTTTTGGGTAAAATGTAAGAAATAAAACTTGGTGTAATAAAAGTTGGGTTCTAGTGTTAAAAATATGAAGAATGGAAGTTCAGGGGCTGAAATGTCATTAAGCCAAAGTTGGAAAAATATATATATAAGAAAATATCTCATAAATGGCCATAATTATAGAAGAGAGTTCTGGGAACTCTCTGGAAGAACCGAGAGCACGGGATCAAGAAGATGAGCAGGGAATTGGAGTTGGAATGGAAGAATCAAGCAAAGGAAAGAAGATTTCCAAGTGGGTGGAGTTAAGAAATCAAGTTTATGAACTTGTTCTTAGTATCTTATTCCCGGGTCAAAACTGAAATCTGGAAATCTTAATATATGAAATGGCTTTAATGGTTTCTCCCATCTATTAATGATCAAACCTCAAGTAAACACACCTAATTCAAGAGGTGTTGTTGAAATCATGGAAAAACCCAATTTTTGGCTCAAGAACCCTATCTCACGGGTCCTTGTGATCAAAGATGGTTTTAATGGTTGTTATGAAGTTTAATATACCATAAAAGATGGAAGAAGTCAGTTGTAAGAGATAGTTTCAAGGAATTTCAGTTTTTGGACAAAAAATGCTAAAAACGGGAATTTCTATAAATGGATTGGAATCACCAATTCCATTGTTTAGAAACTGAAATAAATGAATGGTTTTTGTCCTAGAACAATCCCCTATTGATTAAGTAGAGTAATATGGACTTAATGGGTGAAAATGGGGATTTGTAACTGAAAAATCGTGATTTTGGACTGTCCAGCAGAGATCGGGTCGCGATCTATTAAGGATCGGGCCGCGATCTAGATCGGGTCGCGATCATAAGGAGATCGGGTCGCGATCTCTGCCCAGCAGCAAAAATCAGCCCCCTGTTAAGAGAAGTTTTAGAAGTTTCATTTTTGGAAATTGGGGCTAAGCTTGTCCGTTTGACCTCAAATTTTAAACACAAGTCCAATATAGTATGAAACTTCATGGAAAATTGTCGGAATACGTATACGACCTCCCGAGAATACTGTAGCAAAATACGTATAATTCGGGAAAGTATACGACACATATAAAGTTAGATATTTAGAAGTTATATACTTGTCATGAACCATATTGGTATAATAAGGACTCTAATAAACTATAGAGTCAGTTATAATTAATGTTAATGTAAAACATGTTAATTATAGGTTCATGCCAAATGAATATTGGATCACGAAAGAGTATGAATGCAAAGAACGTTTAGACAATCTACTAGCAATACATGAGGTGAGTACATGCAGTATTTTTACCCATTCTGGGGTACATGGCAAGTAAGTATTTTCTAGATTTCCTATAAAATTTCTATATGTGAAATTATATGCAAGAGTATTATTTCTAACTTGTTGTGAAAGGATAATGCAATATTTTAAGTTATGTTTTTAACTACAAGTTAAATTAAGTGAAAGTATGTTGGTCTATGAACCAACTATGTGAAAGTATATTTTGATTACAAGTTATATATATTTTCTAGTATAAATGGCATATAGCCACAAGATGTTTAAGAAGTATGTTTTGGTTACAAACTGTACATGTTTTCAAGTATGAAAGGCATATAGTCATAAGATGTTGGGAAGTATGATTTGGCATAAAGCTTAGAATGTTATAAAAACATGTTTTAAACGTATGATTATTATGTGAAGAAAGTTATATATTTGGCATTTAGCCATAAAGACAGAAAATGATGAAGTTTGGCACTTAGCCACTATTTATATGTATGTGAATAATGTTCAAGTAAGCAGAAAGTATTTTGTATGACTGGTATTTGTAGCAAGTAGCGTTAGTAAGGGAACTATGTTCCACTTACCCGGGTTAGGTAAGGGGTCTACTGGGGAAAAAGCCCCATCGCGAAGTAGATTGCCTAAGCAACTTCTATGGTGAGGATTGATCCGTTCTTTCTTGCTATAGAGACTTGGGGTATCACTTATAGTGATTAAGGCCCTAAGTATAAAAATTCAGCAAGCTTTTAAATCCAGTCAAAGAAAGTAAGAAAGAAACTATTCTTTTGTAAAGTATATTATGAAGTGATTTCGAAAAGTAAAGAGTTATAGGATGATACTACTATAAGTTTTGAAAGATGTTATTTTTGTAAAGTATATTATGAAGTGATTTCGAAAAGTAAAGAGTTATAGTATGATACTACTATAAGTTTTGAAAGATGTTATTTTTGTAAAGTATGTTATGAAATGATTTCGAGAAGTAAAGAGTTATAGTATGTTATTACTATAAAGTTTTGACAGAAGTTTTATGTTATAAATTTTATAAAAAAATTGGAAAAGAAGTTAAAGGTTTGAGTCTAAAACTCATGTAACTCACGAGACATTATTGTCTTACGTATTTTATGTTTTTCCATGTATTCCAGGTTAAAATGCTAAGGTAAAATTGGTTGAAGTATAGCTGGAGTGGAGCCCGAGTTAGCTCCCGTCTTGGACTCAAGGTTTAATCCTTTCTTGCTTACTATGGTTAATTTTGATATGGATTTGTAACACCCACTGTTTTAAGCATGTAAATTATCGGTTTTTGACAAACCGTATTTTTATATTCATGTATTTATACGAAAAACCATGGTATTTGCAAACAGTGAAAAATAGGGTGTCTCAAGGTGGTATCGGAGCCAGGTTTAAGCGAATTAGGATTGGCTTGTTCCACTCCTAGGCTTAAACTCATGCTATAGGAAAGTTAGTTTATGAAAGTGTGCTATATGGTGTCTTAAATGATTAAGACATTATGCATTATTTAAAGTATGGAGATATATAAAACAAAGAAGTGTTGAGTTAACGTTTAAAGTGAGCAAAAATCTGACCGTTAGGAAAATTATATGATATTTTCCGTAACCGTCTGAATTTATTAAAGGCTATGTTTATAAAGTAGTAAGATTTCTAGTAGTGATCACCATGTACTTATAATGGTGTTATATGTTAAAAGAACCAATGTCCCATGAGACCTTGTGGTAACAACAGAATCAATATTTATAGGTGATTATGGTAATATGGGCCCGTATTATCATAATCACAGGATATATATTGAGACGGGTGGTATCGCAAATGAATTATGGCGTTCTGGTGGGTAAGGTGTGTGAAGAGAGTAGCAAGAATAACATAGGAATTGTATGCCTATGTAACAAGAACAAGAAAGATTATAAGTAATAAAAGTTAATGCAGTGGATATATACCACTTAGTATGGTAAAGTAAAAGAAATAATGTGATAATTAATACTTTTTAGACAGATTGAAAGACATTAAAGTATATAACTGTCGAGGCGAGAGGAAGTATGAATAACAGCAACTTAAAGAGAAATTATGGGTATTGATTACCTATATAAGAGTTGTAAGACTCTTACATGAAGAACGAAAATTATAAGCGGAATGTATTAATAGTACATAAATTTTGTAAAAGTAAAAGAGTAGTAAAGAAGAATTTAATGCCAGCAAGTGGTATGCTTTGGGCATGAGCATTGAATTTAAATTTTTTTATCTAAAAGACGTGCGAATATGAAAGGCATAAGGGAAGCAGGATATCGTTGTAGGACGATAAGTTTAAAATGATGAGAAAAGCTAAAGATAGAAGATGACAATAGTAGCGGAGAGTGGAAGACTAACTGCCAGGGTTGAACAAAGAAGTTAAATAAAAGTGTCCAAATATTGGACAATTGATCAAGTCATAAATATAGTGGTGAGTTGAGAAATATGACAAATTAAAAATTGATGAATGGGGAATTGTTAAAAATTATGACATTCCAAGTAAATTGCATTATTGTAATGTGATTAAACAAATATGAATCGAGAAATAAAGGTTGAATGCCTAAATAAATATTAGGAAAGAAATTAAAGATGAAACAAATGATGAGGATAAACAGAGGAATATAATGAAAGACTTTAAAGAAAATGATGATAAAATATTGGTTATCCGGAATTAATTTCCACAACCAAATGAAGGAAGTATAATAAGAAATACTAGCAATAAAGGAGTATAATGATGTATGATAATTGAAGAAAACTAAAATCATGTAAGCGAAATGACCACAGGTCATAAACATATGAAGTAAAGAACAAGAGTAAACGTCTAAATAAGTATTAGACAAAGAATCAAAGACAAGATAAGAACTAAAATAAAGAAACAGGAAGTTATTACTTCTAATGGAAGTGACGGGTGAAAGTATTCAAAGATTGTGAGTAATGATTAGTACATGGATAGTAACTATGAAATACAAAGAAATATATATATGGTGATATGAGATTATAGATATAAATGAATGAGTAAGTTTTGGAATTTATACAAGGTATAAAAGTATAAAGGTGATTATGAAGTAGCTATTCTAAATAGAATACTATAAAGTATGAAGCAAAAGAGCAAAATAATGTATTGGGCATATTGCTTCCCAATATAAAAGAATGAAATATAATGAGAAAATGAATGACCAATGTGTATCACCTAGAGATACATAAGAAGTAAGTCCCATATAATATATAGAGTGTAAAAACTGGAGATTAAATGAAATATCAATGTAATGTGTTAGGCATGTAGCCTTATAACACATAGAAAAGATAGTAAAAGATATAATGGAAGAAAGTGGGGCTTAAAGCCTAGAAAGTTATAAGTAAAAGTATGTAAGATAAAAAAATGAAAGAAAAGAAGAATACAAGATGAAAGTAAGGAATTGAACATCAGATTGAAAACCTTTAGATATATGTTAGAAAGAAGACCGAAAGGATGAAAATTTATCCACAAGTGACATTGGTAAATTGAGTGTTGAGTTAGATAATTGTCACGGGACAAAAATGGATGAAGTACTTAATTAGAGTTCTTAAACAAAAAGGAAATTATGTATATGTGTACGAGTATATTATATAATTAAAAACTTGTAAATATATGTTAAAAAAGTAGTTTGAGACCATGGTGTGCACCACGGTGATAATTCGGAACCAAAAATACGACCAAAAGTATATAAAGTTGGAAATTAAATTCTTTACAGCTTTGACTATCTATAAAAGTCAAACTTAGAAAGTAATCATGAAACCATTTGAAGTATGCAAAAGGTATAAAGAAATTGAAAATTTGGAATTATAAAATAACATATTTGATAAAAGAGTGGGATTACCAAGTAGTAATCAAGAGATAAAAGAGAGCAACAAAGTCTATTTGTAAAATTCTAAAGTGAGACAAGAGTTTGAGAGTCGATATTTGTGATCAAGAAGTTAATAAATATGATTTGTGAAACCTAATTACACCACGAGATTATAATATCATAAAAAGTGTAATAAGATGAGAATGGTACACGGGTAACTTAGAAGATAAGAAATGTACTCATAGGAGTACTCTAAGAAAGCTAAGAAATGAAAAAGACAAAATTGTATTAGTAAGTGTAATGAGTAAACGAGAATAAAATCTCATAACTAATAAAGGAGGATGAAAGAAGTATCTTGGATTGCTATTATGTCGAAATGTGCAAATAGCATGAGAAAAAAGGTGATATAACATATGTATTAATGAAAGTAATACAAATATAATGTAAGAGATGAGTAAGAAGTATATGAAAAGGACATTTTATAAAAGATGGATTCGGAATGAAAGTAATAAGTATAATGATGTAATAGTAGCATACATATACGAAATGAAAAGAGATATGTATTTAAAGAAAATAATACATATCGTTTACAAAGTGGAACATATAGAAGAGGATTGCGGAAGTATAGAAGCTAACAAGAATTATACAATTAGTATACAATTGGTAGTATAAAAGCCAAAAGTGGAAAAGAAGGAAGTTGACAGAAATAATATATCAACTTCAATAGTAAAAGTGTACAAATTTACAAGGTCAAACATTGTGTATTATACATAGAAAGAAAGCTATTGATGTGTAGTTTCTAAAATAAAAAGCGGTATGTTGTTTCGATTCTTCTAGAGTAAGATATGCAGATTTTTATGAAAGGTATATTGTTTTGACAGATTCTGTCCCAAACAGGAAAGTAAGGATGTGAAATAAAACAAAAGGAATGCATTCCTTATGAGTAGTAATAAGTCGAGAATTGTTAGTAGATATAAAGAATAATAAAGTGAAGTTTAAAAGATCTAAAGAACAACTATGTAATGATAAGAAGTTGTAAAAGTTCTAAAAAGAAAGAAGAAGTTATGTTCGAGTAAAATGTCTGTAAAGGGACAAGATTTTTTTTCAAAGAAAGGTATTGTGTATTTATAAAATTATATAAATACAAAATCTTACCAAAATTGTATTTGGGAAGGGTTTTATAAGTGAAGAAAGTGATTAATATAATCTCATGAAGTTTTGGTAAACATATGAGAAGAATTACAAAGTAAGCTGTTATTCTTGATAAGAATATGAAAGTAGAAATCTCTAAAAGTTGATTAAGAACCAAAAGTAACTCAAAGAAGAAAAATACTAAAAAGATAAAAGAATAAAGAATATGAGTATGGGTTGATAAAAGAAAGTATTTACTATGAACCAAACTTGAGCTGAGAACCTTTGAAGAAAAGGAAGAAGTGATCCCTTAAATTAATAGTTGGATGATGATTCCGAGGACGGAATCCCAATAAAGGGGAGGTAGTTGTAACGACCCAAAAAATCTTGAATTTATATTCGAGATAACGCTTAAGGTAAATACCAAAAATTTTGACAGTTGTAAAATAATGTAGCGGGAAATGCAGTAAAACAGTAATAAAAAGTTATAAAATATCGGTTTATGTGAAGTTTGTATTGTAATGTGCGAATAGTGAAATTTAGTCAAAAAGGGCAAAATGGTCATTTGACAACCAAATGACTTCTAAGTAATAAAAATATGAATTTTTGGGTAAAATGTAAGAAATAAAACTTGGTGTAATAAAAGTTGGGTTCTAGTGTTAAAAATATGAAGAATGGAAGTTCAGGGGCTGAAATGTCATTAAGCCAAAGTTGGAAAAGTATATATATGAGAAAATATCTCATAAATGGCCATAATTATAGAAGAGAGTTCTGGGAACTCTCTGGAAGAACCGAGAGCACGGGTTCAAGAAGATGAGCGGGGAATTGGAGTTGGAATGGAAGAATCAAGCAAAGGAAAGAAGATTTCCAAGTGGGTGGAGGTAAGAAATCAAGTTTATGAACTTGTTCTTAGTATCTTATTCCCGGGTCAAAACTGAAATTTGGAAATCTTAATATATGAAATGGCTTTAATGGTTTCTCCCATCTATTAATGATCAAACCTCAAGTAAACACACCTAATTCAAGAGGTGTTGTTGAAATCATGGAAAAACCCAATTTTTGGCTCAAGAACCCTATCTCACGGGTCCTTGTGATCAAAGATGGTTTTAATGGTTGTTATGAAGTTTAATATACCATAAAAGATGGAAGAAGTCAGTTGTAAGAGATAGTTTCAAGGAATTTCAGTAGAGTAACAATCCCCTATTGATTAAGTAGAGTAATAAGGACTTAATGGGTGAAAATGGGGATTTGTAGCTGAAAAATCGTGATTCTGGACTGTCCATCAGAGATCGGGTCGCGATCTATTAAGGATCAGGCCGCGATCTAGATCGGGTCCCGATCATAAGGAGATCGGGTCGCGATCTCTGCCCAGCAGCAAAAATCAGCCCCCTGTTAAGAGAAGTTTTAGAAGTTTCATTTTTGGAAATTGGGGCTAAGCTTGTCCGTTTGACCTAAAATTTTAAACACAAGTCCAATATAGTATGAAACTTCATGGAAAATTGTCGGAATACGTATACGACCTCCCGAGAATACTGTAGCAAAATACGTATAATTCGGGAAAGTATACGACACATATAAAGTTAGATATTTATAAGTTATATACTTGTCATGAACCATATTGGTATAATAAGGACTCTAATAAACTATAGAGTCAGTTATAATTAATGTTAATGTAAAACATGTTAATTATAGGTTCATGCCAAATGAATATTGGATCACGAAAGAGTATGAATGCAAAGAACATTTAGACAATCTACTAGGAATACATGAGGTGAGTACATGCAGTATTTTTACCCATTCTGGGGTACATGACAAGTAAGTATTTTCTAGATTTCCTATAAAATTTCTATATGTGAAATTATATGCAAGAGTATTATTTCTAACTTGTTGTGAAAGGATAATGCTATATTTTAAGTTATGTTTTTAACTACAAGTTAAATTAAGTGAAAGTATGTTGGTCTATGAACCAACTATGTGAAAGTATATTTTGATTACAAGTTATATATGTTTTCTAGTATGAATGGCATATAGCCACAAGATGTTTAAGAAGTATGTTTTGGTTAGAAACTGTACATGTTTTCAAGTATGAATGGCATATAGCCATAAGATGTTGGGAAGTATGATTTGGCATAAAGCTTAGAATGTTATAAAAACATGTTTTAAACGTATGATTATTATGTGAAGAAAGTTATATATTTGGCATTTAGCCATAAAGACAGAAAATGATGAAGTTTGGCACTTAGCCACTATTTATATGTATGTGAATAATGTTCAAGTAAGCAGAAAGTATTTTGTATGACTGGTATTTGTAGCAAGCAGCGTTAGTAAGGGAACTATGTTCCACCTACCCGGGTTAGGTAAGGGGTCTACTGGGGAAAAAGCCCCATCGCGAAGTAGATTGCCTAAGCAACTTCTATGGTGAGGATTGATCCGTTCTTTCTTGCTATAGAGACTTGGGGTATCACTTATAGTGATTAAGGCCCTAAGTATAAAAATTCAGCAAGCTTTTAAATCCAGTCAAAGAAAGTAAGAAAGAAACTATTCTTTTGTAAAGTATATTATGAAGTGATTTCGAAAAGTAAAGAGTTATAGTATGATACTACTATAAGTTTTGAAAGACGTTATTTTTGTAAAATATATTATGAAGTGATTTCGAAAAGTAAAGAGTTATAGTATGATACTACTATAAGTTTTGAAAGATGTTATTTTTGTAAAGTATGTTATGAAATGATTTCGGGAAGTAAAGAGTTATAGTATGTTATTACTATAAAGTTTTGACAGAAGTTTTATGTTATAAATTTTATAAAAAAATTGGAAAACAAGTTAAAGGTTTGAGACTAAAACTCATGTAACTCACGAGACATTATTGTCTTACGTATTTTATGTTTTGCCATGTATTCCAGGTTAAAATGCTAAGGTAAAATTGGTTGAAGTATAGCTGGAGTGGAGCCCGAGTTAGCTCCCGTCTTGGACTCAAGGTTTAATCCTTTCTTGCTTACTATGGTTAACTTTGATATGGATTTGTAACACCCACTGTTTTAAGCATGTAAATTATCGGTTTTTGACAAACCGTATTTTTGTATTCATGTATTTATACGAAAAACCATGGTATTTGCAAACAGTGAAAAATGGGGTCTCTCACTCCACTTATTACAACAACTGAAAATCCGATGGTGACTACACATATGACCTCTGTAGAAACATCTAATATGGAGACAAGTCATGTTGAGACCTCTGTGAACACATCTAATGTGAACGCACATCTCACATCGGATGATCAGTTCGTCAAAGATACTCCAACTTCACCGCCAACGAAAACAACATCCATCTTCACAACAACAACCGCGATCCCTCCTCCATTAGATTCATTTTTCATGGATGATCTTGCCGACTCACGATTATCCCATGAAAGTGATAAACGAGAGGAAGATTACTTTGAGACGGCTCCAATTAATATCCAAGATGAAGATGATGATGATGAACCAGACACCAGCCTAGTCTCCATGAAACAGTTTCGACAACTCAATGCGAAACTCAACATTCTGATCCAAACCCAGACCACCTACTCTTCGGACAAAGGGTCGGCGGTTACCTCTGAGGCTCTGGTGACTTCTCTAACATCCTTTGAGGAGTCAATCACTGGGAAAGTTCAAACGAAGATTGATGAAGCGGTCAAGCTAGTCGAAACCGATGTCAAACAGATGACTAGAAATGTCCTGGAGAAAATAGACCTCAGATGCAAATCTGTTGAAAAGATGTTCGAAGACAAAACGCAACATCTCCAGGATCAGCACAATGCAAGCCTTAAAAACGTCCTAACCAAGCTCGATTCTGCAGACACTGAAGTACAAGCCAAGCTTGCTGCATTGACCACTTCGGTTGATAATCTATCCAAACGAAGCGCTGAGGAGTTTGATGTTCAATTAACAAGCCTTCGGATGGATCTTAATGCTGTGAAAAAGACAATCGCTGAGTACGAACCGATGGTGCATGAGTTCCACGCATACAAAGAAGCCAACAACATTACTCAACAACAGATGAAGATCTTGGTCTCTCAAACCACTGACTCAATCCGAAAGGACATTGCACCTTTACTCTCTCTAGTAAGTCGGTTACCTGGTGCTCCGAGGCCCTCCGTGCCTTCGTCACAAGGGGGAGAAGGTTCCCGACCAACCAGAAGACAAACCACTACCACCTTCGTACCAACAGCAACAATTACCACCTTCACACCAACAACGACACTTACAACCCTCGCACCACTAACTCAAACTTCAACCATCAGAACAGCTCAAGCAACAAAGCCATTTTTTGGCTTCACCTCATCTCCACTATACACAACCGTCTCTACAACAACTCCGATTACCACCGGATCCACTTCCAGCCTGATCAAACGATTCACCAGTGGAATCAAAATCGGACAGAGCTCTGCACCTTTTTCTTCATCAACAATAACTACAAGTTCTCAAGTACCTCCAGAGACAAGTCCTTCCGTTGATAAGGGAAAGAAGATACTGCAAGAGCTATCAAAAGCAGAACAGAAGAAACAAAAGTCTGAGGAATACGAAAAGCTAAGGCATTTGTATTCAATATCAAGAGATCGTATGGGAATGAATGCCATCTTGGGTCCAGTCAATAAAATCTGGACGTTCGAAACGATAATGACACTTTCCTTCCCGGCAATAAAGATGTTCGATAGAGTGCCCCTTGTGTACTACGAAACTGAAAACTCAACGGAACTGCAATTAGACGTACCATTCAATCCGAAATTGTTCGCCATAAACATCTTTGACCTTGAGTTTGATCCCAAAGACAAAAGAAAATTTCAAGAGCAAAAAGCAAGATTCCATGCAAACTTGGCTGCTTATCAAACTGAGGTATGGTCTTCCTTAAAGATTGTTGGACTGGATCGGATTGAAATGGGTACACTCTTCGAAGATGTGTATCAGAACTTTACTTACCATGTACGAAAGGGTGAACAAAAGGTTGAAAGAAAGTTCACAGTTGCAGACTTCCCTTTAATGAACCCAAATGACTTCATTGTTTTGGTGGAACGCTTCTACAGCTTAAATCAAACGAAGATATCCAAGCAAATAGCACTCACACGAGGTCAAAAGCTGATAGGAAGATTCTTGGGTTCTTATTTCATAAATTTTTCCAACTATGATTTCGAGATTGCGAAGCTGTTCAATGAAAACGTACCTGCTGCAAACAAAGAGCTCATTAGAATTAGCAAATACAACGATGGAAAGATTTTTCAAAGTCCATGGGGTGTAGTTTACAAGGGAAGATTAATGAAGAAGGGAGCTTTAAAGAAATTGTTCTTTGATATGGACGAAAAGGAGAAATTTCCAACAACGTTCATTGAAGGAATGATCACAAGAGTTGAAGTGAACAATGAGAATTCAGAAGAAGCAAAGAAAGAAGTTATTGCTCATCTGAAGTGGTCGATAGCTATAAGGAAGGAACTGACAAAAGCATTTCATATGATATAGACTTCGGATACCTGGCATCTTCACCACAAAGGGTGAGAATGTTAGGATTCGGATTGTGTTGAGATTTGACATCCGAAGTACACATGTTCCTGTCTTGAGATTAATATGCGAAGCGAAGGGTTGATGCGAAGTTGGAGACTGCTGATGCGAAGTAAACAAGCTTATCTAAAGACTTTTTGTACTTATCTTTTGTAGTAGATAATGTTTAGGGTTTTATGCTTATCTGTAACTAGTTGGATTATGTGTTTATCCAATTAGACCCTAGTATAAAAACACTCTTAACCCTAGATGTTGAGTACGTACTCCTTAACAGTTAAATATTCATTGTAACGCTCTCATAGTTGCTCGTCGTTAAAAAGACTTGGAGCACTTATTTCTTTTACAGTGAATAAAATCATTCGACTGATTAAAAGTTCATTCTCGTTGTTAGCATTGATTGTCAATTTATTCTTACAAATAGGTAATTGTTGCTTTTGACGTCGGGAAGTATACCTCACGAAGAAGATTGCGTAGCCAACACGTCTCTGCCACGGCGTTTGCAACGCCACGATATTCCGCCTCAGCACTTGAGCGAGAGAAAACGCCTTCCTGTTTGGAGGACCATGAGATAAGATTGTCGCCTAGGAAAACACAATACCCACTAGTAGATTGGCGTGTGCACCGTCCCCAGTTTGCGTCTGAGTAAGCCGTGAGACAAGCCTTTTGTGAAGATATATGCGTATTAGGAGGTAGAAGGAATGTGAAGAACACGGACGTTGCCGAGGGAAACTTTGTCATAACTAAATTAAGGCTCGATCCGTTGAAAGAAATTTGCGGCATTCTTTCATAATTTTGTCATAATCATCATCTAGTAAATTTAATCCGTTATACTCTTATAATCTTGAAGCTAGCTCTTGTACTCTCATCTTGTTTTGAAATTGGTCTCGTAGTTTGGTGCTTTTGAGGGCGTTTTTCTCTTAATTTGGGTGAATTCAGGGTCGAAGTGTAAATCTTGATTAACATCAAGTTTAGATTTTTCTTTCTTTTGGTTATTGAGATTCGAACCGTTGAAATGAGATAGGATTAACTCAACATGACCACATGAAGTTTTTACCAACGGCAGTCGAGGTTTTAGTATTTCCTTTGTTTCAAGATTTCTATGGCCACTTGTCATCATCTTTGCCTCGTCCCAATGGGAAATAAATAAATGAAAAAATGTGTTCCAAGTTTTTTTAAGAGACGGGATGGGATGGAATGGAAAGGAAATGCAAGCAAAATATGTGTATTTTTCATCACCCTATTTTTGGGAGGGTTAAGAGAGGAAGAGAATGTGATGTATTTAAAAATTGTTGTACCATTCATTATTCACATTCACCTTCATTGTGTCCTTGCTAAATCGTAGAGATAATAGCTTAAATGATTTTTCTCAACAACATCATTGATTATTTTTGTTCTCCTTCCAATTTCTTCCCTTTCCTTCTCTCCCTCTTCCTTTCCTTCCCTCCCCTTCATTAAAAAACTCGAGAACACTAACTCGACAACATTGGTTTGATTCTATTATACAAGTTATAATTTTTTAAGAATTGGTTTCTATTACCTTTCCTTAATAGTCAATTACACCATCAGTTTGATTCCAATATGCAGGTTTTTTATTTTTTAAACCAAAGTATCAGTTCTGCAATTGTGATTTTTCTCTTGGTTGTGTTTTTTAATGATTTCAGTTACATGTTGCAATTGCGTGACAACCGAATATCTATTATCAAATTAATTACATCATGCAGTTACCATGTTTGAGTTTTCACTTGTTATATTTTTTCTGTTATTCAATTCGTTAATAAATGCCATTGCATTTAATTGTGCATGACCTTTGATAGATCGTCTTCTATATAAGTATGTCTCACATTATGTAGTCCATCAACATCAAAATGAGAAAGTCCTTGATATTCAGCACATTTCTTGTGTCTTTCATCACTGCAGGTAATTTCCAATCCTCTTATTTTCAATTAAAGGTTTTGTGACTTAATTGTTTCCTATTAATCGATGGGTTTCCTTGCGTTTGATAGAAACGTCTCCAAGTAATTAACACAAAATCCATTAATATTACTTTCTAATATTCCAGACATTTTTTTAATTTGTTGCTAAAATGAAAGCTTGATAGATAACATCATTAGATTTATCGCCCATTTAAACGATCATTAAATTATTCATGAATACAAAATCGTACAAGTATTCAATTCTAAATTTGCAGGTATGGAGTTACACATGGCCCAAGATGTTTGTACCACCACTCACTTTTTACCGATATGTGAAAAATATGCATGTATCCATATATGTCTTAAGATTTATGGACATCATTCCTTTGGAGAATGCAAAAATCCATTTCTTTGCCGTTGTTATCATCAATGTAATCTCGGAAAGGATGAAAATAGTAGAAGTGGTGAAAACTCTCCCCTCCCATCTCCTCCCATTGAGAATCACATAATGTAAAATTTTAGTCTCTATAAGTGTTCTGAAGATAATATTTATAAAGTTGTTTGTTTGTTGACAAATATTATTGATGGTAGACATGGTATTAGATTTGTCGCCCATTTAAACAGTCATCACATTACTAATGAATATAAAATCGTACAAGTATTCAATTCTAAATTTGTAGGTACGGAGTTACACATGGCCCAAGATGTTTGTACCACCACTCATTTTTTACCGATATGTGAAAAATATACATGTATCCATATATGTCTTAAGATTTATGGACATCATTTCTTTGGAGAATGCAAAAATCCATTTGTTTGTCGTTATTATCATCAATGTAATCTCGAAAAGGATGGAAATAGTAGAAGTGGTGAAACCCTCGCCTCCCATCTCCTCCCATTGAGAATGACATAATGTAAAATTTTAGTCTCTATAAGTGTTATGAAGATAATATTTATAAAGTTGTTTGTTTGTTGACAAATATTATTATGGTAGACATGGTATTTTCTTAACCTTATGAATACATATATGGTTTTGTATTCATTAATAGTGTTTTTTGTGTCATATATTTGCATGTCGTTGAATAAGCAAATAGTTCATTGTGGAAATTAGTCAAATGATAGGTTGGGTGCGGTAAAGCGAAGGGGTTGACAATTGAGTTATAAAATACATGTACTCAGTGCGCAAATTTGCAAGTGGGATGTTTGTCATCTGAATTTCAATTTGAGTATTTATGTACTGGTTGAAAAAGATTTGCCATTTGAGTATTTATTTCAAGGTTTTGATAATTGTAATTTCAAATCTATATGTAAGCCTACAATGTGTTTGTAGATTTAGATTCACTCTTTGTGGTGGTACCTAATCAGCCCCTATTACAAGTTTATAACCTTTTATTTTAAGGTGTTATTTTGTAGTTTCTTAATAAGATTCACATATAGCTCGATTTGAAGTCATTTTATATTCATATATTTACTCTTCTTTGATCTTGGAACAGTAAGCCGCCACCGAGAGATCCCCCATGGTTATTGACCGGGGTTCACAGTCGAGTTGCATGGCACGGGAGTCTTTGTTGTCTCAAAACATTTTCTCGACGTCGACCCACATCTATGTGATTTTTTACATCGTACCCTTCACAGTGAGTGAAAAAGAGTTCCCGCCATTTATCATAGTTCACCCGATCAAGGTCAAGAATGAGGGGAACGTGAGATTTTATGTTAGCAACCCTAAAAGCTTTGTGAGGGATGGTATTTGTTGCAGCCATGGATCGTTATCCCGCTACAAAGCACGTCTAGTGGCAAATGGTCGTAGTCAACAACACGGAGTAAACTATGATGAGACGTTTAGCCTGGTGGTTAAGCCGGCAACGATATTGACCATACTTAGCCTTGCAGTCTCCCACCACTGGCCCATTCATCAGCTCGACATCAAAAATGCCTTTCTCCATGGACATTTACAGGACACTGTCTATATGCACCAGCCACCGAGATTTAAAAACCCTTAGTTACCAGACCATGTTTGCCTACTTCAGATATCTCTTTATGGACTGAAACAGGCATCGAGAGCCTGGTATCATAGATTCGCTTAGTATGTCACTCGCATTGGGTTCCAGCACGGCAGCACAGACCCATCACCTTTTATTATGCACTCATCTAGTGAAACGACTTACCTTCTTGTGTACGTGGATGATATCATCCTAACCGCTTCATCGACAGACCTGCTTCAGCACCTCATCACCCAACTTGGTCATGAGTTTGCTATGACTGACTTTGGTGCACTGAACTATTTTCAGGGTATTTCTGCTATTTGCTCATCCACCGGTCTATTTCTGTCTCAATAGAGATATGCGACTGACATTCTCGCAAGGGCAAACATGCTTAATTGCAACTCATTTCATACCCCAGCAGAACCATGACGCAAACTATATACATGACCCGCGGGTGCCGTCCAGTATCTAACATTCAACAGATTTGTCTCTATATACATGACCCGCGAGAGCAACATCTTCATGCTCTCAAAGGCATCATCTGATACATTTGCGGGACCATTGATCACGGGGTACAGATTAATGTGTCTCCCAATCATACTCTAACAGCATTACTAGATTGGACTCTAATGGGCTAACAACATACAATACAATACATACACGTATGCTAACATCAACCTCTCATGTTAGGGATTTTAGGGTTTGGCGTCTTCTTCGATTTCATAATCCACAATCTTCGAGTTTTGGAAGAATAGGACCACCGATTACCAGATTTCTTCAAATGAAAATAGATTATTAAGGTAAATATGTATATTTCATAATTTTACTATTAAGTTTCATTGGTTTTCTTTACGTTTTTTTTCCAATATTCATTCTTCATAACAGTGGTTGTTGGCATCGGTTGAGAATTAAATTGGATCTACCCACCATATCTGTAATCATGTGTCCAGTTTCATGGATCGTGGGCCGTGATTCGGGTTCTCGAAGCATCAGTTGAGAATCTGGTTGTAGAACATTGTCAAGCCCGAAACCCATTCGCATCCTACCCTTTTCATATAGGGTTTGAGATGATAATTTTTTTTTCAGTTTATTGTGTCAATAACCTTATTTGTGTTTGATTATAGGGATGTAACTAAAGGAGTCGACGATGATGAAGACCCCACATGGATTGAAGTTGTTTTAGTAAGATTTTGTGGGTTTTAATTATTAGGAGATGACGATGAAGAAGAGCCCTTCTTCCTCTCAAAAAATCCTAGCAGCCCGCACAACGCAACCACTGCACCATGAAAACTCTCACCGCTTCCTTTCTTTTCTTTTCTTTCCCCTTCCTTTCCTTCCCCTCCCAATCATCCCACATTTGGGGGGATTGATTTTAAGAGAAAAAAGCTTGATTTTTCTTTCCCTCCCCCTCACTTCCCTTCCCTTCCCCTCCTTCAAAAAAACTCGAGAACACAGTTTCTTTTCCTTCCTCCCCTTTCGTTCCGTAAAAAAAACTGGAGAACACGACTTTCTTCCCCTTTCCTTCCCTTTCTCTCCTTAAAAAATATCTAGAAAAAGGCGTTACCATCGTTGCTTTCTCTATCCTAGCCATAAAAGGTTTGTTTTCTCTACATGTATTTGCATCAGAAATTTTATGAAGGTGAAATTTAACATTCAAAATCTATTTTGTTTATCTATTTTTTGGTCTTAAATACACGAACTGTGGTCATGAGGTTGGATTTTTTAAAAAGGTTGAAGTTTCCTGGTACTTTAATTGCTTGGTCAAATCACGCATATAATGAGGGTGGTGTTGTCCCTTTTCCTTCCTTATGTTCTGTTTCCTTACATAGAAAAAAATACTTTTAGTTTGTATCTGCAGGTTTATAAATATATGCAGCTCCTGGAATGATGAACTGCTTAAATGGTTATAACATGTATATACATACTTTTATATAAAAATACTATTGTATTTTAGTTTTACTTATTTTAAAGAAGTTTGTATCAACTGTTGAAGATGTTGTAAGGCGATGTTGACATGGGTTCAATTGTGTATTGAGTAGGAAGCTTGAGGATTAAAAGAACAGAGGTGTAAAAGGATTTTTAGAGAATCACGGATTCTGTTTAAAGTGTGAACATGAACAAAGACAATGTTTGTGCAAAAGATAACTGAAATATGCATTTTATATATATGTTGTGGTTCTTAATTCTCTGTAGAGGTGTAGGTGTAAACAAGGGCTAAGGATGGTGATATGAAAACTTGAATTTAACTACGATATAACACTACAAGAAAAGTCTTGATTAGTGACGAAAATGAAGCGGTCACTATCAGTAGAAAGAGTAGCCACTAAAGGATTTAGTGACCAAAATATTGGTGGTCACGTTTCGTCACCATAGGTTCGTCACTAAATCTCAATAGTGACCAAAATATATAAGTGGTCACTATATAGTGACTAAAGTGTAATGGTCACTATATCAGTGACGAGTTATTTTGTCACTAAAATGGTCACTAATAATTGAAAATCTGATCTAGTTTATACATCTAGTGACCAAATATATGGTCACTAATTATTTATTGTTAGAGACCAAGAAAAGTTGTGACTAATTATTTATTGTTAGTAACCAAAAAAGTAGTCACTAATTATGAATATACAAGAAAAAGACATTTGGGTTGCCTCTTTCCATTACCATTCCGGTTCCGATTCTGATTCCCATTTTGATGCCGATTGCGATTCTTTTCCAAACACAACAAGATTTGAATTGGGAAACAATACATAAAAACCCAAATTAACTATATTAACAATTTATAAGTATAGCTTAACCATAAATCCGATAATACCATAACATTCTATAAATTTTACTGTACATTCTATAAAGATGTCAAACATACATCATCATCAGCATCATCAGATCCATGAAACCGTGATGAATTGAAACGTGGTCTATATAGAGACAGAAATCAAAAACCTGGTCTTTCTCTGGAAGAGATCCGTCCTCCTGCAATTATAAATTTAAGTTATAATCTGCAATGAGGTACTCCTATGTTCTTAAGGGAAATTGGATGCACAGCACGAAATCATGGTGAAAAATATGAGATAAGAAAAGAAAGGTGATCACACAATTACACATCAGGCAAATCATAAAACTTGAAACATATACATGACTAAACAAACTAAAAGAGCAAAAAAGTACAGTGCCAAATGAAAAAAAAATAGCAACATACTTTCATTTACTTGTGTTTTATAGCATCATACTTATATTTCTTTCTTTACAGCATTGTACTTTCAATCTTTTTCTTATTTAGGCGTTGTACTCTGAAAATCTAACCTGATTATAGCAGTGTACTTTCTTTTTTTTCTTATTAGGACATTATACTCTGAGAAAATCTTACACAATTACAACAATGACAATTATTTTGTATTTGGATCATATTGCTATAACTGGAAGGTTTTTCAAAGCACAATGTGGTAATAGAAAGAAATGAAAATTCAGTGTTATAATAAACAATTCAATGATAGTATGCAACTGTTTCTTGCATTAACCCAAAAGTAAAATAATAATTTTGAAAAATCAGGCTTAAGTTTCCAAAATTAGAAGTGAAGTCAAGATTTTTTTTTTAATATGTTATGGTATATAAGGTAATGATCATACTTGTGAAGCTCTAATCTTCTGCTGCATTTAGTCATGTAAATACTGCAAGAAATAAAAAATTTGTTCAAAAAAATTATGCAACAAAATATGATTAAGGACCTGGACATAAAGATTGGGTACACTTCGACTTTCTATTTCAAGGAAAATTTGATGGGACTCCTTATCTTGGAATCTCACAATATGAGAAAAAACACATGATTTAAATAGGGCTAAATGCAAGAAATAGCAACCTACTTCATTTATTTTTGCATTATAGCATCCTACTTTCGTTTCTTTCACCATTGTACTTTCGTTTTTTTCTTATTATGGCGTTGCATTTTCCATTAATTTTTTATTAGGACATTACACTTTGCAAAATCGACATAATTATAGCAGTGTAAGTGATGTTATAATTAGGTAGATTTTTCATAGTAAAATGTTATAATAGGAAAAAAAAGGTAGGATGTTGTAACAGACAAACAAATGGAAGTACATTACTAGTTCTTCCAACTAGTGTATTAAAGTTTGGAGTAAATTGCATTTTTAGTCCCTGAGTATAGGCAATTTTTACAATTTTGGTCCCTAAAAGTTTTCTTTGCAACTTTGCTTATTATTTGATGTCTTGGTAACATTTTTGATCCACATGCCAAGTAATATGACTTTTTGGGACCAAAATTGCAAAAATCAGTAAAACTCAAGGACCAAAAGCAGTCATTTTGATTTGAACATGGACCAAAAACATTACAAAATAATCTTTATTCCCATTAACACTTGGATAAAAAAGTTTAGAGTAAATTACATTTTTAGTCCGTAAGATTAGTCAATTTTTGCAATTTTGGTCCTAAAAATATTTCTCTTGCGACTTTGGTCCTTCTTTGAGGTTATTGATCTGTGTTCCAAGTATTGGGACTAAAATTGCAAGAAATATAGTTAACTTATCACTTCTCCAATATGGAAAAGAAATTAAAACTGAGCGACTCACCTGACATTATCAGCATCACCGGATTTACAAAACTCAACAGAATTTAACTTGCAGGATTCATTGTTGACTTTCTTAACAGATGTGGTTTTTGCTCTATACTAGAATACTTTTATATTGATTTATATTGTCTATTGCATTATCAAGGTGGCAACAAATTATAACAATTGTGAGAACATTCGGTCCAGGACCCATAGCAACAAGCTTAGCCACAGCAATTTGGTTAGTAGTCAATGTACCAGTTTTATCTGAACAAATGACGTGGCAGTGTTATTAAAGAACAGATTTAGTTGTGAGTTGGAAGACAATAAAAGAAGAGTGGAAAAAGAGATAAGTGCTTGGAGTATCATCAAACTTCTACTCACCCTAAAAAATTGCAAACTGTTCTATTTTGAGAAGGTAAGAACACTAAATTCAAATATGAACATTTAAGTGATCACCATACTCTAGTTTAATAGTGTGATACAATTGATGTTTTAAATATAACCAAATGATATCTAATAATCAGTTCATATTGCATCAGTAGATTTACTGTCTAAAGAGTTTCAAGCATAAGATTACATACAAGAGCATCAAAACCATACATTAACGAAGCTATTGGTGTTAGGTAACTTCAATTCCATGGTTTAGAATTGGATTACAAGGAAAAAATCGTAAATCGTTTCAAATCAGAAAATCATATATGAAATTAGGGTTTAATTGTCGGTTTTTGTAGATTGTCAACATCGAAATTAGGTCAGATTATAACGAGTAGCATAAGTGAGTACCTAATCGAAGCTTCAATAAGGAAAATTAGGGCTCAATACTTTTGGAGCACGATACTGAAGTGAGCGAGGGAGAAAGTGGTGGTTGATGCGGTTCCGGCACCAGGAAGCAACGCTAACGGAATACAGAATATCAATGCCTCACTCAAAAAAGATGAACTGAAACCTTACCACTGGGCCTGAACCCAAACCATAACAAGCGATTTCTTGAGAAGCGAGAATGGCAAGGGAGTGTCAACATCGAAATAAGCTTAGATAATAACGAGTAGCAGAAGTGATTACCTAATCGAAGCTTCAATTACGAAAATTAGGGAGAGCATGGCGAGGTGACACGGCTATTAATCTTATTGCATATAGCGGGATAATGATTGTGTTACATCTTTTGGTGAATTGTTTCAGAAGTGGATTTTGTTTGATTTAAATATTTTAATTTTCGCATTATAGAGGAAATATGTATGTAGATTGTAAAGTGATGTCAATCATGGGTGGTGGAAGTAGGATTTCATCTGAATGCATGTTCCCTAACTTCAACTTCATCCCTTTCACCGATTTCTCTTCCATCATCCTGGTAATATTTCTTTCTCGCTCTCATCTGTAATCCCATCATATATCGATCAAATGTTTTTGATAAGATATTATTTCTATATCTATAGTTTGAAAATGAGATCTAATAGTATCATTTTGATTATATAAACTTTAATAAGAATGATGCATTGATATTGTTGTACCATTATTGTTTATATTCTTTTTTAAAGAAATTTTCAATAATGGTTTAATATTGGTGATGGTCAGCTATCTCAACACCAGGGACCCGAGAGGGACGGATTGGCTACCGGTGGAGTGTGGCGTCTCAATTCGGCCCGGATGGTTGTTATGTTTATTGATTGTTGATGATCGTATATAAGTTTGTTATTAAAGTGTTAGATTTTAAATATGTGAATTCGTAGAAGCTATCATATGTAAGAAACTAAGGTAAATCCACTTGAGTGTTCATTAAGCAGATCCGTGTCCATGTGCTTTTGATTTGTTTGGCGGATATTTGTGGAGTGATGTTATATAGGCTTTTTGTTCTCTATCATCTATTCTTTTTGTATGTACACTTTACTTTTAAAAAGAGAATGGAGTGATTCTACAAAGACAAAGAAGTACGAATTTTTTGTTGGGATAAAAAGCAAAATTGTTTTATATCGTCGAGGTGAAAGACTTTTCTAAACTTATATCGTCGAGGTGAAAGACTTTTCTACCCCAAAAATGAACTTTTCGGCTTTGGTCCTAATTTCAAGGTTGCATATTGATTGACCTGACCTGCACTACTAGAAAACAGGCTATTTAGCCACGAAAAATAGCCACGCAAATTTTGTGTGGCTAAATAGCCACGCAATTACCACGAATCAGTTACACCCCAACTTTAAACACGCACTTGCCACGGAACCACAACGCATCATAAATTCGTTGTATTTGCGTGGCAAACTTAGCCACGCGATAGCCACACAGCCATTGAATGCGTGGTAAAAGAGTGGCTAAAATAGATAAATGGAAAACTGTGTTTATTGCGTGGCTAAATAGCCACGCAAAGTTTGCGTGTCTAAATACGTTGGTGGCTATGGCGTGGCTAAATACGTTGGTGGCTATGGCGTGGTTAAATATTGTTGCTATTATTATTATTATTATTATTAGTCTCATTATTGTTATTATTATTATTATTATTATTATTTCGTTTTCGTTCAATACATTTTTTTTTGGGTTCATTTTTTACACATCCTTATTATACTTTATTATCTTTATATTTCTCGGTTTATACGTGAATTCGAGTTACACACAAGCGTGTACACCTTCCAAACTCATTGTTCATTTCAAACGTTTGAAATGAACAATGGGTTTGGAAGGTGTACACGCTTGTGTGTAACTAGAATTCACGTATAAACCGAGAAATATAAAGATAATAAAGTATAATAAGGATGGGTAAAAAATGAACCCAAAAAAATAATGTTTACCCTTCAAAAAACGAAAAATACAAATAAAGTCGTGGATATTGCGTGGCTAATTAACCACACATTTACCACACAACCAGACAGTGCGTGGTAATTGCGTGGCTAATTAACCACGCAATATCCACGCATTTACCACACAACCAAAATAATTTTTGGCCTTCAACACTCAATCGTGGCTATTTCGTGGTTAAAAGTCAAAGAAAGTCAAAGAAAATGTTTGTGTTTATTGCGTGGCTAATGCTTTGCGTGGCTGATGCGTGGAAAAATGTTGGTGGCTATTGCGTGGCTAAATTTGGGTGGTTATTGCGTGGCTAAATTTGGGTTGATATTGCGTGGCTAAATAGCCACGCATCTACCACGCAACATTTAAAATCGAAAAAAATGGGAGCCAGGATTCGAACCCTGGTCTCCTCTGTGGGGGGGAACATCAACTACCACTTCGGCTATAAGCCTCATCCGTTCATTATTTCCTTTCTTTCAATATAACCCTTTCGAAAAATTAATTATTGTTCATGTTATTATTATTATTAGTCTCATTATTATTATTGTTATTATTATTATTATTATTGTTAATATTATTAATATTATTATTTATTTCGTTTTCATTTTCGTATTATTTTTTCATTTTCGTTCAATACATCTCTTTCGTATAATTAATTATTGGTATTATTGTTACTATTATTATTATTATTATTATTATTAGTCTCATATTTTTATTATTATTGCTAATTTTATTAATATTACGTGTGTGTGTGTCTATGAGTATGAATGTATGCACATCAATGTGTTGGTGTATTAAAATCACAAGTGCTTATACACCTTGAAAAGAAAACGTTTGAAGTGAACAACGGGTTTGGAAGGTGTACACGCTTGTGTATAAGTCTAATTTACGTATAAACGGAGAAATATAAATATAATAAAATATAATAAGGATGTACAAAAAATGAACCAAAAAAAATAATTTTTGGCCTTCAAAAAACAAAAAATACAAATACAGTCGTGGCTATTGCGTGGCTAATTAACCACGCATTAACCACGCACTGTCTGGTTGTGTGGTAAATGCGTGGTTAAATAGCCACGCAATAGCCACGACTGTATTTGTATTTTTCGTTTTTTGAAGGGTAAACATTATTTTTTTGGGTTCATTTTTTACACATCCTTATTATACTTTATTATCTTTATATTTCTCGGTTTATACGTGAATTCGAGTTACACACAAGCGTGTACACCTCCAAACTCGTTACTCATTTCAAGTTTTTCCTTTCAATATGTATAAACGTATGTAGTTTTAATACACCAATTCATTGATGGACACACACACTCATACTTATATACACTCATTCTCATATACACTCATACTTATACTCATACTCATGATTGTATGCGTATCAATGTGTTGGTGTGTTAAAATCACAAGTGCTTATACACATTGAAAGGATAACGTTTGAAATGAACAAGGGGTTTGGAAGGTGTACACGCTTGTGTGTAACTAGAATTCACGTATAAACCGAGAAATATAAAGATAATAAAGTATAATAAGGATGGGTAAAAAATGAACCCAAAAAAATAATGTTTACCCTTCAAAAAACGAAAAATACAAATAAAGTCGTGGATATTGCGTGGCTAATTAACCACGCATTTACCACACAACCAGACAGTGCGTGGTAATTGCGTGGCTAATTAGCCACGCAATAGCCACGACTGTATTTGTATTTTTTTGTTTTTTGAAGGCCAAAAATTATTTTTTTGGGTTCATTTTTTGTACATCTTTGTTATACTTTATTATCTTTATATTTCTCGGTTTATACGTAAATTGGACTTACACACAAGCGTTTACACCTTTTAAACACGTTACTCATTAATAAAACGAAAACGAAAACGGATGAGGCTTATTGCGTGGCTATTTCGTGGTTAAAAGTCAAAGAAAGTCAAAGAAAATGTTTGTGTTTATTGCGTGGCTAATGCATTGCGTGGCTGATGCGTGGAAAAATGTTGGTGGCTATTGCGTGGCTAAATTTGGGTGGTTATTGCGTGGCTAAATTTGGGTTGATATTGCGTGGCTAAATAGCCACGCATCTACCACGCAACATTTAAAATCGAAAAAAATGGGAGCCAGGATTCGAACCCTGGTCTCCTCTGTGGGGGGGAACATCAACTACCACTTCGGCTATAAGCCTCATCCGTTCATTATTTCCCTTTCTTTCAATATAACCCTTTCGAAAAATTAATTATTGTTCATGTTATTATTATTATTAGTCTCATTATTATTATTGTTATTATTATTATTATTGTTAATATTATTAATATTATTATTTATTTCGTTTTCATTTTCGTATTATTTTTTCGTTTTCGTTCAATACATCTCTTTCGTATAATTAATTATTGGTATTATTGTTACTATTATTATTATTATTATTATTATTATTATTATTATTATTATTATTAGTCTCATATTTTTATTATTATTGTTAATTTTATTAATATTACGTGTGTGTGTGTGTGTCTATGAGTATGAATGTATGCACATCAAGGTGTTGGTGTATTAAAATCACAAGTGCTTATACACCTTGAAAAGAAAACGTTTGAAATGAACAACGGGTTTGGAAGGTGTATACGCTTGTGTATAAGTCGAATTTACGTATAAACGGAGAAATATAAATATAATAAAATATAATAAGGATTTACAAAAAATGAACCCAAAAAAATAATTTTTGGCCTTCAAAAAACAAAAAATACAAAAAAAGTCGTGGCTATTGCGTGGCTAATAGCCACGCATTTACCACACAACAGAATAATACGTGGTAAATGCGTGGCTAATTAGCCCACCCATAATCTATCTTTATGGACAGCTGTAACAAAAAATAAGCGGGCATAGGCGGGTGTTCATAACTTAAATTTGAATGCATTCAATTTGAAAAACCCAAACATTATATAATCCGTGGGACTTTCATAACATCCTCACTTTCTCTCCACAATACGTCTGCTCCACCACTATTAGCAACTACAGCCGCAAGCACCATCGGTTACAACCACTAAGACCGCTAGCGTATTCTGCAGCAACAATGCTACCTTACTACCATTGCACATCTTCCTTCCTGCCTCTCTCTCTCTCTCTCTCTCTATATATATATATATATATATATATATATATATATATATATATATATATATATATATATATATATATATATATATATATATATATATATATATATATATATATATATATCTGATCTGATGTGTGTGTGTATTGTAGATCCGTTTTTTTTATAGATCGACGTACGTGTTTTAGATTTGTTACCTCACCACCAACTCCAAACCTCGGCCTGGTAAGATATTTCTGATCTAAAAATGTATGTGTATGTTTTTAGATCTTTTGTGTATTAATCTCTGTGAATTTATAACTTTGCATGTGTGTGTAGATCTGAGTGTATGCATGAGGTGAAATCGTGAGGTGCAGGTAGGGCTCGAAGGGTCGAGTCGCGAACAGAGGGAATGGAGGTTGCAGGTCGGTTGGCGGTGGTGGGTGGGTACGAGTGCAACGATCGAGAAGAGAAGAGAGAGCAGGTCGGAGATCGGAGAAGAAAAGAGAGAGAGCAGCGGGGAGAAGGTGGACCGGAGACGGAGGGAGAAGAGAGTTGCAGGTCGGAGATCGGAGAAGAGAAGAGAGAGATCAGCGGGAAGCTTGGAGGCAGGTGGACCGGAGAAGGAGGGAGGACGGGAGCAAGTGGCGTTTGACAGAGGAGGACGGGAGCAAGCTGCTATTATGATTATATGTCGATTGTTTATTTTCCTCTCAATATTATTATGTTATATTATTATTATGTTTTGAATGTAAAACTTTTTTTGACAGTGATGGTGGAGGCGCACATGGTTTGAGAGCTGTAACGTGTCTTTTTATAAAATTGCACTTATTGTGATAATTACGGTCCACATTTAAAATTAAACTCATGAATGAGCTGTAATATGTCCACATTTAAAAACCCATTAAGTTCAAATATAATAGCTTTATAGTTTTTTTTAGAACGGTGAAATATATAAATATATAATAGCTTTATAGTTGATTATTGATGTCAATTCTGTATGTTTCTTTTTTGATGTGTACTGTATGTATTATAGTACCAACTAGTATAAATATATATATATATATATATATATATATATATATATATATATATATATATATATATATATATATATATATATATATATATATATATATATATATATATATATATATATATATATATATATATATATATATATATATATATATATGTGTGTGTTTTGTCAAATGTGGTTAACGACAAAAAAAATTGGAATTAAAAATAATATTCTGGTATTTAAAAAAAAAATGTAATGCGTGGCTATTTCGTGGTAAAAAGTCAAAGAAAATGTTTGTGTTTATTGCGTGGCTAATGCTTTGCGTGGTTAATGCGTTGAAAAAATGTTGGTGGATATTGCGTGGCTAAGCTTTTGTGGATATTGCGTGGCTAAATTTGGGTTGATATTGCGTGGCTAATTTTGTGTGGAAATTGCGATACTAAGTTCTCGGGATTATTGCGTGGCTAATTGTTCGTGGCTATGGCGTGGATAATTCGCGTGGCTATTGTGTGTTAAAATGCCGTGGCTAATGCGTGGTAAACTGTGCGTGGTAGTTGCGTGGCAAATTTGCGTGGCTAAAGCGTCACTACAATTTAGACACAAAGGGTTCTTCCACAGGTTAGTTTTCGTGGCTATTGCGTCACTATTCGGCTTTTGCCACACAACAGCCACGCAAATGTGCGTGGCTAACCCCCCAGTTTTCTAGTAGTGCTGGTCATGCTTATTATAGCAACTTACTTTTATGTAGTTGTTTATTATAGCTTATAACTTTCAATTCCTTGATTTCTTCCCACAAAAAATAGACATGATATATAATTGTTGATTATAGCAACTTACTATCATATTTTGTTTATTATAGCATCCATCTTAACCATTTCAATCTGTTGTAAAGCTACTCAAACCGTTGTTTTTTGCAGAATATAGGGGTGAACGAGAACCAAACCGAAACTAAATAAAATCGGAACACCAAAACAAAATCCAATAATGTGGTTAATTTTTTTGAAAACCAATAACATATGATTCAATTCAGTTTTTTATAGCCTACCGAATGAACGCATATCAGAAACCGATTTTACTATCATGTATTATTGTTGATCATTGTTAATGTCATATTCTATATATATCACAATATATGTTTAATTATAATATTTTTCTTATTATATATGTCTTTTTATTTTTCAACTGTGTAACACACGAGTTTGTAACCTATATATATTCTAAATAAAACAAATCTTTAGATGCCACGTGACATTTTTCTAGAGCCTTACTTTATTAGAACCATCGTTGATTTAAATCCCACCTAAAATCCCAATGTCTCGTATTAGGCCTGCTGTGTTTGTGTGTATATATGTAAATGGGATTTGGAATCGGGTTATCAATGAGAGTTTAACACTTTCCTTATCTATTCTTTCTGTTAGATTTTTCAAATTTCAAATTCAACCTCTCGTAAAACCACTAATTAGGAAACCATATGCAAAAGATCAGCAAGTATAATCCTATTTATCGTTCCAACTTCATCCCTAAATCACGAATTGAATCCGCAATATCAGAAGGAATAGGAAGAAAGACACAGACACGTGAGTATTGTTATAGGGTTTGTGGTTGATATTGTGTGTTTTTCCCTGTCTAATCTTTGTGTGTTCATCTCAGACGATTTCTGCAACTTTAGATGTCAAAATCAAGCGTTGGGCTGCAATATGGCAACTAATGTTTTGCAAACTTCGCAAGCTCCATGAACACAAGCAGTGTAAGCTGTGACCCTCCGTCATCCGACACATTTATTGACAACTTCTTCATCAGGTATTCCTATGCCATCACGGACAATGAGGTGTTAACCACCATGACTTGTGGTTCCATGAAAGGATCTGTCGTGCAAACCACCAGATCCAGCCTCGGATACTCACTCTCCTTGACCACTAGGTTCTCCAGGAAAACCTTCCGTCGGATCGGATTTAGAAGATAAGCCTGCCATGTTACTCATACCAACGCTAACACAAGATCTGTTACGATGCAAAAAATGGTGATTGTGTAAACGAGGGTGTAAACTCAATTGAACCATCTTTCCGGTGTGGGTTTATGAGTGTTAAGAGGTGCCACGAGCATGGTGGCTTTTATGGTTTTTTGGTTTGGGATTTATAAGTCCAAAAAGGTGCTTCCAGGTTTGGGTGATGATCGTTAAATACAGATTTCTTAATTTCAAATTTCTTTTTTATCGTGCAATGCTATTAATATTATAATAAATACATATATCTCGCTATCTCTTTATCTAAGTTTTTATTCAATTCAATGATTTTAAATCGCTGGCTCGGGTCAATAATGAAAGCTATTTATGTGTAATCAACTCTATTCATTTGCTAATAAGGCATCTTTGGTTGCCCTTTGAACTGATTTTCAGGTTCTTTGGCCGAAATGCGGTTGGCAGCCAATACCAATCACACCAGTTTCCTCACTGGTACTCACTCTCAAAGAATAAAACGAGGTTTCGGTTTGTTTGTTTGACCTCGTATTTGCTTTCATATTCTATTTGGAATTTAAACATATTTTATTTGGAATTTAATTTGTTTAAATTGAACTTCATATTTGTTTGGTTTAAGTAAATCTGATTAGGCTTTCAACAGGATGAGATATGGGACTTTGCTTATTGCCCTTTTGATCAATGCTGTTAGCCGTGTATTTTATAATTTGTGTATATATTGTCTTTCTAGTTAGCCCAATAGTGATTCTAGGTTAGTCCAATGTTTGTATTCAGCCCATATTGTGTATATTGTGTATTTATTCTAATGAGAATGCAGTGGAGCCTTTCATGGGAAATTATTGACTGTAACATGGTATCAGAGCATTCCTTCCAACCCTAGCCTCCTTTCAACCCTAGCCGATCCAAGCAGCATATTTCTCCATCTGGTTTGTCTTCTTCTTCACTTCTTCTGTCTTCTTCTTCACTTCTTCTATTCTGTCTTTTAGCATGACCAGCCCCTCAGAAGGTACCCCCCCGCTCTAAACCCAACGACAAGATATATGGTATCACCAACATTAAATCCTACGTTCCGCTCATTCTAGATTTAGATCGGTTGAATTACGATGCATGGAAAGAACTTTTCAAGACTCACTGCATTGGATATAAAGTGTTCGAACACCTTGAAAACTTGCCAATACGCATTTCCGATCCCGAAGAGTGGAACACGGTTGACAACATTGTCAAACAGTGGATCTATGGAACTCTATCTCAACCCGTTCTCCAGTCCATCCTCAAGTCGGACGCCAAGGCCGCCGATGTATGGTGCTCTATTCAAGCTCTGTTTCATGAAAACAAAGAGACCAAAGCCATTGAACTTGATGACGAGTTGCGAAACCTTGTTATCGGCGACTCAACCATTATGGAATACTGCAATAAAATCAAGTCAATCTCAGATCTACTCGCTAACATTGGTGCACCGGTTCCCAAACGCAACCTCGTCACATATGCCATTAACGGGTTATCCCAAAAATATGCGCATATTGTGACCACCATCTGACATCAGAAACCGTTTCCCACCTTCATCAAAATGTGATCCATGCTCACCCTCGAAGAACGCTCCATGCTCAAGGAACAAACCCGCCTCGTACGCGCTTGTCATCTCGATAACTCTTCCTCTCCAACCGCTCTTAATACTGAGATTCAAAAAAACTCACGCGGAACTACTTACGGAAATCGTGGGGGAGGTCGTGAAGGTGGAAATAGCTTCGGCTTTCAGTCCGGGTTTCATCACGGAGGTGGAAATACCTCCGGCCTTCAGTCCGGGTTTCATCACGGAGGTCGTGGCGGTGGAAATAACTCCGGCCTTCAGTCCGGGTTTCATCTCGGGGGTCGTGGCGGTGGAAAAACTCACAGATCCGGTGGTTGTGGGGGTAGTCGGCATGACAGGTTCGGTGGGAGACGGTCTTCGCAAAATCAAAATGGATGGGGGGGAGCTTTCCCTTGGCAGGCGCCGTTTTTCTTCAATCCACAGCAGTGTGGACTGCTGCCCTATCCTCCGGCTCAACAGGCCACTTGGCCCACTTCAACACCACCTACAAAATTAACCCAGCAACAGCCATGGTCCAATTCCAACTTGACCCAACAGCAGCAAGCTTTTTTTTCTTATGCAGGACAGCCCACTAATTGGCAATATTTTCAATATCCAACAATAGCGGATCAGCCCACAACCTTACCGCAAGCGTTTAGCACTATGTCGGTTCAAGACCCAGGAAATGCGGAGTGGTATTTGGACACCGGGGCAACCGCACATCTTCATGCCGACTCAGGTACTCTCAAGTCTTTTAGCAATACGTGCAAAAATTCAAATTTATCGGTCTTAGTTGGGGATGGATCACGTATTCCCGTCACTAAAATTGGACATTCCACCCTTGGTCTCAACCCATTACGCACGTTATTCCTTAAAAATGTTCTCATTACTCCCCAAATTATCAAAAACCTTGTTTCTGTCCGTAAACTTACCCGTGATAATAAATGTTCTATCGAATTTGACGAATTTGGTTTTTCTGTGAAGGATTTTCTGACCAAACGAATCCTCCTTCGATGTGATAGCACGAGTGATTTGTATCCGGTTACCAAACCATCTCCGCAAGCTTTCCACATTGTCACCCCATCCTTGTGGCACCAAAGACTCGGCCATCCAGGACAACCTGTTCTCAACAATCTTTTTTCTAGTAATTCTATTTCATGTAATAAAAAAGATTCTCCTTTACTTTGTCATGCCTGTCAACTTGGCAAACATGTTCGGTTGTCTTTTGATTTATCCAAAACTGATGCTTTGTTTCCTTTTCATGTCATTCATTCTGATGTGTGGACTTCTCCTTTACAAAGTCATAGTGGCATAAAGTACTATGTGATTTTTCTTGATCAATTTACTCACTTTGTATGGGTGTATCCTTTAAGACAAAAATCTGATGTTTTTTCCAAATTCCTTCATTTTCGGGCATATATCAAAAATCAATTTAAAACCGATATTCAAATATTTCAATGTGATAATGGCAAAGAATATGACAACTCTCAATTTCAACAACTTTGTGCTACCAACGGTATTCACATGCACTTTTCGTGCCCGTACACTTCTCAACAAAACAGAAAATCTGAACGTATGCTTCGTACCCTCAACAACATGATTCGTACCCTTCTGTTTCAAGCGCATCTTCCGCCCACCTATTGGGTTGAAGCTCTTCACATGGTTGCCCACCTCTTGAACATTTTGCCATCCTCCGCCCTACAAAATGACACCCCATACCACAAATTGTTCAATAAACGTCCCACTTATTCACAACTTCGCGTCTTCGGTTGCCTTTGCTATCCTCATCTTAACAATACCAACAAACTTCAACACCGATCTGTGCCGTGCATTTTTCTCGGTTACCCTTCACATCACAAAGGTTTCCGTTGTCTAAACCTCCACAACAAACAAATCCTTATTTCTCGTCATGTCACATTTGACGAAACTGTTTTCCCTTTCGGCTCTATGACACCAGATCAATCCCCAGACTACCACTTTCTTGATTTTGATAACTCCCGCAACCACTTTAATGACCCGACCTTACCGCATACATCTCCTGAATCCCTACCCACGTCGACACATCCAAACGTCAACCCCGCTGCCCATCCCTCGGCAGCAGACACTGCTCCCACTGCTACTTCTCATATTCCTTCCGCTTCCACTCGTACTCACTCGATGAGAACTCGTGCTAGACACGGCATTCATAAACCTGTTGATCGTTTGAACCTTCATATAGACATCACCACTACCGAGTCACCCCTTCCTCACTCCTATTCTCAAGCGTTTCGTGATCCTAACTGGCTCGAGGCCATGAAAGATGAATATGATGCACTTATTTCTAACAGAACTTGGGTACTTGTTCCTCGGCCTACTAACGCTAATGTGGTTAATTGTATTTGGTTGTTCAAAAAGAAACACAATGCAGATGGATCTCTAGCTCGCTACAAGGCGCGTCTTGTTGCTAACGGACGCAGTCAGCATCCCGGTATTGACTGTGATGAAACCTTTAGCCCGGTTGTCAAACCCGCTACTATCCGGACTGTTTTAAGTTTGGCTGTTTCTCATCAATGGCCAATTCATCAGTTGGACGTGAAGAATGCATTCCTTCATGGTCATCTCCAGGAGATAGTTTACATGAACCAACCACCTGGATTTCGTGACCCCTCAGCACCCAACCATATATGTCTCCTCCAAAAATATTTATATGGTCTCAAACAGGCACCACGGGCTTGGTACCACCGCTTTGCTCAGTTTATTGCTCGCTTTGGTTTCACCAACAGCAAATCCGACTCATCTCTTTTCATCTACCGAAAGGGTCCTCACATCGCTTACTTGCTTCTATATGATGATGATATTGTTCTCACGGCTTCCTCCAGAGACCTTCTTCAGCTGGTTATCTCCACCTTACGGTCCGAATTCTCCATGACCGACTTGGGTTCTTTGAATTATTTTCTGGGCAGTCACTAGAGACCGATATGACATGTTTCTTTCTCAGCAAAAATACGCAACCGAGATTCTTGCACGTGCAAATATGTCTAACTGTAAATCTGCTCGCACTCCAGCCGATACGTCTGCAAAATTTGATGATACCGGGACACCGGTCTCTGATCCAACACTATATCGCAGCCTTGCAGGTGCTCTACAGTATTTGACTTTCACACGTCCTGACATCTCCTACGCGGTACAGCAGGTTTTTCTATACATGCATGATCCCAGGGAGCCACACTTTGCTGCTCTCAAGCGTGTTCTTCGATACATTCGTGAAACTCTAGACCACGGTCTCCAACTGTATGCCGCTTCATCTCGTGGTCTAATTGCTTACTCGGATGCCGACTGGGCCGGCTGCCCCACCACTAGACGCTCCATATCTGGATATTGTGTTTTCCTTGGACCGAACCTTCTCTCCTGGTCTTCCAAGAGACAAGGCACCATTTCTCGGTCGAGTGCGGAAGCTGAGTATCGCGGTGTTGCAAATGCAGTTGCTGAGACATCTTGGCTTCGTAACCTTTTACGTGAGCTGTTGTATCCGCCTCTTACTGCCACCTTAGTCTACTGTGACAACGTCAGTGCAGTCTATATGTCCTCCAACCCAGTTCAACACCAGCGTACCAAACACATTGAAATTGACATCCACTTTGTTCGTGACAAAGTTGCCATGGGACAAGTTCGAGTTCTTCACGTCCCTTCTTCCTCCCAGTATGCTGATATCTTCACCAAAGGGCTATCGTCTATGCTTTTTCTTGACTTCAGATCCAGTCTGAACGTTCGTTCAAAACCTCTCGTTCCGACTGAGGGGGAATTTTAGCCGTGTATTTTATAATTTGTGTATATATTGTCTTTCTAGTTAGCCCAATAGTGATTCTAGGTTAGTCCAATGTTTGTAATCAGCCCATATTATGTATATTGTGTATTTATTCTAATGAGAATGCAGTGGAGCCTTTCATGGGAAATTATTGACTGTAACATGGTATCAGAGCATTCCTTCCAACCCTAGCCTCCTTTCAACCCTAGCCGATCCAAGCAGCATATTTCTCCATCTGGTTTGTCTTCTTCTTCACTTCTTCTGTCTTCTTCTTCACTTCTTCTATTCTGTCTTTTAGCATGACCAGCCCCTCAGAAGGTACCCCCCCGCTCTAAACCCAACGACAAGATATATGGTATCACCAACATTAAATCCTACGTTCCGCTCATTCTAGATTTAGATCGGTTGAATTACGATGCATGGAAAGAACTTTTCAAGACTCACTGCATTGGATATAAAGTGTTCGAACACCTTGAAAACTTGCCAATACGCATTTCCGATCCCGAAGAGTGGAACACGGTTGACAACATTGTCAAACAGTGGATCTATGGAACTCTATCTCAACCCGTTCTCCAGTCCATCCTCAAGTCGGACGCCAAGGCCGCCGATGTATGGTGCTCTATTCAAGCTCTGTTTCATGAAAACAAAGAGACCAAAGCCATTGAACTTGATGACGAGTTGCGAAACCTTGTTATCGGCGACTCAACCATTATGGAATACTGCAATAAAATCAAGTCAATCTCAGATCTACTCGCTAACATTGGTGCACCGGTTCCCAAACGCAACCTCGTCACATATGCCATTAACGGGTTATCCCAAAAATATGCGCATATTGTGACCACCATCTGACATCAGAAACCGTTTCCCACCTTCATCAAAATGTGATCCATGCTCACCCTCGAAGAACGCTCCATGCTCAAGGAACAAACCCGCCTCGTACGCGCTTGTCATCTCGATAACTCTTCCTCTCCAACCGCTCTTAATACTGAGATTCAAAAAAACTCACGCGGAACTACTTACGGAAATCGTGGGGGAGGTCGTGAAGGTGGAAATAGCTCCGGCTTTCAGTCCGGGTTTCATCACGGAGGTGGAAATACCTCCGGCCTTCAGTCCGGGTTTCATCACGGAGGTCGTGGCGGTGGAAATAACTCCGGCCTTCAGTCCGGGTTTCATCTCGGGGGTCGTGGCGGTGGAAAAACTCATAGATCCGGTGGTTGTGGGGGTAGTCGGCATGACAGGTTCGGTGGGAGACGGTCTTCGCAAAATCAAAATGGATGGGGGGGAGCTTTCCCTTGGCAGGCGCCGTTTTTCTTCAATCCACAGCAGTGTGGACTGCTGCCCTATCCTCCGGCTCAACAGGCCACTTGGCCCACTTCAACACCACCTACAAAATTAACCCAGCAACAGCCATGGTCCAATTCCAACTTGACCCAACAGCAGCAAGCTTTTTTTTCTTATGCAGGACAGCCCACTAATTGGCAATATTTTCAATATCCAACAATAGCGGATCAGCCCACAACCTTACCGCAAGCGTTTAGCACTATGTCGGTTCAAGACCCAGGAAATGCGGAGTGGTATTTGGACACCGGGGCAACCGCACATCTTCATGCCGACTCAGGTACTCTCAAGTCTTTTAGCAATACGTGCAAAAATTCAAATTTATCGGTCTTAGTTGGGGATGGATCACGTATTCCCGTCACTAAAATTGGACATTCCACCCTTGGTCTCAACCCATTACGCACGTTATTCCTTAAAAATGTTCTCATTACTCCCCAAATTATCAAAAACCTTGTTTCTGTCCGTAAACTTACCCGTGATAATAAATGCTCTATCGAATTTGACGAATTTGGTTTTTCTGTGAAGGATTTTCTGACCAAACGAATCCTCCTTCGATGTGATAGCACGAGTGATTTGTATCCGGTTACCAAACCATCTCCGCAAGCTTTCCACATTGTCACCCCATCCTTGTGGCACCAAAGACTCGGCCATCCAGGACAACCTGTTCTCAACAATCTTTTTTCTAGTAATTCTATTTCATGTAATAAAAAAGATTCTCCTTTACTTTGGCATGCCTGTCAACTTGGCAAACATGTTCGGTTGTCTTTTGATTTATCCAAAACTGATGCTTTGTTTCCTTTTCATGTCATTCATTCTGATGTGTGGACTTCTCCTTTACAAAGTCATAGTGGCATAAAGTACTATGTGATTTTTCTTGATCAATTTACTCACTTTGTATGGGTGTATCCTTTAAGACAAAAATCTGATGTTTTTTCCAAATTCCTTCATTTTCGGGCATATATCAAAAATCAATTTAAAACCGATATTCAAATATTTCAATGTGATAATGGCAAAGAATATGACAACTCTCAATTTCAACAACTTTGTGCTACCAACGGTATTCACATGCACTTTTCGTGCCCGTACACTTCTCAACAAAACGGAAAATCTGAACGTATGCTTCGTACCCTCAACAACATGATTCGTACCCTTCTGTTTCAAGCGCATCTTCCGCCCACCTATTGGGTTGAAGCTCTTCACATGGTTGCCCACCTCTTGAACATTTTGCCATCCTCCGCCCTACAAAATGACACCCCATACCACAAATTGTTCAATAAATGTCCCACTTATTCACAACTTCGCGTCTTCGGTTGCCTTTGCTATCCTCATCTTAACAATACCAACAAACTTCAACACCGATCTGTGCCGTGCATTTTTCTCGGTTACCCTTCACATCACAAAGGTTTCCGTTGTCTAAACCTCCACAACAAACAAATCCTTATTTCTCGTCATGTCACATTTGACGAAACTGTTTTCCCTTTCGGCTCTATGACACCAGATCAATCCCCAGACTACCACTTTCTTGATTTTGATAACTCCCGCAACCACTTTAATGACCCGACCTTACCGCATACATCTCCTGAATCCCTACCCACGTCGACACATCCAAACGTCAACCCCGCTGCCCATCCCTCGGCAGCAGACACTGCTCCCACTGCTACTTCTCATATTCCTTCCGCTTCCACTCGTACTCACTCGATGACAACTCGTGCTAGACACGGCATTCATAAACCTGTTGATCGTTTGAACCTTCATATAGACATCACCACTACCGAGTCACCCCTTCCTCACTCCTATTCTCAAGCGTTTCGTGATCCTAACTGGCTCGAGGCCATGAAAGATGAATATGATGCACTTATTTCTAACAGAACTTGGGTACTTGTTCCTCGGCCTACTAACGCTAATGTGGTTAATTGTATTTGGTTGTTCAAAAAGAAACACAATGCAGATGGATCTCTAGCTCGCTACAAGGCGCGTCTTGTTGCTAACAGACGCAGTCAGCATCCCGGTATTGACTGTGATGAAACCTTTAGCCCGGTTGTCAAACCCGCTACTATCCGGACTGTTTTAAGTTTGGCTGTTTCTCATCAATGGCCAATTCATCAGTTGGACGTGAAGAATGCATTCCTTCATGGTCATCTCCAGGAGATAGTTTACATGAACCAACCACCTGGATTTCGTGACCCCTCAGCACCCAACCATATATGTCTCCTCCAAAAATATTTATATGGTCTCAAACAGGCACCACGGGCTTGGTACCACCGCTTTGCTCAGTTTATTGCTCGCTTTGGTTTCACCAACAGCAAATCCGACTCATCTCTTTTCATCTACCGAAAGGGTCCTCACATCGCTTACTTGCTTCTATATGATGATGATATTGTTCTCACGGCTTCCTCCAGAGACCTTCTTCAGCTGGTTATCTCCACCTTATGGTCCGAATTCTCCATGACCGACTTGGGTTCTTTGAATTATTTTCTGGGCAGTCACTAGAGACCGATATGGCATGTTTCTTTCTCAGCAAAAATACGCAACCGAGATTCTTGCACATGCAAATATGTCTAACTGTAAATCTGCTCGCACTCCAGCCGATATGTCTGCAAAATTTGATGATACCGGGACACCGGTCTCTGATCCAACACTATATCGCAGCCTTGCAGGTGCTCTACAGTATTTGACTTTCACACGTCCTGACATCTCCTACGCGGTACAGCAGGTTTTTCTATACATGCATGATCCCAGGGAGCCACACTTTGCTGCTCTCAAGCGTGTTCTTCGATACATTCGTGAAACTCTAGACCACGGTCTCCAACTGTATGCCGCTTCATCTCGTGGTCTAATTGCTTACTCGGATGCCGACTGGGCCGGCTGCCCCACCACTAGACGCTCCATATCTGGATATTGTGTTTTCCTTGGACCGAACCTTCTCTCCTGGTCTTCCAAGAGACAAGGCACCATTTCTCGGTCGAGTGCGGAAGCTGAGTATCGCGGTGTTGCAAATGCAGTTGCTGAGACATCTTGGCTTCGTAACCTTTTACGTGAGCTGTTGTATCCGCCTCTTACTGCCACCTTAGTCTACTGTGACAACGTCAGTGCAGTCTATATGTCCTCCAACCCAGTTCAACACCAGCGTACCAAACACATTGAAATTGACATCCACTTTGTTCGTGACAAAGTTGCCATGGGACAAGTTCGAGTTCTTCACGTCCCTTCTTCCTCCCAGTATGCTGATATCTTCACCAAAGGGCTATCGTCTATGCTTTTTCTTGACTTCAGATCCAGTCTGAACGTTCGTTCAAAACCTCTCGTTCCGACTGAGGGGGAATTTTAGCCGTGTATTTTATAATTTGTGTATATATTGTCTTTCTAGTTAGCCCAATAGTGATTCTAGGTTAGTCCAATGTTTGTATTCAGCCCATATTATGTATATTGTGTATTTATTCTAATGAGAATGCAGTGGAGCCTTTCATGGGAAATTATTGACTGTAACATGGTATCAGAGCATTCCTTCCAACCCTAGCCTCCTTTCAACCCTAGCCGATCCAGGCAGCATATTTCTCCATCTGGTTTGTCTTCTTCTTCACTTCTTCTGTCTTCTTCTTCACTTCTTCTATTCTGTCTTTTAGCATGACCAGCCCCTCAGAAGGTACCCCCCCGCTCTAAACCCAACGACAAGATATATGGTATCACCAACATTAAATCCTACGTTCCGCTCATTCTAGATTTAGATCGGTTGAATTACGATGCATGGAAAGAACTTTTCAAGACTCACTGCATTGGATATAAAGTGTTCGAACACCTTGAAAACTTGCCAATACGCATTTCCGATCCCGAAGAGTGGAACACGGTTGACAACATTGTCAAACAGTGGATCTATGGAACTCTATCTCAACCCGTTCTCCAGTCCATCCTCAAGTCGGACGCCAAGGCCGCCGATGTATGGTGCTCTATTCAAGCTCTGTTTCATGAAAACAAAGAGACCAAAGCCATTGAACTTGATGACGAGTTGCGAAACCTTGTTATCGGCGACTCAACCATTATGGAATACTGCAATAAAATCAAGTCAATCTCAGATCTACTCGCTAACATTGGTGCACCGGTTCCCAAATGCAACCTCGTCACATATGCCATTAACGGGTTATCCCAAAAATATGCGCATATTGTGACCACCATCTGACATCAGAAACCGTTTCCCACCTTCATCAAAATGTGATCCATGCTCACCCTCGAAGAACGCTCCATGCTCAAGGAACAAACCCGCCTCGTACGCGCTTGTCATCTCGATAACTCTTCCTCTCCAACCGCTCTTAATACTGAGATTCAAAAAAACTCACGCGGAACTACTTACGGAAATCGTGGGGGAGGTCGTGAAGGTGGAAATAGCTCCGGCTTTCAGTCCGGGTTTCATCACGGAGGTGGAAATACCTCCGGCCTTCAGTCCGGGTTTCATCACGGAGGTCGTGGCGGTGGAAATAACTCCGGCCTTCAGTCCGGGTTTCATCTCGGGGGTCGTGGCGGTGGAAAAACTCACAGATCCGGTGGTTGTGGGGGTAGTCGGCATGACAGGTTCGGTGGGAGACGGTCTTCGCAAAATCAAAATGGATGGGGGGGAGCTTTCCCTTGGCAGGCGCCGTTTTTCTTCAATCCACAGCAGTGTGGACTGCTGCCCTATCCTCCGGCTCAACAGGCCACTTGGCCCACTTCAACACCACCTACAAAATTAACCCAGCAACAGCCATGGTCCAATTCCAACTTGACCCAACAGCAGCAAGCTTTTTTTTCTTATGCAGGACAGCCCACTAATTGGCAATATTTTCAATATCCAACAATAGCGGATCAGCCCACAACCTTACCGCAAGCGTTTAGCACTATGTCGGTTCAAGACCCAGGAAATGCGGAGTGGTATTTGGACACCGGGGCAACCGCACATCTTCATGCCGACTCAGGTACTCTCAAGTCTTTTAGCAATACGTGCAAAAATTCAAATTTATCGGTCTTAGTTGGGGATGGATCACGTATTCCCGTCACTAAAATTGGACATTCCACCCTTGGTCTCAACCCATTACGCACGTTATTCCTTAAAAATGTTCTCATTACTCCCCAAATTATCAAAAACCTTGTTTCTGTCCGTAAACTTACCCGTGATAATAAATGCTCTATCGAATTTGACGAATTTGGTTTTTCTGTGAAGGATTTTCTGACCAAACGAATCCTCCTTCGATGTGATAGCACGAGTGATTTGTATCCGGTTACCAAACCATCTCCGCAAGCTTTCCACATTGTCACCCCATCCTTGTGGCACCAAAGACTCGGCCATCCAGGACAACCTGTTCTCAACAATCTTTTTTCTAGTAATTCTATTTCATGTAATAAAAAAGATTCTCCTTTACTTTGTCATGCCTGTCAACTTGGCAAACATGTTCGGTTGTCTTTTGATTTATCCAAAACTGATGCTTTGTTTCCTTTTCATGTCATTCATTCTGATGTGTGGACTTCTCCTTTACAAAGTCATAGTGGCATAAAGTACTATGTGATTTTTCTTGATCAATTTACTCACTTTGTATGGGTGTATCCTTTAAGACAAAAATCTGATGTTTTTTCCAAATTCCTTCATTTTCGGGCATATATCAAAAATCAATTTAAAACCGATATTCAAATATTTCAATGTGATAATGGCAAAGAATATGACAACTCTCAATTTCAACAACTTTGTGCTACCAACGGTATTCACATGCACTTTTCGTGCCCGTACACTTCTCAACAAAACGGAAAATCTGAACGTATGCTTCGTACCCTCAACAACATGATTCGTACCCTTCTGTTTCAAGCGCATCTTCCGCCCACCTATTGGGTTGAAGCTCTTCACATGGTTGCCCACCTCTTGAACATTTTGCCATCCTCCGCCCTACAAAATGACACCCCATACCACAAATTGTTCAATAAACGTCCCACTTATTCACAACTTCGCGTCTTCGGTTGCCTTTGCTATCCTCATCTTAACAATACCAACAAACTTCAACACCGATCTGTGCCGTGCATTTTTCTCGGTTACCCTTCACATCACAAAGGTTTCCGTTGTCTAAACCTCCACAACAAACAAATCCTTATTTCTCGTCATGTCACATTTGACGAAACTGTTTTCCCTTTCGGCTCTATGACACCAGATCAATCCCCAGACTACCACTTTCTTGATTTTGATAACTCCCGCAACCACTTTAATGACCCGACCTTACCGCATACATCTCCTGAATCCCTACCCACGTCGACACATCCAAACGTCAACCCCGCTGCCCATCCCTCGGCAGCAGACACTGCTCCCACTGCTACTTCTCATATTCCTTCCGCTTCCACTCGTACTCACTCGATGACAACTCGTGCTAGACACGGCATTCATAAACCTGTTGATCGTTTGAACCTTCATATAGACATCACCACTACCGAGTCACCCCTTCCTCACTCCTATTCTCAAGCGTTTCGTGATCCTAACTGGCTCGAGGCCATGAAAGATGAATATGATGCACTTATTTCTAACAGAACTTGGGTACTTGTTCCTCGGCCTACTAACGCTAATGTGGTTAATTGTATTTGGTTGTTCAAAAAGAAACACAATGCAGATGGATCTCTAGCTCGCTACAAGGCGCGTCTTGTTGCTAACAGACGCAGTCAGCATCCCGGTATTGACTGTGATGAAACCTTTAGCCCGGTTGTCAAACCCGCTACTATCCGGACTGTTTTAAGTTTGGCTGTTTCTCATCAATGGCCAATTCATCAGTTGGACGTGAAGAATGCATTCCTTCATGGTCATCTCTAGGAGATAGTTTACATGAACCAACCACCTGGATTTCGTGACCCCTCAGCACCCAACCATATATGTCTCCTCCAAAAATATTTATATGGTCTCAAACAGGCACCACGGGCTTGGTACCACCGCTTTGCTCAGTTTATTGCTCGCTTTGGTTTCACCAACAGCAAATCCGACTCATCTCTTTTCATCTACCGAAAGGGTCCTCACATCGCTTACTTGCTTCTATATAATGATGATATTGTTCTCACGGCTTCCTCCAGAGACCTTCTTCAGCTGGTTATCTCCACCTTATGGTCCGAATTCTCCATGACCGACTTGGGTTCTTTGAATTATTTTCTGGGCAGTCACTAGAGACCGATATGGCATGTTTCTTTCTCAGCAAAAATACGCAACCGAGATTCTTGCACGTGCAAATATGTCTAACTGTAAATCTGCTCGCACTCCAGCCGATATGTCTACAAAATTTGATGATACCGGGACACCGGTCTCTGATCCAACACTATATCGCAGCCTTGCAGGTGCTCTACAGTATTTGACTTTCACACGTCCTGACATCTCCTACGCGGTACAGCAGGTTTTTCTATACATGCATGATCCCAGGGAGCCACACTTTGCTGCTCTCAAGCGTGTTCTTCGATACATTCGTGAAACTCTAGACCACGGTCTCCAACTGTATGCCGCTTCATCTCGTGGTCTAATTGCTTACTCGGATGCCGACTGGGCCGGCTGCCCCACCACTAGACGCTCCATATCTGGATATTGTGTTTTCCATGGACCGAACCTTCTCTCCTGGTCTTCCAAGAGACAAGGCACCATTTCTCGGTCGAGTGCGGAAGCTGAGTATCGCGGCGTTGCAAATGCAGTTGCTGAGACATCTTGGCTTCGTAACCTTTTACGTGAGCTGTTGTATCCGCCTCTTACTGCCACCTTAGTCTACTGTGACAACGTCAGTGCAGTCTATATGTCCTCCAACCCAGTTCAACACCAGCGTACCAAACACATTGAAATTGACATCCACTTTGTTCGTGACAAAGTTGCCATGGGACAAGTTCGAGTTCTTCACGTCCCTTCTTCCTCCCAGTATGCTGATATCTTCACCAAAGGGCTATCGTCTATGCTTTTTCTTGACTTCAGATCCAGTCTGAACGTTCGTTCAAAACCTCTCGTTCCGACTGAGGGGGAATTTTAGCCGTGTATTTTATAATTTGTGTATATATTGTCTTTCTAGTTAGCCCAATAGTGATTCTAGGTTAGTCCAATGTTTGTATTCAGCCCATATTATGTATATTGTGTATTTATTCTAATGAGAATGCAGTGGAGCCTTTCATGGGAAATTATTGACTGTAACAAATGCATCTTCTCTACCATCTTTACTTTTGGTAGTAATTGATTATTTGCTTAATTTTGATCATGGTGCCAACAGTTATTTGTTCAAACATTGGTTGTTGACTTCTGTTAAGGAAGTTGTCCATGAGTGATGATGTGAAGTTTCTCATTTTCAGTTATAGGTTTGATGTTTGGATAAATTTTTGTTCCAGTTCTCAAACCAGAGGAACTTTTATTTGTATGTTTCAAATTCTAGGTTTTATATAAGCTTTGGATTAAATTCTACTTAATTACAAGTGATTGATAAAATCAGTTTTTTTTATATAGATACAGTAAAAGACTTTAAACATGAATAAACACCAACATTTAAAACATATGAAAACAAGTTATTTGATGGTTTGGTCATTATATTAAAGTTTCCTAATGGTTTTGGTCACTGTTTCGACTAAGGACCTTAAAAACAAGTTTTGTAAAACTGAAAGTCAGATTAGATGACCAATGTCATGAAAATGGAACGTACTTTGGGTAAGGGTATATTTTCGGAATTGTATTTTGAAACAAAGAAACTGTAGATATATGTTGCATATATTTTTTTGTTTTGAATTAAGATGAAAGATTTATTATTTATTGTAGTGCATGCATAATATACATACATGCAAACAATCGTAAATAGAAAGTTACTTTCTTTATTTTGTTTATTGTAGCATCCTAACACTGTTTCAGTTTCTTTCAGTTACAGCATTATACTTTCATTCCATTCCTATTAAGGCATCGTACTTTGAAAGATCAAACCAAGTTATTTTTTAATATTTTTAAATCTATATTCTTTAAAGTACAATGCTTTAATAAGAAGAGATGGAAATAGGTTTCTATAAGCAGGTCTAATTTGTTTATTACCATCTATTGAACTAAAACCTGGTTTAATACTTAGTTTTGAAGTGCTTGTGAATCAATGTTGAAAGGAACAGGAACATACAGAACAACTGAGAACTACTGAAATCAATTAGGCGTGGAGGTTACCTAGAAGCTGTTTCTTCTTAAATAGGAAAAAAGTTCCGGGTAATTTTATACTTCTCTTATATTTAAATTCTAGGGCTAAATGCAGAAAAGCCTTTGTTTTTTATAGGCTATATTCAAATAAACCCTTCAGTTTTATTTGAGTCTAAAAAACCCATTCAATCTTTTTTTACCTATCACTTTAACCCAAAACATAGATTTTTACTCCTACTAACCGGTTGATTGCAATAGGTGGAATTTTTTTTTTTAAACGTGGAAATAAAAGGCATACGTGGACTTGTAATTAGGGTTAAAATTCTCAGTTACGCCTTCTTGTTAAATCACGTTTTGTTTGAGCCGACATTGGAGGAGAAAGATCGAAGCTGCCATCCCTCGCTACAGAAAGCTAGAAACCGTCGATCAGAGGTTTATGAATTATGAGTTTGAATCCGAATGCATGAAGGTGGTATTTTTAACATTTGTTTCATACGTTTTCAAAAACAGGAAGAGGAATCTGATTTCCGATCTGAAAGCGATTTGGTTTATACGATTTCTGAGTTCCAATCTGAAAGTGATTTTGTCACAGGTATACGATTACTGGGATCTACCGTAAATCGACAACGATGATGCCTTCGACCTAATACAATGATATGATATTTGCACTTCCGGTCGAACGAGTCAACGATGGCACGAAAAATATTGTCTCAGCGGCATGAATGATTTATGGTAGATGTATAATTCTGTAGTTTTTCAAATTGCTTCGATTCTGAATCAAGCTTTGTGAAGAGGTTCTTTCAAGATTTTTCCAGAAATCACAGAAATTATAGCAACGAACATTCTCCAATGGACATCGAACTCCACACCATTTTGACTTATATCCACCGGAGCACAACTTCTCTTCCTAAACCCTCTTGACCACAGCATAATGAGTAATTAATAATGAGTAATTAACTTAGGTTCTCTAAAGGTAGTGTACACCGGCCACATTGAATTAAGCAACCTGTGTCCAACTTAATTTTTTGAAGTAGATTAATTCACAAATTACTTCTTTCGCGGCCTTATCGAATGCACAAATACCAAAAATGTTTTTCAGAAGCATCAACGCTTTCTTGGGTAAATTAAGAAAAAAGATGATTAAATGACTTTATTCCCTTGTTTCCATCCAAAATAGATGATAAACTATCATCTCCATGATCTCACCTTCCCAAGGGCGGCATTGGAGACACCAGCTCTGACGATTATGACGTCAGCGTCTGTAGATCCATATCGAGTACGGAAGTCTTCAAGGGACGGATCACCCTGATTCTTAAAGCGTTGTTATTACCAGAAGCACTATTCTTAGAGTGATTAATCGAGTAATTGGTGGAAACAATGTAGCTATTATCAATCATATTCTGATACTCAATGAGTTTTTCCATGTATTTAAAACTTTATTTATTTTTGTCCAGATCATTAAATTATCCGGTAAAGAAGTGGTAAAACTTGCAAATTGAGTTATTTTAAAAGGTAAATATTAATAGGTTGTGTTCTTTTAAACATAAATATAATAGAAGGACTTTTTTGAATATACCCTAATAATATGTTGGAGTTTTCTATATTTACCCCTAAATTCTATGAATACCAATATATTTTCATCAAACGTTTATAATAGTGTTATGCTTTCTGTTCTTCCAAATAGTTTACCCGATTATACCACTTCTATCCAATAGAAATAATATTTATTACTATAAATGGGTGGACTAAATTGCCACTAAAGATTAATATATTTTTTCAGATATGGGACTATATAGATCCTATGAAAGGTAAGACAAAGAATTTAATATTTAAACTATAGTTTATATGGCATTTGTGAATTTAAGGAAATAACAATTTGTATTCTATGTATCGTTTACTTTATATAATTTACCTTTAGCGATGCCATTTTTAAAAAATTTTGTATTGTTTTTGGTTGGAGGGTAATAACACTGAGAATCTATTTGAATGGAGTTTTATGTTGGGATAACTACCACATCTATTTTGGGTTCCATTTCAGAATGTAATGAATAATTAATGATGTTTTTTTAAGGAAAAAAATTTGTTTATTTCATTATGATGGAAAACTAATTAAACATAACATTATGTTCATATATACCAACCGTATTAGATGATTTGTCATCATTTTAGTCATTTCATTTTTTAAAGAGAGACGAAAAATGAGATGCGTTTAATTTATTTCTTTTTAGAGATTGTAATTATTTTTTATCAAGGTGCAAGTGGTTTCAAATATCTACAAAATTATAACATTACTGACTTTATATCGGTTTATAGTTTCACACAATGTCAAATTACAAAATAATAATAATAATAAAACAGTTTAGTTTGAAACTTTTTTGGTTTAATAAAAAAAATATTTTTTATTGATTTTGCAATTAATACAATATTTTTTTAATAATTCTATACGACCAAATAGGTTTAATCAGGTGGATCTTCTCACTCCTCCTGATGAACTAATTAACAAATGAAATAAAGTTTCAATAAAGTCAAAACGTTTATTTGAATGAGAATGCTTAGGCAATGAAATCAATGAATCAAACTTAGTCTTCATCAAGTGGGATTTACTTAACATGAATATATGTTATAATCAATATTATGAAACTAATCAATCAGCTTGGTCTGGATAATGCAGGATTTAATCAATATGAATTACCTGATATCAAGATTATCAACCCAATAAATTATCTCTATTTTCTTTTATTGCTACCATCAAATAATAATAACACATGAGAAAACAATTTTTTTATGTACAACTGCTATTACATAGCATTTATTCATTATTACTTAGAATATAAAAGTATTGCACATTTTGATAGTTTTTATTTATTTATTTAGTTTCTTAACATATATCATTCTAAGTTACTTTATTTGTTAGCATTTTATTATGACTAGCACATTTTAATATTATGTGCCATTATTTAAGTCATATTAATATTTATTTTGTTTAGCGTATAATTTTTTTATCGTCAACCGTGTTAAACACGGATTTGTAACCTAGTGTGTGTATGTGTTGTCACACCCTGCTAAAGCGGAAACACGAGGAATGACATCGAAACGGTTACATAGCAAATAAACACAGATACATCACAAAATTAAAAGTATTTGAGTGTTACAAGCCATAAAGTCAACCAAATTAAAACATGTTTTTCAACCAACAAATGTCCAAAAGATCCATTTCAATGACAACGTTCCTAAAATGCAACATGCTCAAAGATGACAACACGAGATGCACTTACTAATTGTTTCCTGAAAAACCATGAAAAACGAGGGTCAACTATGAAAATAGTTGGTGAGTTCACAGGTTTGCAAAAATAGACAGTTTATAAGTCAATATCAAATTTTTGATAGAGTTTCCATAAATAGGAGTTCGTTGCTAAATACGAAATAATTTGTTTGTGTGTAAAATCGAACAATGAGTACACAACCAAACCTAACGACTGAACAATGCCTTATCAAGACTTATGCTTATCGTAACATAAGTAATATCGTAATATGCACTCTATGAATAAGTGAGTGAGGAGTTGTCGATTCCAAATAGTGCTATTTGTGACAACTAAAACATTCTTGAGTTATATGAATTTAGTATTCTATAAATCTAATATTTTATATGTGCATAAAAGTATCATAATTACTTTATAGTAGTGAGAAAGTAACTTTAGTAAAACAATAATAATATAGGAACCCGAGTAGTAACGAAATCGCATAAAGGACTAAAAGTGAAAATTTTATTGAGCTATCTTGAAAAATTAATATCTCAAAATCTAACAGAAATTAGGAAGAGGTTATCAATATGACTTTGTTAGTATTTGAGATAATAAAAATATAGGAAAACCAATCGGGCCATTTGGAGTTGTAACGAAGGAGTTGTGAAGGTTTTAAGATGGCCCAAAAGTGACAAAAATGACCAAGGAGTCATTTTCAAGGGCTAATAACGTAAAATCCATCAAGATACAGACAAAAAGGTCAGTAGATGAACGTTGTAGAGCTCATTCTCAGCTTTCTAGAGGTGTAAAGTATGTAACATTTAGACATCATATGAAGGAGTTATGCCCTAGTAAAGTCAAGGAAGAATAAAGAGAAAAGCTGGAAATTTCTCTAGACTAAGAAGACTCGTCTTAGTCTTATAAAATCAAGTAAAATTTAGACTAAGAAGACTCGTCTTAGTCTTATAAAATCGAGTAAAGCTTAGACTAAGAAGACTCGTCTTAGTCTTATAAAATCAAGTAAAATTTAGACTAAGAAGACTCGTCTTAGTCTTAAGTCTGGAATAAGGGCAATTTCGTCATTTCCCATTTAAAAATCAGCCAATCAGTTCTTTTATCCCTCTGTGACCTGCGTGATACCCCAAACACGTCTTCCCCATTTTCTTTTACGGTAAATTGAAATCAGAAGAGGGAGAGATCGAGAAGCAAAGACACGCACACACTCTTGTGTGCGATTCTGATCGGGAAAGGAAAATCCGATAGCCTGGTCAGTGATTTTCGAGTAGAGGGTCACGAGGAGGAGCTTTGCTCATTAGATATCGGTAGCAGCAAGGTAGAAGACGCAGGAACAGTGCCATCGCACTATTTTTCCGGCGATTTTCCGGCGAGGGGTCATCAGCGGCCGGCGGGAGCTAGAGGGTGAGCAAGGAAAACTTGTGCTTTGTCCATTTTCATGTTTATATTACTTCAATTTCAGAAATTTTGAACTTTGGGACAGAAAATGAAAGAGGGGTTAATTGATTTTCAAACCCTAGTTCCTAAATCCGAAAAATTTACACATGCATGTTGAGATTGAGCATAGATTCTTGTTACTATCACTGTTGCAAGTCAAAAATCACACATGGAATGAAAGTATTGAGTATTGGGTTTGAGATCATTGTTGCATGTTTGAGAAAAGTTGAAAAGATGAAGAATTTTATGGTTCTATCACACTGATGAAAAAGTTATGTTAGATATAATTTGATTTTGATTGGATTTTTACATGCATGTTAGCAAAAGGTTGACTAGATGAAGAATCATGGAATATCTATCACTTATTATGGGGTTTTTATCAATATTTTCTGTTTTGAGCTGGTAATTGCTAAAATAGATGAAATAAGGTTTCAATATACATGGATGTTAAACATTGGAATTGAAGAATGATGAAATGGAATTGGCATGATGGAATTGCAATCTCCTAGATTAAGAGTGTGTAAAGAACACACCGTGTTCAAAGTTGAGAATTTTAGTTTATACATACATATATTGAAGTTGATAATTTGGAAAGTTGAATAATTAGCTCATAAAATTCATACTTTGTGGACTTAAGAGCGTTTAACTTATTAATTGACTAAAATTAAACATTCCTAGAATAACACTAGTTTGAACTAGTTTGAAGAGAGTTATATGAATTAGAATTGTGTAACATACGTGGTATGTTAGTATTTGATTATTATACTAATCTTCTATATTATCAATATAGAAGCTAAGGAGTGCGCAGAAGCAAGTAGAGGCAAAGACTAGCGGACCGAGGTGAGTACATGTGACATTTTCCCTCTTTGGGGGACATGGCAAAATGTTTTTTTTAGTTTATGTGAATTTTCGAGTATGAGATGTTATGCAAATTTATTTACCTATGACATGATTATTTTAAAGTCTCATACTATGATTTGAAAGCATGTTTTGGCAATCAAGCCATAAGGATTTGAAAGTTATTTGAAAAGCATTTTTGGCATTAAGCCCAAGTGATTTGAAATGTGTATTTTGGCACAAAGTCTTAATGGTTTGAAAGCAAGTTTTGGCATTAAGCCTAACATGCTTTAGAAAGTGTGATTTGACATCAAATTGAATTGAAATTTGAAAAGATTGGTTTGGCACTAGCCTTAATGTGATTTCAGCAAGTAATTTGATGTCAAATCATATTATGTTTTCTTTTATGACTGGTATTTGAAATATGAATGAATGCAGCAATGCAAGTTAGTATGTTACCCACTTTTGCCCGGGCCATGATATTCCCGTAACGGAATATAGAGGAGTCTACTGGGGTGGTACCTTCCCCTTCGCGAAGTAGATGTCCTAAAACACAAGATGCTAGGATGGACTGATCTTGTTCTTTCCATCTTAGTATAGACTTGGGAAAATCACTACGTGTGATTATCCTAAGTATAAAAATAAAACATGTGGAGACACCAGTCAAAGCATGTGATACGATGCTGAGATGGTTTGATTACGTTCTTACCATTTCAATATAGACTTGGGGTATCACCAAAGGTGACTAAGGCCCTAAGTATAAAAATCCGGACCCGAATGAATACCAGTCAAGTTTGAATAAAGAAAATTTTATGATGACAGTTTATTATCAAAGGCTTTGAAAATGATATATGTTATGTTTTTAAAAGTTTTCAATAAGAGATATGATATGATTTGGTTACAAGGGCTTTGGAAACAATATATATAATGTTTTAAATATTTTGAGTCTAAAACCTATGTAGCTCACGAGACATTTTTGTCTTACGTATTTTATGTTTCATGCCATGTGTCCCAGGTCCAGGTTCGCAAGAGTAGGATGACTATATGAAGTGCTAGATATGTTTTGGGAAGACTAGATGGAGTGGAGCTAAGCATAGCTCTCATGTTTTGATGCTATGGTTTAATCCTTCTCTGCTTGCTATGGTTTGTTTTGATATAAATTCGTAACGCCCGTGGTTGTAAACTTGTAAACCAAATGTTTGGTTGAACTTTATTTTTGATATTCATGTCTTATAGACATGAAGTATAACAACCATGTTTAAGCGATAGCACCATTGTGTTTTTAATGTTATTATGTTTTAAAAAAATGGACAAAATTTGGGGCGTTACACTATTCATAGTAACCAACGACTCAAAGAGTTAATAAGTTGTGTAAGTTCAGGGACTTGATATGATAAGTTCTCAAAGTTCGCATGGCATACACATTCATAGATATATAAATAACATATTGAACAAACAATTTAGTACAACAACATTAAATAGTACGATCATGCTCTTCTACCCCAAAATAATAATAATTGTAAAGAGGGGTTGTGAATACTCACAGTAAGATGAAAATGGCACTATTGACGCTTGCAAGTAATCCACGTATCTCTTATCGGGAGCCTATGATAAGGGGAAATACACTAATGTGATTCTAGATTAGTCATCTATCACTAATATGCTTACTTCTACATAGAAAATGTCATTATTTGTTCTAAAGGTTGAATTCATATAAAAATTAACCTTATTCAGAAATATAATTCTTGGTGCATATTATTATACTTGTGAACAATTCCAATGACAAATTTTACAATTCGAGCCTATTTACGTATTAACGTTTAATTGTGTTCCAAAATATGAGAATTTCCCAAAAACCTTATAAATGAATATTAATAGTTACCAACTATGCAATTTCATTTCTTATTACCATAAAAGACTTATTTAAAATTTTCATAATTTTTATACATTTTTAATTATTTATTTCCCATTAAATTCCTTGAAAAATACCCCAAAATTAATGAAAGATAGAAAACTAAATTAACAAATTTGCCCATTATTTTTGGATACCTGTTATATGACTTATATAACTTGCAAAAATTATCAAAACATGTTTTGGAATTAAAATAGCCCAACTTTTATAATTTTTGCATATTCCTATTTTGCACGTCTAGTGCTTTAATCCAAATAATATTCAAAACACTTAGGCCTGTTTGGCAACCTCTTAATTTTTAAGATCTGAATTTTTAAGAGGTCTGAGAGTTTAAGAGGGTCTGTATTGTTAAGAGCTGAAATGTTAACATGCTGTTTGATTGGAACCTCTTAATTCGTGTGCTGAATGAAAAAATGATTATTTTACCCCTCTTTTTAAAATTCATAACAAATACAATAAAACATCCAAAAAATTTAAAAATTCATTAGATAAAGCCAAAATTAAGAAAAGCTAAATAATTTCTAAACCACAATTCATTACAGACATCCAAAAACTTTAAAAATTCATTACATACTGCCTAATCAATGCCATCTTCTATTAGGATGCCAACTTCAACAAGTTCTAGGAGCATTTGTACTTATAAAATCAACTCATAATAGCATAGTACTTTGAAATTAATATCATTGTACTTCCTTGAACCAATTTTTTCAATCTTCCCTTAACCATAGTCGACTAAACATGAACAAAACTTGAATTGGAAAATCGAATCAATACTATTTGAATAGGATGCCACTACCTGATGCGGAGCTGGTGAGGAAGAAAATCCAAATATGCTTACCCTTCTGAATCCGACTTTTGTGCACAACTTTCCTATCTACTGAAATATGTCAACGAACTATCATATTTTGTCAACGACTTTTGTGAACCAGTTTCTCATACTTGCAAGATTTCATGTCACCAAGGGCTCTCATGTTCCTTCTTTCTGCTTGCCCTGCGTTTTTCTAGTTTATATCTGCTACAGAAACATCATTTAAGGATTAAAGTATCATCAAATTATACATCAATTCGAATTTGTAAGCAAGTAGGAAATAAGGTAAATTCAGACGAACCCTAGCAGCGGCGGCAGTCTGTAAACCACCAATTCCTGGTCTCCGTCTCATGGTTCAATAATACAATCTACAATATCAATAATCATTAATCTCTATCAGAATCGCAGCCTTCAATTCATGCAAAATCCCATACACAATTAATCGATTTCAATAAAGATTAAAATCAAATTCCATAGTATTCGAGAGTTAGAAAATATTGGGAGATTGAATTTAGCTTTCCTTTTATGATACACAATGATTGCAGAAACCAGTTAGATAATTGATTGAATCACAGATTCAAACCATGAATCTTAATGAGTAATTTAGAAAATGGGATCGATAGAAACATTAGCAAAATAAATTCGAAAAAAAAAGAGTAACCAGATCGGATCGTCGCTGGTGATCATTCACAATTTCGCAAGATATGCCGGTGATCATTCACAATTTCACTAGAAAAATTCACAACAAAATTGAATCAAAGTCGATTTCATACCTAAACCAGAAAAGAAAAAAAATCGAGCATTTGAAGTGAGCATTTGTTGCAAGTTCATATAAACCAATTAGGTCAAACGAAAAAGAGAAAAAGGAAAACTTACCAAGTGAGCAGCGATGACTCGGGAATCCAAAAGTAGAGACGAATCAGCGATGGAGACTTCGGTTCCGTTTGGTGGAAGACAGAGGAGGGAGAGAGATGCCGGCGGATGTCAGATATGAACACCGGAAAGCAGCAGCGGAAAGCAGAAGACAGAGGATGTCGAAGATGAAAACCGGAAAGCAGCAGCGGCGTCGGGATGGACCGGAAAGCAGCAGCGGCGCCGGCGGTGGTCTGGTCTAGGACGGCGGTGTCATAATCGTAAGAGAGGAGGGAGAAGGGAGTTGTGTCGCGATCATAAGAGAAGGAGAAGGGAGTTGTAGGCGGGGATAGAGCGAGGGCAAAAACGTGAAATCTCTTTTATTTTTTTAAACAGACATGCTCTTATATCTGATTCATAAGGAGGCACTTTTCTAATTAAGAGGAAAAAAAAAAGAGATCATCAAACGGTCTTAAACTTTTAATTTCAGATTGAGGCATTTTATTAGGTATCTAGACCCATTTTTAGAGGTTTTAGAATATTTTTAACATATTTTCCTTATTTTTGTTCATTATTTCATCAAAAACACTTAAATTCGTGAAAGTACTAGTAATGAGTCCTAAAAAATTCTGGAAACATTTGTATAAACATGTTATATTAAATAGAAGTCTTGCAAATTGCCTCTTGTCACTTTTACAGGATATTTTCTGACTTAAGGATTTATTTAGGTAAAAAATCCATAAATCAAAAAGTGTATTAAAAGGTGGCACAAAGGCCTGAATTTTCCTGGAAACCACACATATACTTTATAGGTTCACCTGTGATTTTTCTAGATGATATCTCCTTTGGCAAGTAATTTAAGTGAATTATAGCCATCATTTATTGTCATATTTTTAAAGAACCAAGAAATTCGAGTTAGCCTTTGAAATTTTCCAGTTAAACTTTTTATAATATTATCTACTTACCATAAATCGGACAAAGTTGAATAAATTGCTTAAGGTATTTTTGTAGATTTATGATCGTTCAAGCACATGCATGTGTCTTAATCCTTAAATATGAACCCATGCATGAAGGTTTAAGCATCATGCATGTGTCTTAGAAGTTTCAAATCAGATCTCTACAAGAAATTAGCATGCATGTCACGATTTTTGTACATAACACTAGAAAACATGCATTTATCTTGATTTTTGACATAGATTGGTCATGGAAATTCACATGCATGCACATTCTTGATGTTTCATGTGTATTTCTAACATCATCATCATCAAATTTCGTGGGTTTAATATAACCCATAGTCTGTTTCAATAAAAGGGTGTATAAGTGAAGATATGTGCATAAAATCATAAGATTTTGCTAGAAAATGAAGTAATGAAGCTTGTGTTTGAACTTTACCTTGAAGAAAACCTATGGAATCCGATTTTTTTGAACTTGAAAATGGTGTTCTTGGGCTGGCAATTTTCGAGAGAAAGAGAGAGAGTAGCAGAGAGTTGAGAGAATTATGGTGAAATGTTATGGGAAAAATAAAAAGTGAAATGGTAGAGTGTAAGTCTTTACAAAATGATGAACAAAAGCAACTTGCATGGGGGAAGGGGGGGGGGGGGGTATGGCCGACGGTTCAAAGGGCTCCCCACCCTTCATTCAAAAACTTTTATATAAATTTTTTTTATATTTAATAAAAACCTAGTCATTTTTATAAAATGTTGGTTAAAAGATGACTTAATTGACTTATTTAGCTCATAATTATTAAATAAATGCTAGGAACAAAAAAAAAATCATTCCTAATTATATTTAATAATTTAATTAATTTAATTTGATAATATAAGCCTTATGGTGAAATTTATAAATTTTTTAACATCCAATTTATAAATTTTGAGTTTTTAAGACTTTTAAAAGTTTTTATGACCAAATTCAAACCTCACAATTATTGTAATGTGAATTTTAATATTTTCACTTTATTTAAAGTTGTTCATAATTACTTTTAACCATAAAAGATATTTACAGTCATTTTTAACCGTTTACTGGCATTTTCTGCAGAAATCGAACAATTCACTTGAATTGTACTAGTCAAGCATATTAATTCTAGATTCTAATTCGATTCAAGCATCTAAAGAGTTTTTGGACCTATTTCTATCATAAAGTCAAAATAAAAAGTCTAAGGAAACAGATTTAAGTCAAAATTTGACTTGAAAATGACAATTGTCACAAGTATATATATATATATATATATATATATATATATATATATATATATATATATATATATATATATATATATATATACATACATACATACATACATACATACATACATACATACATACATACATACATACATACATACACAACCATAAATTATTTTGCTATGTAACTTGAAAAGCATAATCAATATGGATCACTTTATAAATATAAAATAATAATAATTAGTATTATTATTTCGAAAACATATTCAATATTGATTTTATTTTTAATGATGTTATTTATTAAAAAATTGTTTTAACTTTTATATAGTGTATTTTCAATAAATTATATATATATATATATATATATATATATATATATATATATATATATATATATATATATATATATATATATATATATATATATATATATATATATATATATAGACACGTCCACACATTATTTTGCCATGTAACTTGATAAGCATAATCAGTATGGATCTATTTATAAAACTAAAATTGTTATTATTATTATTATTTACGAAGCATATTCAATATTGATCTTATTTTTATGATGTTATTTATTAAAAAATTGTTTTAACTTTTATAATATCTATTTTTTATTAATAAAAAACAATGGATATAAAATGAAAGGATAAATTTGAGAGTTTTAAGCAAACGAAAAACTTGTTATACCGCTTGGGAACTTGGCATGAGTTCTGCAATAAAAATCCTGAAGAAAATTTTGGACCTTGATCTCAAAGGTCATACTAGATGCTCTGAGATATGATATTTGTGGCACACTTGATTTTTTATATTATAAATTTAAAGACTAAAGAAATGTGCAGGCTGTTAGTTGAAGCATATCGAAACTATGATGTAATGCCGATTATGAGAGCATCCAGGGTAGGAGGGTTTGCAAAGCTTTTTCAATAAAAAAACTCCTTTATTTTTAACAAGCTATAGTGGGATCTTTTCAAACCCAGTATTTTTCAAAGAGGTTGCTAATTAGCAAGCTCTAGGTGAAAACATTTTCAAAAATGGCTTTATTCTATTTATTTTTTTATTCTCTCAATATATATATATATATATATATATATATATATATATATATATATATATATATATATATATATATATATATATATATAAAAGTTCAATAGAGAACCAAAATAAAACAAGGAACCAAGGAACCAATCGTGAGCGTCGAAATTCCAATGATCGACGGTCGAAGATAAGGTTGTAAATTTATTAATTGAACGCGCATGTAGCAGATAATTCCAAAAACTCACTTCGTTTTTTATTTATTTTTATATTTAGAGCTTATTTTTTTATCGAAATAAAAAATCGAATATATCGAAATTCATAATTTTTTATTCTCTTTCAATAGACATCTATATCAATATAGTAAAAACGAAAAAAAGATATTCAAAAATATTGTTCAGATTCACAACACTTAATCAATATGAATCTGAACTATAACAAGTTTTATAGAAGATTATTCACATGTGAATGCTCATTGATATTATTTTTTTCAACAATCATTGATCATTCAATAACAACTTCTGTGAATTTAAATAAACTTTCAGATTCAGACGTGAATCTCACTAAATTTTCATATTGAATTTAAGTAAATTCGTTTATATTCTTTACAATTTCAACATTTTGTAATATACAATTGAATTAATTAAGATTCACAAATTAATTTACTTAAACTTCCACACGAATGAACACAAAACTACTGAAAAATGAGATACAATTATCATTTATATGTGAATTAATATATCTAAAACTAGATGCACACTATTTTTAACCTTTTGATCATACACAAATGAATCAATTTAGATTCACAAATTAATTTGCTTAAAATTCACATGTGGATGATAACAAAATGTTGAAAAAGTCAGGTACAATTATCATTTATATGTGAATTAACATGTATAAAAGAAGAAGCAGTTAAAATTCGCAATGTGAATATAAACTGTATTAAATTTGTATGAAAGATATTTCTTATGTAAATGATCAATGAATTCATTTTTCCAATGATTGTTAATCATTTAATAACAACTTATGTAAATTTACAAATATTTTTAAATTTGGATGTGATTTCAAGAAAAATCACTTATGTTTGTACTATTTCAATGTTTTAATATCATATACAATTGAATTAACTGAGATTTATAAATGATTTACTTAAAATTCACATATGATTAGTAAAGAATTATTGAAAAAATTGGATAGATTTGTCATTTAAATGTGAATAAATATATTTAAAACAATGCAGTTCAGTTCAGGTTCACAAGGTGAATCTGGACGAACTTGAATTAAAAAAAAAATAAAAAAATTTGTATATCAATATGGATCTTTATTTATAGAGGATGAAAAATTATGAATTTTGGTATAATTAGTTTTTTTTCCGAAAAAGGAATAAACTTAAAAATTAAAAAAACATAAGAAACGAAGTGGGTTTTTGTGCTATAATCCGCTACATGCGCGTCCAATTAAGAATTTTACATCATTATCGCTAGCCATCGATATTTTGCATTCTGGCCGTAGGATTGGTTCTTTGTTTAATTTTGGTTCTCTATTGAACCTAACCCTATATATATATATATATATATATATATATATATATATATATATATATATATATATATATATATATATATATATATATATATATATATATATACATATATATATATATATATATATATATATATATATATATATATATATATATATATAGGCAAAAGGTCAACAAGAGACTAATATAAACCATGGTACCAAGGGACTAATCTCATCCACACGATTATACACTTTACGGTGGACGTGCATCTACCGGATTATAAAAAAACCCACTACATTTTTTTCTTTTTTTTTTAATTTTTAGTGCTTATTTATTATTGAAAAGAAAGTATGAATATATAGAAATTTATAATTTTTTATCCTCTACAAATAGAGATCCATATTGATGTACAAAAAATGAATTTTTTTCGAAATTTCCGCTAGTTGAGATTCATATGTGAATCTAAACTGTTATTCTGTTCACTATCGACATTCACAATGTAAATAATTTATATTTTGAATCAGAGTAAAATCATTATAAATGGTTAAAATCTTGAAGTAGTAAAAAACTTCTTATTCTCAATATTATATGATTTTGATATGTGAATATGAATAAGGTTTTGTGTAAATATGAGTAAATCCACTTGTGAATAAAGTATATTACTTATAAATTGTTATAATATTGAAGTAGTAAAAGTTTTAAAAATAAAATAATTACTCATATTTTACAGTTCAGATTCAAATTCCCCTAGTTGAGATTCACATATGAATCTGAACTGTTATTATGTTATTCACTTTTGGCATTCACAATGACATATAATATTGTCATGTGAATATGAATAGTTTTTTGTGTGAAAGTGAATGGAATTACGTTTATGAATCATAGTAAATTTATTATAAATTATTAAAATGTTAAAGTGTTAAAATTTTTCTCAGTAAATTAATTAAATTCATATTTCAGAGTATATTTAAAATACCATATGATATTCATATGTGAATCTGAGTAAATTTTTGTGTGAATGTAAGTAAATTCAATTGTCAATCAGAATAAATTCATTATAATTGGTTAAAATGTTGAAGTAGTAAAAAACTTTTAAGTAAATTCTCAATACTATATGATATAGATATGTGAATATGAGTAAATTTTCATGTAAATATAAGTAAATCCACTTGTGAATCAAGTAAATTACTTATAAATGATTATAATATTGAAGTAGTAAAAGTTTTAAAAGTTAAATAATAACTAATATTCAAATTTTTACTTTTCAGATTCACATTATGAATCCAGACGAGCTGTACTTATGAAAAAAAAATTATTTTTTATAGTCAATATGGATGTCTATTTGTAGAGGACAAAACATTATGAATTTTGGTATATTCGGTTTTTATTTTTGAAAAAGAATATTGTTGAAAATTTAAAAAAACTAAAAAAAATGAAGTGAGTTTTTTGTTATAATCATCTACATGTGCGTCGATGTAAAAAATTTACAACCTAATTTTTAGTCGTTGATGATTTTGATTCCGACGATCGAGATTAGTCCCTTGGTACCATGAATAATTTTAGTCCCTTGTTGAACCCAACCATATATATATATATATATATATATATATATATATATATATATATATATATATATATATATATATATATATATATATATATATATATATACTAGCTGCGTACCCGCGCAATGCGGCGGCGGCAAATAGTTTTGTTTCGGCAATTACTTTTTAGGTTTTAGGTTGCAGATGTGATGGGGAGTTGACGAATATGAGAGTGATTAATTTATTTTCGGGGGATTGATTACCTTTCCAACGATATAGGGGACGGTAAATACCTGAAAGTGTGGAACCAAAAATGGAAAAAACTTTTAGAAATCGGTTTGTATAAAAACATCAATACGTTGTTGTTAAGATTGAGAATACGCTACGGTTTTGGTTATAAGTAAAAATTTGTTACAGTTTTGGTTATAAAGATACGTTGTTATAAGTAAAAATACGCCAGAGTTTTGGTTATAAGTAAATAATTTGAGTTGTTATAAGTAAAAATTTGCGTTTATACTTTCAACTTTATATTTGAATAATATTATTTTAATTAACACTTAGCATCATCAGTTCAACTTAACAAGTTATCATTTTTAGTTTACTTAAGTAAATTTTATATTTTTATGATTAACAAATATTATCTGGTTAATTACTTGTAAATTGGAACGACTGCTATTATAACTATTATTAAAACTATTATACATTGTATTGGATGTAAAAAAAATCTTGTCGAACATTATCAAAAGAATCAAATCCATGAGGTGGGGCTTTTTTAGTGCAACCTGACTAACATTAATATGTTGGTGTTTTGATATAATTTCGAACCCAAGTCCTCATACTGTAAAAGCTAAGTTGCAATGTATATTGTCAGTATTCCAGGTTTGTCTTTATAATTATTATTTTGGCATATAACCCCACGTGCAACTCATTAAGTACAACTGTATATGCAAGGTATTTTAAAAAAATGGCGATATGGATTCAATTACAGAAAAATAATTCTGTAAATAAGACATCATGACACCACTTACGTTTGAAGGCAATGTAAACTAAAAAACATAAATGTACAATTTTCGACAACCAAGACTTACACACAGAACATATTCATACAATCAAGCACTGTCATAGACAACAAAATTTCTGAAGCACATTGCTATAATTGACAAATATGGTAAAGTACATTGCTATTATATGCAACTAACTCTTAATTAAAAAAAAGAATACATACATGGAAAGGAAGCATATTCAACAAAGAAAGTAAAATGTTATACCGATAAATTTGTTAAAGTACATTGCTATTTCTTGTGGTTTTTACCTGTTATATAAGGAATTTGCATTTCCAACCTATTAAAAACGATTTTAATCACAATATGAACATATCTTAATCTTAACAATTATGACCATTCAACAATTACATAAGATTTATTATAGCAAATACATACATACACATACCTGATCTAAGTTGGCTTGTACTCCAAATAAGTGGGATTCTTCAATTGTCTCCAACCAGAAAGTTCAGTAGCAACAAAGACATTATATGGTTGCTTTGCCCTCCACGGGTACTCAAAAATCCTTATAAAGGAAATGCTCCAAACCCAACTGAAACAAAAAACGAATGTGACTAAATACAGGATTTAATGTCTAAGTTGGAATGTGTGTGTGTATGTATGTATTTTAGTAAATTACATATTTAAAAAAATAAAACCTGCACACACGTCTTGGTTGCTTTGCTCTCCACAGGTCCTAAAAAATGCACAAAAGAAATGGTCCATACCAGACTCATCCTGCTAGCCCTGTTTCCAACTGCTCTATACAATCTGCAAAAAAATAAATAAATAATCTCAATTCAACTACTTTGCAATTAAAATAAAAGATAAGAGTAAATTACAATTTTCGTCCCTGTGATTACAGTTTTGATCCTAGTTATAAATTTTTTTGCACTGGTGGTCCATATGGATTCTAATTCTTTCACTTTTGGTCCATGTAGTTTCCAAATCTTTTGCTTTTGGTCCCTGTGGTTTACACAAACGGTAACAGAGGGAGGGACCAAAAGCGAAAGATCTGGAAAGCTCATGGACCAAAAGTGAAAGATTTCGAAACGGCAGGGACCAACGGTGCAAGATTTTTAAAAGTAGGACCAAAACAGTAATTTACTCTAAAAGATATTAACATGGAGCCCTTTTTTGCTGATGTGGATGATTGATTGGAGATGCAAACTCAGAAGATACGTATTGATCAAGATAGATGCTGTGGAAAAACAAAAGCCAAAGTCCAGCTGGACCACCACACCTGTCACTGATAGAATAAAGATCCAAAATTAGCAGAAGGGTCAACGGGTAAATCTTCAATACGCATGCCACCATCTGATAATGATCTTTGAACTTCATTTAGAACGTTTGACTTTGCAAGAACTGCTTCAATTTGTATCCTTTTACAAATATTAAAAATACCATGTATTAAAAATGTAATTTTCAAAAGTAAAAAAGAAAAAGAAAAGGACCAAGTGATAATAATAATAATACAAATTGCAAGCAGTGCTTCAATTTGACTTTGCAATAATAACTTCAACTTGAAATGCGTGTAAAGTGAACCAATAGAGATATTTATAAAGTTGAAAGTAAAGAGGAGCAAGGGCACGAAGGTAAATATACATACTATATGCATTGAAGTGTTGTAAGTTATACATATATTGCTTTGTATTTAAAAGAGATTGTTATAACTGGGTACTACTTGAATGTCATTGACATCCAAATGAAAGTACATTGTCATAAGTGAAAATTTCAAATTTCAAACTTTTCAAAATTTTCAAATTTCAAATTTCGAAAATTTTCAAAATCATTCAAAATTTCAAAATTTTCAAATTATTCAAAATTTTCAAATTTCGAAAATAAATTTTCAAAATTTCAAACTTTTCAAAATCATTCAAAATTTCAGACTTTTCAAATTATTCAAATTTTCGAAAATTTTGAGTTGCTATTTTAAAAGTTTCAAAATTTTCAGAAATTTAAAAGTTTCAAAATTTTCATAAATTTCAAAATTTCGAAATTTTGGGCGAAAATTTCAAACTTTTAAAAATCAGTCATAAGTGAAAATTTCAAATTTCAAACTTTTCGAAATTTTCAAATTTCAAATTTCAAAAATTTTCAAAATCATTCAAAATTTCAAACTTTTCAAATTATTCAAAATTTTCAAATTTCGAAAATAAATTTTCAAAATTTCAAACTTTTCAAAATCATTCAAAAATTTCAGACTTTTCAAATTATTCAAATTTTCGAAAATTTTGAGTTGCTATTTTAAAAGTTTCAAAATTTTCAGAAATTTAAAAGTTTCAAAAATTTCATAAATTTCAAAGTTTCAAAATTTTGGGCGAAAATTTCAAACTTTTTAAAAATCATTCAAAATTTCAGACTTATCAAATTATTCAAATTTTCGAAAATTTTGAGTTGCTATTTTAAAAGTTCCAAAATTTTCAGAAATTTAAAAGTTTCAAAATTTTCATAAATTTCAAAGTTTCAAAATTTTGGGCGGGGGCTAAGACACGAAAGTAGATTGCTATTAATAACAAATAAATGAAAGTTTGTTGTTATTTCTTAAATTCAACCCACACACAATATGTTAAAAGAGAATACCGAATATTCCCAGCCATGTTTTTAAGCAAATGACTTGGCTGCCACCTTACTTTCAAAACTGAGTCCAGCATCACCAACATTAGCATACGGGTCTCCTGTTGATGTCCACCCCATTAATGTATTCTTCCACCTAAATTCCCACATCATTTAATTATTAATTTAAAAATGAATTATTTGAACAGAAACTTCATAGTAATAAGTAATGACTTATTAAAATAGATGTGGGAGGCATATGTAAGATACATACTTTTGTGTAGATAAAAAGTTTATTTTCCACTTTCCGACTTTGCCAGACCCTTGTTGAGATGCAGTACGCGCAGGAGAGTAAATCAAGACCTAAATTGCATAATTCAAAATGTTCAAGCATATATTAATTTATAAATATAATAAAAGAAGACAAAAATTAATATAGAACTTCATAAACCATAGCACCAAGATTGGAATCTGTATATTCATAAAGAATCTTATAGCTCATCAAGTCCCACAATGATACTACCCTTCTGCTATGATATCAACACATGATCTTGTAACAGAGAAGCCACCATAAGTAAACAGACAAAGAATCAAAACAAGGCAGCAATACATAATGAATGATTTGGATGTGATATTACATAGATGACTATGAGGAACGCTAATCAGGGATCATAATCGATTTTTAGCAAATATTAGAAAAGTATTACCAATTTGACAACTAAATGAAGAGCCCCTCTTCATCGTGTGAAATGTTTTTCATGATCCTACCAAGTAATTAATCGCCAAAAAGAAGAGAAGGGTGGCAGTGGTTTATTGTTGTAGGGGCGAGTCAATATAGCAACTTCTTTGGGTGACTGAAGGCTGGTGGTGGTGGTAGTGTGGGCCTTAACGATTGAGAGTGGTATTGCAGTGGTGGTAGTGGTAGAACACCTGCAAATCAAAATACACGATGGTGGTGACAAATCTATACAAAATTTAGAGAGATTGTGAGGTGAGCGTTGAGAACTTACATAAAAAACTCATTCTTGCATTTCATCGAACACCTAGGGTGCTTCAATGTAGCATTCTGGCGATGGTGGTGAATACTACGATGGAAAATCCATTAAGAAATCTGTAAACATACCTGTGATTGAGATGTATAGAAAAAACCATGCAAATCGACCCAGAATCGTAAACCTACCTGCAATTGACGGATCTTCCTTCATACATGACCTGAGCTGTACAACCAACATCGATGTTATTTGGTGCCGGGAACATGTAATCCAAAAAAAAACCTCAATACGTTAGGGACATAGATCGTGTTTGTATAGATGTTGATGTAAGGTTTCCAAAAATGATGGAGATGATTCTTGGTGTCGAGACCGTCAAGACAGAACTGATGTAGAAGATGGTGAAGGCGATGATAGATGGTGGCCACGAAGGAGTCGATGATGTTGATTTTCGTTCAAGTGGGGTTGCCGATTGGTGAGCAATAGAGATGAAGCGGAGATTCAGAACAGCTTTCTTCTTCATTCTTTGTTCCCTGCAAAATAAATTAAAAAGGAGATGACATTAGTGGTTGTAGGTAATGGGGAGAAGTGATCTACAAACTATGAGAAGGAAAGGATTACTAAATAATCATTTCGGTTTAGGGTTTCTCCTTGAAGTTTATCCCGATCTGCAGAATCGGCGATGAGGGTAGAAGCGAATGGACAAATCAAAGGTTGGGGACCTGTTATGAAGAAATTATCGCCCACCTAAGGACCATCTCCGATCACCAGCACCATCAGCAACCACCATCGGACCATTAGCGTAGCTCCGATGGCTTGATGCCGCCGTCAATGACCCTCTTTCTCCGATGGCTTGATGCAACTGTCGCTGCCCCCATGTCCCTCTTTCTCGATCTGGTAGAAGTCGTGAACCACAGAGACAGATACTGATCTCGATCTCGTCTCTTTTCTTTTTCCTCGGATTCAAAATCACGAAAGATGCACAGGAGGAGAAGTAGAACCGATGATGAGGATCGGGGAGGTGGATGGGGTAAGTCGTTTTTGTGGTAGATGGGGTAAGTCGTTTTTGCTGCTGGAGCAGATGGGGGCGGCCGGAGAAGACGGCGGTGATGGCTAGACCGAAATGCTCACTGGATCCGAAAACGGTGAGAAGGTCTGTTGGTGGGAGCGCTGGCCGGTAGAGGTGCTAACTGGTAGTTGCGGCTGGAGCAGATGGGGCGGCCAGAGAAGACGGCGACTGCCGGAGAAGACGGTGGCGGCGGGAGCTGCCGGTAACTGCTTAAGAGGAAGGCGGAAGTCGGAACCTAATGTTGGGAGGATTTGGGTTTCCCGATAATTGTTTAGAGCATTTGGTAGTAAAGTGAAATAATAGTGTTTTTTTTGTTTTGGGCTACACATATTTTTTGTTTTGGGCAAGAGACAGACGCGTGTAATTGTAAAATATGACTGAATTTATATTTTTTTTCTAGCAATGCATCATGTAATTGTAAGGTAGGTATAAAAATTTGTGAAGTGTGTATTAAGATGAGTACTGTCTTAAAAATTAAGACAAACATGCATTAGGGGTTGTAATTTATATATGGTTTATAGTATGGTATATATATATATATATATATATATATATATATATATATATATATATATATATATATATATATATATAGGCAAAAGTTCAACAAGGGACTAATATAAACCATGGTACAAAGGGACTAATCTCATCCACACGATTATACACTTTACGGTGGACGTGCATCTACCGGATTATAAAAAAACCCACTTTGTTTTTTCTATTTTTACGGCTTATTTTTTATCGAAAAAAAAATCTGAATATATAGAAACTTATAACTTTTTATCCTCTACAAATAGAGATCCATATTGATATACAAAAATGATTATTTTTTCAAAATTTATGCTAGTTGAGATTCACATGTGAATCTGAACTGTTATTTTGTCAACTGTTGAAATACACAATTGCATATGATATTGTCATATGAATTTGCATAAATTTTTGTGTGAATGTGAAAGGAATTAACTTATGAATCATAGTATATTTATTATAAATGATTAAAATGTTGAATTGTTAAACATTTTCTAACTAAATTAATCATATTCGTATTTCAGAGTATATTTAAAATACCATATGATATTGATATGTGAATCTGAGTAAATTGTTGTGTGAATGTAAATAATTTATATTTTGAATGAGAGTAAAATCATTATAAATGGTTAAAATGTTGAAGTAGTAAAAAATTGTTAAGTAACTTCTCAATACTATATGATTTTGATATGTGAATATGAATAAGTTATCGTGTAAATATGAGTAAATCCATTTGTGAATCATGTATATTACTTATAAATGGTTATAACATTGAAATATTAAAAGTTTTAAAAGTAAAATAATTACTCATATTCAAAATTTTACAGTTCAGATTCACATGTGAATCTGAATTGAACTGTTATTATGTTATTCTCTGTTGGCATTCACAATGACATATGATATTGTCAAGCGAATCTGAATAATTTTTTGTGTGAATGTAAATGAAATTAACTTATGAATCATAGTAAATTCATTATAAATGATTAAAATGTTGAAGTTTTAAAAAATTTCTAAGTAAATTAATCATATTCATATTACAAATTATATTTAAAATGCCATATGATATTGATATGTGCATCTAAGTAAATTGTTGTGTGAATGTAAGTAAACTCAATTGTGAATCAGAGTAAATTCATTATAAATGGTTAAAAAGTTGAAGTAGTAAAAAACTTATTATTAAATTCTCAATAGTATATTGATATTGATATGTGAATATAAGTAAATTTTCATGTAAATATGAGTAAATCCACTTGTGAATCAAGTACACTACTCATAAATGGTTATAATATTGAAATAGTAAAAGTTTTAAAAGCAAAATAATTACTCATATTCAAATTTTTACGGTTTAGATTCAAATTAGAATGTAGACGAGCTATACTTATAAACAAAATTTATTTTTTATATATCAATATGGATGTCTATTTGTAGAGGACAAAAAATTATGAATTTTTGTATATTCAGTTTTTATTTTTGAAAAAGAATAATGTCGAAAAATAAAAAAACTAAAAAAATGAAGTGGGTTTTTTATTATAATCCTCTACATGTGCGTCGACGTAAGAAATTTACAACCTATTTTTTGACCGTTGATGATTTTGATTCCGACGATCGAGATTAGTCCCTTGGTACCATGGATAATTTTAGTCCATTATTGAACCCAACCCTATATATATATATATATATATATATATATATATATATATATATATATATATATATATATATATATATATATATATATATATATATATATATATATATATATATATATATATATATATTGTTACAAGTAATTGGTGAATGACAACATTATGTCATCACTTTGTCATCACTTTGCATTTACCAATTAAACAACTATATTTGAATAGTAGACTTGGTAGTATAAATAGACCATCAATGTAAGGAAGAAAATGCATCTCATATCAACTCTTTCACAAGTGATATAAACTCTCTCTACTCTCTCCAAGCTCTCAAGCTTTCTTTCTTTCTTCATCTATATTCTAGTTTTTTAGTTTGTTCATAATTGTCGTGGTAACGCTGAATTTATAACACGTTATCAGCACGAGGCTCTAACGAAGGCAATTAAAAGACACATCGATCTTAATCAAGGTATGTAATATCATCAAAACTAGAATGTTAATTAATAATAATAAGAATAATAACGACAACAAAAAAGGAACATTTTATTCTCGAAGTTATGACTACTAACAAATTTCTTTTCTTATTTATCCTTGACGTTATGACTACTAACGAAGTTCATTTCTTATTCTAACTTTATTTACGCTTCATTGACATTTATTAGTGCAAACTAACTTTTATTATCGCATACTAATTTTTATTTATGCAACTAACATTTATTTATGTATACTAACATTTATTTATGCAAACTAACGTTTATTTACGGCAACTAGCGTTTATTTATGCAACTAACGTTTATTTACGGCAACTAACGTTTATTTATGCAAACTAACATTTATTTATGCATACTAACATTTATTTATGTATACTAACGCTTATTTATATAAACTAATGTTTATTTACGCACACTAACGTTTATTTATGTATACTAACTATTTTTCATGCTCTGACATCTATTTATATATACTAACGTTTATTTATGCGCAACCGATTAAAAATAAAAATTTTAAATTTTAAAATAAAAGGAATTTGAGAAGATTCATCTATTTAATTATGTCTGTAACTATAATAGAAATAGTAAAACTCATCCCCACCTTTAAACGACAAATTTAATGAGTTTTATTTTTCTTAGGAACTACAATATGTCAAACATTGCAAAGCTTGAATTTACCGCTCTTGAAGTCAGCGGAAAGAACTACATGCCTTTGACTATAGATGTTACGATGCATCTTGAGTCCATGGATTTATCTTAAACTATAAAAGAAAAAAATAAGTGCACATCGCAAGATAAAGCACGTGCAATAATTTTCCTTCGCAAACACATCGATGAAATGTTGAGGTATGAATACCTCAATACCACCGATCCTAGCACTCTTTGGAAAAGCTTAAAAGAAAGATTTGATCACCAAAAAGAAGTTATACTTCCAAGTGCTAGGGCTGAGTGGTTATCATTGAGGTTTCAAGACTTCAAAAAGGTACATGACTATAATTCCGCATTATTTCGAATATGTTCACAACTAAAATTTTGTGGGGAAGAGGTTTCTGATGCATCAATGTTGGAGAAAACTCTCTCCACATTCCATGCATCAAATATGACATTGCAACAACAATATCGTATGCAAAAGCTCAAAAAATATTCTGAGCTTAATACACTTCTCCTTGTTGCTGAACAAAATAATGAACTATTAATAAAGAACCACCAGTCCCGTCCAACAGGTTCAGTAGCACTTCCTGAAGCAAATGCTACTATCACTTATGAACCTAGAAATAATTCGTATGGACGAGGACGTGGTCGTGGTTGTGGACGTGGACGAGGCCGTGGTCGCGGTCGAGACCATTTTAACCAAAACCAAATTTTTGGGCGCGGTTATACTCAGGGTCGTGGACGCGGTCATCGTTATAACCGTGGGCGTGGTCAAAGAAACAATAATCAACACACTCCACAAGGAAATAATGTCCAACCACAAGAAAAAAGAAATGATGCCGGAACATCACAGAACCCCGGAGGTTCTTGTTATAGATGTGGTAGCACAGGTCATTGGTCAAGGACCTGTCGTACAGATCCCCATCTTTGTAAACTTTACCAAGATTCCATTAAAGGAAAGGGGAAAGAAGTCAACCTCATCGATGGTGTTGATTTAGGAAACATTGAACTAAACACTCTAGACTTTTGCAATGATTTAGACATCCTAGAAAACTAGTTTCTTTTTTGTGACATGTTTTTTAATTTTTCATTGTAATGTTTTTCTTTCTTAATGAAGTTTTTTTTGGGTCACTTTTATTAAAATTGTGTTCATAACTCATCATTTATTTTTCTTATATGAAGTTCAAAATGAGTTCAACTGGAGCACAAAACCAATGAAATCTTGGAGAACTCTTAATAATTGATTGTGGTACCACACACACCATCTTGAAAACAAAGAAATATTTTTCCACACTAAAACCCGTAAAAGGGCACATAAATACAATATCAGGTCCTGTAGACTTGATCGTAGGAGCAGGAAATGCTTGTTTCATGTTACCTAATGGTACGAACTTTGTAATCAGTAATGCGTTATTTTCCCCAAAGTCAAACATAAATTTATTGGGTTTTAATGATATATATCTTAACGGATATGACACATTCACCAAAACAATAGGAAACAAGAAATATATGTTTATAATAAATGAAAACCATATATTGGAGAAATTACCACAATTTGATTCTGGTTTACATTTTACATATATAAATATAGTTGAGTCAAATTTGGTGGTTAAAGAAAAATTTTGTGATCCTAGAATATTTAGTTTGTGGCATGATTGGCTGGGTCATCCAGGATTAACAATGATGCGCCGAATAATTAAAAATACATCTGGGCATCCATTGAAGGACCAGAAGTTCCCTCAAATAGGTAATAAGAACCCATGTATTTCTTGTTCCCTTGGGAAATTAATTACAAGACCTTCACCAATGAAAGTTGAAAGGGAATCACCTAGATTTCTAGAAAGAATTCAAGGAGACATATGTGGACCAATTCATCCACCTTCTGGACCATTTAAATACTTTATGGTCTTAATAGATGCATCAACTAGATGGTCTCATGTTTGCCTATTATCAACTCGTAACATGGCATTCGCAAAATTACTAACTCAGATTATTAAACTGAGAGCACATTTTTCTGATTATAACATCAATAAAGTGAGACTTGATAATGCAAGTGAGTTTACGTCTCAAGTATTTAATGATTATTGTATGTCTATAGGAATTACTGTTGAGCATCCAGTTGCACATGTACACACTCAAAATGGTTTAGCAGAATCACTGATTAAACGTCTCCAATTAATAGCTAGACCATTAATAATGAGAACAAAACTTCCTGTTTCCATATGGGGTCATGCAATTTTACATGCTGCATCACTGATTCGTATGAGACCAAGTGCATATCATACATATTCTCCATTTCAACTTGTTTCTGGAAAAGAACCAGATATATCCCACCTTAAAATTTTTGGAAGTAAAGTATATGTTCCTATTGCTCCACCACAACGTACAAAAATGGGTCCTCAAAGGAGGTTGGGAATATATGTTGGTTTTGAAACAAATTCAATAATAAGATATCTTGAACCTTTGACAGGTGATATGTTTACAGCACGTCTTGCTGACTGCCATTTCAATGAAGAAAATTTCCCAACACTTGGGGGAGAAATGAAAACCCAAGAAAAGAATGTTTCATGGTATGAACCTTCTTTATCATATATTGATCCTCGCACACAAGAATGTGAGATGGGTGTTCAAAAAATAATACATTTGCAAGAAGTTGCAAATCAATTAACTGATGCATTTACTGATACAAAAAGAGTTACTAAATCATATATACCTGCTGTTAATGCTCCAGCTCGAATTGAACTCCCAAATAGACAATCTGATGAAAAAGTAACTCAAGAATCCAAAGCACGCCTGAAGCGTAGAAGGCCATTTGGTTCTAAGGATGCAAATCCTAGAAAAAGAAGAGGAACGGAAAATATGTTTGAGCATAATGAAAGTGTTCATGAAGAAACACAAAATAACATTACTTCCCCAGTTGAGGAAATAAATGATAAGGAGATTGAAATTAATTATGGTCATATAAAAATAGTAAGGAGCCAATATGAATTAGAAGATATAATATTTTCTTATTCAGTTGCATGCAATATTATCAATGAGGATCCAGAACCACAATCTGTCATTGAATGCCAAAATAGACAGGATTGGGGTAAATGGAAAGAGGCCATGCAAGCTGAATTAACGTCTCTCAATAACAGAAAGGTTTTTGGACCTATTATACTCACACCTGGAGTTGTGAAACCATTGGGATACAGATGGATTTTTATACGAAAAAGAAATGAGAAAAATGAAATTGTGAGATACAAAGCCAGGCTCGTTGCTCAAGGTTTTTCTCAAAGGCCGGGAATCGATTATGAAGAAACATATTCTCCTGATATGGATGCAATCACTTTCAGATATTTAATCAGTCTAGCAGTTTCTGAAAATTTAGATATGCATCTTATGGATGTTGTTACTGCTTACTTATATTGATCACTTGATAGTGATATATATATGAAAATCCCTGAAGGATTTAAAATGCCAGAAGCATTAAGTGCAAAACCCAAACAAATGTATTCTATCAAACTGCAAAGATCATTGTATGGGTTAAAGCAATCTGGACGTATGTGGTACAATCGTCTAAGTGATTACTTAATAAGCAAAGGCTATAAAAACAATACTATTTGTCCGTGTGTATTTATTAAGAAAACAACATCTGGATATGTGATTATAGCCGTCTATGTTGATGATCTAAACATTATTGGGACGAATAAAGAAATCCTTCTAGTGATTGAATTTTTAAAGAAAGAATTTGAAATGAAAGACCTTGGGAAAACCAAATATTGTCTTGGTTTACAGATTGAGCATATGCCAAATGGGATACTTGTCCATCAATCAAACTATACAGAAAGGTTCTTGAAACGTTTTAATATGGATAAAGCCAAACCTTTAAGCTCTCCAATGATTGTTAGATCACTAAATATTGACAAAGATCCATATCGCCCTTGTGAGGAAAATGAAGAAATTCTTGGTCCAGAAGTACCATATCTTAATGCAATTGGAGCTCTTATGTATCTTACTAATTGTACTAGACCTGACATTTCTTTTGCAGTAAATCTATTAGCAAGATTTAGTTCATCTCCAACAAAAAGACACTGGAATGGAATCAAGCACATATTACGATACCTTCGCGGAACTACTGATTTAGGTTTATTTTTTCCTAATAGTTCAAAACAAGGCTTGATTGGTTATGCAGATGCAGGTTACTTGTCTGATCCTCATAAAGCTAGATCTCAAACTGGATATGTATTCATGAATGGAGGTACTGCAATATCTTGGTGTTCTCAAAAGCAAACACTCGTCGCCACATCTTCAAATCATGCAGAAGTAATTGCTCTAAATGAAGCTAGTAGAGAATGTACATGGTTAAGATCGATGACACAACTTATCCTGACTTCTTGTGGAATTGATAAAGATAAATCTCCAACCTTAATCTATGAAGATAATGCAGCATGTGTCGCTCAAATGAAAGAAGGGTACATCAAAAGCGACAGGACAAAACATATTCCTCCAAAGGTTTTTGAATACACTCAAGAGCGTATAAAGAATCAACAGATTGAACTAAAATATGTTCAATCTAGCAACAATGCAGCAGATCTTTTCACAAAGGCACTTCCTACCAAGATCTTTAGAAAACATGTTCATGGTATTGGAATGAGACATCTACACAATACATAATGGTCATTCGATATCTAAATGAGGGGGAGTCAACTAGACACTGCACTCTTTTTCCCTTCGCTAAAGTTTTTTCCCATTGGGTTTTCTTTAGCAAGGTTTTTAACGAGGCAGTACTTCAAAGTTGAACTCTGATGTAGAATGATGTCATTCAAGGGGGAGTGTTACAAGTAATTGGTGAATGACAACATTATGTCATCACTTTGTCATCACTTTGCATTTACCAATTAAACAACTATATTTGAATAGTAGACTTGGTAGTATAATTAGACCATCAATGTAAGGAAGAAAATGCATCTCATATCAACTCTTTCACAAGTGATATAAACTCTCTCTACTCAAAGTCACCTAACGTTCAAATGTAAGGTAGAAAACACTACAACAAGGGATGAGAGATCATATCGGGAGGTGGTTCAAGGCATGAAGATTCGGAGAAGTCTTAGCGACGGATTAAAGAATAAGCCAAAGCTAGAGGAGGGAATTGAATGGTTAGAAGTTGAGATTGACCGGTGCCCAATTTTAGAAGAAAAACTATCATCTAGTCTAATTGGATGTGTAAAAAACGGAGAGAAAATCGAAAACATGGAGCAAATCTTATCCGACTTGGGCCTAAGCAACTGTAACTAGAAAATTTTGGGTGGTTTAGATGTGCGTTGGAATGCAGCTCAAAAGGCGAAGCCAAGGCGATTGTTAGTAACACAGACCATGGTATTCGGGATTAGTTAGAGAACATTCGTTACTGGCCGACGGATTATGTTGTGAGATCAAGAATAACATGGATCAAGCTTTATGGGGTGCCGGTTGATGTTTGGTCTGGACAGACGTTCCATAAAATTGCAAGTATGTGGGGGTACGATTATCAAAATGGAAAATTGTGAGTTCTCATTAGCATCATCTATGGTGGCTGGAAGGATCCTTATTGCAACATGCTATGAGTTTCCCTTAGAAAAGGAAGTACTAGTTAAGATAGCCTAAACGAGAACTCTTATAAAGGTTAAATATGAAGGATGGATCGATGAGGTTGGAGATGATTCAGATTCTGGCATTGACGAAGATAGTGTATCATCAAGAGATGAGGAGGACGATTGGGGCGAGGATCCGTCTGATACCAACTCCAACTACAGTGCCAAGGAGGTGGAAGCTTGGGAGGGAGAAGATCAACTGTTCGCACAGGAAGAGGAAGGCCAACCGTCTTTGGATGTTGCCTCAAGTGGCGCAGCGTTCAAGGAAAAGCTAAAATCTGATATCGAGGATAATAACGCATGTAGGATTGAAGGCGAGAGTAATGATGTTGGAGGAAAACATCCTGCGGGGAAGCGAAACAGTATCTAAAAATTCAAAACCCAAGACGGCGCATGTGGGATTGAAGAATCTTGTAGTTGAACAAGATGACCGGGTCCAGGAGGCAGCGTGTGGGCCTAAGGAAGTAAAGGCCCAGGTAATAATTAATGCAATGGTGGACCGGAACTTTAAACCCAGCCCACACAGACATTGGGTCAAAGGTAGTAGGGTCCCAAGGGGATAAGTCAGCGGACGTCGCATCTGAAACGGAGCCTTTTCAATCTAAACGATCGTCTTATCCGTCTCAATCTGATGACTTGGCTGATTCAGGGATCCACAGTACAAATAATCAAAATAATCACGGATCGAGCCCCTAAGAGAAAGTTGTGAATCGTAATTTCAATACGTGGGACGGAGGGATGAGTATGAGATTGTTCAACAAAATGGTGAGGGATAGAAACCGAAGAAGGCGAATGACCAACAACAAAGGGAGACGGAGTGAAAAAGCTTTCTCATGCCCAAAATCGAGCATTTCGAGCCAGACGTCAAAATCACGTAACCCTGTAGACCAGTTGGACGGCCAAAATGAAGGGCACTCGGTTGACATACAGTCGTTGGAAAATTGGGGAACCAGATTGGATTCAGATAGGATATCGGGGCAAGAGAAGGAGATAGAGACTCGGGTGATGTCGTGGGGGAAAATGCCCACACGTGAAGCCAAGCCTGGTAGGTTAGTTAGAAATCATTAGGTTAGTTAGAAATCATTAGGTCAGCTCGTCTGTGGTAGGTTTACAAGAGACAAAAAGCAACTGATTATCCGATGATTGGGTCGAAATGGTGTGGGGTTCAGGAGACTTCGGTTTCGCTAAATGCAATGCGGTCGGTAATTCTGGAGGTCTTATTACAATGTGGCATAAGTCAATTTTCAAAGCTTACAAAGCATGGGGGAGGAGGGGATTCTCGCGGTGGTTGGAACGTGGAGTGGAGTAAAGAAACCAATATGCTTCGTTAATATATACGGCCCGCAGGAGAGTGCAAATAAGGGGGAATTGTGGAATAAGGCTAGTAAAATCATGAGTTCGGTGGATGCCATGTTCTACTTCTTTGGAGATTTCAACGTGGTTAGAAGGCGGTCTGAAAGACTGAACTGCGAGTTCAAAATTAAGGATGCTGAAAAGTTCAATGAATTTATCAAGGAAGAGGAACTGTTGGAAATAAACATGGGGAAAGAGGTTTACAAGAGTGAGCTCGGATGGTTAGAAGATGAGTAAATTAGATAGGTTCCTTGTGTCGGACGAATTCTTCAGTGCTGGGATGGTCTTCATGCATCTGCTCTTGGTAGAAAGTTCTCCGATCATTGCCCGATCTTGATGTGCGATAAGAAATTGGATTTCGGGAAGAAACCGTTCAGAATATTCGATTTCTGGTTAGAGCATGAAGAGAGTGAGGCTGTTGTTACAACGGCTTAGAAGAAACCAATTATATCAAAAAACCCGGACTGCGTATTTAGAGATAAATTAAAGAATGTCAAATATGATCTTAAGGAGTGGGCCGGTAGAACGTTTGGCGTAATAAACAAAGAAGAAGTTGAGAAGCTAAAAGCCAAGGCCCGTGATTGGGAGATAAAAGCTGAAATGGGTCCACTAACGGAGCTTGAGCGCGAGGCTTGGATAGATGCAAGGAAGATCTGGATCGAAAAAGACAAACTACTTGGTGATATTGCAAAACAAAAGGCTCGGATCAGGTGGGACCTTGAGGGAGATGAGAACACAATATTTTTTCACAACTCGATTAAGCGGCGCTTAAAAAAGAACACCATGTCTGGTCTGATGGTTGAGGGGGGTTGGTCTTCGGACCCTAACATCTTAAAAGAGAAAGCGCTGAAGTATTTCGAGGACCTTTATGCTGATAATTTATGTCCGGGTGAGTGAAGACCTACATTTGTCAGCAACTCGTATAGCAAGTTGTCGAGTGAAGAAGCCCAAATGCTTGAAGATGGGTTTGAAGAAGAAGAGGTTTGCGCTGTCGTGTGCTCATGCGATAGCTCCAAGGCCCCCGGACCCGACATGTTTAATTTTTCAAGTTCGTGAAGAAGTTTTGGGAGGTTATTAAAGTCGATTTGCTTAAGGCTTTGCTGTCATTCTAGGAGACGGCTCAACTAAGTCGTGGTTGCAACGCCTCGTTCGTGACACTCATTCCAAAAAAAGACGATCCTATGCACATGAAAGATTTTCGGCCAATTAGTTTAATCAAAGTATATTATAAGATCTTGGCTACACTGCTGTCCAATAAGCTCAAGAAAGTGATTGGTAAGCTGGTGGGTGAAGAGCAAAATGCATTTATTAAAGGCAGATTTATACCGGATGGAGTTTTAGTGGCAAATGAAACCGTTAAATATATTAAAAAAGATAAGGGCAAGAGCGTCGTGATCAAGATAGATATAGAAAAAGCATATGATAAACTAAATTGGGACTTCATTTACAACTCGTTAGCCCAAATGGGATTTGGAACAAAATAGTTAAGTTGGATCAAAGCATGCTTGGAATCTGCTACAGTCTCGGTGTTAGTGAACGGGTCTCCCACGAATGCATGTCGAATGTTTAGAGGCATTAGGAAAGGAGATCTGATGGCCCCCTTCTTTTTTATCTAGGCGGCTGAAGGACTAAACCAGGCATGCAAAGCTGGTGTCGAGAGAGGGTTAGTGGAGGGGGTGGAAGTCGGAAGAGATAGAGTTAAAATCTTTCATCTCCAGTATGCAGACGACATGCTAGTGTTCGGGAAATGGGATAAAAGAAACATTGAAAATATTTTGAAGCTACTTAAATGTTTTCATCCCGCGTCCGGGTTTAAAGTCAACTTAAGTAAAAGTAACGTTATTGGGCTGGTGTAAGGCACCCCGGACCCGACGGGTTTAATTTCAAGTTCGTGAAGAAGTTTTGGGAGGTTATTAAAGTCGATTTGCTTAAGGATTTGCAGTGGTTCTGGGAGACGGCTCAACTAAGTCGTGGTTGCAACGCCTCGTTCGTGACACTAATTCCAAAAAAAGACGATCCTATGCACATGAATGATTTTCGACCGATTAGTTTAATCAGAGTATATTATAAGATCTTGGCTAAACTGCTGTCCAATAGGCTCAAGAAAGTGATTGGTAAGCTGGTGGGTGAAGAGCAAAATGCATTTATTAAAGGCAGATTTATACTGGATGGAGTTTTAGTGGCAAATTAAATTGTTAACTATCTTAAAAAAGATAAGGGCAAGAGCGTCGTGATCAAGATAGATATAGAAAAAGCATACGATAAACTAAATTGGGACTTCATTTACAACTCGTTAGCCCAAATGGGATTTAGAACAAAATGGTTAAGTTGGATCAAAGCGTGCTTGGAATATGCTACAGTCTCTGTGTTAGTGAACGGGTCTCCCACGAAAGAATGTCGAATATTTAGAGGCATTAGGCAACGCGATCCGATGGCCCCCTTCCGTTTTATCTTGGCGGCTGAAGGACTAAACAAAGCATGCAAAGCTGGTGTCGAGAGAGGGTTAGTGGAGGGGTAGAAGTCGAAAGAGATAGAGTTAAAATCTTTCATCTCCGGTATGCAGACGACATGCTAGTGTACGGGAAATGGGATAAAAGAAATATTGAAAATATTTTGAAGCTACTTAAATGTTTTCATCTCGCGTCCGGGTTGAAAGTCAACTTAAGTAAAAGTAACGTTATTGGGCTGGGTGTAAGGCACCCTGGACCCGACTGGTTTAAGTTCAACTTCGTGAAGAAGTGTTGGGAGGTTATTAAAGTCGATTTGCTTAAGGCTTTGCAGTGGTTCTTGGAGACGGCTCAACTAAGTCGTGGTTGCAACGCCTCGTTCGTGACACTCATTCCAAAAAAAGACGATCCTATGCACATGAAAGATTTTCGGCCGATTAGTTTAATCGGAGTATATTATAAGATCTTGGCTAAACTGCTGTCCAATAGGCTCAAGAAAGTGATTGGTAAGCTGGTGGGTGAAGAGCAAAATGCATTTATTAAAGGCAGATTTATAATGGATGGAGTTTTAGTGGCAAATGAAACCGTTAACTATCTTAAAAAAGATAAGGGCAAGAGCGTCGTGATCAAGATAGATATAGAAAAAGCATATGATAAACTAAATTGGGACTTCATTTACAACTCGTTAGCCCAAATGGGATTTAGAACAAAATGGTTAAGTTGGATCAAAGCGTGCTTGGAATCTGCTACAGTCTCGGTGTTAGTGAACGGGTCTCCAACGAAAGAATGTCGAATGTTTAGAGGCATTAGGCAAGGCGATTCGATAGCCCCCTTCCTTTTTATCTTGGCGGCTGAAGGACTAAACCAGGCATGCGAAGCTGGTGTGTCCAGTATGCAGACGACATGCTCGTGTTCGGGAAATGGGATAAAAGAAATATTGAAAATATTTTGAAGCTTCTTAAATGATTTCATCTCGCGTCCGGGTTGAAAGTCAACTTAAGTAAAAGTAACGTTATTGGGCTGGGTGTAAGGCATCGAGAAGTGGAAATACTGGCAAAAAGTATGGGTTGTATGGCGGGTTCATTTCCTTTGAACTATCTTGGACTCCCGATTGACGTATCTATGAAAAAATGCGATAACTGGAAAGTTGTAATGGAAAAGTGTAAACGCAAGATGTCAAACTGGAAAGCGAAGGCTATATCATTCGTTGGTAGGCTTACTTTGGTTAAATCGGTTCGCAGCAGTCTTCCTTCGTATTTTTTCTCACTGTTTCGTGCACCCGTGAGTATGATAAAGAATTTGGAGCGTGTGAGGTCTCTTTTTTTCTCTGGGGTGGAGGGGGGGGGGGGGGAATAAGGAGGGACGTTGGGAGTGGAGGTGGGATCGGGTGTATCAGCCGAGAGGTAGAACCAATGCTGAATTAAATAACCTCCTGGAGCTTCTAAATTCGTTTGCAGCGGATCAAAGGAAAAAAATACCGGTGGAAGTGGCTCCTAGCAAAGGATGGAGAGTTTGAGGTTAAAAAACTTAGAAGCCTGGTGGAAGAAGTGGTGTAGGTTCCAGGAAATTCAGAAGTAGGCCCTGACAATTTGGTCGAATATAGTTCCAAAAAAGGTAAGTATATTTATTCGGAGGGTTAGACACGGTAGCATCCCGGTTCACATTCAATTGGATCGAAGAGGTGTTGATATACCTTCCTTACTCTGTCCAATGTGTAACGAGAGTTTAGAAAATATTGATTAGAAAGAATTTCCTGAGTTGGCGTGCTGTTTGTTAAATTGGTTATTAAAAGTCTTGGTCATTTAGGGAAATTGTCTGATTTACCCTCTTCTTTGCCTGTATCTCGCAAGCATGTTCCGGTAGTCAGGTAGCATGTGTTTAGATGGAAGGTTTGTACTCTTTCATTTTCATAAAAAATTCCATAAAAATAAAGAGTGAGAAGTTACATAAAGACTTTGGGCAAACGGGCAATAAGCTGCGCCGCTAGTGGAATATAATTGACTGCCTTTCAAAAAATAAACTAATGGAAACAATTATGGAAACAATTATGGAAACAAATGAAAATAATTATGTTGTTCTAAAAAAATGGAAACAATTATGTAATTAAGAATGATTATTTCATATAATAAATTAATTACATTTACCATATGGGAGCATTAATTACATCAACAAATGAAACCGTTAATTACGAAACAAATGGAAACATTAAATACGGTTGGTGTATGCATTTAGAGCTAAAACTTGGATTTGTATACAAATTCAAAAACATTTGTAACCAATATCTCAAATAACCATCGATAAAGATTTGACTACCAATCAAATTATCTAAATGTGTGATTGAAAATTATATATAATCATAAACTATTTATTTATTTTATTTATATTTTTAATAGATAGTTTTGTATAAAATTATTTAAATGTGTAATTGAAATTGTGGGACAAAAAAAAGCTTATGTGAAAAAGTTCTTCTATAGTAGGTAAAAAAGCTCTAGTGATGTGTCAATGACGTGCCACTAAAAAGCACCAAAAAGCTTAGTGAAAAAGCTTCGCTATTGTGGATGCTCTGAGATAAAAGAAAGGTTCTGAAATTGCCAGACGTCTCAAAGTGAACAACATTAGTCAAGGTTTTGCCGTACTTTTTTTGTACTTCGCTTTTATGTACTGCATATCCATCTCTGTGCGAGTCACAATTATTCTCGTTATGTACTGCATATCCATCTCTGTGCGAGTCACAATTATTCTCGCTATTCTCTTATATATATATATATATATATATATATATATATATATATATATATATATATATATATATATATATATATATAGAGGTAGGATAAAATGAGGAGGGTTAAAAGGTTGAGAAAGTGAGAAAGAATCTGGACCATTTAATTTACAAGATCTATGGTCTAGATTATTATGGTAATTTAATTTTTTTAAATACAAAATTAAATCAATTCTATTATAAAACCCGGTTGAAGGTTTAATAGTAATTTCCAATCTCATATATTCCTTGAAATCAGATATCATTCCCGTTTTTATTGCTTAACAAAGATACGAAAATTATATTATCAAATCCTCTTCTTCATTGTCTCTCTCTCAAATCCCTAGATCATATCTCCAACCGCCTCCCTTCTCCACCTCCCTTTCTTCAGCCGATATCTCTCATCTAAACCCTTGCCGCCACAATTGCTGCTGATAAATCAGGGTTGGGCGAACCCTGGATTGGAGATTCGATTAGATCTAGCATCTTGTGTAGTGCTCCTCCTTCAACAATGGCGGAGAGAGAGAGAGAGAGATAGGGTGGTGTTTACAGGTCATTGCCGATTCCGAGATTGAGAAGAGCGTAGAGAGCAGCGATTTGGGAATGGAGATCGTCGAAATCAAGCATTTCAACGAGCGGCGGAATCGCTCCAAGCAATGCTAAATTCGTTCTGGCTTCTGAATCGTCCTTAGTTAGCTCGCTCACTTCCCTCGCTCATCAATGTCGAAAGCTACTCCTCACATTGATGAATTGCAAAACATTACACCGCTTCCACCATGAGCCACCACCTCATACGCCTTCTTGCTGTCCGCCGCCATCAGATTCTGCAACCACAAGAAATCGTAGCACCAGATAAGCCTTGATCCTTCGACCATATTCGATTCTCTAGCGGCTGTACATATTTCACTTCCACTACCACTCGATTTTCCAGTTTTTTGGAGGTTATGTTTGCGCCGATTTATTTATTACGAAGAAATGAACATGATTGTATGGCTAATTTCACATGATGATTTTGGAGTGTTTGTTTGCGGCTGTATGTATGTGCAAAGAAAGAGACGAAAAGGGCTTGTGACGGTACTCTCATCCTTCCAATTTGACTTTTTTATATATATATTTTTGTTTGTTTGTGACTTTAATTCAAAACCTGCAAATATTTTTAGGAGATATTGTTTTGCTAAAAACCTACAATAGTTATGCAAAGACCTTCCTGATTCGTAAACATTATATTGGTTTTTTAAATCATGGAAACAATATATTGTTTTTTTAATCCAACATAGCACTGATAGTAAAAATGGTTAGGGAGGGTTTTATAACTTAATACGACATATTTTTCTTTTGCAAAAAAAGTAAATTGATGTTTTATTTATGTTTAAGAAATTTTAGCTTTGATGAATTTTTAGTTTTTGTTTATGATCACAATTTTGACTTTTTGCTTAGCACGTTGAATGGGAATACCGTGAATGGGAATGGAAGAATATGTTAGCTATAATCATTTATAATAAAGGTTATTCGATCAATCCAACAAGTCCCTGAAGATCACTCAATCTCCATGGCTGCTACTTCAACCGATCATCAAATTGGAGTTGGAAATGGCGACTTCATCCATTCACAGCCTTCATGACTAACTGGGACCACCCTCTAGCTCCCTAATCAAGTAATTTTAAGTTTATTTAATTTTCTTTTACCTTGTTCAAACAAAATTAATTGTTGATACACAGAAATGATAATCACATGTTGACCATTGATGATTAGCACATTTTAATCGTTTATGATTAACATATATTAATCATGAGTGATTATATTACAACCAATCATTGATGATAAACTCATGTTATTCATGAATGGTACAGAGAAATTATTAACACATGTTAATCATGGATGATTATATTACTACTGATAATTGATTATAATTGTAATCATCGATGATTATAACTGTAATCACTGATGATTATAATGTGATCATTGATTACTATAAATATAATCATTTTTTATTATAACTCTAGATTGCTTTATCATGGGCATAATCATTTTTTATATCTTTTAACTTTATTTTGCAGGTGTGAATACAAAAACAAGAATGATCTTATTCATGGGTGCCCCATCTTTGTTTTTATGTATGATGGTAGCAACAACAATAACGATCAAAACTACAACATCGGCGAATTCATTTTATGATAAAATGTGTATTTATTTAAGAACAATGATGTATTCGCGTATGATTAAATATGTATTCATTTTATGATTAGATGTGTATTCACTTACGATCATATGTATATTTACATATCATTGCATGCTTATTCATTTATGATTACAGGTTTATTTATTTATGATTAGATGCGTATTCGGTAATTCTCAAATAGTTCATTTTTATGTATATTTTATTCATTGATGATTACAACGTAATTTTGTATAATCTCTATAAAAATACTGTTAAAAATTAAATCACTAAAATTATAATTTTTTTAATATTCATCCATGATTGAAACCGTAAAAAGAATAAAAAAACTATTAAAATTTCGAATTTTGAAAAAAAAATTGATAAAAATATTTTTTTTTATTTTCAATTAATAAAATAACAAAAAAATCAATTAATTCTTTTATTTTAGGTAACAGCAATCGTAATCCCATGTTTATAGGAAAACATAATTATTTAGTATTTTTAATTAATTAGTCATATTGTAAAATTACTATAATATCCCTATAAAATGATTGGTCCAGAATCATTCTCACATTCTCAACCTTTTAATTCTTCTCATTTTAACCTCTCCATATATATATATATATATATATATATATATATATATATATATATATATATATATATATATATATATATATATATATATATATATAGGGGAGGGTTAAAATGAGAACAAATTCTAATTTGAGAACATGAGAACAAAAATACACCATTGATTAAACACGGTGGCATTTTTGTAAATATGTGTATCTTCAGGGCCTAAATGACAACGTATTTGAAATAAGGGGTTATTACTGAAAAAGAGGAGATGTCACGTCCAACCGCCCACGCACGTTTCTCTAGTTCGTCAGACGATCATTCCCTCCAAGATATCATCCGATTTCTTATGTTTTTTCCATAAAACCTCTCAACTTCTCTCCATCAGTTGCCAAAAAAACCTACTAAAAAACTTCACGATTTCTTCATACAGAAGCGAAAATGTCAACAAGCTAGTAACCAGATCAAGCACCTACAAAAAAAGGGTATGAATCGAGTTATTCTATGCTTTTTTCAAAGTTAAAACCCTATTTTTTTGAAGTTTTTTCACCCGAAAAACCTTATTTTTGAATGTTTTTTCATCTGAAAAACCCTAGTATACGAAATCGTTGAAATAATCCCAAATGTTTGCAGAAAAACTAGTGTTTTCAAAGTTAAAACCCTAGTTTTTGAATTTTTTTCATCCGCAAACCACCACGTAACAAGCAGTACACTCATTTGTGATTATTATACTGTTATACAATTTTTTTACTATGAAATCGACGAAATAATCACATATCCACAAACGTTTTTTCGATTTTACTTGCAGATAAAGAGAAAACATTCAAAAATACATACGAAAGAAAGAACAAAAAACAGAAGAATGAAGATGTTGGTGATTTGATTTATGTTTTGTTAGAATCATAAATGGTTAACCACATGTGATTTGATGTATATTTTGTTATAGTGAAAAATGGTTGATCACATGTGATTCGATATGTAACTATTATAACCCCAAAAGTTTTAATCATATGTGATTTGTAACTATTATAACCCCAAAAGTTTTTATCATATGTGATCCACAACTATGATAACCCAAAAATTTTAATCAAACGTGATTCACAACTATGATAAGTGATTAACAACATAGTTTTTATAATTGTTATATAATTTAATCATATGTGATTCACAACTATAATAACCCCAAAAGTTTGAATCATATATGATTTCCTATAACATCTGTTTAACCATTTGATTAATCAAATGTGATTTGTAACGAACAACATAGTTTTTATAATTATTATATAATATAATCATATGTGGTTTGTAATGAAAAGTTTTAATCATATATGATTTATTATAACATTTTTCTAACCATATATGATTAACAACAGCAAAAGAAAAAAAAACACTGAAGACGTTCTTAAAATCAGACTTACTAAATCAAGTGCGAAAAGGGTTTCAGAATCTGCTACAACTGAAAAAGGTATACGTTATATATGATATCTTTATCTAACATAATATAATTACAAATCGAATATAATTAGCAATACATTCTGTCTATAACTTACATTCGATCAAACATGAAATAAAGCAGGAGAAACTTCAGCAAAAAAGCATAAAAAACAACGAAAAGAAGAAGTAAATGAAACAATATCAAAAAAGAAAAATGATAAAGGTACTCTTCATTTCAGATATGATTGATCCCTTACTTGTTAATTTATAGTTATAAATGATATAACTTGTTGAAACACAGAAGTAGGATCTAGATTCAATAATGCAGAAAATATAACAATAAACAAGAACACACGCGATATAGAACTGATGTCGAATCATTTAATCTGCAACTCAAGAACATTTCAGAGAGAACTATTATGTACGAGTGCCGTGAAAAGATTACAAAAGTTAACCCTAATTAGGGTACATGCAAGTTATAAATATGAAACTAAGTATGGAAGGACAGGCCCGTTCCATAACTAACCGCTAATCTAAAGGCATAAAATCAGGCGCTAAATCAGATTCGCATTTGACTCAATCTAATTAATGACTCAACAATCTCCCCCCTTTGAGTCAAATTGCGAAGAGCCTTCATTCATCAACTTCTGGTTTCGCAACCTTCAGAACCTTTTCAAAGACCTTCGGAATTAGAAGCAAGATCCTTTTTCGGAATGCAATGTACCAGGTCAGCATATCATTGAAGCACCTTTTATCATTTTCTGAATTGCCTCTAGTCTTATTGATAAGATCAAGAATCTTCTTCAGCGTAGAAGTTCGATATAGATGTTTGTCTCTCAAAAAGAAAATTCTTTTTACTGACTCCTGTCCTTCCTTGTAGGGATAAGCTACGTGTCAATCTTTGTTCTTGATTTTTCCGAGACGATATATGTTAAGATTGGAAGGAGGTTTATCAGCGGAGCATTCATGAACAGAGTCCAGGACTGCAGCAACTTCAACATCATGTTTCACAACTTCAAGGATGTAGCCCATGAGTAGTTTCTTAATGTGTTCGTGAAGAATTTCATGGTCTTCCCTCCTTGTAAGAATATTAAACAGGAAACCTAGTCAAAAGGATTCATGAACAGAAGATCAGCCAGAGTGAATTCATCCTTTTCCTCATCGGATCCCCTGCGAGCTAGGAAGATGGTATTTCAGAAAGGGGAGATAACATGTGGCATTCTCGGAGTGAGCTTCACAAATTTCTTCTAGCTCCAAGATAGATATTGAGGTTTAGAGTTTGCCAGGTAGAAGTTAAACAGCATATCATTGACGACAGCACTAGGTTGAGTATTCGTTATAAGTTCATCAAAGCATCGAATGAGAAATACTCTAGCAGTCATGGGAAAGTCAAATTGGGACTCCACTTGATTTCCGATGTCGTAAGAGCAGTTCGACTGCAACCAGTTCTGAATCGGCTGAGTGATAGCTTCCTTCTTCATGGTTTCGTAATCCCAACCTGGAAAGTGCAATCTTCGTGATTCCAGTAGGAGTGACGCATCTCGTTTGGCTGCTTCTTCAGCATCTAGTGACAACGCCTAGTAATATCACATATTTTAGTCGTTGTTGAGCCCTATTCTTAGTGAAATTATATCATATACATCGTGGTATTCTCATTTTTCGTGCCAGCACTTTTTTGGAAAGAAATAATGAAAACAGGGACCAAAAGTGTGCAATTTGGAAGAAGTTTGAAGATCAAGGCAAAATCAGGAAAAGACATATGCGCGCCGCGGAATTCACAAACACGCGACGCGGGTATGAGGCGGTAGAAATCGACCCCCAAGGCTCTTTGAATCCAAGATTTAGCGAAGACCTGGTGTGAAATCGACCCCCAAGGCTCTTTGACTCCAAGATTTAGCTTCAGCAACCATCTTTTGGTATTTTCATGTTTTTATCTTTAATTTTCAATTAGTTGAATAATTAGTGATAGTGGCTAGTGTCTTTGGGAGTGACAACCATTGACATTGAGTCTTTGTTTCTGTTTTTAATAGTTTTGGTTACTGTTTTGACCTGTTAGATCTGATTTGGTTAATGATAATCATTTGGTTTATGTTAATTGTTTAGTTTTTCGGTATTTATGCTTGTGAACGATTTTTGAGTGATTGGATTGTGTTTGATGTTTGGATTGCCTTTGATTGCTTCTGAATTGGAGATGCACTTCTGATTTCAGTAGGTAACAAGGTTTAGTTAGTAGTTTAGTTTAGTTAATGCGTGCTTGGAATTGTTTTAGTTAATGATTTTTGGGATTGTTTGGCAAAAGTTAGGAACTAGGTCCTCTGACTGTGGCGTGACACTGCAGTTGGTAATCTGTCACCTGTCTCGACCACGTGACTCCTGTGGATCGACCGTGACTTCCACTGTGCTAAGTGTATGTGTTAGGTATTTTCTTATTTTTGACCGCATGACGACCGTTGCGATGTCAAATTTTGGCGCCGTTGCCGGGGAGTTGTGAGCTTGAGAGTAGGTGATCTGTAGGACTTAGTTTCTGATTTTTGATGTTTGATTTTAGTTTTTCGGTTTTTGGTATGTGTACGTCTTCATAATGGACGATTACATGTACCCGGATCAATATTATGAGTATTATGAAAATCCGGCTGACACCTATTACGAGGATGATTGCTACAATGGATCATTCGATGACAATGGATGGCGGACCGATGAGTCATCTCAACCTGAAAATCCTGTAGTTTGGGCCCGACTTTGGGTACTCATGTACAATACCCACCAAGTGCAGAAGGACCAGGCTGATGCTCTTGTAAGATTGCAAGCTTCTTTAGATCAGTTAGAGGAAAGTTGGAAATGTTCATCACCCTCGCCAGAACCTGAGGTGAGTAATTTTTCTACCAATGATATGGTTTGTGAACATACAGCATCTGAATATGTGATGGAAGGGCATACACATTGGGAAAGTCAAGAGACCACTAAGATGGTCGAAACGGTTGTTGAGGAAGAGGTTGTAAGTGACAATGCTACCTCTGACTCAGCAACCTTTGAAGTTTTTGAAAGTATTAGTTATGTTGATCTGGTGATGTGTGAATCTATACCATCACCAGACAATTTGGTTAATGGGGATGTTGAGGAGGAGTCTGTAAGTGACTGTACAGACCCCAACCCAACAACTCCCAAAATTATTGAAGTTGTTGATACTATTGGGGAAGGGGGTGTAGATGACAATACTACCCCCGAACCTAAAATTTTTGAGAATTTTGCACACTTTAAAAATAAGGATCTGGTGATGGGTGACGTTATACCACCATCAGATCAAACCAGTCGCTCACTCTTGGTACCGATCCACCTGTTGGACGATGATCAAGAAGTTGATGCTGACGAATTGATATTTGAAAACAATAAACATGATTTTATCACCACTCATGATCCATTCATGAATGGAAAATTAGATGTGATCAATACCATCGATAAGGATATATGGAAGCATCCTGATTTGTTGCCTTCCGATTGGAAAATTTTTATTGGTACTGTAAGCCAAAATTGCAACCTGAAGATAACATGCGAGACACTAGCAAACGAGGTGTGGAACAACTACTGGAAGCGGCAATGGGCACGCTTCATGTCAAGCGTTTGACCTTGAAGAGATGCAGAAGGAAGGACCGAGCTTGGAGGTTCAAAGCTACCTCCAAGCATTCATGGGAAGTAATCAGAAGACGACAACCGGGCAGCAGCAGGAGGACCGACAAGCCATTTGACCCAGAAAAGTTTGAGGAGCAGTGGGTCAACAAAGGGACGGTGGTGACTGAAAATCAGCAAAGAAAGAAGGCATACGATCCACCGTAGCTGTAGAAAGAATAATACGTCTGGCTGAAGACGTTAAACTTAGCGCTTGTTGGGAGGCAACCCATCTTTTCATAGGTTAGGTACTGTATTCTAGGAGTAAGTAGGAATATTATATCATCGTCATTTGCAGGTATTATTGGTCCAAGGCAAGTGTGGGGTTGTTTTGAAGAATTTGGATTTTTGATGACCGCGCCGTGGTCAGGCAAATTGCGCGCCGCGGGATCGTAAACCAACCCGATGCGCAGGGGTTGATTTGGGGGTACGCGCGACGCGGTTTGCTCATATCCGCGACACGAGAATCGATCGGTCGGTTTCCTTCGATAATAAGGTAAGCCGCGACACTATTCACACACACCACGCCGCATAGCTCTGATCATCGAAAATTTCTTGTTTTTTTTCTTGCTCATTTCATTCTCGCCACCAAGGTACGTCATTCTAACTAGCTTTTACTTGCTAAAACTAGTGATTAGGCAGTTGATTTGGTTGATTTCTCCAAAAACTCAAAAACTTAGAAATCGCCAATGCTGACTCGTAGGGTGTTTATTTTGCCAAATAATGACCCTAGATGAGTTAGTCGGTACTTAGGCTACCTTGTAGTGTAGTTGGATTGAGTTTAAACATGTTAGATCGCGAGATGGGATTTGGAATTAGAAACAGCCGCTCGCCACGCCGCGCCCTAGTTCTTGGGCCGCGCCGCGGTGCGGTGGGGAAGAAAAGGACTTAAATTGCAAAATGTTTTTCTTTTGTGCAGATGTCGTTCAGACTTGACCACCAGTTTCTCCAGTTCCCTGAGGGACTAGCTCTGTGGAGTTTGCTAGCATGAGGGATGGACTCGTAGGTCGCCGGGTTCTCGAGGCGACGATCATCGACAAGGATATCCTCAGAGACGCGGGGCTTTGGGGCGAGATCGAGCCATTCCTCCACCGCACATGGACCCACGGGGATGCTTCATTCACGTGCCGAGGCTGGGATAGGCTTATGGCCAACCAAGAGGACACAGTATATACCGAGCTTCTTTTGGAGTTCCTATCTACTGTCTGTTTTGCATCGGGATCGACAGAGGCCCATTCCAGGCTCGTACGATTTAGATTGGGGGGAAGTGCACAGGGAGTGCAATCTCCGGGAGTTTAGGAGGCGCACCGGAATTTATACAAAGGAGGACTTCCAGCACCGCCATTTCACGCAGTTTCTTCTGGCGTGCACTCAGGGGCAGCCTGACAGGGCTGCCAATGTAGAGGTTTGGGCACCGTTGTCCAACGTTTTCTATGAGGCGGGGACATCCAGGGAGAGCCATCTCCGTGATCCGCTTCACCGGCTCATGCAACACATCGTCTCCACCTCCATCATGCATAGGGAGGGGGCGAGAAGGTGTCCGGCGAGGACATGACATATCTCTGGGTCCTCCTTGACCCCTCCAGGTTCCTTCACCTCCCGTTCGCTCTAGCCGTCTCCCTATCCACCTGCGCGACGGGTGCATCATCCAGCAGTCCTCTGGCCCGCGGGCATTACATCACCCGCTTAGCCCGTTCGTACCGGATCCTTACTGCTCCTGTTGTGACATCCTTGACTGCTTTACCTCCAGCCCGCACTACGGTGCGAGCCCTGGAGAACATGGGGCTTATAGAGCAGCAGCGCCCAGGCCAGTTTGTGAGGGTGGCGACTGAGGCACCCCAGGACCCCCAGCCAGCTTACGCCCAGTCGGGTAGGAGACCCAGGAGACCGACAGCACCAGCAGACCCATCACCACAGCCACAGCAGGAGGAGGCGACAGAGCTCAGACGATTGGAGGTCAGGGTCGCTAGGATGGAGGAGCAGTTGGAGTGGATCGGAGGGGTACTTTTGGAGTTAGCCACACAACAGGGACACCGCCCCCGACCATTCCCAGCCCGAGCCCACGATCATGAGGCAGGTTCTTCTAGGCCACCAGGTGGCGATTGATGTATTTTTCTTATTTTCTTTTAGGATATATCTGTACTGTACTTATGACACTTTCTATTTTTTGTCTATATAATTTTATTTTGTTTGTTTGTTTGCATTTAATCTTTTGTGTGAGTCATGCATGTGATACCAAAAATGGGAGAAGTTGTTCCAAGCAAGTGTGGGGTCACTGTGCCCCCTCCACTTGTCTTGACCACTGGCGTGTTCACTGTTGCACTACAACTCCAGAATGCAAAATTGAGGACCTTTTTATTCGTATTTGTACCTGTGACACCGAGCACCAACCAAGCGATCTACCGTCCAAAGGGTAACTCTTTCTCCCTTGTTCTAAGTAATTTTTGTATAACGGGGACGTTGTACGGTTTTAAGTGTGGGGTGTGGACGGTCGAAAGAGTAATTTTTGAAATTTTTGCGGAAATGACCGATTTTCAAAATTTTAGCAACTTTTTCAAAATTTTTACTAGATTGTAATTTTGAAACGAATAATTTTTGATTGTTTATAGCATTAGTATTTTTCGAGAAATACTATTTAGTTGTGATCATGGTATTAGTTTAGTCAAATAAGTTGAGTTTTATGAGTTTAGAAGATTTGACTGTTTTAGGATTAGAATTTAGGAAGGAGTTGTCAAGCAGTGGCCTTTGTTGTTCGAGCCGGTAAGTCTAAAATGGGTAGGGCTTATGCACCTTGCCACCTAAGATCGTCTGGTCTGGGATGGTATTTCTGAAAGCTCGTTACACGGATAACATCAAAAGTCATTGACAGTTCTTTTATGGCCTTTAGAATCTGAATGAGTACGTACACTTCATTGTGGACAAAAAATTTCTAATCAAGGGTTCTCTAGAAAGCCATGAATTCCAAAGAACATTCCGATTATGTTTTCATGAACTATTTTCACTCTAACTCATAAGGTAATAAGCTTTGAAACCAAACACAGTCAAAAATTGTTTGAGTCTTAGTTAAAATCTATTAAAAACTCTCTTGCTTGGGGACAAGCAAGGCACAAGTGTGGGGTGTTTGACAACGCCTAGTAATATCACATATTTTAGTCGTTGTTGAGCCATATTCTTAGTGAAATTATGTCATATACATCGTGGTATTCTCACTTTTCATGCCAGCACTTGTTTGGAAAGAAATAATGAAAATAGGGACCAAAAGCATGCAATTTGGAAGAAGTTTGAAGATCAAGGCAAAATCAGGAAAAGACGTACGCGCGCCGCAGAATTCACAAACACGCGACGCAGGTATGAGGCGGTGGAAAGAATTCAAATTCCGATAAAACGGGGATAAACCCCTATGTGCGACGCGGGATCCACTTATGTGCGGCGCGGTCTCGAGATTTTTGCAACTTTAAATAGAGGCTTTTAGGTCGAAAAAATTAGCGAAGAACTGGTGTGAAATCGACCCCCAAGGACCTTTGACTACGAGATTTAGCTTCAGCAACCATCTTTTGGTATTTTCATGTTTTTATCTTTAATTTTCAATTAGTTAAATAGTTAGTGATAGTGGCTAGTGTTTTTGGGAGTGACAACCATTGACATTGAGTCTTTGTTTCTGTTTTTAATAGTTTTGGTTACTGTTTTGACCTGTTGGATCTGATTTAGTTAATGATAATCATTCGGTTTATGTTAACTGTTTAGTTTTTCGGTATTTATGCTTGTGAATGATTTTTGAGTGATTGGATTGTGTTTGATGTTTGGATTGCCTTTGATTGCTTCTGAATTGGAGATGCACTTCTGATTTTAGTAGGTAACAAGGTTTAGTTAGTAGTTTAGTTTAGTTAATGCGTGCTTGGAATTGTTTTTGTTTATGATTTTTGGGATTGTTTGGCAAAAGTTAGGAACCAGGTCCTCTGACTGTAGCATGACACTGCAGTTGGTAATCTGTCACCTGTCTCGACCACGTGACTCCTGTGGATCGACCCTGAGTTCCACTGTGCTAAGTGTGTGTGTTAGGTATTTTCTTATTTTTGACCGCATGACGACCGCTGCGATGTCATCTAGCTCTTTACTAATTCAGAGAATTTCAGCAAGATCTTTTTCTGTTGCAGCTCTGGCCAATTTAGCTGCTTCCGAAATCTCAACTTCTTCATCCTCATCATCTTCGCCAATCTTCTTTGTCTTTCGTTTCGATAGATCGGCGGTAGTGTCACTAACATTCATCTTTTCAAACCAATCAAATTTTGGTTTTTGAATGCCATCAGCAGACTTTTCAGTCCCTGGTTTCTTCACGTTGGTGACAGTTGAGAATCTTGCTTGTTTGATGGGACTTTTTGTGGTCTTTTTCAAACCATCTCCCTTATCTTCTTTGGAGACGTTCGAGGCATTATTGTTATCATCATCCTCTGGAATCTCAGTTCTCTGATTTGACTCCTTCTCCTTTTCCTTTTCTTTGAGTTTGTCAGACTCATTTTCGTTGTTCGGATTAGGTTCATCCTTTGTGTTCTCGTCTCCCCCTTGTTTCGGAACGGCATCGTCTTCTGAAACACCCTTCATTTTGCTCAACAAGAGGAGAACTAGATGAAGTTTGTTCGTAATATGACCACGAACATAAGGAGTAAGGATGGGATCATCATCTTCAATCATGCGACGAATGTAGGCATCGATGTTGTTTACACAACTCCGAATGGCCTGAGTTTGCAAAACAGCAGATGACAAGACTGCTGTAGTGTGTTTGAGATCTGCCTTTAAAAGTTGAATCTTTGTAGTTTTGGAAGCCAGAAGACCCATGACTTCATTTTCCATGGCAAGATCTTCACGCAGTTTTTCGACCTTTGCTTCAAGAGAGGAAGCTAGATCGGAATTCTCCTTCTTTAGTCCCTCCCGAAGGGTGGCAAGAGCTTCCTTTTCAATTTTAAGGGTGTCGGCAAACCCTTGAATGACGAAGTTCATTTTAGTGTTGTTGGATTGATGGGAGTCTTGGAAATCTTGTATGAACTTCAGCATATCAGTTTCTAACCTACCAATCTTCGTGGCAGTGTTTTCCATATGAGTTTCCGATTTCTCCATCACAGAGGAGAATTCTTTCATGATTTTGACGTTTTCAGAAATTAACGTCTCGACATGATCGTTATGAGTCAGAAGTGGAAGGACCCTGGTTGGTCTGAAGGAGTTTATCCAACTTGGTTGACAGTTTGTTGAATTGTTCCTGCGTTATTGAAGCAGTGGATTTAGGAGCATTGAGGTGAACATTGAAAGGAGATTCAATGTAGTCAGCCATATCATCCTAATCATCGTAAATCAGGACATCTTCATCTTCTTGTTCGGAAGAAGGGTCTGAAAATTTTGGAGAGGGGTTGGTGGATTGCTAAGGTGTTGGGGATTTACGAGGTGGTGAAGTATGATCATCTTCCGAGTGATGTGGCATGACAAGCTTCCGAAGCCTTCTGGAACGCTTAATGGTTTTTCGGTATCGGAAGCAGCTCCTCTTCCCTTCCGTTTGACCGCTTTCTTCGGATTCTCTAGCTTATCAAAAGCTAGCTGATGCTTTTCATCAAGATTTCGAACAGCAAAGTGAGTCTCCTTGCAGTACTCAACAACACATGTGATGTTGTTCGAAACACGACTGATCATGGCCATAGGAATCGTGCCAATGAATTCGAAATCCTCCGCTTTGGTTGTAACGAAGGTGGCAGTCGGTAAAGTCGGAATGACGGCCATAACAGAGTCAGTCATGACATGAATGTCATGCTTCTCAATAGTTCTGTGAACAACCAGGAACCAGAATCGAGCACAGGAGATCTCTGTGTGTCTGAGTTTGTAGTTGACACTGTCGATGAATTGACTCCAAAGGATAGAGCCATAATCGAGATTGACATCGTGATAGAGACCATAGAAGAAGGAGTAGAATAACTTACTTGCACTGTCAGTACCGGTTGTTCTTTCCGAAAAGCTCTTGAAGAGTATCGTAAAGAGGGCATTCCAGTGAGGAGGTAAACCTTTCTTCACGAATTTGGACAACTGAGTAATGTCGCCCTTGTATCCCATCTGGTAAATTAGCCGGAGTAGGGTGACTAGCTGAAGAGTTCCATCAATTCAATAGTTTCATTCTGAGCACAAAACAAAAATTTCAATATTTTTGAAAAGAAAATAATAATAAAGACGTGCGTTAGAATGCTGACATAGACTCAGTCATCATGAGGAACCATTAATATCTCAGGCGAAAAGGATGGAAACGTCCAATCGATTTTCCAATCAGCCGTCTCAGCCTTAATAACACGTAATAATGACTGCAGAATCCATCATTACTCTAAAAAGCAGTTTAATATCTACAATTGGGAAAACGAACCGGTATGTTGCTTGCCTATAAAAGGAAGTCGTTTGTTAGTAGCAAAACACACACCTAAGTAAAATTACCTTCAAAAAATAGACAGATGGCGCTTCGTCCCTACAACTGCTTTGACAAGGTGGAGGTCAAGATGCAGGAGGGAGAGTACCCCGGTGGCATCTACGGTGGTGTTATCGTGGAGGTGTGGAACCATCGCTACGAGGTGAGGATGACCACGTTGAATGATGGCGAGAATGGTGGTCCATTGTCGGTTTGCACCATTTATCCCTACTTGCAGCCTGTCCCACCAAAGATCTTGGTGGAGTATAAACAGTTCGACCTTGTAGAGGTCTGGCACAGGCGGGGATGGTGGCCGGCGGTGATTACTCGCACAACTCCCCACAACCAGTTCCATGTGGGACTGGCTGATGGAACTCGTCTCTTTGTAGACGAAAGGGAGGTGCGAATCCACCAGTCTTTCCACCTGGGTGATCCTCCCATGTGGCACTACTACAAAGTTTAGGAAGATGATGTATTTTCCTCTTTTGAAATCATGTACTGCGTTCCTTTAGTTTATAATAAAGTAGCCATCTTTTGTCTTCTCAATCTTTTATTGCAAGCCAATCATAGCGAGTACAAACGAAGAGAAACAAAATAAACGTGATAAAAAAATAAAAATAAAGATAAAAATTAAACAACAAAAAAACAAAAAAATTTAACGGGAAATAAAAAGAGCGTTTTAAAAAAAACATATAAACAATCAAGCCTAAATAAACAAAATAAAAGAAAATCTTTTTGGAAAATTTTGTATATAAAAAAAACTTCGAGAATTAAAAATATTTTTGCTGTTTTAATAATAATAAAAAAATATACAAAAGGATACATCCATTTCGAATTCATTGACTTCAGCTGCGATTCCGAGGCATTCCGAAATTCGGAATCAATCGGAACCTTTAGGTAGATTTCGTAACAGATTCAGCTTCCATCATTCCAAGTCCTTGAAGTATTCGATTGAAAGTGAGTTCAGGTAAGGCCTTGGTAAATATGTCTGCCAGTTGATAAGTTGAGCGCACGAAACGGATTTCAATGTTACCATCTTCAACATGATCTTTTATATAATGGTATCTGAGTGCAATATGTTTGGTCTTTGAGTGCTGTACTGGATTGTGGCAGATCTGAATTGCACTTTCGGAATCACAGTAGAGTGGAATCCGTTTCATGCTTATCCCATAATCTCTCAGTTGAATTTGAATCCAGATAATTTGAGATGTATAGGATGCAGCAGCAATGTATTCTGCTTCAGCAGTGGAGAGTGAGACACAAGTCTGCTTTCTAGATTGCCAGCTAACAAGCTTGCCATCCAAAAGTTGACATCCTCCAGAGGTGCTTTTCCGATCTAGTCCACAACCACCAAGATCAGCATCCGAAAATGCCTGTACGAAAAATCCTGATCCTGATGGATACCATAGCCAAAGTGAAGTTGTTCTCTTTAGATATTAGAATATGTTTTTGACAGCAGTAAGATGTGGCTCTCTGGGATTTTCATGATATCTGGCACAATAGCATACAACAAACATAATATCACAAACATAATATCAGGTCGACTAGAAGTAAGCTAAAGAAGCGAACCTATCATTTGTCGATAAAGAGTGATGTCTGCCCCCGGTCTTTCCAGAGAAGGAGTAAACTTTGTTCCGAACGCCATCGAAACCTTGACCTTTGAATCTCCTGTCATTCCAAACTTTTCTAGAAGAGACTTTGTATAGGCTTCTTGATTTATGAAGATCCCTTCTAAGCTTTGCTTGATGTTAAGACCTAGGAAGAAGTTGATTTTTTCCATTGAACTCATTTAAACTTTGTTTCCAACAATTTTCAGAACTCAGTTGTTAAGCTTGGGTGAGTGGATCCGAAAATAATATCATCAACATAGATTTGAACGATCATGAGATGATTTCCTTCCTTTTTCTGAAAGAAGGTTAGATCAACAGAGCCTTGCTTGAATTTGGATTGCTTGAGGAAACGAGTCAATGTTTCGTACCAAGCTCTTGGAGCTTGTTTTAAGCCATAAACTGCCTTATCCAGGACATAGCAGTGATCTGGATGCTTGTTACTAACAAAACCCGGAGGTTGTTCAAGGTAGACAATTTCTTCAAGTTCACCGTTTAGAAATGCACACTTGACATCCATTTGATAGACATCAAATCCCTTATGTGCTGCATAAGCAAGAAAGATCCGAACGGATTCCAATCTTGCGACGGGTGCAAAGGTTTCTTCATAGTCAATACCTTCTTCATGGCAATATCCTTTAACAACCAATCAAGCCTTATTCCCAATGACATTTCCTTCTTTGTCAAGTTTGTTTCGGAATACCCATTTCATTCCGAGAACAGATGCTTTTTCCGGAGTCGGAACCAATCTCCAGACTTTGTTTCGCTCAAACTCATTTAGCTCATCTTGCATAGCTTGGACCCAATCAGCATGATCAAGTGCGACTTTGATCGTTTTGGGTTCTATTTTTGAGATAAACGAATTGAACATGCAAAATTCCATTTTAGAAATTAATGCCGTTTGATTTGCTTTCACTTGAGCTCTGGTTAGAACACCAGCTGATTTTTCTCCGATGATTTGAGTCTGAGGATGATCTTTCGTCCATTTCAACATTGGAGGATAGTTAGGATCATATTCAGGATTTAATTCTGCAAAAATCTCTTCAGTTTCCGATTGTAGTTCTGATTGAGTATCAGCATTATTTTCATTCTCAATCTCCCCCTGGAAGATTGCATGAGATTCGTTTGCAACATAGTCATGCTCCCCCTCGATAGACGGAATTGGAATCTCAGCCATATTAGAAATTTCCTCCCCTGGATAGAAGCTAAATTCTCTCCCTGGGATGGTGAGACTAAGCCACTTGTTGATCGGTTTTCTGTAGAATTTGGAATCGGAATTTCTGGAGTTGGGATTGAATTGTCCGAATTCGGAATCGGAACAGATGGTGCTGCTGGAGTGGATTCGAATTCATTAACTGCATCTTCGACAATCTTTAAAAGCTCATCACCTTGATTATCTATCGCATGCTTTTCTGCTGATCTCGCAGTTTCGGGTTCATCGAACAAATTCATGAATTCCTCATATAGGTTCATGATAGGAATCGTTACCGCGTTTGACTCAGGGAAGATTTCTTGTGATTGCCTTTCAGGATGTTGCACCCTGGAATTATACTTGTCATCGAAGGTGACATAGTAAGTTTCTTCAATCTTCCAAGATCGTTTGTTCATAACACGGTATGCTTTCGAAGATAAGGAATATCCCAGAAAGATTCCTTCATATGCTTTCTCATCCCATTTGACTCTTTTCTCCTTCGAGCTAAAAATAAAGCATTTTGATCCAAAAACATGAAAGAACTTCACGTTTGGTTTTCGTTTATTGAGAATTTCATAAGGAGTACGAAGAAATATTTTGTTTATGGTGGAACGATTCTGAGTAAAGCATGCTGTTGCAATGGTATCAGCCCAAAAGTACAGAGGAAGTTTCGCAAAATAAAGCATCGTGCGAGCTGCTTCATACAAGGAGCGATTTCGTATTTCCACTACTCCATTTTGTTGAGGAGTGGAAGGAGCAGAAAAATTGTGAGAAATTCCTTTGCTGACGAGAAAATCATCAAGAAATTGATTTTTGAACTCCGTGCCATTGTCACTTCGGATCATCCGAACTTGTTTTCAGAGAAGAACTTCTATTTGCTTGATGAAGTTAATCATGTTGGTAGCGGCATCCGATTTTTTCTTGAGAAAGAATACCCATGTTAATGGAGAGAAATCATCCACTACAACCAGTATGTACTTGTTGCGAGCTACACTTTCAATTGCAGATGGACCACAGAGATCGATATGCAAGAGTTCTAGAGGTTCAATGATCTTTGTGTTGATTATTGTAGAGTGAATCTTTCTGCTTTGTTTTCCGAGTTCACAGGCATCACATAAGCGATCTTTGTTGTACTTGAGTAGCGGTAACCCTCGCACGAGGTCACCAAGTACAAGCTTGTTTATGTCTCGAAAGTTCATGTGAGACAGGCGTCTGTGCCATAACCAACTATCGTTGTTTGCAGCTCTGGTTAATAAACAAGTAGAGGGTTTTCCTTTGATCGGCTTCATATCCAAAGGAAACATTTCACATTTTCGTTTCGACTTCAGTATTATCCTTTTAGTTTCCTTTTCTATCAGTTCGGAACCATCCTCATCAAATGATTATTTTAATCCTGTTCCGACGACCAGTTGAGAAACGCTGATTAGATTGTGTTGAAGACCTTCTACATAAGCCACTTTTCGAATAGAAAGTTCGCCATTAGTAATCATGCCATATCCTTTGATTTCTCCTGTAGCGTTGTTCCCATAGCGTATTCTGCCTCCGTTTCGCAATGAACGATATTCCCTTAATTCTTCTTTTCTCCATGTCATGTGACGCGAACAGCCACACTGTCAATGTACCATTTCGGATCATACTGTTCGTCATGAATGACGTGCACAAATTAGAGATATTTAGGAACCCAAACCAATGTGGGTCCACGTGAGAATTTCTACGTAATAGGAAATATGCTTGATTTTTCAACCCAAAACACCTTTTTCTTAGGTGGTTGATTTTTCTTATTTTCAATTCTGAACACTTTTGTTTTCGTGGTTTGCCAGATTTCTTTAGCAAAACGAGATTTTGTAGGAACAAACGTGTTTGAATATTGAAAATAATGAGCTTTCTGACTCTGAAAGTTTTCCGAATGATTTGGAGGTTTGGTTGATTGAGAGATGGGTTTTGATTCGGAAGTTTCAGAATTTTGAACCTTTTTGTTTCTTTTGAGAATTTCTGTTATTTCTGGTTTAGGGTTAAGCTTGGCTTTGCCCTTTAAGTTGTTGGACTTAAGAACATGTGTTGAGTCCTTTGTCTTTGATGGATTATGGGATTTTGGTTTTGAAGTCGAGGTTTGATGTGGTTTCGGAATCGGAATAGTATTGACTTTCTGAGTTAAATTCGGGTTTGAAGTAGAGTAACTTTTATCATTTTTACTTCTCCAAAATTGTTTTCTTTCTTTCAGATTCTTTTTGTATCTTGCATTCATCTGTTTCCTTTTTGCAATAAGCTCTTCAGGAGATATATGAATGCGAGATGTAGAAGTTGAAGGAATGGGCTTGACAGTACTCGAGTTAGAATTTGACAAATGCTTCGTGCCCCATGAGCCAGGCTGCGAGAATGAATCTTTGCGATTTAGAGATCCTGAAATATAATTGCCTCGGGACTTCCATGAGGTCATTTCGGAAAGACCTTTGGTCTCTTCGGAGTTATCAATTGGTTCCGACCAAAAGAAGGCATCGCAACCATCAGAATTATCGTTATCATCAAGGACTTTGAGTTCAGTGATATCTTTAGAGTTCAGGCCTTGTTTAACAAAAACATGATTCGGGACAGTTTGTATTTTTAGAAAAACTGTGGCTTGTTCGTTTAAGACTTGTGTTCCTTCATTTTCAACAATTCTTGCAAAAGCTACTGAATTTTTGGAAATAAGATTTTTCTTAGATTCAGTTGAATTATTTACGAATTCCGAACAATCAATCTCATCCTCAACAGATATATCACTCATTTCACTTTCATAAAAATCAGAAATATTCTCAATAATGAGAGTATTATCAGAATTTAATTTGGCGCATAATGAGTGAAAGTTCTTTAAGGTGGCGGTTTTAATTTCTTCTTGATCATTTTCAGAAAAATACTCTTTTAACCAAGTTTTTATGTTCTTTGGACTGAATGTAACTTTCAATTTGTCAAGTCTGATACGATAAGCTTCCGAAACATCATCAGATGAAACAATGGTTTCACACTTGTAACATTCAGCATCAATTTCATCCTCTTTCAATTCAAGAAAGGGAAAATCATTCTGTGTAAACCCTTGCCTATATCACAATCAAGATGCAATTGAGTAATGTTATTGTAAAGACGTTTCGCAATTAAGCAAAAAATATTTCTCTGTTTAACAAGCAATAAATTATCCCGTTTAACATAAATAATATCATCTCTTGCTCTAACTAACTCATGATCCAACTTCTCGATTCTCATGCGCCTCTCCTCATTTTTAATCGATACCCTGCTCAATTGATGACTTAGGTTAGAATTGCTAAGTCGTGAACCTTAGATCATCTAGTTCTTTGTCGTAACTGGAAGAGCAAATATTTAATGATTTAAGAATAGAGCGTACCTTATTCACAACTGCCTCGCACTCCTCGACCAGTTCCGAAACTGACTTTGCAGCAAAACATCCTGCCGCCGTCTGACATCCATCAGTGGAGTATCCTCTTTGTTCGGAACTATCTCCCTTTACCACAAAGCATCGACCTTGCGTTGGCTTTCTTATCTCATCATCCTCCGAATCTGTTGACCAAACTTCAACGGCCCCAGACTCATTTTCCTCCTGCACCACAAAAGTTGATTTGACTATAAAGGCATCCTCTTTCTTCAGATCCGCAATTTTCTTTGCGTAATATGCCTCATCTTTCACTTGCTCCATCTTCTCTGTCTGCTTTCAGAGCAAGAAGTATTTTATGAAGTGGTTCTTGCCTTTGCAAAAATGGCAATCATAACCAGAGTCACCTACCAGCTTCTTCTCGTCATTAGGTTTCAGTTTCCTTGAGGCATCTTCCTTTGACTTGTCAGAGCTATAACCACCCTGTCGACTTCTGTTCTTAAACTTGGAGAAGTTTTTCTTGAAGAATTTCTTGGGGTTAGACACCATAAGAGCTTTATCTTCCTTGGTAAGCTCTTCATCGGAGAGATCTGATTCTGAATCATCTTCAGTGGCCTTCTTTCCCTTCGCAACAAGTGCAAGAGAGCCCAGACTAGTAGTTGTTTTTAAATCGGAAGTAATCTCTTTCTCATGAGACTTGAGAATACCCATCAACTTCGCCAGAGTATATGATTTGAACTGCTCGTGTGCCTTGATTATTGAAACAATAGACTTCCATTCAGGTCGGAGACCATCCAGGAAGGTGACCTTTTGTTTAATGACTGGTCGGGCAATTTTGTACTTTCGCAGTCTGCTTAAAAGATGATTATACCGATTGAGACTTGAATCAAAGTTTAATTTGGAGCTTGCTCAAATGATCCGAATTCGGAGAGAAGAGTGGTTTGAACAGAATGCTCAAGATCGGCATCCCCAGAATATAATTCCTGTAGTCTATCCCAGATTTCTTTCGCTGTTTGGAAGGAACTGACCAATCGAAGAGTATCGGATGAAGAGCAAACCAAATGATTCGGAAAGCTTTGATGTTACACATGAGTTTGTCTTTCTCATCTTGAGGAATGTTGTTGTGTGTGACAAGAAGATCATTGTATTCTTTTAGGGTTTTAATGACCCTCCTTGTGCCAGTATGAGCGAAAGTTTCCACTGTAATCGCCTCCCAGATAGTAGAACCATGTTCTTCGATACCAAGAACATAGTCTTCCAAATGAAGTGCCCAGACTTCATAATCTTGAGTGAAAAGGATCGGGATTCTGGTAGTAGAACCGATACTGCTGGACAAGTTGAACAATTGAGTGTGTTGATCTTCATGTGCCATGTGATCTTGTTATAGTATGAACCAGATGTGTATAAAAGATTCGAGAAAAAGTTTAAAGCAGATATCCTTAACTGATATTCAACCTCGATTGAAACGATGAGGATAACAGGGAATAGATCTAAGAACAAAACATAAAATCTCGACAGAAGAAGTATGTATGAGGATCACAATCTCCTGCTCTGACACCAATTGTTGAAACACAGAAGTAGGATCTAGATTCAATAATGCGGAAAATATAACAATAAACAAGAACACACGCGATATAGAACTGATGTCGAATGATTTAATCTGCAACTCAAGAACAATTCAGAGAGAACTATTATGTATGAGTGTCATGAAAAGATTACAGAAGTTAACCCTAATTAGGGTACATGCAAGCTATAAATATGAAACTAAGTATGGAAGGACAGGCCCGTTCCATAACTAACCGCTAATCTAAAGGCATAAAATCAGGCGCTAAATCATATTCACATTTGACTCAATCTAATTAATGACTCAACATAACTTTGATTTATTTACCCATAAACGACTAGACAAACGAGATAAAGAAGTGAAGGAAAATCCCAAAAAAAAAACAAAAGAAACAGAAAGAAAAAGGAGATGAACAACTAAAAGAAAGACGATCCAAAGAAAAAAATGACAAAGGTACATTTCAATTCAGTTGTGATTAATGTTATACATTATGAGTACTAATAAATATAGCTTTGCTTTATTTAAACCATATGTGACTTTATAACACTATATATATTTATACATATCAGAAAAAGAAGGAAAGGAAACAAAGGAAAAAACAAAGGAGAGAAAACAAAAAAAGGAAAAAAAAAAGAAAGTAAAGGAGAGAAGATCAAAAGAAAAAAACGACAAAGGTATTGTTCAATTCAAATGTGATTTATGTTATTTTGATAAATCATATATGATTGTTTACATGTTTCTATCAATCGTATATGATTAATAATGTAGTATTCTGTTCATAAATGGTTAATGATCATATGTGACTAAAACATATATGATCATATGTGATTTGATATATATTTTGTTATACTCATAAATGATTAATCAGATATGATTTGTAATGAACAACTTAATATTTATAATTACTATATAATTTAATCATATCTCATTCACATGTGATTCATCTAATTACATGTTTCACATCATAATAGGTGTTTTCCAGGTGCATTGTTTTCAAATATACTAAGCTTGAGCGAACATCAAAAGGAATGTGTAAAAGAGATGGGATTCGGTTCCCTGTTAAATATGAAAATGGTAGATGTTCCAGGAGCCTTGAGTAAGTTTGTGCTCGAAAATTTCAACCCCTCAACAAACACACTCAAGGTTAAGAAAGGAAACATTCCTGTGACAAGGGAATCCGTACACGCAATCATTGGTTTTCCAATGGGAGAAGTAAAATTTGAAGAACTGGAATATAGAAAGAAAGTTGATAAGTCATATGAAGAATGGACAGCTCAATTCGAAAACAAGACAATGGTTCGACTACAAGACATCAAAACCAAAATTGTATCGACAACAAACGCCGATATGAACTTCAAACTCAACTTCATTGTAGTATTGGTGAATGCTTTATTGGAATCAAGCTCAACGGGCAAATGCAACACCTCGCCGTTGAACTACATCAATAAAGAAACAGATATTGCAAATTTGGATTGGTGCAAGCTTCTTTTTGATTCCTTGGTGAAAACAAAGAACTCATTTGACCCAAAAAGCAAAACGGCCTTTTATGTTGGACCAGCGGCATTTTTAGTGGTATGTCTACTAATTTAAATTATCTTTTTCTTATATGATAAATAATCATATGTGATTACATGATAACTCATATATGACTTTTTCATTAAGTCACATGTTATTTCTTCTATTATTCACATATGATAAAAAATCATATATGACTATTGTGTTAAATCATATTTGCCTTGTGTTTTTCATTGATGATTTTTTGTATTTTGTGAGTTGATTGAATCTCTTGTTTGGTATAAAAACATACAAATACATCTAATGTATCACTCTCATGTTTCTGTTATTATAGCAGACGATGATTACTATCTTGAAGTATATTGCAAATATAATGAATTTCAAGATCAATAATGAAGACGAGAAATCTGGTTCTAGCTAATTGAGAGTGGTTGCTGAGATGTTGTAGTATGTTTTTATACCAAACAAGAGATTCAACCAGCTCACAATTTTGTAAAGAATAACCAATGAAAAACACAAAGGTTTATAATCAAATGTGATTGCCTGATAACTCATATATGATTGTCATATTAACTCAGATGTTATTTTCTATATTATTCATATATGATAAACAATCATATGTGATTATACTGTTAAATCATATGTGATTGTTTAGTATAATTTTGGTATAGTCTACATATATATAATCACATATGATTCCCACGTGTAATTCATATATGATTTTCTTGTTAACTCACTTGTGATTATAAAATAATAACCAGCATATTTGCCTTGTGTTTTTAATTGGTTATTGTTGAGTCTATTTGTGCTGAAGTGCTCAACCATCCGAAGTCCTAGTCAAATGACCCCGAAGCAAAACAATAATAGAAGACCCTGAAGTCTGAATACTCCGAAGGGATTGTCCTGGAGGATCCGAAGACTTCCAACTGCAACACCTTTTGTAGGCACGCGTAATAGTACATTACATGTTGCATGAATCTAGTATCCTATTGGTTAGTACTCTGATAGGATATTCTTTGTAATAAAGTTGTACTATGCGTATCACTGATCAAGTATAAATATCAGTGATACCATACCGTGTCGTAGGAGAGTTGATCACAATCCCAATTGTAAAACCCTAATTGTGAAATACAAGCATTCGGCACATATTATCCAATTCCTGTTAAGTTCTTTAATGTTCATTCTTATAATCAGTTGTGAGTGTTGCTTATCCTTTTAATTCCTATTATTAAACACTTAGCCAATCCATCCCTTGATTGAATTCAACACCCAACAAGTGGTATCAGAGTAGGACAGCACAAAAACTTATTCCATTGAAGCTCATTTTTCTTGTTATAGTTCTAGATCTAGCTTGTTTCCTAGATCTAGGTTTTCGTAACTGTAATCAACCTTCTTTGATAAGTTTTTCTGAAAAGATCCAGTTGAAAAATTGACACGCCTAGGTCGTCGTGCGGTCAAAAATAAGAAAACCTAACACACACACTAGCACAGTGGTAGTCAGGGTCGATCCGCAAGAGCTTCGTGGTTAGACCAGATGACGGATTACCAACTTGTAGTGTCATGCTACAGTCGGAGGACCTAGTTTCTAAGTTTTCAACTACTAATACCCAAAAGCAATAACTAAACAAAGCCAAGCCAAGCATAAGCTAAACTCAACTCAAACAAGCCTAGTTACTTTCTGAAATCAGAAGTGCATCTCTGAATCAGAAGCAATCAAAGGTATCCAAAACATCCAAATATCACTAGGTATAACCTAAACCAATAGCTATAGTCCAACTGAACAGTTACTGGCCAAAGTCCAATACCTAAACTAACCTAGTTGGCTACGGAATTCAGCAACAGAAACAGTCCCAAACAATGTCAAAATAACATCCAAACACAATCCACACAAACACAATCAAACACAAGCATCAAAACACCGAAAAACTAAGATTAATTATAACCAAATGATTTGCATTAACAAAAACTGAATTCCAGTGGTCCAATATAGTAACCAATGATGTAAAACAGAAAACTAAAGTGCTCAATGTCAGTGGTTGTCATTCGCAAAGACCTTAGCTACAAATGCTACTTACTACCAAAAGGAAATTAAATTGTAAAACCGGAAATGCCAAAAGATGGTTGCTGAAAACGAATTCTTGGAGTCAAAGAGCCTCTATGGTCGATTCTTCACCAGGGTTTTGCTCGGGTTTTCGGCTGTAAATGCCTCTATTTATAGTTGAAATTTACAGCAGCCGCACCGCGCATATGAGGATCCCGCGGCGCGCGTACTTATCAGATCCCGTTTTCTCGAACTTTGAATTTGGTTCACCGCCTTTGACCCACGTCGTGCGTTGTTAATTCCCGCGGCGCACGTACGTATTTCCTTGATTTTTCATTCCTTTCCAAATTTCTCCAATTTGTACGCTTTTAGTCCCTGTTTTCATTCTTTTCATCCAAACAAGTCCTGGCACGAAAAGTGAGAATACCAAGGTATATCTGATATAATTTCATCAAGAATAGGGCTCAACAACGCCTAAAATACTTAAGATCACTAGGCGTTGTCAAACACCCCACACTTGTGCCTTGCTTGTCCCCAAGCAAGAGAGTTTTAAAAAAATTATAATAAAGATTCAAACAATTTTTGACTGTGTTCAGTTTCAAAGCTTATTGCTATGAGTTAGAGTGGAATAGTTCGCAAAAACATAATTGACTTGTTCTTTGGAATTCATGGCTTTCTAGAGAACCCTTGATTACAAACTTTCTGTACACAATGAAGTATACTTACTCATTCAGATTCTAAAGGCCATTAAGGAATTGTCCATGACTTTCGATGCTGTCCGTGTAGCGAGCTTTCGGAAATGCCATCCCAGACCAGACGATCTTAGGTGGCAAGGTGCATAAGCCCCACCCATTTTAGACCTACCGGCTCGAACAACAAATGCCACAGATTGACATTTCCTTCCTAAATTCCAATCCTAAAACAACTCAATCTTCTAAACTCATAAAACTCAACTTATTTGACTAACTAATAGCATGATCACAAATAAACAGTATTTCTTCAAAAATACTAATGCTATCACAATCACAAACCATTCGTTTCAAAATTGCAATTTATTAAAATTTTTGAAAAAGTTGCTAAAATTTTGAAAATTGATCATTTCTGCAAAAATTTCAAAAATACTACTCTTTCGACCGTCCACACCCCACACTTAAAACTGTATAACGTCCCCATTGTACAAAAATTATTTTTAGAACAAGGGAGAAAGAGTTACCCCATTTTGGACAGTAGATTGCTTGGTGCTCAGTATCACATGTATAAGTTCGAACAAACAGAATTCTTGATTTCCGCACTCCAGAGTTGTAGCGCTACAGTGAACACGCCGGTGGTCAAGACAAGTGGAGGGGGCATGGTGACCCCACACTTGTCTGAGACAACTCCTTCTCATTTGGCATAACATACATGACTCAACAAAACATTAAAAGCAAACACATAACAAATAAAATATAGACAAACAAAAGATAAAAGATGTGTCATAGATTCAGTACATATATCCCAAAAATATAAAAAGAAAAAATACATCAAGCGTCATCATGGCGGGTCCCAGATAGACCTGCTCCGTTATCGCCTCCGGAAGGGTGAGGTGGAATGTCATCAAACTGCATCCGGAGCATGATCATCCTCTGAGTCTCTGCCATCCACCGATCATGTGCCTCCCACGCAGACGTCCTCTGGCTGAGGTCCTGGATGGCTGTCAACACCTCGGCTAACTGTGGCTGAGGCTGTGGTGCTGGCTCGGCAGGTGCTTCCCGCCTCTGTCGTCTCCGGCCCGGCTGGGCATACGCTGGCTGGGGTGCCTCGGGTGGCTCTGTCGGTGCCCGGATAAACTGGCACGGGCGCTGCTGCTTGATCAACCTCATCTTCTCCAGAGCTCGCGCCGTAGTGCGAGATGGAGGTAAAGCGGTCAAGGAGGCAGCAACGGGGGCGGTGAGGATCCCGTATGAACAGGCCAGGCGGGTGATGAAATACCCCCGGGCCAATGGACTGCTGGCGGAGGCTCTCGTCGAATGGGTGGATAGTGCGACTGCAAGGGCGTAAGGAAGGCGGATGAAGCTGGAGGGGTCAAGGAGAGCCCAAAAGAACGTCATGTCCTCCCCAGACACCTTCTCGCCCCACTCCCGCTGCATAATGGAGGTGGAGACGATGCGGTGCATGAGGCGGTGAAGTGGGTCGCGGAGGTGACTCTTCCTGGAGGTCCCTGCCTCATAGATGAAGTTGGACAACGGTGCCCAAACCTCCATGTTACCAGGCCTCTCTGGCTGGCCCTGTATGCACGCCCCAAAAAACTGTGTGAAGTGGCGGTGCTGAAGATCCGCCGTGGTGTATAAACCCACTCGCCTCCCGAACTCCCGGAGGTTGCACTCCCTCTGTGCACCTCCCAAACAGAACCGTATAATCCTGGAATTTGGGTCCGATGCCCGAGGTGCGTACTGGATAGTAGATAAGAATTCTAGTAGCAGCTCGGTGTAGACTATATCATCCTCGGTGGCCATGATCCTGTCCCAGCCCCGGCACGTGAATGAAGCCTCCCCATGAGTCCAAGTGCGATGAAGGAATGGCTCGATCGCACCCCAAAGTCCGGCGTCCCTCAAAATATCCCTATCAATGATCGTCGCCTCGAGAACCCGGCGACCAATCAGTGCGTTTCTCCTCGAACCGTACTCTACCGAACTGGCAGGTCCCTTTGGGAATTGGAGGAAAGCGTGATCTAATCTGAACATGATCTGCACAAAAAACACAGAGCCATGAATAAAAGGTTTTCATTTTTAGTCCTTTCTTCCCCCCGCACCGCGGCGTGGCCCAAGAGCAAGGGCGCGTCGCGGCGAGCGGCTGTTTGCAAAACCCCAATCTATTTCGCATTTTAACCTGTTACAACTCGATTCAAACATACCACAAGGTAGCCTAAGTGCCGACTAACTCATCTAGGGTATCTATTTGGCAAAACAAACATCCTATGAGTCAGCATTGGTGATTCTAAGTTTTGAACTTTTTGGATAAATCACTAAAATTAGCTACCTAATTGCTAGTTTTAACAAGTAATAGGTAGTTAGAATCGCGTACCTTGATAGCAGAAACGAAATGAGCAAGAAAAATTGCGAGAAAATTTCGTCGATCAGAGCTCCGAGTCGTGGTGTGTGTGAATAGTGTCGCGGCTTACCTTAATATAGAAAAAAAAAAACGACTGATCATTTCCCGCATCGCGCCATTGCACATTTCGCGGCGCGCGTGTCACCAAATCAACCCCTGCGCATCGGGTTGGTTTCCGACCCCGCATCATGCAATTAAGAAACCCGCGGCGCGGTCAACAAAATTTTAAATTTTTTCACACGACCCCACACTTGCCTTAGACCACTAATACCGGCAATTAATAATAATATTTTTCTAATTATTCTTAAGAAATATAGAACCTAACCTATGACACGATGGGTTGCCTCCCAACAAGCACTAAGTTTAACGTCTTCAGCCAGACATAGAGTCCTTCTACAGCTACGGTGGATCGTATGCCTTCTTACTTCGCTGATTTTCTGCTTCCACCGTCCCTTCACTGACCCACTGCCCTTCAAACTTTCCTGGGTCAAATGGCTTACTAATCCTTCTCCTGCTGCCCAGTTGCTGTCTCCCAATGATTTCCCGTGAATGCTTGGAAGTAGCTTTGAACCTCCAAGCTCGATCTTTCCTTCTATATCTCTTCAAAGTCAAAGGCTTGACATGAAGCGTGCCCAGTGCCGTTCCCAGTAGTTGTTTTGCGGATCTTATTTTTCCAGTGTCCCACATGTTGTCTTCAGTTTGCAATTTTGGCTTGCAATGCCAATAAAAATTTTCCAATCGAATGGAATCGGAAGGCAACATATCAGGATGCTTCCATATGTCCTCATCGATAATATTGATTACATCTAATTTTCCATTCATGAATGGATCATGAGTGGTGATAAAATCATGTTTTTTATTTTCAAATATTAACTCGTCAGCATCACCTTCTTGGTCATCGTCCAACAGGTGGATCGGAACCAAGAGTGAGTGACTTATTTGATATGATGGTGGTACAAAGTCACCCATCATCAGATCCTTACTTTCAAATTTCTCAAAATTTTCAGGAATTATTGGGCTGGGGTCTGTACTGTCACTTACAACCTCCTCCTCAACATCCTCATCAACCAAATTATCTGGTGATGGTATGGATTCACTCATCACCAGCTCGATATTATCAACATTTTCAAAAACATCAAAAGCTATGGAGTTAGAGGTAGCATTGTCACATACAACCTCTTCCTCAACAACATTTTCGACCCTCTTAGTGGTCTCTTGACTTTCCCATGGTGTATGCCCTTCCATCACATATTCAGGTGATGCAAGTTCACACACATTATTATTGGTATGAAAATCACTCGCCTCCGGTTCTGGCGAAGGTGGCGAACATTTCCAACTTTCCTCTAACCTATCTAAAGAAGCTTGCAATCTTAAAAGAGCATCAGCCTGGTCCTTCTGTTCTTGGTGAGTGTTATGCCAGAGTACCCAAAGTTGGGCCCAAGTTGCAGAATTTTCAGGTTGAGATGACTCCTCGGTCCGCCATCCATTGTCATCGGGTGATCCATTGTAGCAATCATCCTTGTAATAGGTGTCGGCCGGATTTTCATAATCTTCATAATACTGATCCGGGTAAATGTAATCACCCACTATAAGGATGTACACATACCAGAATTCGAAGAACTAAAATCAAACATAAAAAATCAGAAGCTAAGTCCTATAAATCACCTAATCTAAGCGCACAGCTCCCCAGTAACGGCGCCAAAATTTGACACGCCTAGGTCGTCGTGCTGTCAAAAATAAGAAAACCTAACACACACACTAGCATAGTGGTAGTCAGGGTCGATCCGCAAGAGCTTCGTGGTTAGACCAGATGACAGATTACCAACTTGTAGTGTCACGCTACAGTCGGAGGACCTAGTTTCTAAGTTTTCAATTACTAATACCCAAAAGCAATAACTAAAAAAAGCCAAGATAAGCATAAGCTAAACTCAACTCAAACAAGCCTAGTTACTTTCTGAAATCAGAAGTGCATCTCTGAATCAGAAGCAATCAAAGGCATCCAAAACATCCAAATAACACTAGGTATAACCTAAACCAATAGCTATAGCCCAACTGAACAGTTACTGGCCAAAGTCCAATACCTAAACTAACCTAGTTGGCTACGGAATTCAGCAAGAGAAGCAGTCCCAAACAAGGTCAAAATAACATCCAAACACAATCCACACAAACACAATTAAACACAAGCATCAAAACACCGAAAAACTAAGATTAATTGTAACCAAATGATTTGCATTAACAAAAACTGAATTCCAGTGGTCCAATACAGTAACCAATGATGAAAAACAGAAAACTAAAGTGCTCAATGTCAGTGGTTGTCACTCCCAAAGACCTTAGCTACAAATGCTACTTACTACCAAAAGGAAATTAAATTGTAAAACCTGAAATGCCAAAAGATGGTTGCTGAAAACGAATTCTTGGAGTCAAAGAGCCTCTACGGTCGATTCTTCACCAGGGTTTTGCTCGGGTTTTCGGCTGTAAATGCCTCTATTTATAGTTGAAATTTACCGTAGCCGCTCCGCGCATATGAGGATTCCGCGGCGCGCGTACTTATCAGATCCCGTTTTCTTGGACTTTGAATTTGGTTCACCGCCTTTGACCCGCGCCGCGCGTTGTTAATTCCCGCGATGCGCGTACGTATTTCCTTGATTTTTCATTCCTTTCCAAATTTCTCCAATTTGTAGGCTTTTAGTCCCTGTTTTCATTCTTTTCTTCCAAACAAGTCCTGACACGAAAAGTGAGAATACCAAGGTATATCTGATATAATTTCATGAAGAATAGGGTTCAACAACGCCTAAAATACTTAATATCACTAGGCATTGTCAAAAATCAATCGAAATGGCTAACTCTACAGCAACTTACGCAAACATGCTCAACTATGCTAATCTCATTGGTTCTGCAACAAAAGCCCCTGTTCTAGTAACTTCTTACTATGACTATTGGGCTGGAAGAATGAAGGACTATCTAATAGGGCTTGATAAAGATCTATGGAGGTCTGTGACTGATGGTCCTCATACAGACATTGTTGGTCGTTTCGTAGTCCCCGATGGAGAAGAAGCTGTAGTTCTGAATGCTGCAGATATGAAGAAACTCTAAAATGACGAAAGGGCCATGCGCGAGCTATGGTGTGAATTGGGTCCTGAAGTTAGTCATCATATAGCCGATGCGAAGTCTGCTAAAGAGATGTGGGATAATCTTGAACTTCGTTTTGGAAGTGACAAGATTCTTCACACAAGCAAGGTTCAAGAAACTCTAGCAGACTTTGGGAACTTCAAACAAGAAGAGAATGAGTCCCTCGAAGCATGCTATGAACGTCTCAGCAAGATGATCTATACCTTGGACAAGTATAGAGAGACACGAAGTCAACAGGAGATCAACATCAAATTTCTTTATAGTCTTCGCAAAGAATGGCGACCAATCATGTTCATGGTTAAATCTTATGAAAACATTTAGAAGTACAAGTTAGCCGCTCTATACAATTTGCTCAAATCTCATGAACCTGCTATTGTTGGTCGAAGGAGTGAATCTGTTGGATCTGGTCCACTAGCACTTGTTTCAAAAGAAGAAGACGAAGACATTGATGAGGATGTTGTTGCTTATATGATTGATGACAATGGTGAGACCGTTGCTCTCTATGCTGCAAACAGTCGAAGGCTCAAGAAACCATTCATTAAAAACAACTCAGGGAAACCATTTGTCAAGAACTTCAACAAACCAAACTTCAGTCCAAAACACAAACCGGAAATGTACACTCCGAAGGATGATAATTCAAAGTCTTCAACTCCGAAGCCATCTGAAAACCAGGCTTCAGTGTCATCAAAAGACAAAACAGAAGAGAAGAAAATTTCTGGTGAGTCAGGCTATGACTGCAATTACTGTCGTGGCAAGAATCACTTTGCAAAAGATTGTATGCTTCGCAAACAAAATGAGAAGAAACCTCAAGTGAAGGATGAAGCTTACTATGCAAGGAAAATGAAAGAACCGAGACAAAAGACCAGGGACTTAGCCCTGATGGCTGCTGAGGATTATCAAGGATCTTATCAAGTATGGTCTTTTGACTCAGAAGATGAAAAAGTGAGAAAGCCAACTCATAGTGCTTTCATGGAATATGATGATGGTAAGAGCCTTCTGAAAAGTACTTCTGAGGAGATGGGTAATGAGGAGAAACTGGGTTATTGTTGAAAATACGATAACTAATCTCCACGAATAAGGTTTTTAAGCCTATTACTGTGTGACAGATATGTATTTTATCTATAATATGCGGAATAAATAAGAGTTGCAGAATAAAATAAAACGGTAAATCTAAACTAGACAGTATTTAAATAGACAGAAAGCGGTAAATAAAGAAAATGTTAGAAGTTAGAGGTTAGATGTAATAAACGCCATTATCAACGATAAAGTGTTTTTACAATAAATAAAAGGTTAGAAGTTAGAAGTTAGAAGTTAGATGTCTCGGTTAAATACAGTCCACATATGTTTTAGTTGTCAAGGTTCAATTCGGATGTATTGGATATTTGGTACAGTTGATTTATAACAGTTTAAATAAATCAATAACGACACAGATAATTTCAAAAGAACTTATCGATAGCTGAGGAAGATGGCGTTTTCTTTGAAGCGTCGATTGTTGTTCTTTTCGGTAGGATGAGGTTTGGTGGTTTTTGGTGTTTGATGAAATTGGTTTTTTGGTGTTGGTTTAATTGAGATGCACGGGGTTTTTGTGGTGTATGTATTTGGTAGAGGGTGTGTAGGTTTTGTAGTTTGGTGTCGGGTAGAGGTTGTTTAGAGGTTTGAAGTTTGGTGTCGGGTGGAGGTTTTGTTTCTTGTTGCCAAATGCAGAAATTTGAGAGTCTTGAGATGTCTGGTCGTGGGTGTGCTTGTGGTTTTTATGTGTGCGTGTATGAGTAGTAGTGTAAGGTTGTGAGAATGGCAAGAGGTGAGCTTCTTATTTATAGTTGCTGAAGTTCAGGGATCGCGTCGCGACCAAGCATGCCGTCGCGTCGCGAAGGTGCGTGTGTCGTGTTGCTTTTGGTCGGCCACTGGTCAGTGCGTTGTGTTGGTAGTCTCGCGATCAAGAGGTTGGTGGTGTCGCGTTGATGGGGCTTCGCGTCGCGACCATAGACTCCGTCGCGTCACGATCGCTGAAGGATTTTGGTCTTCTGTCTTGCTTCTCTTCACGTCTCGACAAATGTGCTGCCGGGTCGCGATGGGGCTTCGCGTCGCGACCGGGCCTTCCGTCGCGTCGCGATCGCTGAAGCAATCTGGATTTCTGTGTTTTGTTTTTCTTCACGTTCAATCTTGAATCCATGCAACTTGAAATACTGATAATATTTGTTAAAAAACATTTCGACTTATTTCAGTGATGGTCACATAAAAACATAAAAACATTATTCAACAATTTCCCCCTATGTGATCATTAATGAAATGAGGAGAAAAATGTTTGATTGAAAATTCTTGAAATTTGGATAAAACATTTATAAAATCATATCACTTGTTTTGAAAAGTGTGACTAGATTTTACTTATGTTTTGAAAAATGTTTGTCAAGAATATTTGTTTCTGAATCAAGGTTTCGAGTTCGATTATCAAAAGGTTTTTGTATATGCATTTTCATAATATTCCTTAAGATTTTATAGCATTTATAAAGACGACAAGTGATCTTAATAGGTCGATTCAGATGAATTCTCATAGGTATAGCTCACACTTGACTGAGGTGTTTTGGTTGTTCTGGGTGCAGAACTGGTGTATAATCACTAAAGATGAGTGATATCTCTCAGTTTGAAGGTGTTGACTGACAACGCTATCGTCACACGCGTCAAAAACAATTTATAACCCACTTTTACTACGTAGATAGGGCAAGCGGGGTCGAGTCCAAGGATTTAGTGGTTAACTTTTAACGAGTTGTAAAGTAAATATTGACGGTGATGGTAAAAATATTGAAATTGTAACTTGAGAATAGAGAAAGAATTACTCCCGATTTAGTTATCAACAATTAGTTTCACATGTTTTATTACAATGATTCCGATATAATTACTTTGACATAATTACAGTCTACTGACAATTACTATTACATGGGTAAATACATAACATGTTGAATCAATTATTTGTCTTTGTCTAACAACTAAGTAGATTAGGCACAAATAATGGTGTAGCAATATTATGTTTTATCTAGATGATAGTAACGTTACAACTTATTAACATATTATTTAGGCACAAAGTATATTAACTGATTATCCGTCTTAGCTCGTTATTTAGGTGAGATAGGCACGAATAATATGTTGGTAATACTATGTCTTAAGAATATGATAGCAAGTTGAAGTAGACACAAATGATTCACTAGTTGTATTCAAAGATAGGAGAGTTCAAACGTTACAATAGTAAAACATTTGTTCGGAATCAAAGTAAAAACATATTACACTAAAGGTTGGATAACATTACCGGAAGTAATCTGAAAAGATTAGCCTTCCATGATGATCGTGGCGATAGTCTTGTTGTTTCTTGACATGTAACTTGGTGCGTGTATCCTTCGGATCTAAGCAGTTAAAGCGGTAAAATTTCAAATAGCGGTGACTATCGCTATTTTAAATAGCGATTTTCGCGGTGGTATAGCGATGATATAGCGGTTTTTTGATATTATATACAATTTATATTATGTAGAATTTTATAATACACTATTAGTATTTTTAATACTAATATATGAAATAACAATATAAAACAATATTCTAGTTTTAGAAAACAAAGACATGACAAATACATCCATCAAACTTCTCTTTCAAGCATTTGATCGAGCACGTTGTATGCATACCCAAAACTACCTATTTAACCTCACACATGACAAATACATCCATCAAGCTTCAACCAAGTATATATACAAACATACTTGCTTTTTCCCACTGTGGTTTAATCGATTTGTACTTCAATGGAATTCACAAATGAAATAGATTGGAAGTATTGGTTTTTAACATCCAATCGATGACTTATGAATACACTTATGAAATCTGCAATTGATGACTTATGGATACACAACAACACACACACGATGACTTCTGAAATATGGAATCGGCCCAAACTGATTAGGCGACTTTGAGTGAACCCAACGTAGCATCAGTAGCTTTGTTTTAGTGAGTCACATTGAGTGAATTGCCGACTGCAATTCACGTAGATACGATCTCAGATTTTGCGGGATACGTATATGAATCGAAGCCGAACTGGAGAACTTACCTGCAATCAGAATCAATCGCATAGAACCAAGTCGATTGAATCGTATATGAATCGAAGCCGATAGAACCAAGTCGAGTCGGAGAACCTGCAATTCCCGAATTTGAATCAACTGTAATTCCCGAATTGACAAACCTCGATCGTATTAATCGAAAATGTAATCGACGAATCCAGCGATGATTGCCGAACCTGGAACAAGCCTAAACGAAGAAGAACTGAAATAAGGATCATACCTGGAATCGATGGCTGGACAATGAACTAAAATCGGGAACATACCTGGAATCGATGGCTGGATAATGAACATAAATCGAAGAAGAAGATGTCGCTTGTAGTATTCCTTGTGACTGGGTTTATCGAGAAGTGAATGGGTTTGCATATGTCGAGAAGTATTTACCTAGAAAATTGTGGTCCTCTGCCTCTTAAGTCCATCCCACATCGCCGCAAGTAAGAAATAATGGGTATGCCATTTATTATAAATAGCTGGCTCAGGTGCAAGGTTTCAACTCACCAAGTCTTTTGTGTCCGGGTTTAATCCTGGATTTTATAGGCTAAGGTGGTTTTTTCTATATTGGGTGTCCTCTTTAATTAGAGGTAACCTTGGTTTAAAAGTAATTTTTTATATAGCGCGCAAACATTGCTATAGCGACTGGTCAAATAGCGCGCTTTAGCGGTAAAAATCGCCGCTATTAGCGGCAACGCTATTTTGAAACGTTAAATGAAATATTTTAGCGATGTTGTGCGCTAAGCGCTATAGCAACGCTATAGCGACGCTATAGCGCGCTATTGACTGCATAGCTTCGGATGATCTTGAATTACTACTAAAATTACAACCGAGATAGATGATCTATCGGTTCTAAACAACTAACTAAGATATATTTTGAACTATTACAACTAATTGGAGTAATCTTCTGAGAATAGGAGTGAATTTATGTAACTTGGTGTATCTTGGTGTTTAAATCCGTGCATAGAGAGCTTCTATTTATACTGGCTGAGCACAGTGCTCGCGTCGCGACCAAAGGTCCCGTCGCGTCGCGAGGGTGCGGACTGGTGCTCCTTTTGTCGGCCACTGGTTTGGCTAGTGCGTTTGTTGGTAGTCTCGCGACCAAGAAGTTGGTATTGTCGCGTCCTTGTCTTCGCGTCGCGACCATAGACTCCGTCGCGGCGCGATTGCTGTAGAATTTTGGTCTTCTGCCTTGTTTCTCTTCACGTCGCGACCCATGGTCTGTCAAGTCGCGATTGCTGTAATTTTTATGTGTTTTTGGTATTTTTGGTCTTAAGTTTGGAGTATCACTTCCTCGAATTTGATTTCTTATCAGAGTTCTTGGGTCTTGTTCCTGAAAATAAGCCATAAAAGTTAACACACAAATCCCTCTTGTTTTCCTCATACCAGCAGCTCCGGAGAACTCTGTTCAAGTTAAACATGAATCTTAATTCATGTTTAGCCACCTGTTAATATAAGCCTGTTTTGATGTTGAGCTTATCAGGATTTCCTATGGTAAATACCATAGTTTTGGCAGATTTGCATCTGCAACACAGCATTGGGCCGTGATGTGCAGTGTATGAAAGATGAGATATTCTCTCGTTAGCTTGCAATTCTTGTGAGGATGTCTGGGGACTAAAGACAAATTAATCGTAATTCTATTGAGAGAATTAATGATATCTTAATAGGCTTTCCCCGTGATTTGTGAGATGCTTTCTATGCGAAAACAAATGGCTGGCTTTGGCTAGTATTGACCCGACAGTAGATCTATTATCACCGCCAGACTGTTGGGAGTCTGTGGTGTGTATCAGGAGCTGCCGTTGGAATGTGAGCTGTTGCCTATTTGTTGTGAAAACATGCATTCTTTATTGAAATATGACTGTTTGGTTAACAGACGAGGTAGGTTAGATGGATCTGTCTAAACTATATCTGTTATGAAGAAGCATTTTGCATGTTTTAAGGCGGTTTTTGGATTCTTTTGTTTTGCACAAAAATATAGTTTTTGTGTGCCTCTGAGCGTATTTATGCGATAAAACAGTCTTTAAATGATAGTGTTTTATTGTAAAAATAAAACACTATCAAAATACTAAACACTTGAGGTTTGCTTGTCCTCAAGCAAAATGGAGTTTTTTCGCAATTGCTTTCTTTTTTTTTTTTTTAGCGATGGGATCAATTGATACGTTGGGCGCTGAACTGACTGCCAGCATGTTTGATCACCTTCTGTAATATGATAAAAAAAAATACAAACAAACGTCATTCTGAACAACCATAAAATACTTAAGTAAATTCAAACCACACAATATTTAAATTCAAACCAACAATAATTAAAACACAATAGTATTTAAAAGTTCAAACCAACTAAAAAATAAAAATAAAAACTCACTCATCATCATCATCATAGTCATCGTCATGAGTACCCGATGGCCCCGCCCCATCTCCCTGAGGATAGCTACCCCTGTACCAATCAGGTACAGGTGGAACAGTATCTGGATAGGGATATCGCGGCTGAAATCCCTGATGTCTGAAGAAGTCTGTCATTGAATCTGCCATCCACTGATTCTGGACCTGGTGGGCCAGATGCCAGTCCTGCATCTGTCGGTACTGGGTCTGGCTCTCTAGATGCCATGACTGCATCTGCTGATAAATGGTCCCGAGGTTAATCTCGGGCTCTGGGTCCTGTGGATGGGCAGGAGATCTCTGTCGCTGGCGCTGTCGACGTCTGGGAGGTGGAGGTGGAGGTTGAGCAGCCTCGGGTGCCTGCTCATCGTGCTCTGGCTCGGCGAGCACAAATGTCCCTGGTGGACCTGACTGTCGGATCACCCTCATAGACTCCAAATACTGACGTCCGATGGCTCTAGGCTCTCTCGGGGTCATGGACCGCATCGCTGGCAATGCTGTGATACCATATGAGTAAGCCAGTCGTGTGATCAAATGACCACCGCAGAGGGGGCTAGAAGCTCGGGCCCCTGTGGCCTTGCGGGCCAAGAAAAATGCCAGCAAGTATGGGAGGTTGCAGTGCCTCCCTGGTGTCAAAAGACACCACAGATAAAAGAGATCAGCAGCCGGAACCTTCTCGCTGCCCCTCCGTTGATTGACGGAGGTAAAAACAAGTCGGTGTTGTATCCTGTGAATGGGAGAGCGGATCGCACTCTCCACTGCAGTCTCGGGAAGATATAAAGTATTAGCAATCTCTCCCCAGAATTCTTCATTGACCAATTCTTCGGGTGGGCTGGTGAGGCAGTGAGCTAGGTACTCTCTGAACTCTGGTGTACGAGAATCACCATGTGGATAGAGACCCAGTCTCCATCCTAGCTCAACAATACTGCACTGCCTAGGTTCCCCTCCAAGTCGGAAGGAAAAACCCGTGCGTAAAAACATGTCCTCCTCGGTCGGATCGAAGGTGACCGTGGAGAAAAACTCCAGCATCAGCTCTTTGTAGCTGTGCTCTCTGATCTGAAACAAGTTTCTCCACGCGTAACTGGTATATGCGCCATCGGTCTTGACCAAATATTGGTCAAGTGCTGCAGTAATCCCAATAGTATTAGCAAAATTCCAGTCTAATACTAGGGCTGGCTCAACGTCTCTTCGTCTGTATCTTTCCAAGTTTGCCTCGTACACATTTTTCCTAGCCGCGGGAATGGTATTTGGGAATCGCAACCATGCATGTGAAGCGATGTCGTCCCTTTCGATTGGTTGTTGCCTTTGCTCCCTTCTACGCGCCATATCTATAATTTTCCAAGTTATACAAATCATCAATCCAGTTTAACAAGCAAGGAAAATAGCAAAAACGAACAAAAATTCAGCCCCTGTTCATCCTTCGCGACCTGGTCGCGTCCAGGTCGCGTCAGGCTTCGAGTCGCGAGGAAGGTCCCTGTCGCGATCGCGAGCGACGAACAGACCGATCGTGAGGGTCGATTTCACCTGTTTTGCTTGGTTTTGATTTAATGCATTAAGTCCACAAGGTTCCTAAGTGATATATCTAGTATATACAGGCATCAATTTCATAAAATAACAACAATCCAAGTGACCCGATCGCAAGCTTTGGTTCGGCCAAAATTTCGTCGATTTTGCTAGGAATTAACATGTACAAACCTTAAGCGAGAGTAGAGGAGTGCTATACATACCTTAGATGATGATTTACACAAGAAAAAACGAAGAAAAACGGTGGTTTGGTCGGAATTTTGCATCGGCCGTGAGAGAGATCGCGAGAGGAGGAAAGGGTGAAAAATGCGGCGGCTGTTTAGGGTTAAGTATATATACCTGGATACGCTCTTCACGTCGCGACGGAGGTCTGGGTCGCGGCGCGAAGCCTGGAAGCTGGGTATTTCCTGATCGCGTTTTTTCTGCTCTCGCGGTCGCGAAGGATTTTCGTCTCGTCGCGAGGGGTCTTCAGAGGGCTATTTTTTCATTTTTCAACTTTGTTTTTATCCCCTCTTTTCACCTGTATGTCCGTATATTTTAACACACACAATTGTTTTATGTTTTTTTATGTTTTTATGAAATAAAACACACTAAAAACAAATAATTAAACATACTCAAAACAAATAATTAAACACACTACACACTTATGCTTTGCATAAGTGTAAATGAGGGCTTGCAGTGAACACACCCACAAAGTTCTCGAGTTGCCTCCCGAAAAGCGCTAAGTTTAACGTCTTCAGCCGGACGTAGTGCCTTATACTCAATTGGTTAGATATTTTGGATTGGTTAAAGCAATTTTCTCAAAAATTACTTTTGAATTATCTACCAATTGAATATAAGGTTTTAACCGTTGTCCATTTACTTTAAACGGTTCTCCTCCTTTTTCTGGTTTAATTTCTATTGCACCATGTAGTGCAACATCTGTTATGACATACGGACCAGTCCATTTGCTTTTCAATTTTCCAGGAAAGAGTTTGAGACGTGAATCAAATAACCATACCAATTGTCCTATATGAAACTCTTTTCGGACAATGTGGCGATCATGGAAGTCTTTTGTTTTTTCTTTGTAAATTTTTGAACTCTCATATGCCTCTTTCCTTATTTCCTCCAGTTCTGACAACTGTAACTTTCTCTCTTCACCTGCATTAGTTAAATTAATATTAGCATTTTTGATTGCCCACATGGCACGATGCTCTATTTCGACAGGTAAATGGCATGGCTTGCCATACACGAGTCTATATGGGGACATTCCGATTGGTGTTTTATATGCTGTCCGATAGGCCCATAAGGCATCATCTAATCGAATGGACCAATCCTTTCGGTCTGGTCTGACTGTCTTTTCTAGAATTCTTTTAATTTCTCGATTAGACACCTCTGCTTGTCCACTTGTCTGTGGATGATATGGTGTACCAATTTTGTGGGTAACGCCATAGTGTTTTAAAACTTTTGCAAAATGTTTGTTTTTGAAATGGGATCCCCCGTCACTTATGATGGTTCGAGGGATTCCGTGTCTAGAGAAAATGTTCTTTTTAACAAATTTGCATACGACACTGTGGTCGTTTGTTCTGGTGGCTTCAGCTTCCACCCACTTGGACACGTAATCAACAGCTAATAGAATGTACAAATTTCCAAATGATGTGGGGAATGGTCCCATGAAGTCAATGCCCCAAACGTCAAAAATTTCAACAATTAGTATCGGGGACATTGGCATCATGTCTCGTCTTGCGATTCCCCCCATTTGTTGGCACCTGTCACAAGCCTTGACATACGTGTAAGCATCTTTAAATAGAGAGGGCCAGAAAAAACCACTTTGGAGAACTCGGTGCCCAGTCTTTTTAGCACTGAAGTGTCCTCCGCATGCATAAGAATGACAGTGACGGAGAACGTCCGTCTGTTCATCATCTGGCACACATCTCCTGATAACTTGGTCTGCTCCTATTTTGAACAGATCTGGATCCTCCCACAGATATTGCTTGGTTTGGGAGAAAAAGTATTTCTTTTGTTGAGTGGTCCAGTGTTGTGGTGTTTGTCCTGTTACAAAATAGTTAACCTGATTAGCAAACCATGGTAATTTTTGAACAGAAAACAATTGCTCGTCAGGGAAATCCTCCCGTATAGTTTCCCCTTGAATTTCATCGGTTTGGATTCTGGAGAGATGATCAGCCACCACATTCTTAGATCCCTTTTTATCTCGGATCTCTATGTCGAACTCTTGTAACAAAAGTACCCACCGAATTAGTCGTGGTTTTGTTTCCTTCTTTTCCATCAAATGGCGGATAGCGCTATGGTCTGTGTACAAAATAACTTTAGATCCCCAGATGTAAGATCTAAATTTATCTAGAGCGTACACAACCGCCAAAAGTTCTTTCTCAGTGGTGGTATAATTAAGTTGTGCCTCGGAGAATGTTTTGCTTGAATAGCAAATAACAACTGGTTTCTTGTCCACTCTTTGTCCCAAGACTGCTCCTACAACATAATCACTAGCATCACACATTATCTCAAAAGGAAGAAGCCAATTAGGTGCTTGCAAAATTGGTGCTTCAGTTAATTTATGTTTCAGAATGGTGAATGCTTCTTGACAGTCGTTATCAAAGATAAATGGTGCGTCTTTTAATAACAATTTGCACAGTGGCTTAGAAATGGTACTAAAATCTTTAATGAATCGTCGGTAAAATCCGGCATGCCCAAGAAAGGAACGGATGCCTTTTACCGAACTTGGTGAGGGAAGGGTAGAAATGATTTGTACTTTGGCTCTGTCGACTTCAAAACCGCGTTCTGAAACGACATGCCCAAGTACAATTCCTTCCTTGACCATGAAATGGCTCTTCTCCCAGCTTAAAATTAAATTAGATTCTGTGCATCTTTTTAGTACCTTCTCCAGCTGTTTTAAACAATTTTCAAAAGAGGAGCCAAATATCGAAAAATCATCCATGAAAATTTCTAATGATTCTCCCACCATATCAGAAAATATAGCCATCATGCAACGTTGGAACGTGGCGGGAGCATTACATAATCCGAATGGCATCCTTCGAAAAGCGAAGGTGCCATAGGGACAAGTAAAGGTTGTTTTAGCCTGATCCTCGGGATGGATGGCAATTTGGTTTTATCCCGAGTATCCGTCTAAAAAACAGTAGAATTTTTTTCCAGATAGTTTTTCGACTATTTGGTCTATGAATGGGAGTGGGAAATGATCCTTTGACGTTGCAGCATTCAACTTGCGGTAATCGATGCATACTCTCCATCCTGTGATTGATCTGGTGGTCATCTTTTCTCCATCTTCTGTTTCGACCACTGTAATTCCTGATTTCTTAGGCACTGTTTGGGTTGGACTTACCCAATCGATGTCGGATATTGGGTAAATAATGCCAGCGTCCAACCATTTAAGTACCTCCTTCTTGACTACTTCTCTGAGATTCGGGTTTAACTGTCTTTGTGTTTCTCGGGATGGTTTCATCCCTTCTTCAGTAATGATTCGGTGCATACACGTCGCGGGACTTATCCCCTTCAGATCTGCTATTGTCCACCCAATAGCTTCCTTATACTTCACCAACACTTCTAACAAAGTTTCCTCTTGAGCACCTGTTAAATCAGCAGAAATTATTACAGTTAGAGTTTTGTTAGGTCCCAAGAATGAATATTTTAAATGTTTTGGTAATGTTTTCAATTCTAACACCGGTGGTACTTCAAAAGATGATTTTAACGGTGCTGAAAAGTTTGTGGGTAATTTTTCCACTTGTGGGATCCATGGTGTTTTCCATTGCTGTGTTTGAAAAACCTCTTCCATCATGTGTACCTCTTTTATGTCCATGTCCTCAACCCTGGTATTGTTAAGAAAACCTTCCAATTTATCAGATCTTAAGATGGTTGGTGTAGCTTGATGCACTAAGTCATCAACTACATCAACTTGATAACATTCATGTTCTGTTGATGAATTATTAAATGTATTAAAAACATTTAATCGGAGTTTTCTGTTCCCAAAGGCGATATCCATTGCTCCTGTTCTACAATTAATTTGGGCGTTTGTTGTTGCTAAAAATGGTCGTCCCAAAATAATTGAGGCTTGACTTTCCTTATAAGTATGTTCAGTATTTAAGCACTAAGAAGTCAACTGGATAGTAAAATTCATCCACCTTGATTATAACATCGGTCAACATTCTTCTTGGGATTTTCGTGGATTTGTCAGCAAGTTGTAAAATGATGTCAGTATGTTCTAGATTGCCTAGTTCATACTGATCAAACAAATTCCCTGGAAGAATGTTGACACTTTCTCCAAGGTCTAAAAGTGCCTTTTTATGTTTATGTTTCCCACGGTGACAGAGATTAAGGGTGCTCCGGGATCTTTTAGTTTAGGAGGAAGAGAGTTGGAGACTATAGAACTTGCATGTTCTGTTAAGTCTACTTTCTTTGGGAGACGCGATTTTAATTTTCTTTTCTGAATGCATAAATCTTTCAGAAATTTCGCGTATGAGGGGACTTCTCTGATGAGTTTGACTAAGGGAATGTTTATTTTGACTTGGGAAAAGAATTCCCACATGTCTTCCAACTTAGTCCGTTTTGTGTCTTTAGAAGTCGACGGTTCAAGGGCTGAAGGATATGGTGCGATGTTATTTTGTTCTATTTCTATTTCTTTTTCTTTTAAAATTTTTTCTAATTCCTCTTTTTCATTGTAGATTTCTTCGGTATCACATTCCTCTTCTAAAGTTGGGTTGGGAAGAGAACTTACCTGATTGTCGACTTTCTTCCCGCTTCGTAAAGAGATGACTTGGTTGACTTGATGTTCTTTTCCCGGTCGTTGACTGTGAGAAGGATTCACAATTGTGTTGCTTGGGAATTTTCCTTCTTCTCTTTTCCCCAGTTGTTCAGCTAATTGTGCTATTTGCTTCTCCATTGCAGCGATCGTTTTGGTGTTGGTGTCGGTCTTCTGGTATGTTTGGGTGATGAATTCCATAATCTTGTCTAGTTTTGTTCCTTCATTTTCCGGTTCCTTTCTGATTGAGCTTCCTTCTCTTCCGTTGTGGTTGGGTTGAAATGTCCGTTGTTGGTTTTGATGCTGGTTTTGGTGTGGTCCTCTCTGATTATTACTAAAATTCCATTGATTGTTGTTATGGTAATTTCCTTGATTGTTGTTGTGAAAATTCCCCTGATTGCTGGGTCTGAAAGATCTTTGTGGATTATGGTGTTGACCATATCCACTTAAATGGTTGAGTTCTTCATGCGTTTTCGTGCAATTGTGCGCACTGTGTCCCATGTTTCCACAATTTGCGCATGGTTTCTGTCCCTGCAAAACATTAACACCTTTCTCTTTTCCAAGACTTGTAAGCAATAAGTCAACCTTTTTGCTTAAAGCCATGATATCAGATTTTACTCCAATTTTCCATGTCTTATCGAGTGCTATTGTTGCAACCGTTTGGGTTGGATTATCATGTTTTTTTGTGGAGTAATTGGCTTTTGAACCATTACTCAATTGTTCCAAAAATTTCCATGCATTCTCACTATCTTGCAACATAAATGTACCACTTGAGGCAGCATTTATCATGGATTGGTTCGTGCTATCTACTCCATCAAAGAAATACCGTACAAGTTGCCAACGAGGGAATTCATGATGCGGACACGATCGTAGTAATTCTTTAAGACGATCGAAAGCATCATGAAATTCTTCGTTAGGTTTTTGTGTAAAATCTTGTATTGCTTTTCTTATTTCTGTGGTTTTACTGGCTGGGTAAAACTCTTGTAAAAAGTTGGTTCTCAATTGATCCCAAGTATTAATACTTCCAGGAGCAAGTGATGTAAACCAATATTTTGCTTTTTCTTTTAAGGTAAATGGAAATAAATGCAATTTAAATGTGTCTCTATTGGTTTCCCTTGGCGTGTTTGCATTTGCTATTGCAAGAAATTCATACAAATGATTATAAGGATCCTCATTTTTATAACCACGAAAAAGTGGAATTACTCCAATTAATTGTGGTCGAATTTCTACAATATGTTCGTTTCCGTGTGGAAATATTATAGGTGAAGGATCATCATAATCTCCTGGTTGAAAGTAAGATGCTATGGAGTGTCTATTTGGTTGATCAAAATAACGAGGATGGAATGGAAAGTGATTACCTTCATGGAAGCCACCGTTGTGTCGATTTGTGCCATTCCAATTATTGGTATTATCTCCTTGATATCCACCATTGCCATTGTTGCGGAATTGTGGAGGATTTGGTGGATGTGCTTGTGGTATGGGATTGTGAGGATTCGCTTGCGGTGGTTGTATGTGTGATTCATCGGGAACATCTTCTACTAATACTTCGTCCAAATTCATTGTTCCAAATAAACGTCTTGCAATTCGATTGTTTCTAAAAGTTCTTTCGGGCTCCGGATTAAATAACAAAGGAGAATTGTTGCTACTATGTCTTGTATGCATAAACAAGTGAGTTTGCACAAGAAATAAATAATAAAAAGAAAATTTTAATTATTAAGCAACTCTTTAGAAATTAAGCGCACATAATCCCCGACAACGGCGCCATTTTGACAACGCTATCGTCACATGCGTCAAAAACAATTTATAACCCATTTTTACTACGTAGATAGGGCAAGCGGGGTCGAGTCCAAGGATTTAGTGGTTAACTTTTAATGAGTTGTAAAGTAAATATTGACGGTGATGGTAAAAATATTGAAATTGTAACTTGAGAATAGAGAAAGAATTACTCCCGGTTTAGTTATCAACAATTAGTTTCACATGTTTTATTACAATGATTCCGATGTAATTACTTTGACATAATTACAGTCTACTGACAATTACTATTACATGGGTAAATACATAACATGTTGAATCAATTATTTGTCTTTGTCTAACAACTAAGTAGATTAGGCACAAATAATGGTGTAGCAATATTATGTTTTATCTAGATGATAGTAACGTTACAACTTATTAACATATTATTTAGGCACAAAGTATATTAACTGATTATCCGTCTTAGCTCGTTATTTAGGTGAGATAGGCACGGATAATATGTTGGTAATACTATGTCTTAAGAATATGATAGCAAGTAGAAGTAGATACAAATGATTCACTAGTTGTATTCAAAGATAGGAGAGTTCAAACGTTACAATAGTAAAAAATTTGTTCGGAATCAAAGTAAAAACATATTACACTAAAGGTTGGATAACATTTCCGGAAGTAATCTGAAAAGATTAGCCTTCCATGATGATTGTGGCGATAGTCTTGTTGTTTCTTGACATGTAACTTGGTGCGTGTATCCTTCGGATAATCTTGAATTACTACTAAAATTACAACCGAGATAGATGATCTATCGGTTCTAAACAACTAACTAAGATATATTTTGAACTATTACAACTAATTGGAGTAATCTTCTGAGAATTGGAGTGAATTGATGTAACTTGGTGTATCTTGGTGTTTAAATCCGTGCATAGAGAGCTTCTATTTATACTGGCTGAGCACAGTGCTCGCGTCGCGACCAAAGGTCCCGTCGCGTCGCGAGGGTGCGGACTGGTGCTCCTTTTGTCGGCCACTGGTCTGGCTAGTGCGTTTGTTGGTAGTCTCGCGACCAAGAAGTTGGTATTGTCGCGTCCTTGTCTTCGCGTCGCGACCATAGACTCCGTCGCGGCGTGATTGCTGTAGAATTTTGGTCTTCTGACTTATTTCTCTTCACGTCGCGACCCATGGTCTGTCAAGTCGCGATTGCTGTAATTTTTATGTGTTTTTGGTATTTTTGGTCTTAAGTTTGGAGTATCACTTCCTCGGGTTTGATTTCTTATCAGAGTTCTTGGGTCTTGTTCCTGAAAATAAGCCATAAAAGTTAACACACAAATCCCTCTTGTTTTCCTCATACCAGCAGCTCCGGAGAACTCTGTTCAAGTTAAACATGAATCTTAATTCATGTTTAGCCACCTGTTAATATAAGCCTGTTTTGATGTTGAGCTTATCAGGATTTCCTATGGTAAATACCATAGTTCTGGCAGATTTGCATCTGCAACACAGCAGTGGGCCGTGATGTGCAGTGTATGAAAGATGAGATATTCTCTCGTTAGCGTGCAATTCTAGTGAGGATGTCTGGGGACTAAAGACAAATTAATCGTAATTCTATTGAGAGAATTAATGATATCTTAATAGGCTTTCCCCGTGATTTGTGAGATGTTTTCTATGCGAAAACAAATGGCTGGCTTTGGCTAGTATTGACCCGACAGTAGATCTATTATCACCGCCAGACTGTTGGGAGTCTGTGGTGTGTATCAGGAGCTGCCGTTGGAATGTGAGCTGTTGCCTATTTGTTGTGAAAACATGCATTCTTTATTGAAATATGACTGTTTGGTTAACAAACGAGGTAGGTTAGACGGATCTGTCTAAACCATATCTGTTATGAAGAAGCATTTTGCATGTTTTAAGGCGGTTTTTGGATTCTTTTGTTTTGCACAAAAATATAGTTTTTGTGTGCCTCTGAGCGTATTTATGCGATAAAACAGTCTTTAAATGATAGTGTTTTAATGTAAAAATAAAACACTATCATTGACTTATGCTTAATGTGGATTTATACCTATATACTTTAGTCACTTGGTCTTCATATTAGATAATCAATCACATAAGACTGGTTTCGGCATTACTCAGAGGGTTTCTTCATTCATGCCATTGATGTTCACTCTCTCTCCGTCGGTAAATACATGTAGAGGTGTTTAGAAATTTTCATACTGCAGTTTGCAACTAAGAATATTCAATTATGAAGGCTACAGTATCCCGGTAAATCTTTGGTTTTAACAGTTGAATTTGATAAGGCATTTGAGAATCTGTTTGTTTGGAAAATTTTGAGAGATGTCTGTCTTGATGGATTGTTGTTGTAAATCTTCCTTTTCTTTGGTGAAGTGTTCACCTTTGTCTTTATCTTTTCTTGATTTGTGTGAATACACATTGTATAAAAGACATCTGATGTGGTTACCAATTGTGATTTGTTGACATCATTTGTTGGATATGACTTTGCATTTTGAGATTTTGAGTTTTCTTCTGGTTTTCTTGGATATGACTTTGTCGTTTCTTCAATTTGTCAGATTCGTTATGACAGATGATGAATCTTTTCTTTGAAGTGGTTTGATTGAGGATAGGGATAGGTGATATAATAGACAGTTTGTCTAATATATAAGGAAATGATTGTATCGTCCCTGGTCATTTTGATATCTAAGCAAAAATGAGACTAGCATCACGGTATAAGAGTATAAATCCTATAAGTCACAATGAAAACACCTTTGCTCACAGAAATGAATTCCACTTAGCAGTTAAAGACGAGGCACAATTTCTCACATGGGTTTGGTTTTCATCTGAATCTCCTAATCTTTTGTCCCTTAATAGATAAAATCGTTATAATTGAAATAAATTCAAAGGGAATAGGAGAATGTACATAACAAAAATGTTTGAAATTTGAACCTTCTCTTTAATTAAGAATCAATATAACTGAGAACATTCATCGAGCATAAGTATCTGAAAATTTAGTCAAGAAGATGTTAATCACATGGTTTTATAAAAACTTTTAAAAGATAAAACTTTATCCTAGTTTTTGTGATTTTTGATAATGTGGATGTTTTTGGAAAATTTTGGTTATTTGAATGTTTTTGGAAAATTTTGGTTTGGGGGTGAGAATGGGGTAACGAGAGTTCCCCCATAAATGATGCACTGGGATCATTTTGGATAGGTAGGTTGGGATTGTTTAAAGAGGAATTTGGTTTTGGTGGTTCTCCCATAAATGATGCATTGGGATCATTTGGACAGGTGGATTGGGGTGTTTTAGGAGGGTTCTGGTTTTGGTGGTTCCCCCTCGATTAGATCCGCATCATTTTGGTTTGATTGTGAAGTTTCTGCATCGGAGGTAGTGTGGGTTTGAAGTCTTGTAGAAGGCTATGGTTTGTTGTCATATGCTTGGAACGGCCACTATCGATATACCATGTATCATCCTTGGGCTCTCCAGCACAAAGTACCTGCAATTAGACAGAAAGTTTAGGTACCCAAACCATGGTGGGTCCTGATTGGTTAATGGTTTTCGGTGATTTGAAATCATTATGGTTTCTGTTAATTGGACGAAGTGGTTGAGGCTTGATTTGACTTATCAGATTTTCCCAATTTAAGATTTGTTTTTGAAAACCTGTCATTTGGAAAGATTTCTGATTGTGTGAAAGGTATCCTTTATGTAAGGACTTGTCTGATAACCTTTCTTTGTTTTTGGGATGTGGATGGTTTTGAAATTTTTATTGTTTTTGTGGCAAAGAGGCTGGTTTCAAAGGTTTCTTTTGGGTTTGTTTGAAAACTTTGGGTTTGCCTTGTTCCTTTTGAAGAGCAATTGGTTTAGAGGTACTGCCTTTCTTGTAAAAGGAGTTTGCTCTATTCAAAAATTCTTTAAGTTTGGAGTTTTGGTTGGTAATTTGGATTTGGTGGGTTGAAGACCTATTAGTGAAAGATCTTTTGGAAACAGTGAAATCAGTATCATCTGGGTTACAGTTGATAATTGTTTCGTCGTCTGAATTTTCCTCATTAACAGATGTGGATAGATCTGTTAGAGTTGATTCAGAGTTTTCACTGTTAGTCCTGGTTTCTTGTTTGGCTTGTTCGATTTCGAAGGATTCTCTTCCTAATCCAGGTCTGTAATTTGTATCGATTTTGCCAGATCCTAAGGATGTTGCTTTGATGAAAATATCATCACTTAGCTTTCTAGCAAGATTGATAGAATCCAGTTTTCCTTGAAATCTTTGATTCTCGGATTCAAGAAGTTTGATTTGTTTTGAAGAATCATCTAGTTTTAGAATCAAACTAGTGTTTTTGTCAGTTAAATCTTGAATTTTTAGTTTTAACTGAAGGACTTCTATTTCTAAGGCATCTTTTATTTCAGATGGAAAAACAGATTGATTTTTTATTTCTAAGTCCCTTTTTTGTTTCAGAGCTTCATTTAATTGATCTAAGACGTGATTATATTCTTCTGATTTTCGTTTGACGTCTCTTTCAAGTTTGTCTCTAGTCATTGTTGATTCTCCAAATTTGAGTTGCAAGGTTTGTAATTCAGATTTGCAGATATCATATTTGACTATTGTGTCATGATATAGTTTGAGATCAGCTTTCAAACTGTTCTCAATCTTAGTCATGTGGGACTCAAATGGTGTTTTTGAAAGACCGATTTCTGAGATCATAGACCATACCTGATCGATGACATATGGAGCTCTTGAGTAGGTTGTGGAAGACATTTTTGGGTTGTTTTTTTTTTTTTTTTTTTTTTGAAAATTTTAAGATTTTTTTTTGTTTTGAAAGGATTTTGAACAAGTGATATTAAAATGAAATTTTTAAGGAAAACTTATTTGTTGGTTATAAAAACGCTACACAAATAAAGTTTTCGACAAAAATTTCAGACTAAATCACACGAGCTCTGATACCAATTGTTGAAAATACGATAACTGATCTCCACGAATAAGGTTTTTAAGCCTATTACTGTGTGACAGATATGTATTTTATCTATAATATGCGGAACAAATAAGAGTTGCAGAATAAAATAAAACAGTAAATCTAAACTAGACAGTATTTAAATAGACAGAAAGCGGTAAATAAAGTAAATGTTAGAAGTTAGAGGTTAGATGTAATAAACGCCATTATCAACGATAAAGTGTTTTTACAATAAATAAAAGGTTAGAAGTTAGAATTTAGAAGTTAGATGTCTCGGTTAAATACAGTCCACATATGTTTTAGTTGTCAAGGTTCAATTTGGATGTATTGGATATTTGGTACAGTTGATTTATAACAGTTTAAATAAATCAATAACGACACAGATAATTTCAAAAGAACTTATCGATAGCTGAGGAAGATGGCGTTTTCTTTGAAGCGTCAATTCTTGTTCTTTTCGGTAGGATGAGGTTTGGTGGTTTTTTGTGTTTGATGAAATGGGTTTTTTGGTGTTGGTTTAATTGAGATGCACGGGGTTTTTGTGGTGTATGTATTTGGTAGAGGGTGTGTAGGTTTTGTAGTTTGGTGTCGGGTAGAGGTTGTTTAGAGGTTTGAAGTTTGGTGTCGGGTGGAGGTTTTGTTTCTTGTTGCCAAATGCAGAAATTTGAGAGTCTTGAGATGTCTGGTCGTGGGTGTGCTTGTGGTTTTTATGTGTGAGTGTATGAGTAGTAGTGTAAGGTTGTGAGAATGGCAAGAGGTGAGCTTCTTATTTATAGTTGCTGAAGTTCAGGGATCGCGTCGCGACCAAGCATGCCGTCGCGTCGCGAAGGTGCATGTGTCGTGTTGCTTTTGGTCGGCCACTGGTCAGTGCGTTGTGTTGGTAGTCTCGCGATCAAGAGGTTGGTGGTGTCGCGTTGATGGGGCTTCGCGTCGCGACCATAGACTCCGTCGCGTCGCGATCGCTGAAGGATTTTGGTCTTCTGTCTTGCTTCTCTTCACGTCTCGACAAATGTGCTGTCGGGTCGCGATGGGGCTTCGCGTGGCGACCGGGCCTTCCGTCGCGTCGCGATCGCTGAAGCAATCTGGATTTCTGTGTTTTGTTTTTCTTCACGTTCAATCTTGAATCCATGCAACCTGAAATACTATAATATTTGTTAAAAAACATTTCGACTTATTTCAGTGATGGTCACATAAAAACATAAAAACATTATTCAACAGTTATGGAACAACTGCTGGTCTTGGTTTTAAGACATCGAAGGTGAATGAGATGATTGTTGCTGGGAATCTGAAGACCTGGTCTGACGACACTTCGGATGACGATGAGGAGATTTGTTTGATGGCAAATGACACACGCCTGACCATTCCTGAGCAGGTATCAAAACTTCTCTCAACTTTTAAAATTCCAATTTCTCAATCCACTCCTATCATAAATGAAATAACTCGTGATTGTTCTGGGATGCATAAAATGCTTATTGATGCGAAAACTAGGGAGACAATCAGTGAGCAGGAGATTCTCAGCTTGAGGGGGAGAGTAGAAAGTTTGAAGCTAGACCTAGAAAAGTTCAACCTAAGAATCTCATTGCTAGAAGAGAATAGAGAAAAACATTTAAGCAATCATGATGTAATTTTGAGACAACGCAACATATTTTGTGAAAATGCAAAACATTTATATGCTCACATTACACGTATTTATCATTCAGCTAATGTGTGCAATGTTCAACATAGACAACTATTACCTTTTATTGAGTTTAAGCTTAAGGAAGTTGATAGTATATCTTATGAGTGTGAATCTATAGTGTCTGGGTCCGAAGTCTCAAATCCTTCATATAAACATGGCTTAATATCTGTAGAAAAACATCTCACTGCTGATAATCTGTTGAAAATCTTATCACAAGAAATCCCAATCTTGAAAAAGGCTGTTCCTCAAATTGATAACAAGGAAAAGGCAATTGTTAAAAATGCATCTGAAAAGGATTCTGAAAGCGACTCGGATATGGAGGAAATTGATTGTTCCTCATTAACCTTATTAAAATCATCCTCCACATCCGCATCTCCCTCCGAAGACATCTCACAACTGTCTTCGGTGGACAAAGGAAAAACAAAAGTTGGTTGAGAACCAGAAACCTTTGAAAATAAAGAAATTGTGAAATCTAAATTAAAAATCTCAGATGCTTGTGTTTCTTATGATCAATATCTTAAGGACAATTCAAAAAGACTAGTCAATGTGGCCTGTATCTATCTGAAGATATCTTATTTCAAAAATGCAATTTTTGTGAAACGTGGTGGACTACCTTTAATTGAAAATGATTTGGAAAAACTTCCTGAGGAGGATAATTCCACAGTTACTGAGGAAGGATTCTTCTCGTCTTCTAAAATGGTTGAAAATGAAATGAATGAAAGATTGGAAGTAAAAATCAACATACGAAAACAAGACTTGTATGGTCACAACATTTACAATCGTCTTTGTTATGAGAAAGAAAAGATTCCTAAAAATATGTCACATCTTCTAAATCTCAAAAATGATAATCACATTTACACTAATCGAAATTTCAAACAAATTCAAGTTATGGAAAAACCTGTAGCTCCGAAGATGGATGTTTTTCAATTAATGGAATTATGTGAGAGTGTACCGTTGTCACAAACCTCTGAAAATGCTTCTTCAAAACCAAAAGTTTTTATTACCAAGGCTTCGGTACAAAAGCCTCAGATTTTGAAAAGATCTCAAATTCTCCAAAAACCAAAACCAGCAATAGTGATTACAAAACCAATTCAGAAACCTATTGCTGCAAACTCGAAAGCAAAACAAACTATAAATCTCGTCAAAATAAAAACTCCCTTCGGAGGTTTGAAACCAACTGAGACAATTGCTTCAACTTCTGGAACAAAACCATTTAACTCAAAGGTTTCAGAAGTCAAAAATCAACATGTCAAATCAATTTTTACACCAACAAAACCTAACTTTCCCAATCCAAAATTCCAAAAACCCACAAAGAAAACATTTTCCAAAGGCAACAATTTGATAGATACATTTCATCAATGGCTAGACAAAAATTTGGATATGTTTAAAGATAATAATCTTTCACTAAACGACTTCAAATTGGCATACGAAGAGTATCTTTGTACCTCTACACTGTGTAGTTCAATCTCAAGGAAGTCAACAATTGAAAAATCCAAACAAAATTGGAAAAGAAATGATTTGAATGAAAATTTTATTGCTAAAACAAAATCTTCAAAATCATCAATGAGTTCAAAATTTTCAAGTGAAGTGAAAACAACAAAAACCTCGAAGTCAAAATCATCCAAACAAAAATGGGTTCCAAAGACTTGCATTTTGTTAGTTACTTCGGACTCATCAAATTTGACAAAAAGCTCTTCAGAATCATGTTCAGACTCTTCGGAATCATGTTCATCACATGAGGCTTCGGAGAATCTGATCAACTTAAATGCAAATGAAATATCAGAAGAGGCCGTAGAAAAATGGATTCAAGAATCCTTCGCTTACCCTGAGGACCCAAGATTGATTGGGTACCAACTCCTCCTTGATTAATTACAGGTAATGTCTACTGAGTGGTACGATACAAAATGGTACATGGAAAGTGGCTGCTCAAGACATATGACAGGGAAGAAGGAATATCTTAGGGATTATAGGACTTTAGATGATGCTGGAAATGTACGCTTCGGTAATAATGAAACATATCCAATTCAGGGTTATGGCAAAATAACAAATGGCCAATTTACAATCAGCAGAGTTGCATTTGTTGAAAGGTTAAAACACAATATTGTGAGTATACCTCAATTGGTGGTTGGAACGGGTAATGCAGTTACATTCAACAACCAAGGGAGTGTCATCACAAAAGAAGAAACAAACGAAGTCTTACTGAAATCTGAAAGGAAGGGATCAATGTTTCTCTTAAATCTAAAGCCTGTAACTGGTGGGCAATCCTTATGTCTTCTCTCAAAAGCCAACTCCGATGTTAGCTGGCTTTGACACCGAAGACTTGCTCATTTAAACTTCAAGGACTTAAACAAGTTAGTGGCTATGGATTTGATTCGTGGAATGCCTGCTCTCAAATTTGATAATGATTCACTTTGCTCTGCTTGTGAGCATGGCAAGCAAACAAAACAAAGACATCCAACTGTTATCAATCCCAAAATCACCAAACCCCTTTCACTTCTCTATATGGACTTGTGTGGTCCATCTGCAGTAGAGTCAATTGGAAAGAAGAAGTACATTCTTGTGATAGTTGATGATTATTCAATGTTTACTTGGGTCCTATTTCTAAGAAACAAGTCAGATGATGCTGAAGAAATCGTTAACTTCATAAAGAAGATGTAAGTGATGCTAAACAAGAAGGTCCGAACTGTGCACAGTGACAATGGTTCGGAGTTCAAAAATCAAACTATTGATGGATTCTTGAAAACAAAGGGGATTAGTCACAACTTCTCAGCACATACTCCACAACAAAATGGTGTTGTAAAAAGGAGAAATCGTTCTTTGTGTGAAGCGGCTAGAACCATGCTTAATTTTGCAAATTTGCCCATGTAATTCTCGGCCGAAGCCATTTCTACCGCCTGCTTTACTCAAAACAGATCTTACATTCACAAGAGATTTCATATCACACCCTATGAAGTACTCAACAGAAGAAAACCAAATGTCAAATTTTTTCACATCTTCGGTTGTAGGTGTTTCATCTTGAATATGAAAGATCATTTGACAAAGTTCAATGAAAAGTCAGAAGAAGGGATTTTCCTTGGATATTCTCAAGACTCAAAAGCTTACAGACTCATGAATAAAAAGACTCGAAAGATTGAAGAAACCTTCAACCTCAGATTTGATGACTACTATATCAGGAAATCTTTGCATCTATTCCCCATGTCATCCATCTTTCCAAATCCTGCTGTGGATGCTGTACCAATCAGTACATTTGATACAGACTTCGCCCTTTTGTTCGATCCACCTGTGAGGGCTGTGGACTCCGAAGCCAAGGCACCTGATAACCATGAGTCCGATCTGTCCAAACTCACAGATGGACCTGATGACTCTTCCACAAGTAGTGTACAAAAACCATCATCTGTTGAAGGGGAGCTATCGAACCGAAGTGAAGGGAATGCTAGTGTTGAGGGGGAGCCAAACAACAATTCAACATCACCCCCACAAGAAATCTCTCATATTATGTCCCTGTACCCAACAGTCCAGGGGGAGCCAGAGATTTCCACTTCAAACTCAGCAACACCAGTCGCTTCGGATAGAGCAAGCACTTCCTCAACAGCAACTGCTGTCGAAGGGGAGAATACTCTTAACTCCTCTTCACAACTGCACACACCACAAACAAATACAACTAACTCAAAAAATCATTTAATAATGGGTGATTTTCCATCCACTTCGGGCTATCCTTCATATATCGAGGATATTGATTCTGAAGGACCACCTGATTTTGATCCAAATTATCCTCCTTTGGATAAATGGACAAAAAATCATCCACCATCTTGAAAGGTTTTCTGCAAACCATGAACTAAATAACCTAAGTTCACATGCAACCTATGAGGATCTATGTTTTCTTCTAATTGAACATATAACAAAACCTAAAGGCCATAAGAAAACTGACTAAAAGAATAAAATTAGAAAAACCAAACTTTTAGAATTTTCTGGAAGCTAAGCAGCAAAATTATCCTGCCTCAAATGAAAGTCACACCCAAGCAGAGAGGAGAGGAAATCGAAAATCCAGAGAGAGTATATGAGAATGGAGAATTCAATGTGGTGCCTGGGAACCCCTATTTATAGTTTTTCAAATGGCCAGTTGATAAACCTTAGAGATAAACCTTTTTGAATTCAAATAAGATAAACCTTTTATCTTATAATTCAAACTCCTATTTATCCTCTATATATCAATTTCGAAATTTCTATATACCATATATAGAAATCGAAATCCACTGGTCACTCCCACTGTCACTTACTAAACTATTGAATAATTACAGTTTTAGTCCCTGCACCTTTAATTAATTAATTTAATCCCTAAATTAAATCCAATTAATTCTGGATTAATTCCTAATTAATTAATATAGTTTCTAATTAATATATTATCACTTTAATATATTAATAAACCATATATTTAATTTCTGTTGATTTATTAATCCCATAATAAATCAACCTTTCTCTCTACCGAATTTTCTACCAAACCTCCAGCCATGAGGGCAACCCAAATGGACTGTGCTTCTATTAATTAGGTAAATACTAATTATTAGTCATGGCTTAGACACCTAATCCAACAGTCTCCCACTTGGATAAGTCTATGACTATAATTACCGATTTAACCTCTAATTAATTAGCACTTGTAGCTTCTTAGAAACCAATGCCAAACTCTGATCTAATCAGTCCGGTCCATAGATAAGTAATCAGATGATCCTCCGTCCAACAAGATATTTTCAGACTCAAGACATGGATATAATCAATCCTGGTCTGATTCACTGTTCCTCGATTTCCGATTTGCATATGACTCTTAGACTACCAATTTTAGTCCCGGTTGGCCAACCATTTTAGTCAACTTCAAATTCATCGAGAGGCCTACAGATATCTGTTCCCCGTTAGGGTCAAGGGACGAATAAGCTTTGACTCATATACTTATGTCTTTTACCAGACAAATTACTCACAACAATACGTTTTATAACACCGAGTTACCGATGCGTTTTCGTATTATTAATGAACAACCGTCTTAGTAAATCATAACTCATATGTCTTAGCTTAAAGATCAAAAGATATTATCGTCTCAATATTGCTCGTGATATAATCCATGAAGCAACACATTGAGCGCGGGTTTATCCAATACTCAAATCTCCATTTCCAAGTACTCACGAATGGTTCAGCAATCCAATTGCAATGTCTAACTCCTTAGACAATCTATTACCAATTCATGACAGTCTTGCTTCACACTTACTCCCAAAAGTGTAATCGACTGTGGATATTTGAATAATCCAATTATTCAGGAAGTAAAACATGCAAAATGAAACACAATGATAAAGAATTGACAAATGTAGTAGACCATTACTCATTAATAAATCTCTATTATTAAATCTCAAAAGTCAAATACAATACATTGTTACAAGTTTCGAAACCTATCTAATTTATATAAACTTTATATCATCTTTTAATCCAATGCTCCTAGCATGTTGATTATGCTTAATCCTACTCAGAGCCTTTGTCAAGGGATCTGCAGGATTATCTTCCTATGATACCCTCTTTACAAGGAGGTGACCTTCTTCTACCCTATGTCTTATGTAGTGGTACTTTCTGTCGATATGTCTGGACTTTCCATGATCTCGCGGTTCCTTTGTCAAGGCGACCGCACCTTCGTTATCGCAGAATAGTTCCAAGGGCTCCTGAATATTCGGGACTACTGCAAGGTCACCGATAAAGTTCTTCAGCCAAGCCGCTTCCTTTGACGCTTCACTTGCTGCTATGTACTCTGATTCGCACGTAGAATCAGCCACTGTTTCTTGCTTGGAACTTTTCCAAGTAACTGCTCCACCGTTCAAAAGGAATACCCAGCCCGACTGAGACCGACCACTGTCTCTATCCGTCTGAAAACTGGCATCTGTATATCCTTCAACTCTCAAGGTATCACTGCCACCGAGGACTAACACCATGTTCTTTGTCCTTCGCAGATACTTGAGTATATTTTTCACAGCTATCCAATGCGCCCTTCCAGGGTTACCCTGGTACCGACTGACCATGCTTAAAGCAAAGGCCACGTCAGGGCGAGTACACGTCATAGCGTACATGATCGATCCTACAGCCGAAGCATAAGGTACCCGACTCATTTCAGCTATTTCTTTGTCTGTACTCGGACTTTGAGTCTTACTCAATTTTGCATTACTTTGGATAGGTAGCTCTCCCTTCTTGGAATTTTCCATACTAAACCTTTTCAGTACCTTTTCCAAGTATGTACCCTGACTAAGTCCAATCAGACTCTTCTTCCTATCTCTCAAAATTCTTATCCCGAGAATATAGGCAGCCTCTCCTAGGTCCTTCATGGCGAAACATTTCCCAAGCCAAGCCTTGACATCTTGCAAGGTTGGAATATCGTTTCCCATGAGCAGTATGTCATCGACATACAGCACCAGAAAGGTGACTATACTCCCACTAGCCTTGACATATACGCAGGACTCATCCTCGCTCCTAGAGAAGCCAAAGTCTTTGACTTTCTCATGGAAACAAAGATTCCAGCTGCGAGAAGCTTGCTTCAACCCGTAGATTGATCTCTCAAGTTTACACACCTTATTAGGATACTTTGCATCGACAAAACCCTCTGGCTGATTCATGTAAACATCCTCAGTCAACTTCCCATTAAGGAAAGCGGTTTTGACGTCCATCTGCCAAATTTCATAGTCATGAAATGCAGCTATGGCCAGCATAATCCTAATAGATTTTATCTTGGCTACTGGTGAGAAGGTCTCGTCATAGTCAACCCCTAGGGTTTGAGTAAAGCCCTTTGCAACCAGTCTTGCCTTGAAAGTGTGTACCTTTCCGTCCATGTCGGTCTTCTTCTTGAAGATCCATTTGCACCCGACTGTCTTTCCCCGGTACGTTGTCAACCAAGTTCCAAACTTGATTGTCATACATGGACTTGATCTCGCTATCCATGGCCTCTTTCCACTTGGCAGACTCAGGGCCCGCCACTGCTTCCTGGTAGTTAGCTGGTTCATCCAAATTTATCAGCGTCCTATCACTGACAAACGTGTCCCCATCCGAAGTTATATGGAACCCATAAGACTCGGGTGGCATGCTAACCCTACCGGAACGCCTAAGAGGTAAGGATACATCTGTCGGACCAACAGGAACTTCTTCCTCATGTTGGTTGCCAGTTTCTCCTAAGGTTGCGTCATCTGATGACTCTTGAATTTCTTCCAGATCAATGGTACTCCCACTGTCCTCTTTGAATATGAGCTCTCTCTCTCGAAAGACCGCTCGTCTAGCTACAAAGACCACGTCCTCGCTCGGTCTGTAGAATAGATATCCAAATGACTGTTTGGGATAACCAAGGAAGAAACACCTTTCGCTTCTTTCTGTAAGTTTGTCTTGAGTCTCTCGTCTAACGAAAGCCTCACAACCCCAGACTTTGATATGTGCCAACGAGGGAACTTTCCCCGTCCACATCTCATGAGGTGTTTTACCAACCTTTTTAGTAGGGACAAGATTGAGGATATGGGCGGCAGTCTCTAAGGAATACCCCCAGAAGTGAATGGGAAGTGAAGCTCGACTCATCATGGAACGAACCATGTCCAACAGGGTTCGGTTGCGCCTCTCCGCAACACTGTTGAACTGTGGTGTCCTGGGAGGTGTCAACTGCAAAACTATTCCGCATTCCTTTAGATAGTCTAGGAACTCGATACTTAGATACTCTCCGCCTCTGTCGGACCTGAGCATCTTTATCTTCCTGCCTAATTGATTCTCTACCTCATTCTTAAACTCTTTGAACTTTTCAAAGGTGTCCGACTTGTGCTTGATCAAGTAGATATAACCGTATCTACTAAAATCGTCGGTAAAAGTCACGTAGAACCGCGTGCCATCCTTTGTGGTTGATCTGAATGGACCACACACATCCGTGTGAATGATGTCCAGCAGACCCTCACCTCTTTCAAAAGACCCTTTGAAAGGTGATTTAGTCATCTTGCCCAACAGACAAGATTCGCATACATCATCCGACCTGAGGTCGAATGATTCCAACACTCCATCCTTTTGGAGTTGGGCGATGCGTTTCTTGCTGATGTGCCCGAGCCGACTATGCCACAGACATGCCTTTTCTACACCACTAGTAGAATCAATATAATTTACACTATGTCCTAAATTGTCAACACATTCAACAGTTTCATACACACCATCACAAGGATAAGCAGTAAAAATCAAAATACCATTTTTGAAAACAGAAATTGAACCAATTTTATTATCAAAAGAAAATTGAAATCCTTGTCTGAACAATGCGTGAAATGAAATAATGTTTCTTGCCATTTCTGGCGAATAGCAACAATTAATTAACTCTATACTAACATCACTACTAAGCACTAAACTGTAAACGTCGATCTTGGTAACATGGGACGATCTCCTATTGCCCATGATCAAGTTCAGTCTACCGTGCTCCACCTCCCTGCTTTCCTTTAGGCCCTGCAGATCAGAACAAATGTGAAAACCACATCCTGTATCAAGGACCCAAGAATTAGAAGATGGTGAGTTTTTAGAGATAGTGTATATACCTGCTGTCGATGGCTTTACTTTCCCATCCTTGACATCCTGCAAGTATTTGGGGCAGCTTCTCTTCCAATGGCCCTTCTCTTTGCAGTAAAAACAGATGGCTTCATCGGGGTTGGCCACACAAGGAATTTGGGAAGACTTGGTTCTCGAGCGATTGCTTGACGACCCGACCTGAATCTTTTCCCTCCAATTTTGCTTAGGAGGGCCCTTCCTCTTCTTTCCTTTGCCACTTCCAATGGCTAGGACGGGCTGATTAACCGAGGGTACACTTTTACCCTTCATCCCGTCTTCAGCAACTCGAAGCATGCGATGTAACTCAGTCAGGTTAGCCTGATTGTTGTTCAAATGATAAGCCAGCCTGAACTGGTCATAAGAACTCGGTAGGGAGTTAAGCACTATGTCAACGGCCAACTCCTCCGGTACAGGCATCGCAAGTTTTCTAAGCCGCTCCACGTAACCTTGCATTCTTTGCACATGAGCGCAGATGGACTCTCCATCTTTAGGTTTGCTGTTCGTGAAGTCCTTGACCACCTCGCACCTCTCGATGCGCTCTTGCTTGCGGAACTTTTCTGCAAGCTCCTTGTGCATCTCGAAGGGCCAGTAGGCTTCGTATATCCTTTGCAATTCGGGGTTCATTGTGGCGATCATGATGCAGGCCACTTTGGTCGCATCATCAGAATGTTTTTGGTACGAGGAAATTTCCTCGGGAGTAGCAGTTTCAGGGTCAACATCGACAAGCTCAGTCTCGAGAACATACTCTTTGTTCTCGTACCTCAGAGCCATATTGGTGTTTCTAATACAGTCATTGTAGTTTGTCCCGTTCAATTGAACCTTGGAACACAGTGAGAGGATAGAGGGAACACTGGAGTTAGAGTGGGTCAGCAGCAGACATCTATAAAAGAAGGTAAGTTTAATTAGATACTTGTCGGTCCTTATAATAACCCAATATAAAATAAGGCTAGGATCCAACTATAACAATTTGCAACATAGAAGATGGATGCCGTAATCTATAAGCAAATTTTATAAAGGTAGGCGAATGACGATTCAGCCAATTCCACCGAGGAAAAAATAATCTTATTATAAATGGAATTCCTAGTTTCTTTTGAGATATATTGAACTGTTCAATAGCATGTTTAATCTCGGATATGCCCCACCGTTTGTGACTGGGATGCGAGGATCACAAACCGGGTGTGAATAACCATGCAAATTAGCATGGTACTCTCGGGGTCCATTATCATCTCAAATTGATGTGCCGGTAAACCACACATGCTCCATCAACAATGATAACACCCGAGACACCCATTGCCACTCTTTATGAACCCCCATTAGTGTGCTGGTAAACCACACACGCTCCACCAAAGTTTCATAAAGTGCAATGTGCAATTTCATGGGGTAGCATCAAATTCACATTTTTCCTAAAGTAACTAGATTGGGATTTTGTGTAAAGGTTCTAGTAATTTGATCATTATACTTTTAATGATTAAGTGGTTCTGTCAAACTCGTTCGGCTAACGACATCAGGCGAGCAGTGGGTGAGAGTGTTCACCCATTAGACTACCATTTTATAGGTAGTCTCCTTATACCCTTATACCTACTTTATAGACCAGCTTCGTGAATGAGGCCTACTATTGATTTGACTAACCGAATTTATCTCATATATATAGTATTAACTTTTAATAACATATATAAGATGTATTTTAAAACCCTTTAAAATATTCAAGGTTTATCTTTTAATTTTACCAAATTTAACAATTAAATTTTGAATTAAATTAAACCTTAAATTCGATTTAATCAATTTTAATTACCAATTAATTAAATTAATTAAATCTAAATATTTTAAACATTTTAAAATATTTTTCTGGATTTTTCTATTAATTTTCGACAATTTAAAATTAATTAAATCCCTTTTGAATTATCTTTTAATTAACAATTAATTAAATTAATTCAAATGAAGATAGGTTTATCCAAATTAATCAAATTAATTAAAACCTATCCTAAACCCCCTAAAAATCGATTTCAAATAATGGGGTTTAAGGTTATCCATTTAATTAACAAATAAAGTTACCAAAAATAGAAAAACCTCCTAAAACCCTAATTACAATTTTCGAAATTAGCAAGGGGGGATTAGGGTTTCCAAAACCCTAATCCTAGAAATCGATCCACATTTAAAATTAGGGTTTATAGGCTTTAAACCCTAAAACAGTTATAACAATTCAACAAGAAAACAAAACAGGCTCTGATACCACTAAAAGGTTTTCTGCAAACCATGAACTAAATAACCTAAGTTCACATGCAACCTATTAGGATCTATGTTTTCTTCTAATTGAACATATAACAAAACCTAAAGGCCATAATAAAACTGACTAAAATAATAAAATTAGAAAAACCAACCTTTTAGAATTTTCTGGAAGCTGAGCTGCAAAATTATCCTGCCTCAAATGAAAGTCACACCTAAGCAGAGAGGAGAGGAAATCGAAAATCCAGAGATAGTATATGAGAATGGTGAATTCAATGTGGTGCCTGGGAACCCCTATTTATAGTTTTTCAAATGGCCAGTTGATAAACCTTAGAGATAAACCTTTTTGAATTCAAATAAGATAAACCTTTTATCTTATAATTCAAACTCCTATTTATCCTCTATATATCAATTTCGAAATTTCTATATACCATATATAGAAATCGAAATCCACCGGTCACTCCCACTGTCACTTACTCAACTATTGAATAATTACAGTTTTAGTCCCTGCACCTTTAATTAATTAATTTAATCCCCAAATTAAATCCAATTAATTCTGGATTAATTCCTAATTAATTAATATAGTTTCTAATTAATATATTATCACTTTAATATATTAATAAACCATATATTTAATTCCTGTTGATTTATTAATCCCATAATAAATCAACCTTTCTCTCTACCGAATTTTCTACCAAACCTCCAGCCATGAGGGCAACCCAAATGGACCGTGCTTCTATTAATTAGGTAAATACTAATTATTAGTCATGGCTTAGACACCTAATCCAACACATCTCTGGTCATCGGTAACGTTCAAGATAAAGTATTGACTCGTGCACAACTCCACCAAAAACAACTTGATCTAAACAAAACTTCGGAGTTGTGTATGTTTAATGTCTTTATCTCCAAGGTTAAACCTAAGAATGTTAAGGATACTTTTGATCACCCTGACTGGATTGAAGCAATGCAGTTGGAATTAGAGGAATTTGAAAGAAACAAAGTTTGGAGGCTAATTCCAAAACCTGCAAATGCTTCAATTGTTGGTCTGAAATGGGTGTATAGAAACAAGCTAGACACTGAAGGCAATGGGGTTTGGAACAAAGCAAGGCTGGTTGTCAAGGGTTATTGTCAGCAGGAGGGGATTGATTACGAAGAGACATTTGCTCCTGTTGTCAGACTCGAATCTGTTCGGATATTTTTAGCTTATGCTGCACATAAAAACTTTGATGTCTATCAAATGGATGTCAAATGTGCTTTTTTGAATGGTGATCTCGAGGAAACCGTTTTTGTTGATCAACCACATGGTTTTGAAAGTAAAGAACATCCCAACCATTCCTATGTGTTAGACAAGGTTGTTTATGGTTTAAAACAAGATCCAAGGGCTTGGTATGAGACCTTGACAAACTTTCTAAAAGAATCAAATTTCAAATAGGGTTCAGTGGATCCAACACTTTTTAGAAAGAAAGTTGGATCTAATCTGATGTTGGTCCAAATTTATGTGGATAACATAATCTTCGGATCCACTGACCCCAATCTCACAAAAGACTTTGAAAAACTCATGAAAAGTAAATTTCATATGAGTACAATGGGAAAGATTAACTTCTTTCTTGGATTACAAATAAAACAATCTAAGGAGGGAATGTTTATTAATCAACAAAAGTACACGAAGAGTTTGCTTGAACGCTTCGGAATGACTAACTGTTCCAAAGAAAAATTTCCCTTGCCTACAGGTACAAGGTTAAATCCTTCATTGGATAAACCGAAGACTGACATCCAGACATACCGAAGCATGATCGGATCATTACTTTATCTCACAGGCATTCGACCTGATATCATGTTTGCAGTCTGCAATTGTGCAAGATACCAGGCTGACCCAAGAGAACCTTATTTGGCTGCGGTTAAAACAATTTTTCGATATCTTCACAACACACCTGCTTATGGCTTGTGGTACCCAGCAAACTCAGGCTTCTACATACAAGCATATTCAGACTCATATCTTGGTGGATGTTCTATTGATCGCAAGAGCACTTCGGGGGGTTGTCAATTCCTTGATGGAAAGCTAATCAGCTGGCAATCTAAGAAACAAACTTGTGTCTCTATCTCCATAGCAAAAGCAGAATATGTAGCAGCTGCAGCTTGCACCTCACAAATCATTTGGATCCAAAGCCAACTAAAAGATTATGCCATTAACATGAGAAAAATACCTTTGTTTTGTGATTCACAAAGTGCAATTCGTATATGCCACAATCCTGTTCAACATTCCAAGACGAAGCATATAGCTCTTCACTATCACTTCATCAAAAGTCATGTTGAGGAGGGGAATATTGAGGTGCACTTTGTTCACACAACAGAACAACTGACAGACATCTTCACAAAGGCTCTAAATGAAGAGGCATTCACAAGAATAGTTCGTGGACTTGGAATGATTGATGGATCCACCCTACAATAAATCTCAGATTTGCTTATTCTTTCCTTAGTCGTTTCAAATACAAAACAAAAATTTCATAATACTCCGCAGCATTCCGAAGACTTTTATCGCTTCGGAGTACATCAGAGTAAAACAAGTCAAACAACAAATGTTGCACCGCAGTGTTCCAAAGCCTTCTGTTACTTCGGTGCACCTCAGATCACACAATTCTAGTTAATAAAATTGTCATAAATGTCAAAATATTTTGAAACATCTTTTGACTTCGTATCTCAAGGATAAGTAATCTCTTAATAAAAGGTTGTTTCAAAGAAAAATCAAAAACAAAATTACTTGCAAACACTTTAAAGTTCAAAACACAATTTTTAGTGCATGAGTGAGAAAGTTTAACCTTCCTTTCATGAATTAACTGATTAAAGGACAAAACTTTGATTTTAGATTCTGATGATCATACCTTATTGCACTAAAAGGTATTTGGGAATCGATTTGAAACATTGGTAAGTAATCATGTAGCCTCAAAACTACACAGGATAACTCAAGTGTTCTGAAGTTTTCTTCAAAAATAGTACCAACATTGTCTGATAAGGAAATTTAAAACTCTTTTCATTAATGGTTCAAAATTGAGCTACATGAAGATTCTCAAACTCAAGGATTGTAAAAAACAAAACAAAAAGCACCACAGGAAGAAACTAAATGGTGAAATTTTGACTCTTCGGATAAGCAAATCCATAAGAGAAAAGATAACATTTAAAACGAAAATGAAAAGAAAAACTCAGAAAGATAAACAGAAAACAAATTGTCAAAAGATTCAAAGACAACAAACAAATCGAAAAGATAAACAAGGGAATGCAAAAGAAAGATAAATCAGCACTCAAAGGCTTATTCTTCTATTTTAAAGAACAATACAAGGAACTCCTATAACATAGTTGAGTACCCTGTAGAGAATATGAACATTTCAAGTAATCTATCTTAAATGATAAAGTTGGGGTGGTGTACAAAGCTCAAAGGCTTGTCATCAGAGCTTAGTATACAAACACTTCAATTGATGAAATGGAATAAGTTTTTCAAAAAGGTTTATTCAAAGTCAATCCAAATTCTAAAACACTTCTGATGCTCAATTCAATAATGAAAACTTTTAAATTTTAAATGCAAAGGATGTTATCATTATTTGGTATGAAAAAATTGAAACACAAAAGATCAATCAAATCTTTGGATCTAAAGGCGAAATCAAGTTGACAATGGGGTGATTAGACTTATACATTCATGACTGATATTGAATCAAACAGACTTTGAAATGAAAAATGGACTTCCAACATGATTCGAATGATTCTGAACAATAACTTGTTAAATCTTCATTTCATAATATTCGGGGAAGTTAAGGATAAATGTCACAATGCATCACTGAAAAGTAAAACCAAATATTCAAGAAAAACATTAAGAAAAAAAATGGACTTCGGTGTATTGACAAACACTTTACAAACAAATGTTACTATCCGAAGTGTCAATAACACCCTTCGTAGTTTATCATAATACCTACTCTATCTTTCCACTCCGAAGAGTACTTATAACGGTCATAAATATCCACGAAGCTCCGAAGTCAATTTATTGCTCAAATGATTTTCACGTTTTTTTGAATTTAATAACCGTTGTTACACAGCTGTCACTAAGAAAATCATGGCAAATCAAAACAATAAGATCGAGGGAAAGTGGCGGTTCAATTTCAAATCATTGCAACTGACAGCCGAACGTTTCCACTTTTGCAGGGATAGTGGGACGCGCAGGTGCTGAGGTGTCCTGGCACTACTGGACCAATTCAAATGTGCATTAAATGGCCTTGGGACCACGAACACTATATATTCCTCACACCGCTTCAGTTTACCTCTTTACACGAACAAATCATTCAACATCTCTCTGCAAAATTACTCTCAAGAAACCCTAAAATCTCTTCATCTTCTTCGTCTGTTCAACAATGGCTGCTGCAACTGAAGCATCTTCATAAACCACTGAAGCAATTTCAATCCCAGTACTCAAGAACCAATCTGTAAACCTTGTTCTTCGCACTGATCCAAACCTTTAACCTCAACCAATCGTCGCACTTGTCGAATTTTTGAAGGTATCTGTTCTAGGTCACGCTTTGACATATGCTCCAGCCATTCCTGCTGCCTTGGTGCACAGAGCACACTATACTTCTAATGCTCTGTTCGACACCAACAATAACATGAAGTCAGTATTCTACAAGGCAATTGACTCAAGGGGCAAAACCAAGAAGGTACAACTGAAAAAGGAAAAGTTTGCTAAAGCTCTTCATCTTCCTTTTTTCAAATCTAAGGAAATAGTCATTCCAACTGCTGAACAACTGGTGGACATGTTTAATGCTATGGGTTATGAACCACAGTTGGAGACTATCAGTAACTTCAAGAAGAAACAACTTCCGGATCTATGGAGGTATTTCTTTAGCATTTTCCTTAGATGTTTATCTGGAATGACTTCAGGTCTGGACTCTGCGAGTCAATCCTTCCAGAGTCTACTATATGGTATCTACTTCGATGTGAAGGTTGATTTTGCATCAATCATATGGGCTGATTTTTGCTCCCACATCAACCATACTCTGAAGGGGACTGAAATTTCAAATGCTAGGTTTTGGGCGATAGTAGTTGATGCCTACTACAAGCAAATAGGGTTCGTATATGACCCTGATTTTCTTGAAATGAGATACACACACATCACAGTTCCTCCATTGCATGAGGTCCCTACTGAATTTTGTGCACAAATTCCATAAGAGATGCTTGTGAAAGTCTCTATGGATTGCGATGAAGTCAACACTTATCACAACACTCTAGTAATACCTTACCCAGTTCACAATATTACACCAGCTGCACCAGCCAAAGCCCCAACAAAGGCCAAAGCCAAAAAGAAAACTACAGGTGGACCCAGTGGTCCTAAGAAAGTTGAAGAGAAAAGAAAGGCTTTGGAGCAAGCAATTCCGAAGAGGAAACAACCGAAAAGAACAAGAAAGTTACTGGTGGCAGATGAGTCTTCGGATTCAGAAAAGACTCCTTCAGCTAACATTCAAGAAGAAGAAGAGGAGGAACATCAGTCCTCTCCCATTCATGTCACCAGACCGCCAACTCCCCCTCCAACCACATCCGAACCAACATCAACAATTCATACAACAGCTTCGGATGTGCCTCCAAGCATAGCTTCATTTACCTCTATAATCTCAACTTCGGATGTGCCTCCAACCACATACTTACTTCCTCCACAGACACACCTCCTACCACCGCCCAACAAACAACCATCATCCACAACTCATCTTCTGATGTGCCTCCCATATCTACCACCACTGAAACACCACCAATCTCTACCCCTCAAACATCTCAACAAATATTCACCATATCAGAACCATTTTTAAATATTCCATCTTCGGGTTTGGATACATCTCTTCCTTACTATCCATTCCAAGATGACATTGATTTTGAATCCAATATTTTTTCAAAACCTCCATCAACAGAAGAAGCGGTGGCTGCCTTCCACATGGCACCAATTATGATAGAAGAAAATGATGATGATAGCCTTGATGACTCTGACTTCATCCTTGGCAAACAATACAAGATCCTTAATTGCAAACTAGATGCTCTTCTCCAGTCCAACACTGGCTTTGATCCCACAAAAAGGCTTGAAGCAAGTGTTGAGGATCAAATGGCTGAAGTTTAAAAGACCTTGACTGACAAAATGGAGGAAATGGTCAAGGCTTCGAAGAAGCGTATTCTCGATCATTAGATTGAAGTACAACGTACTTTGGAAAGGAAGTTCAACACTGTGGTTGAACAAGTTGATGAGAGACACAGGCTCCTTCAGGAGCAAACAGAGAAAAGTGTCAACTAATTGGTGGACAAAATGGAGAAATCAAACTCCGAAGTGGCAAAGGCTCTAACTGACCTTCAAGATGTAACCAAAACCTTTAACTCATAGTACCAGACAAGCTTTGCCAAACACTTGTTTCATGCCCACAAATGTGTGGAAGAGCCAACTGCGGAACTGTCATCTTCCGCAGTCGCTACTTTTGCCAGCGAACTACGAAATACCAACCAAGCTATCTTGACAGATTTTTTTACAAAGTTGAAGAACACTCTGCAACCCATGATCAATGTTTCACTAAAAATGGAACCATTTCAAGCTGGCAGACAAAATCCTCAGGCGATTGCTTAGGCTGGACAACTGGTCCATCCTTCACAAGGGGGAGAATCAGCAGCCTCAGGATCTCAAGCTTTGGGTTCAACAACCTCCGAACCAAAAAGAACCTCCAAACCAAAAACAACCTCTGAACCAAAAACCACTTATCAATCCACCACTCTGGGAAGACCACCTTTCATACCATTCATCTCTACTGTCGGTCCTGCCTTCACAACCAGAACAACAACTGAGGCAGGGGGTTCTAGCTCTAGACCACAAGGCAACGTGCTAAGGATTGCTCCACACATCGAGCAAGTCCATAAAGAGAGAGAGAGAGGAAGATTACAAGAATATGCTCATGATAAACAACATAGCTCATGAAAATCAAACCTGGACTGCGGAACTAATCACTGCCATTGGCTTCAATGACTTCACAGTCCATAATAGACTTCCTCTCCGAAGCTTTGAGACCAAAACCAGCATCGATCGTCAACTTGATCTTCCTTACAATCCGAAGACCTTTGCCTTTCTACAATTTGAAAGGAGTGTGCCAAAGGAACAGTTGACTAAGTTCAAGAAGAGGAAGGTGGCATTCCATGCAAAGTTCATTCAAGCTCCGAACTATTTATGGAGTGAAAAGAAAATTGTGAAATTATATCAATCATAGAAGGTGAAACGTTTGTGGGCTTCAAGAACATTAACTTCTTTGTGCTTCGTGGTATCAATGAAGGGGATTCAAAATTTACAATAGCAGACTTCTCAATAACGAATCCAACTGACTTCATCGTGCTTCTTGATATCCTTAAGTACTCAGTCGGGAACGAAGCCGAGTCAATTTCGGTCTTCAAATATGCAAAGGATCACATCCACTCCTTCAAAAATTATTTGCTGAGAGTTGCCAAGTTCGACATAACTGTGGCAAAACTCTTCGGACAAGCACTAGCACCCCCACCAACAACAATAGAAAATTTTGGGCATTTGAAGGCTGGACAGATCGTGGAAAAGCCCTGAGGTGTTATCTTCAAAGGAATAACCAATGATAATGAAACCATATTCACAAAATTCTTCGAGCTTGATTACGTAGGTCTTTACCCTTCGGAATCCATTACACAAGTGATCGGCCTTGTGAACCATTGCTTTGTAAACACTTCTTAAGAAAAGAAGAAGGTGAAAGATTATCTCAACTGGTGGTTGACAGTGAGAAAAGCCTGGAAGCATGTTTACAAAACTCACAACAAGAAATAGGCTTCGGATGCACTTCACACAAAGGGGGAGATTGTTGAGTCTATTTGTGCTGAAGTGCTCAACCATCCGAAGTCCTAGTCAAATGACCCCAAAACAAAACAATAATAGAAGACCCTGAAGTCTGAAGACTCCAAAGGGATTGTCCTGGAGGATCCGAAGACTTCCAACTGCAACACCTTTTGTAGGCACGCGTAATAGTACATTATGTGTTGCATGAATCTAGTATCCTATTGGTTGGTACTCTGATAGGATATTCTCTGTAATAAAGTTATACTATGCGTATCATTGATCAAGTATACATATCAGTGATACCATACCGTGTCATAGGAGAGTTGATCACAATCCTAATTGTAAAACCCTAATCATGAAATACAAGCATTCGGCACATGTTATCCAATTCCTATTAACTTCTTTAATGTTCATTCTTATAATCAATTGTGAGTGTTGCTTATCCTTTTAATTCATATTATTAAACACTTAGTCAATCCATCCCTTGATTAAATTCAACACCCAACAGTTATTCTATTCAGTATCTGAGTTGGTTTAATTTGTTGTTTGTTATAAAACATACAAAATTGTCTGAGCTATCACTCTCACTTCCGCTACAACTATACGACTTTTCTTCAACATATTAAGTGATATTGAATTGCATGATAGTTGCTATATGAGTTTCAAGAAAATCATGTTTCTGTTATGATAGCAGAGACTAATTAATATCTTGAAATATCTTGCAAATATAATGAAATTCGATATCAATACTTATTGAATATGATGAAAACGAGTAATATAGTTCTAGTGGAAGTGAGAGTAATAGCTCAGATAGTTTTGTACGTTTTCTACCAATCAATACATTTAACCAGCTCACAAACTGGAAAGAATAACCAATGAAAAGCACAAGGAATATTATTATGTTCTTCGCATTGATAATCACATGTCATTACATGACAACTCATATATGGTTGTCATACTAACTCCCATGTTATTTACTATAATTTTGTATACTCTACATATGTATAATCACATATGATTCCAATGTCTGATTCATATATGGTTTTCCTGTTAACTCACTTTTGATTATAAAATAATCACCAACATATTTCCCTTGTGTTTTTTATTGGATATTCTTTTCAGTTTCTGAGCTGGTTGGATCTATTGATTGGTAGAAAACATACAACATTATCTAAGCTATCACTCTCACTTCCGCTGGAGCTAGATGACTCGCCTTTAACATATTAAGTGATCTTGAATTTCATGATATTTGCTAAGTTAGTTTGAAAAAAATCATGTTTCTGTTATGATAGCAGAGCATGTTTACTATTTTCAAAATATCTAGCAGATATTATGAACTTCAAGATCAATATTTACTGAATATGATGAATTCGAATAATCTAGTTGTAGTGAAAGTGAGAGTAATAGCTCAGATATTTTTGTACGTTTTCTACCAATGAATAGATTCAACCAACTCACAAACTGGAAAAAATAACCAATGAAAAACACAATGAATATTATTATGTTCTATACATTTATAATTGTGATTACATGACAAAATCATATATGATTTTCATATTAACTCACATGTTATATTCTATGTTATTCATATATAATGAATAATCATATATGATTATCGTGTTAAGTCGTATATGATTGTTTACAGTAATCAAATATCACCAATATTTTACATGTGAAGTTACTGTTTTTTATATTCTTCACATTTTATAATCATATGTAATTTGTTGATAATTCATATGAGATTGTCCTATTAACTCGTATGTAATTTGTTCTCCTATATATTTAAGTCATATGTCATTCTTGTATTAACTCACATGTGATATATCCTCTTAATTATATTTGCAGTTACTGTACGTAGACAGTGTGAAATGCGATTGTCTGCCTGTGGAGCGTTCACGTCCTGTGATCAACAACTGGACTTCTGAAAAAGTCAAATTTAGAGAAAATTTTGAGAAGGATGTCCTTGGTGAATTTGGCACAGGACATCTAAATAAAGCTTTTGTTGAGAAATATTTGACTAAGGATGTATATTTCTATTTACAATGTTTCTCTTTAATCATTTGTGATTATAATTTGTATTTATATATTCATTTGTTTCATTTAGGAATATTTGTTGAAGATAGAGAAGAGGAATGAAAAATTACAATCTTTGGTCAACACTGCATTGGACAAGTTTCTACAGAGCATGAAGTTAGAATTTTGGAAAGCAATGATTGAGTTGATTAACGAGGAAAAAGAAAAAGGTGTTGATGAAGATGATAATGATGATAATGATGACGATGTTGAAGGTGGTGAAGACAATGAACATACTGAAGATGATGACAATGATGATGAAGGTGATGACTACATTGATGCTAACGAAGCTGATGATGACAATGATGACGATGAAGATGAAGATAGTGAAAGTCATGATGATGATAATTATGGTGATCGTGATGGTGGTATAGAAAATGATAATGATGGTGATGATGGTGGTATAGATGAAAATGAATAGAATGTTGAAAAGGATGAATGGAATGTTCAAAAGAAGCAACGTATTGATGAATCTGGTGATAATGATGATGGTGGTCATGAGGAAAATTACAATAAAGGTGGTTGTCATGAAGGTGTGGATGATGAGAATGATGGGAGTAATGAATCTGCTTAAAACGATGAGGAGATTGAGGAGATTGTAGGAGATGAGAATATTAGTGATGTTAAAAAGGATGATGGGGATGTTGAAAAGAAGAAAGGGATTGGTGGAAGTTTTGATGAAAATGTTGAAGAAATCATAATAAGTTTGAAAAGTAGTGGCGAATCGGAACAACCATTAAGTCAATTTTGGTTCAGTATACCAATCCAAAACATACTGAATGAACTTTTGGAAGAAACAAGTCAGTGTAACTATCCTTTATCCATGATTAAAAAAATTAAAAAATTGAATTCATTTGTGATTATACTAATTTTCTCTTAATATTTTTTTAGTGAAAAAAATAATGAAGAACCTGTTGGCTACAGTAGAGATACGCAGCTTTGGGACGACGTATCAAACTTAGCAACAGATGCAGATATAAACAAAACCATAGATGATCATGTCAAACATATTCTTGATGATACAAAAGGTATTAAACAAAATTTTAATCATATATGTTTCTATGTTAATCATATATGATTATAAACTAACTTTTCTTATTTGGTTTTGTAGAAAACATCAATGAAGAAAATAAGTCTGGTGAAAAAACAAATGAAGAAAAAGATGTGAATGATCAAATAAAAGAAACAAAGGTGAACGATTTTTTCAAAAAGACAGATAATGTTCATAATATTGAAAACACAATCATAGATAGTCAATTCTTAAATGAACCAGATGTTATTGAATTTTTTGAAAAGACTATATATGAATTTAACAAAAAAGAGAGAACACATTCATGCCAAGTTTTGAACTTCATATCAGTCAAATAAATCCACCAGAAGAATCCAATCAAAATCAAACAAAACACGTTCAAACCGAAAAATTGGTAATGCAATCACATCTGATTATAATTCATATTTTAATGACATCTGATTATATGTGTATGTAATCACATGTGATTGTCATCTTTTTTAAATTTATTATATACTCAAAAGTTCTTTTTTCTGAACATATTATTCAGGAAACAAATCTGAAAGAAAAACAAGTTGGGCCTGCAATTCTTAATCCTCAACCAATATTAACTGTCTTACTTGAAGAAAAAAGACAAAAAAACCTGGGCCAAGCATGAAATCACCCTTTAAGGATAGGGTGATAAATATGAAAAGCACCAACACTGCAGAAGAAGATATGATAAGTGAATGGCTTTTTAACTTAAAAGGCGACGTCTTGTAAGTTATTCATATGTGATTCATAATATAAAATTATTAAATTTAAACATGTAAATGACGGTAAGTTATTCATAAATACATTCTTAATCATATGTGATTTTTCTTTTCACAGTGATGAAGTGATAACGACAGTAGGTAGAAGAACTATACACAAGTATATGTTGGAAAGTTTGTTCCCAGGAGAGTATATAATATATGAAATCATTGATTCCTGGACTGAAATTTTAAACCATCATGAGCTTGAAAGGGATCACAACAGTTCCCCGTACAGAGTTTTTCTTAATATGCAAATGACAGTAAGTTATTCATAATACATTGTTAATTATATGTAATTTTTCATATTCTATACTAACACACACATTATAAACCCTTAGACAAACTACATTGAAGAGAAGGAATTTGAAAAAGAGAAAAAACAGAAAAAAAAGCAAAAAAGCATTGGCAAAGATGGCTTTGGAAGCAGAAGAAGAACAATATAAACTGTTCAAAAAATATTTTCATGACTGCTTGCACAACGACAAAGAGAAAATTCTGCTAAAAGACATTGATCTTGTAAGTATCGCTATAATGATATATTCATATTTGATGATCAATCATATGTAATTGTAGTGTTAAATCACATATGATTGCTTACAAACGTTTTATATACACTACACAGATATATATTCATATATGATGATCAATCATATCTGATTATAATGTTAAATCATATATGATTGGTTACAATCATTTTAGATACTTTACATATATATAATCACAAATCAAACCTAATCTTATACATTATTGTTACTTAAATACAGGTGTTTTTCCCTGTATGCCAAAGCGACCACATATTTCTGTTTGTTTTCAACATAAAGAACCCAGGAATTTTGATACTTGACAAAAACATATCAGATGCTACAATCGAAGGAAAATACATGCCGGTTTTGAAAAACCTTGTAAGTACTATCTCATAAAATTATTAATAAAAAAAAAATGAAAAACCTTGTATTCATATATGATTAAATTATCTTTTCTTTTTAAATGCAGAAAAAATTCTTTGGAAGATATTTGGATGAAGTAAACAACCCAAAGGCAAAACAATTGTCAAATACAAATTTAAATATCAAATTACTGGACATGCCTTGGAAAACAAGAAACAATAAAACAGACTGCGGGATATTTGCCATGAGACATATGGAGACATATAAAGGACAAACTAATGGCAAATACAATTGTGGTTTTCCAAAAGAGGGTGGTTCGCAAGATGTTATGTTGGACAGGGTTAGATCGAAATATGCACATAGATTAATAATGTCCGATATAAACATTATCAAAACCAATATCTTGAATCTTGCTAGGGACTACTCCAAGGTCCCTAAATCAAAGAGAAACCAAGATCTGCAAGATGCCAGCCAAATTATTAATCAGATGTTGAAGAATCTGAATTGAAGGATGGGATGGTGTTGTTAAGAAGGATGGGATGACGTTATTGAAGGATGGGATGGTTTGGTGTTATGAAGGTTGAAAGATCGTATGGTTGGGTTGGTGTTGTGATATGTTGTGATGAAATGGTGTTCAAACAATTTCTTAACTCTCAAACAATTTTATGATGTTTTATGTATCTACTGAATGTCGCAAATACAATTTCTAATAGGATGAATGTTCTGCATGTGGCAAATTTTATAAACAGTTGTGTTATTTGAAGCATGTATGATTTATTAAAAAAATGTGCTATTTGAAATCATGTATGCTTATATAACGGTATAGACTAAAATCATATTTATATTTCAAAAAACACATGTGATTTATTAAAAATATGTATAACTTATAACAATGTGTTGTTTAAAATGATAAAAATACAACTTCTAATCATATATGATTATAATCATATGTGATTGTAAACATATATAACCAGACATCACATGTGATTGCGTAAAAAGTAATTAGAAAAAAAAATACAACTTCTAATCATATATGATTATAATCATATGTGATTGTAACCATATATAATGAAATACAGTAAAATCATTATGTCAAAAACACATATGATTATCATCAGTTGTCAACAATACATATCTGATTAGCATCTAAAAAAACTATCACATATGTTTAATCGTTAAGAACTGAATGTGTTGTTTCTTTTTTCTGATTTGCAATTCTTGTCGGACATGTACGTAAATTGTATGGCTCTCTTTTACCACATCCAGAACAAATTCTAGTCTTCTTCTGTGATTTCAAAATAGACTTCTCATATTCACCAACCAGCATTTTCTTTCCACAACCTTTATTAAATTGAACATCAGGAACTTGAACAATAATCTCTTCTGGAACCGCAACTCCAAGAAGCTTTTCAACCAAATCTGCATTGCTTGTTGATACTTCACTTGTAAAATCACTCTCGACATCATTCAACATATCTTTAGTTTTCTGAACAAAAGTTGCCAGTTTCTCTTTATCATCCCTAACGATATCCAAACATGATTGAAAAGTAAAGAATGCTTCATTCACAAGTTTCGTAACTTCAGCATCCCTTTCATCAAAACGATCTCTAATAAGCTTATGATTCGAATATATAACATCCTTTGTCCATCGTCTTAGAATATATTCTGAATGTATCTCCTTAAAATCTTTTTTATCAATATTTTAAAGGCATGTCTGCACAATATACCGCACTGTGTAAATAGTCCACAACTGCATTTGATTTTCTTTTCAACGGCTCTTATTTCAACCTGTTACAAGAATAAGAATCACATATGATTAAACATTCTTATTTCAACATGTTACATATAATAATAATCACATATGATTGAACATTCCTTTTTCAGAAATCACATATGAATACGACTAATTATCTAACGTAATGACTTATGATTATACTAGTATATATCTAATCATTAAATCACATATGACTAAAATTTCTTTTCAAAATTCAGAAATAAAATATGAAAAATATCAATAATTACCTGAAACGTTGCTTTAAATTCCCTTCTCTTGTTCTTCTGAATTACAGTATAATATTCCACACCAACTCCCTCTGTCGACTCCTTATCTTCACAAAACCACACTCCTTTATACAATTCCTTTTGAATATCAAAAAATAATGCACTCGTATATATCTTTGCTGCTTGTTGTTCTATACCGAATGGTGACTTCATTCCATAATGTGCTTGTTTTGTTTTATGATCAAGTTCACGTTGCGAATTTCGTTGTTTTTGAATAGCATTATCATAATTCATCATAAAATTTACAAGGAAGTTTTCGCCTTGTGAATACGAGTTAAAAAAAAAAATTCATACTCTCGGACCTTGATGTTGTCTTCATCAACCCATACATTGGAAAGTCCTTGAAATATGCAGGAATCCACGAATCCCGTATTCTAAAAATGTCTTTGAACCATGTTTTTTCTTCAAGATTGAATTCTTTCATTAACAAATCTCATTTCGTCTCAAAAACATTAGGCTCCATATTCAAGTCCCATACGAGTTTCTTAAAACGCTTCTTAAAGCCTGTGTTTTTAAGAAATTCCACAGATAGCTGCAATTTGTAAAAACACGTACATAATCACATATGATTATACATCATATAATCATTAAATCATATATGATTAAACCTCTTGCTTATAAAATCACATGTAATTGCATAAAAAAACATAAATTAAAATGTTTTGTTTACAATCACATGTGATTATACAAAAATAATAACATACATTTGATTGAAGTTTCTTCATGATATGCCACATACACAATCTGTGTTTTGAATTTGGAAAAGCAGATTCAACTGCTTGCTTTAATGCTGCATCTTGATCCGTTAACGTCATTACTGGTTGCTTTCCATGAGCATTCATAAATTGTTGAAGCAACCACTTATATGAATCAACAGTTTCTGTGCTTAGTAAACCAGCTCCAACAGTAACAGATGATTTATGATGATCAATCACAGTAAATGGAACAAAAACCAATCCATACCTGTTTTTTCATACAAAAATAAAAAATCACATATAATCAAAAACATATTATACAAAATCACAAATGATTAAGAAGAGTAAAAACTTACTTATTTGTTCGAAATATAGCATCAAGTGACATCACATCTCTAAATTTACTGTAATAAGCCTTTTCTGTTTCATTGGCCCAAAACATTGCATTCAACACCTTGTTGTTATCGCATCTATAATAAAAAGAACAATTCGGGTAGTTGTCTTTCCGCTCCATCATTTTATTAACAATCATTTAAGCATCTTTGTACCCTATAATGCAACCGATCTTTCTCTTAAAATTTTTATAACCACCAACTTTACCCATTACATGCTCAAAGCCGCCCATCAAGGTTGCCTTCAATTTGTATGCCTTTGTTGCACCAATTTTTGCTGTCGAAGACCGAACAATATACTCCATGTCCGAAAATGGCAATTCTCTTGTTTTTCTTAAATGATGTATATCTTCAAGCTCATGGTTATGCATTTCCTTGAATTTATCAAACTTGTAATCACTAGTTCCCTTAACAAGCTTGACAACAATCTTTGCTTTACAATTTGTATGCTTGTATGTTGTGTTACGTTTCGTATCAACTGATTTTTGTCCTAGTTTTCCACTCCTACTGTAAAGTAAAAATCTATGCTTTACAATCTTACCAAATTTCCTTTGTGTATTCAAACGAACATGCATAACTTCTATACATCTCAATTGCAGCATCAACACTTTTGAATCTCATTAACGAATTCGGTTTAAATTCTTCGAGAACATCCGGTTTGACATTATGTGGAACCTCGTTACTGTACACTGCACCACTTGTTGACAACATAGTACTACAGTTTGATTGATAAGAAGAAGTACAATCTTCACCTGATTAATCACATGTAAATGACATAAAAATATTCAATTCATAAAAATCACATATGATTACATAAAAAACGTATGATTACTCAAAATTACAAGAATTATCTCTACTTAATAATTAAATTTGATTCACGATAAAACACATATGACTTACAACACAAATAAGTAAATAAGATCTGATTATACAAAGTCTTCCCTAAAAAGTAACATATGATTACAGAAAAAGCACATATGATTACTCAAATATTACAACAATGATCTCTACTTGATGATTGAATTTGATTCATAATAAAACACATATAAGTTACAAATTAAATTCGTAAATAACATATGATTAATGAAAATTACAACAATTATCTCTACTTAATTATTGAATTTGATTCACAATAAACGACATATATAATCACATATGATTTGATTTGATTCACAATAAAACTACTACAAACCTTCACATATATAATCACATATGATTAACAATAAAACAACTACAAAAAATTCAGATAAATAATCACATATGATTATAAAAACTTTAATAGCATTTACCTGAAACATTGTAATTCTGACCATATTTACTTGAATCCTCGTGATCTGTATCCTCATCTTCAGATATCGTAACGAAAGTACTAAATTCTTCTTCGTTTGTACATATATTAACATCATCAAAATAGTTATCCATCTGAACTAACAGAATCGAACAAGAAAATGTGATACAGAAGCTCAAATACGCTTGAACACTCGTGATCTGTATTCTCATTAGTCGACGTCGAATCAGAATATCAAATACGATTGAATCGTTGACAAAAACCCAAAATCGCAAGATCGTGCTTATCGAATCGAATGTATATCACAATCAATCAGAACAAAAATCGATTGTATATCAGGACGAAAATCAAAATCACCTTCAATTAGAAGAAAAATCACGTAGAAGAACAAAATTACGAAATCGCAAGCTCGTGTTTATGCAATCGAATGTATATTAGTATGAATAAGATCAAAAATCGACTGTATATCAGGATCAAAATCAATATCGTCTTTCATGGCAAGAATATCGGAAAAAGATACAAACTTTGAATGGAAAGAAGCAACGCTGTTATCGTTCAATCCATACGTCGGATATAAAATACACATTTACAATAATACCCTCTAACACTTAAAAAAACACGCACCTCCTTTTCCAATATAAAAGGCTGAGATTTGTTCTCATGTTCTCCACTTATAATTTTGTTCTCATTTGAACCTTCATCTATATATATATATATATATATATATATATATATATATATATATATATATATATATATATATATATATATATATATATATATATATATATATATACTAGCAGGCAACCCGCGCGATGCGGCGGCAGCAGTTTGGTTAGGGAGGGGGGTGGGGAGAGGTGCGTACCCGCGCGTTGCGACGGCGACGTTTGGTTTTTTTTTCGAGAAATAATTGTTGATGACACTAAATAAAATTGTGTTGTCATTTTAGGTTAAAACGTGTTGCGAATTTTTTTTTTTTTTTTTTTGTGTTTCGACGATTAAAGAGTAATTATATATAATGGTCCCTAGTTTTGTGTTTTTTGGTTACCCGCATAATACGGCGGTACCTGATAGACCACCACTGTCCATCTTGCATTTGTTGGAGCTTTGTTAAGATTTAATACATGATTTTATATTTCACAAAATTAACATCAAAAATTTTCTTATTTTAAATCATTTAAGAAAAAAAATTTGCCAAATTGAATGTCAAAAGAACACTCACGTGAGACAATTTTTTCCAACTGACTAATACAATTGTTGATAACTCTTAAGGGACATTGAGCATCTCCACCATCCTGCTTTTGCTTTTTGCTTTGGTTGAACCATGAAAAGTATTTTTAAAGCTATAGATTATAAGTTCTTGTGTTAGGGGTGAGCAAAAACCGAACCGCAACAAAAAATAACCGAAAAACCCGCAAAAACCGAAACCGAAAAACCGAAACCGAAGTGAAAACCGATGGTGCGGTTTATACTTTTACAAAAACCGCAAAATTGCGGTGCGGTGCGGTTTTTACTTTTGGAAAAACCGCAAATAACCGAACCGCACCGTTTACCATGTATTAAATAATTATATAATATATGTATTATTTACTTATTATTAAGTTTAAATATGACATTATAGATTAAATAAAATAGTGAGTTTGAACGACAATTTCATTTTGTATTTTGATAGTGGCAATTCCATTTGTCATTTTCACCAATTGTAAGTTATAAAGTTTAATTGTTTCATAATTTACTATACTAAGTACAAAGAAACAAATGAATTCTATTTTGTATTTTCATAGCGGCAATATACTAAATATATAGTCAAACTACTAAAAATTTTATAAAAAATGCGTCGATTTTGAACTTTTGCGGTTTTATAACCACACCATAGGAAAAAAACGCACACCATTATATTATGCGGTTAATAACCGAAACCGCACCAAATAAAACCGTACCGCATGGAAAAACCGCAAAACCCGCACCGCATTAGAAACCGCAAATTGCGGTTTTAGGTTTTCAAAAACCGCATAATGCGGTTTGCGGTTCGGTTTTGACCAAAAACCGCACCAAACCGCACCATGCTCACCCCTATCTTGTGTCGTGTAGTATGACTTATTGTATTACAAGAAAAGTAAAAGTATTTTTGCTAACTTTTAAGTATTACTTTTACCATTTTCTATGACAAAAGAATCATAATTAAAAGGTATTTTGTTAGGAGCCGGGTACTCCTTCATTTCGCCTCCTTCATTCCACCTTCTTCGGCTCCCTTCTAATTCCTCCTAACTGATCACTGCCTCTCCTCCCATCTGCTGCCGATCCAGTCGACCTCCCCTCCGACCAGGTGAACTGTTGTTGAATCTACACTCGACTGGAGGGATTCCGCTGCAACCAGTCGACCTCCGTCTTAACCCATTCTACCATCTCTTCCGATCTGCCAAGATTCCCGTCTCTATGGTCCTCCGATGATCGACGCCACCTTCTCCTCCAGTCTCCATAGTCCTCCGATCAAACCGCCGCCTCCATCCACAAAATCGCCACCACCAATCTGACCTTGAGGTGATAATCGCCGCCTCCATTGCTTTGCTCCCCGATCCACTGCAGTAGGTGTTCAGAATCGTTTCAAACAACCGTCGATCCGGTTCCATTCCTATTGTATATGAAAATAATTTCTTGATTCTGAATTTGGTTTTATCGGGTTTCCGATAATTGTTTTCTAGATTTGATAGATCTGATTTTTAGATTGTATTTCCGATTTAACCTTTCAATATCCTTGATTTTGATTTTTATTTTCAGTTTTGATTTTTATGTATTTTGACTGTTCTGATATTTTGTTTCTTGTCAGTTTTTCTATTGATAACAGATCCAGGTTCTGATATTTAGCCTCCTCCCGATTAGTTGGTGATATGTACTCACGACAATGGAATGCTATTAGCACTATTCCGGTAGCCATTTTTTGATCTGATTAGTTTGGGTCAAGTTGTAGTTTTTCGATTCGGATATCAAATCTCAATCTATGCATTTTTATTATTTTTTGATTTTGGTTATTGGATCTAATTTTGTTATTTTTTCCAATTCATGAATCAAGATTTCGTATATGGATCTGATTTTGGTTATCCTTTTCAGATATCAAATCTCAATCTACCCCCTCCACTGATTTTTCTTCTCTATCACAAACATGCTGATTTCTATTTTGGTATCGGTTTCTGATGAAGATGTGCTCGCCATTGCTGGATCTAGATTGGATGAAGATTTTTAAATGCTTAAAGGGTAAATCCGTGGAACTTTTTTTTACCATAAATGTTTAATTTGCCTTATGATGAAACTTGATTTGCATCTCGATTTGAAACGGGTTCCGTGCGCAGTTTGTTTGCATCTAGATTTTGTGTGAGTTCACCTGCTATTTCTTACGATTACTAAATATAGGTCAATTGCAAGAGAAAATTTGGAAGGAAGAAGAAGCAGATGGAAAATATTTACAGGAAAGGCAGGTCAAAGAAATGAAAAGGATTTAAATAAAATTGTTGAGCTTATTACTCTTTCTTCTCATGGCTTAGACTTATAACTTGGTATTTTTCCGAATCTCTTTTGTTATTAAGGTTCTTGGATTGTCTTTTCTATATTTTCTTGAATCTCTTTTGGTAAAATTCTCTTTTCAGCAAAAAGACCAAAGGACGTAGGTTTCAAAATAAGCTGCAATATCAAGATATTTTTAGTTATTGAAACATCAATGGAACTGACAATTCTGAAATTGATTTATAACAATTTTACAAGTTTCTAAATGTAATTTTGTAATTGTTATGTTGTAATGGTGGTATTAAAATCATAATCCATACCTTTAAACAGAATCAACAATTGTAATCTGCAAAAAAGCCAACAATTATAGGAATCTGTAGATACACATTTTAATATTTTTATGTATCTTTATGTGCAGAAACAGAATGATATTGAATAAGATGCATGAGAGATTGTACCTTTGGTATGCAGGAATGTGCAGTAAGGATGAAGCTAATATTAGGGTGTGTTATTTGCTGAATTTATAGAGGTAGTTTTGTATTTTTGGAGGGAGTTAAAATTTGAAATGGTGATCCAATGTAAGTTGTCAGCTATGTTTTAAGCCATTGATTGCTTGAAAGCAATCAAGGGTTAAGATTAATTACGATAAATGTTTTTTTTTATGGATAGAAATTAGGAAAGGTTGCATTAATGTGTTGTACATCTTAATTTTAAGATAGTAGTGCATAATATACTTGTACATATCATATATGTATTATAGTATAGATATATATATATATATATATATATATATATATATATATATATATATATATATATATATATATATAGACATATATATACATATATATAGACATATATATATATATATATATATATATATATATGTATATATATATATATATATATATATATATATATATATATATATATACATTTATATAGACATATATATATATATATATATATATATATATATATATATATATATATATATATATATACATATATATATATACATACATATATATCTATATATATATACATATATACATATATATATATATATACATATATATATATATATATATATATATATATATATATATATATATATATATATCGAAAAAAGATGAGAGAGAGAGAGAGAAGCCGAAGGGTTGGCAATTTCCGGCAAACGGAGGAGTTTCGACGGCGAACTTTCAGATGGGTTAATCCAGGTGAAATTAGAAGGATCCTGCCTAAGGATCAGTGTAAGATTAGAGGGGCTACTACATTCTTTATTTCAAATCTTACAGTCACGTGGGATTGGAAGGATATCAGAGGATCATTAGAGAGTGTGGGAACCTTGGTGGATCTTTACGTCAGTAAAAGGAGGGATAAGAATGGTCTCCGATATGGGTTTGTGAGATTTATAAGAGTGTTGATTATTGAAGAGATGGAAAAGAAGTTGAATGCATTGAAGATGGGTGGCAATGCGATCTTTGCAAAAACAGCAAAATTCGCGAGGGAGGATAAAAAGGAAGTTAGAGAAAAGGTGGTGTGGAACGAAGGGGTTAATAAGGTGTCAAGCCTTAGAACTAAGGATACATCCTTCGTTGACGCAGTTAAAGGTGGACGACAGGAGATAAAAACCAAGGTTAAGAGCGATTGTATGAAGTACGCAGGAGAAGAGAAGTGCAGCAAAGGAAAGGATGTTAGTGGGGGAGAGACAAACCCCATACGTATCATTCTGAAGGAGAACGATTCGGAAGAAGTTAAAATTCAACTAAAGACGAAATTAGTTGGAGAATTAAAAAACTTTAGTAACCTGCAGTGTATAACCAGTCTTTGTCATTGCGAAGGGTTAAGAGGTGACATTGTCAAATATTTGGGGGGTCTCTGGGTCATGTTAGATGTTAAGAATGAGGAGGAAGAAAGATTAATTATGTCAAGTGTGGAGATTCAAGTGAGTTTTAATCAGTTAAAGAGATGGGAGGAGTCGTTCAAAGTTTCGGATAGATTCGTGTGGCTTAAGATTGAAGGAGTTCCAGTTCAAGCTCGAAGTGCAGAGAATTTTATTGAAATTGGAAAGCAATGGGGTGAAGTAGCAATTACAGACCCTTGCTTTGAGAGTTGGCAAGATTGGTCATCGGGGATAATATGTATAAAAACGACAGTGTTGGATAGAATCTGGGAAACAATGGAGATAAAGGTGGGGACGAACGTATTTACAGTCCGGGTAAAAGAAATGGAAGGAAAAGTATTTGAACAATTTTTAAATTCGGAATTGAACGATAAAGAGAAAGAAAGAAAAGAGGAAGGAGAATGGGAGGGTGATGATTGGAATTGGCTATCAGACGATGGGGAATCGGTGCGTTCAGACGTAGAAGAAGAAGTTGAAAAGACGGGGGCATGGAAAAATTCAAACAGTGGTGGGAAGTTCGAGGAGTCATTCATAGCTGAATCAAGAGAGTTGGTACAGGAAGGTCAAATCAATAACGATAATAAAATTTTGAAGCAGGACCCGCTTAACGATATTCAAGGTGGGGATAGTCCAAGCCCAAAAAAGGTTGACAAAAGTGGATCCAAGCCCAAAAATCTTATTGGGTTTAAGGCTAGCCCGTTTAAATAAATTGAAGGTGAGCCCATAAGAGACTTAGAGGAGGAGGTCAGGAAAGGTGTAAATTCAATTGACAGTTCAGCTCTTCAAAGAGGTGAAGTTTCAGACAAATAAAAAAATCTTCTTTCGAGAAATTTCCCGATTTAAGAAAAACTAGTGATGGTGGGTAAAGACTTAATGGATACTCAAAGAAAGATCATGATGAAGGAAGGGAGGGTCAATAATTGTAGTAGAATGGAGAAAATAATTACAAGGAGCCAATCGAAAAATTGGAAGAAAAAAATGAAGCAGAAAGGGAGGTGAGAAAGATATTGACAGTGATTCGTCAATGAGCATAGGAATCCTTCAAAGATTGGAGGAAGTCGGAAAACTCAGTGGGTTGAGGAAAGGAGATGAGGGGGGAGACATCACCCCTCGATAATAAGAAACGGGAGCAAACAAGGTACATCATGAATCTCTTGTCTCTTAATTCGAATGGGTTAGGTCTTGGGGATTTTAAGTCCAGTTGGATTGCTAATCTTATCAAGACCCATAAGATAGGTGTTGTTGGAATTCAAGAAATTAAGAGGAAATCCCTCTCTGAGGTGTCGATAAAAATAATTTGGGGTAGCCATGACTATCATTTTATGTGCTCGGAAAGTATTGGTCAAGGTGGGGCGCTTGTCTCTATATGGAATTACAATCTTTCTGTCAAAGAGCAGGCAATATCTAGAAAGGATTGTATTGTGCTGCAGGGTACTTGGAAGGAGAACGATAAAAAAATATGTATTGTCAATATGTACGCTAGTCAAAATAGCACAGAAAGAGAAGAATTATGGAGTTTTCTGTCGGATATCATCGAGAGCTGGGTGGGTGTTATGGTGATACATGGAGACTTCAACGAAGTTAGAAGTATGGAAGAAAGATGGGGCTCTAAATTCGATGATCAGGCTGCAAAGAAGTATAATAACTTTATAAACAGTAACAATCTGATCGATGTGAAAATTAATGGTTCAAAATTTACCTGGATAAAAGGGGGAGGGACTAAAATGTCAAAACTCGATAGGATTATGGTGTCGGAGAACTTTGGAGAATATTGGCCGGAGTTTCAATTCTTAGCTGATACGAGGCTCTACTCGGACCATAAGCCGTTAATTCTTAGGCAGGTTCACAGGAACTTTGGCAATCCTTCGTTTAAATTGTTCAATTCGTGGCTTGAGGACGAACATCTCGAAATTATTGTGAAAGAGTCATGGAAGCAATTTAAAATAGAAGGTCATCATAAGAAACTCTTCATTCTTATGAAAAAACTTAAAGATATAAAAGAGAAGATAAAAAAGTGGAGACAAGATGCGAGGATTAAAGAGAAGGCTGAGAATGAAACTTGGATCAAATCTTTGGAGATAACTGATAAGAAAGTGGAAGAAGGAGTGGCGACTGAAGAAGACCTTAAGAAAAGAATCGAGGTCATATCCTTTGTGCGTAATAAAGAAATAAAAGATAATGATGACATTGCTCAAAGAAATAAAAATAGATGGTGCTTGGAGGGGACGAGAATTCGGCGCTGTTTCACAGAAACTTAAATAAAAAGATGCATATCAGTAGTATCAACGGTATAGAGTCGAATGGTATGTGGGAAGTGGATCCAAGTAAAATTAATAAGCAATTCAAAGATCATTTTGAAGAAAGGTTTATGAAAGATGAGGATTGTGATTGGAATCAGCAACTTGGTAGTACCTCTAGAATTACGGAGAATGAGAAGAAGGATTTAGAAAAGGCGATTGAAGAAAAAGAGCTAAAAGAAGCGATGTGGTCCTGCGGCTTAAATAAGTCACCGGGACCGGATGGGTTCACTGTGGAATTTTTCAAAAAGTTCTGGGAGATTGTCAAAGGGGATATGTTGGACGCGTTTAATGAATTTCTCAAGATGGGGAAAATTCCTAAAGGGGTTAACACGGCGTGTATTACTTTAATTCCAAAAGTGCAAAATCCTATTTCAGTTAACGATTTCCGTCATATAAGTCTCATCTCTAGCTTGTATAAAATTTTAGCTAAACTTCTAGCTAATCAGTTAAAGAAGGTGCTGCCGGGCATAATTGATCATTCCCAGTCTGCTTTCAGAAAAAATAGACAGATTTTTAGATGGACCGCTAATTGTTAATGAAGTTATTGACTGGGCAAAAGCTAGGAAAAAAAGAATGTTAATTCTCAAGACCGATATAGCAAAAGCCTATGACTCGGTTTCGTGGGACTATCTTGAGTCAATGATGGTTCAGAAAGGCTTTGGGGCGAAATGGCGGGGTTGGATTCTAGAATGTTTAAAGTCGGGTTCTTCCTCTGTTCTCGTTAATGGCTGCCCTACTCCGGAATTCTCTCTCTCTAGAGGTCTTCGTCAAGGAGATCCTATTTCTCCTTTTCTTTTCACTCTTGTGATGGAAGGTCTTAATGATGCTATTCGAAAGGCGGTGGAAAGTGGTACTTATAAAGGAGTGTTTGTGGGAGAAAACAATGTTGAGCTAACCCATCTTTTTTTTGCAGATGACACGATTTTTTTTGGCGAGTGGTCGGTTGAAAACGTGTTAAATCTCATCAGAATTGTTTATTGTTTTCAGAAAACAGCTGGCCTTAAAGTCAACTTGGACAAAAGTGCTATTTTTGGTATTGGCATAGAGGAAGCTATAGTGAAAGAGATGGCTCTTGTCATTGGGTGTAAAGCTACGAAATTCCCTGCAATATTCCTTGGGCTGCCGGTGGGAGAGAATATGGGACACAAGAAAGCATGGATTGGGCTCATTAACAAATTCAAGAAGAAACTTAGTAAATGGAAACTCAAAACGTTATCCATAGGGGGTCGTCATACCCTTATACGCAACGTGTTGGGCAACTTGGGCACATTCATGTTTTCGTTGTTCAAAGTCCCAAGCGGGGTGATTAAAGAGTTGGAGGCTATTCGAAGAAATTTCTTTTGGGGAGGAACCCAAGATAAAAAGCGTATTCCTTGGGTTAGTTGGGACAAAGTTCAAATGGATTTAGACAAAGGTGGTTTAGGGGTTGGGCATCTCGAAGATATGAACAAAGCTTTGCTAGCCAAATGGTATTGGAGATTTAGAACAGAGAAGGACGCGATATGGGTGAAAATTATTAATAGCATTCATGGGGTTAAGGCGACTATGGGAGACGGTAGTAGTATAAAATATGGTACAACTTGGAAAAGAATTGTTAAAGTGATGCAAAAGTTAAAAGATAGAAACTTAGATCCTAGAAGCAAAATTAAAGTGGAAGTGGGAAATGGTAAATCAACGAGTTTCTGGAATGACTGGTGGATAGGTGAAGGAAGATTGAAAGAAGAATTTCCTAGAGCTTATAACATGGAGACTAATAAAGATTGTACTGTTGAGGAGAAATGCAAAAATAGAGACGGTATGTGGTCGTAGAGGTGTAAGGAGAGAGAAGGTCGAAGTAAAATAGAGGTGGAGGAGTTAGTTCAAAAATTTCCAGGTACCAGACTTATAAACAATGAGGATAGATGGATTTGTAAAGGAGGACCAAAAAACGTGTTCTCGGTGGCGTGGATGAAGACTGAAATGGAAAAGGCTAATCAAAATATTACTGGAAAAAATAGATGGAGTAATTGTGTGCCTAAGCGTATAAATGTTTTGGTCTGGAGAATTTTTAGAGATAGATTGCCAACTAAATTGAATTTGGCAGAAATGGGCTTAACTCAATACACTACCCTGTGTGATATATGCAAAGACGAAGAAGAATCCCTCTTTCATGTACTGTGGAAGTGTAGAAGATCAAAAGAGGTGTGGAAGGGGATTAAAGATTGGTGGAATTTGATCGAATGGAACCCCGTTTGCATGGAAGATGTGTTGGTCGGGTTGGAATCTCAAGGCAGCAGGAAAAAAGAAAAGAAAGTTCTTACTTTGGTGGGTATTGTTACGTTTAATAAACTGTGGCGGTACAGGAATGAGGGTGTCTTTAATAACTCTTTTGTCCCGGAGTCGGTTATTATTGCTAATATCCAAAGAGATACAATTTTATGGCTTGATAATAGAGTTAAAAAAATTGAGATTGAAAGGAGGTTGTGGCTCTCTTGCCCTAGATTAGCAGTTATTTCGATGTAATGGTGTTTGTTTGGCTCCTAGTTCCTTGCTGGGAGTTCTTGTTTTTTTATTTTAATGTAGTTGCCTTTTTCAAATATATATATATATATATATATATATATATATATATATATATATATATATATATATATATATATATATATATATATATATATATATATATATATATGTATGTATGTATAAAGTCCGTTTCAAGAGAGAACCAATATTTTCTTAGGAACCGTAGGAACTTTTTGACAGAAATTTTTTTTTCAAAAAAAATGACATAATAGACCTAGTCGCTTATATTTAAGACTTTCTGTCAAAAAAAATTTGAAAAATAATATGTATACACGAAATGTGCACATATGCACTTTTTTCGCAAATGTGTATATGATCACGTTTCATGCATATGTACACATTTCGTGTATATATATTATTTTTCCAAATTTTTTTTACAAAAGATCTTAAATATAAGTGATTAGGTGTATTATGTCATTTTTTTTGAAAAAAAAAAATTTCAGCCAAAAAATCTTGGAAGATAGATACGAGTTTTTCCAATTGAGATACGATCATCGAGGTAAAAGGGGTTTCACGACATTACAAAAATGTGTTGTTGCATTTCATCTTATGGCTTTAGAGTGACAGTCGATGCAGTTGACGATTACTTGAAGATGTCTGCAAGAACTACATGTGTAAGTATGTATAAATTTTTGTGAGTATATTATCGAGCTTTATGGTGATATATATTTGCGGAAACCCATACGTAGTGATGTTGAAGATTTGTCTACGGCACATCAATCAAAACACGGTTTACCGGGTATACTTGGAATCATCGATTGTACGCATTGATATTGAGAAAATTTTCCAAAGTGGAAAGGGTAATAATACACATGTGGTGATCATGGAAAACCGTCACTAATACTTGAAGTCGTAGCCTCACATGATATATGGATTTGACATGCATATTTTGGAGTTTCAAGGTCCAACAACGACCTGTATGTTCTAGATTCGTCACACTTATTTAACGATATTCTACAAGGCAAGACGTCCGACGTTCCATTTTTAGTGAACGAAGCAGAGTATCGACGTGCTTATCACCTTACGGACAAAATATATCCTAATTATTTTACATTTGTCAAGGTATACCAATGTCCGATTGACGAGAAACAAGTAACATTCACAAAAGATCACGAATCAGCACGGAAAGAGTTCGAACGTACATTTGGAGTTCTTAAAAAGAATTGACATATAGTAAAAACTCAGAACGAGCATGACATCCGTAATATATACGCAAAGTAATGTACGATTGTATCATATTACATAATATCATAATTAAATAAAAAATCGGACTATTTGCACGTATCATCATCACCATATACTACACATGCCTCAACAATTTGTACCTGGTAGTGAACAATATTTTCAAAATTACTAGAAATAGACAATGAGGAAGCCAAGGCCAATATTCGAGACGATTTGACCGAACATGTGTACGAAAATAAATATGATGACAAAACTGACGATGATAATTATGTTTTTTTTAAATGTTTTATTTTAATGTAATGTGTTTTTTAATGTAATGTTTTATCTTAATTAACGTAATGTTTTATTTTAATTAAAAAAATAAAAATTAAATGATAATGTGGAAATTAAATGAAGTCCTAGACCGTTGAGCATTTTCTTGGGAAAATCCTAATGATGTAGTGATGACGTGACGATGCTTTTGGTGTCCTGAGGATGTCCCCATACTCCAAAGCCTAAGGCTGAAATAGCAACAAATGGTAAAGGCATGTGACACCTACTTGGCAAGCATGCCTCCCACTTTTGGGAGGAAGCACCCTCTTAAGCCTTAGAATTGATGCTCTTCAATACCAATAATAAAAAACGAACTTCTTAATTAATACTCTAAAAAACGTTGTAATATATGTTTGTGGAAACTGAGAATCACATGTGAATTGGTTGAAAACCCTATGAGTGATACTTTTGAAAACGCTATATACGATGCTCAAAAACACACTTCATGAAGTTAATCTTCAAAGCCCTATTTGAATTCATCTATTTAGAGAGATGATAGCGACGACAGTGAGACGTTGAAGATACTAGGCAAATTAAACCTGAACCAAAAAAAAAAAAAACAAACGTCAATATTACCTTAAATCATGCCAAAAAAAAAAAAAAAATTGAAACTCAATATACCTTCAATCATGCAGGTTTCAAATTTAGTTTGTTATGAAAAAGAAGGTTTCGCTTTGTAACTTTATAATATGCTACCATAATGCTACTGTCTCATTTATATCCATCAATTTATGGATCTAATGATTAAAATATTAGTTTTATATATATATATATATATATATATATATATATATATATATATATATATATATATATATATATATATATATATATATATATATATATATATATATATATAGACACATCCACATGTCATTTTGCTGTGGAACTTGACAAGCATAATCAATATGGATCTCTCTATAAAACTAAAATAAAAATAATAATTATTATTATTTCCAAAATATATTCAATATTAATCTTATTTTTAATGATGTTATTTATTAAAAACTTGTTTTAACTTTTATATTATGTATTTTTAATAAACAGAAAACAACGGATATAAATTGAAAGGATAAATTTGAAAGTTTTAAGCAAACGAAAAAACTTGTTATACCGCTTAGGAACTTGGCATGAAGCTCTGCAATAAAAATCCTGAAGAAAATTTTGGACCTTAATCTCAAAGCCCATACTAGATGCTCTAAGATTTGATATTTGTGGCACACGCTTTGATTTTTGATATTAGAAATTTAAAGACTAAAGAAATGTGTGGGCTGTTAGTTGAAGCATATCGAAACTATGTTGTAATGGTGGTTATGAGTTAGGACCCAAGAGTGTAAGAAGAAAGGTTCTGAAATTGCCAGACGTCTCAGAGTGAACAGCATCGGTCAAAGTCTTGGCGTACTTCTTTTTGTACTCTGCTTTTATGTACTGCATATCCATCTCTGTCCGAGTCACAATTATTCTCGTCAGTGTCTTTTCATCGGTTCCCAACCCTTTCATTGCTTTTCGCAGCACCTGTGGTTTCCAATCATATATCAACCTTTTACCCTTTTACTTAAACGGTAATCTTAAATAGTTAAATAAACCCTTTTTGTGTGTGTGGGTGTTACCCCCACACACATACGTCTTACATTGGAGGGTTTTTTTAGCACACCCCTACTTAAACTATAAACATAATAACCAACATTCATCGTTTATTTGGAAACTTAGATAACTATAACTAAAACAAATCCAAGAATACAAGTATAATTTTTACATATTATCATTTACTAAAACAATGGAATCACAATATTTTATAAACTACAAGAATGCACCACAATGTAGCCTAAAGTTGTGTTTGTTACTTAGCCAGAGGAGGGACTATACAGGACAAGACCATACTAGACAAGTTTTATACAATTATCTTCCATGATGAGGATAACCGGCAAAAATTAAATATTGAGAGTGGGTCTTTGTCCCACATTTCTGGTCATGGTCCAATGAATGAGAGAAAACACATATGCCATGTCTTGTCATACTTAACAAAGAATGAAAGGTCATGGCCGTGCATAGTGATGAAGCCTAGGATGGGCTAGTAACTACAGTCACCCGTTCTAGTTTTTTGTAATTAATATATTAAATAAACTTTCCCCCCAGAAAGAAAATTTGCATTCAATTTGTCTATTTTTCGCTGCATTTTCATATTTACAAGTCACAAAGGTACACCAAGGCGCTCCCACCGATCCCAAGAATTCAATTCTAGTTCATTTAATGGACTTGATGAAACAAATTAATCTCATAAACCGGTGATTTTTACTTAATGCACGCAAAAGAGAAAGACTTGATAGAGAAAGTCAGGTAAGTAAGGCTTTGCTATTAAATCCTATACATTTACAAATTTACCTATTCGTTTCTTCAACCATACGTCGTTTTCTGAAATATTTGTTAAACATCATGTTTGGACCAACGTGTAGCAGGTCTATCGGTGGAAAGGAAACAACGTACATATTCTAAAGTTTTTATGTGTTCATAATAATACCTTGGCAAAGTACTTCCCGGGATTCTCAGCCGATTGCAAAATTGTGACAAGAGCATACTCAAAGTTTCCAGACGTTTCTTTTTTAATAACCTGCAATAACATCATGGGCTATTGATATTGAAGTAGGATGCTGTAATAAACAAATAAATACCTTCTTGAGTGAGTTCCCATACATATCTTTATATGCAGAACTGACTGCTGCCATGTGTGGTCGGCTTCTTTCACTGAATATGCTTCTAAAAGTCCTCTCATCAGTTCCCAACCTCTTTTCCCCGGCTTTATACAGTGCTTTAGCATCTTTCTCCACCACTTTCCTATCAACTTCTGGCCCTTCACTTCGAGGTATACTTATATATGCAATAAGCAACTGCAAACGCAAACTTAATCACTTTATAATCATGCGTTTTACCCTCATATCCAAAATGGGTTACATGCAACAAATAGCAACCTACTTCCATTCATTTCTTCCTATTACAACTTCATACTTTCATTTCTTCCTATAACGACATTTTACCATACAAAATTTACCCAATTATAGCAATGTCACCCCAATACAAAACTGCTATGGTTCCGTACATTTTTCCAAGTATAATGCCTTAATAAGAAAAAAAAACTATAATGCTATAATTGGGAAGATTTTTCTGGTTACTGCCTTAATGAAAGTAAAGTTATAATAGAAAGAAACTAAAGTACTTTGCTATAATAAAATAAATAAATGAAAGAACGTTACTATCGCTTGCATTAGCCCAATGCAACAATTTCTAATAAGCCTGTGAAAGGTGTACTCATGTAAGCAACGTGATCCTAACATGATCCCAAAAACTGGGGCAGGTCAAAAACGGGATTTAAAATTTTGTAAAAACCAGTTAAGAGTTAATCAAGTAATAGCAACGTTGTTCCATATATTTGTTCATCATAACATTCTACATTTATTTTGATATATTATTACATCACTATACTTTATAAAATCCACCTAATTATATAGGAATGTCATCCAAATACAAAGCAATTCTCATTGTTGTAATTGGGTTAATTCTTCAAGGCACGATGTCTTCATAAGTGCTGTAATTGGTTAGATTTTTCAAAATACAATGTCTTAATGAAAAAAAATTAAAGTACAAAACTACAACGGAAATAAATAAAATTATGATGCTATTACATAAAAATAAATGATAGTACATTGCTATTTCTTGCATTTATCCAAATGCAAAATTGTATAGGCTTTGAAAATACGTCAAAAATGGAACTAAAATTTTCTAAATAGCACTTAAAGGTTAAATTGAACAAAAAGCAATGTACTTTTATATATTTCATTGTTTCAGCATCTTACTTCCATATCGTCCTATTACAGCTTTTTACTTTGAAATCTTCCCATTTATAGCTATGTCATCCAAATACAAAGCGATTTGCATTGCTATAACTACGTAGATATTTTGGATTTAGGTTGAAATTTATCCTCTAGCTATCCTTCACGTGCTCGTTTAGTCACTAAACTTTTTTTTTTGTACTTGTAAGGTCACTATCAAATTTTGTATCATTTGCATCCTTCTCATTGGTCATAGCAGATTTGGCTATTTTTTGCCATGTTTCTGGTGCACATCATTAGTCTACATGTAACACTTAAAATTCCCTTTCTAACATAAACTAAACAACTATTAAGTACTATTAGTTAACAATCGATATTACACAAATAAATAATTTACTGTTAAGAATTAAGAAATATATAATTTAATTGTTAGCATATATGAAATGATTAGCAAGTATTATTAGCTAATAAAGCCAACATGCAAAAACTAGCCAAATTAGCTATTACCATAGTTATCAACTCCTGACTCGACTCGTAAGAGTCATCACACTAAAAAATTTTGTACACAAAATTATATATAGTATCATGTTTAAACATGAATGTCATAAGTTGACTATTTAAGCACATTTTAACTAATATGTTACAAATTCGCTAGTTAGGAGTGAGTCGTACACTCAAAATTCGTTTGAAAGCTTGTGACTCGACTCGTAATAACCTATTACCAATTACACGGATGTAATTAGTGGAAATTTAAAAGCTAATCCGGAGTGACTAATTGAGTACATGCCGAATAGTTGGAGGGTAAAAATTGATGGCAATAGATATTCAATTGACCAGGCATAAAAAGGAGTTTAGTGACCGGATGAATACATGAAGAACAGTTGGAGGGTAAATTTCAACCTAAACCATTTTCTAAATCAGAATGTCCCTACAAGAATAAAACGAATGTGCAATGCTATGATCAGGCAGGTTTTTCAAAGTGCAATGCATTGATGAGAAATTTGATAGTACAATGTTGTAATAGAAATAAATGAAAGAAGGATGTTATAGTACATAAATAAATGAAAGTACATTACTATTTCTTGCATTTAGCCCAATGCAAAATTGTTAGGTGTGTGAAAGGAATAACTAACAGGATCCCAACTATTGGCATAGTTCAAAAGTTAAGGGTTAAATCCTAGAAATAGCAATTTACTTCGACACTTTCATGTATTTTTTATCATACAATCCATCTTTAGTTTGGTCCTATTACATCATTGTCTCATTGTACTTTAAAAAAATCTACATAGTTACAGCAATGTGATCCAAGTACAAAGCATTCTTCGTAGTTATAACTGTGTAGAGTTCAAAGCTTTTATGTCCTAATAAGAGAAAATTTGGAAGTACAATGCTATATAATTGGGTATATTTTTCGGTTTGTGTTTTGGGTAACAATAACAAAGTAATAACAATTAGTAAAAAATAAAGGGAAAATGGTCGATTTCACAAAACTTAAAAGCTAGATTGTTAGATCTCATGAGCTAAGGACCAAAAAGGTGAAAATTTATACCGCTTGGACCCACAAAGCCAAAATATTCATATTTGGACCAGATAAAAATTACACTATACGACAAGGATGAAAAACTAAGTTACTCCAAACAAAATAATGGATGTACATTGGTATTTATTGCTTTTAGCATGTTTAGTAATTATTGCCGATCCTCCTTTTTAAATAGTAAAACGAAAAGTACCTTTTCATGATCGCCAGAGGTTTGGGCTTGAATGTCATGCTCAAGGTAAACTTGGAAAAGTGAAAAGTAAAGTTGTTTAAGTTGATATAATTGTGAGGGAGTCCGGGAACATATAACTTCTGTGGCTGCTTTAAGATCAATGCTGCTACTAAAAGCTTCTCGTAGTATCATTGCATCCCTTCGTGCTGGATCAGGCATCCAAAGTAAGATTGCTTTCTGAAACCATTCAAAACACAGCACTGTACTTTTTTTATTTGTTTACTATAGCATCTTACTTTCAGCTATATTATGAGAAGATAATTGTACCTTAATATCGCCACTGAGCTCTGAAGACAGGCGTTTGGTCAAGTCTTCAGAGTACATAGTTTTATATTCCTGTTCAATCAGAGCGCGCTGTGATGCATCACGATGGGCAAGGATACCGATAAGAGTTATTGTATCACATCCCCAACCTGGATAATACATACCGCAATAATATTTTTATTCCTATCACTCCTTCTGCATAAATATGATAATGCATCATATAAACGTCCACATACTTATTCATTCATGCCATTACACTAATCTTTGAATTTTCATAATTATTACAATTGAATTTGCATCTTCAAAATATTTGGTTCACAAACTCACATCATTTTTCTTAGAAATTTAAATTATATCATGAAAAACAGTTAAAAAACATTAAGCTCCCTCCCTATTACGCAATTTAAAATTTTCAATTCAAATGGGTATTTAGTTCATAGAATATTTTTGAACAAAACTGGAATCCATCAAAGGAATTGAAAAATGAAGGAATCATAATCTCAGACGTTTAGTTGGTGAATATAAGAATGTAAATTGTTATTTATATTCAAATCTTTTTTGTTTATTGTAAGTATATATAATTATATTAAAAAAATCCAATATCTAAAATGAGGGTATTTTGGTCTTTTAATAGAAAAGAAAGAATGTAATTGCATTCCTTCCACCGTCCTTTAGGAATGCTCAATTCCGTCCATTTCAATGCTTCTTTATATGCTCACAATTCACAAACCAATACACAAGTCATTGTAATATTGACTGCAATCCACAGGATCTACTGCACTATAAAAGCTAAAGATGACTTTGAACACCATCTCTCTGTTTTGCTAACATGGAAAGGTATAAAATATATAGAAATACATAGTGTTGAAGTAGACCAATGTCATCCGGTTTTAGTTGATTTGGAAGAGGGAAAATTTAATTTTCCATAAAAATATTGAATACGTGAAACACAAAAACTGGACGAAAGACGTCGTCGTATCATGGCCTAGATCCATCATTGCCAGTGCCACCTAGACTAGTTTTGAGGCAATCTCAGACGCAAAATGAAGCGTATGTTATTTTGGGGGGAAAGATGAAATGGTATGGGAATATGTTAGCAATTAAGCCTCCTAGTTTAGATATATTGCAAAATTTTGAAATGCTTAAATGTATATCACCCTCATAAACGACCCATAAAATCGAAGATCCGAGTGCTAATTCTACATTTATAAAATCCCTATCAAGTAGAATCGTGAAGGCATAAAAATGTAGGAAAACCTGAATCGTAGTGTCGACAGATGTGAGAAAATCAAGAAAACAATGAGAAAAATTATACGGATACATAGAATTATTACGCATACCCTTGAAAGCCTTGTACAATTGCATGGCATCATCACGAGGTGAAGTTAACGCCGCTGGAACTATCAGTGTACCCATCTTGATCCTGATTCGGTGATTCCTCTTCTTCTTCTTCAGACTTCTAGAGCGATCTTTTGAGATTATGATTTAATAACTTTTTTGTCTAAACGTTTTTGTTTTCTTTTTCCTTCTTTCTTACTTGAAACGCAGGAAGCCCCACACATATGAGTTATGACATCCCCCTCCCCCTGTTTGGGTGCTTTTAATATTGAGATATTCACAAAAATACTTATTATATTGTACAATGATTGTTTTGACCCGTCATTTTATTTACTGAAATGACCATTGATTCCGGAATAATGTGTTTGGACTATACCGAAACTGTATCGGAGAGCCCGGGTTTTGGCGGCATATGACAATGTGAGTCGGTAATCTAAAATTTTTTATTCTTATTTAAAAGTGCATTTCAAATATATTTTTTCTGACATAGATTGGGCTTCAAATTGGTCGTTACAGCATTCTCGACACATATTTGAGCAAGTGTCTTGAAATGGTATTTTGAAGTCCCATTTTCTTCCTACATATCTGTTGGTTACACTACAAGGTTAGGGGTTATTACCGGCGACAACTGTCGCCGCTAAAGACCGCAATTGTCGTCGCTAATACCTTTACCGGCGACAAATCGCCGCTAATGCGTCGCCGCAAATAGTTTGTCGCTAATGCTTAAAAATCGCCTCTAATACGTCGCCGGTAATACCCGTCGCCGCTGAAGGCAGACATCGCCGGTAAAGATGTTGCTGCTAATGGTTGAATCAGTTTCCGGTGATGACATGTCACCGGAGATGGCGTCGCCGCTAATGGTATATCTATAACTAAAATGGGTATATCCAACTGAATCCGCGAAGAAAGTTATTCAGCCGCCTCTCTAGCGTTACAATCATGAAAACCCTAATTTTGGAACAATCACTCATATCAAGGAAGATGAACCTGACCAGTTTGAGTTTGAGTTTGAGTTTGAGTTTGAGTTTGAGTTTGAGTTTGAGTTTGAGTTTGAGTTTGAGTTTGAGTTTGAGTTTGAGTTTGAGTTTGAGTTTGAGTTTGAGTCCTGAGTTGTGTGGTAAGGTTCAATTTTTATACAACATTAGTTTTCTTGCAGTTTCAAGTTCATTAATATTGTTATGGTTTATGGTCGAATAATTTGTTGATTCTGATGTTTCTAAACTACATGTGACAACTGATCTTCATAGTCAGTGACAACTTAAAGGTAACTTAGGCAACATCTTCTTAACGGTTTTCGTGGACGGAAACAAACAAATTCTAGGAATCTAGATGTCATATCTAGAATGGACAAGGGACTGACTTTCTTTTAAAAAGTTGATTTACGATCAGGATATCATCAAGTCGGGGTAAAAGAGGGTGAAATTGATGACATTCTTGTTTATTCGAAAAACGAGGAAGATCACGAGCTCCATTTGTGGGAAGTGTTGCAAGTCTTGAAGAAAGAAAAGCTCTAGTTCTCCAGGTGTGAATTTTGGCTTCAAGAGGTATAATTCTTTGGGCATATTGTGGCTTGTGAGGGAATAAAGGTGGACCTAATAAAATTAGAAGTCATGATGAAATAGGAACCCTTAAAGACTCTGACCGAAGTAAGAAGTTACATTGGGTTGGTTGGGTACTATCAGTGATTCATCAAAAACGTTTCTCGTATAGTTGTGTCGTTATAAGAAAAGATATAAAGTTTGTGTGGGACAATAAACAAGAGGAAGCCTTCTTCCTATTGAAACGCAAGTTTTGTGGAGCTCATGTTCTCTCTCTACTTGAAGAAATGGACGATTTTATGGTATATAGTGATGCGTCTAGCAAAGGCCTCGATTGAGTGCTTATGCAACAAGGTAGAGTCATCACGTATGCGTCAAGGCAATTGAAAGATGCGGAGACCCGTTATACGACTCATGATTTGAAATTGGCACTATAGTCTTTGCTCTTAAAATTTGGAGGCATTATTTGTACAATACAAAGTGAAAGTTGTACACCGATCACAAGAGCATTCAATATGTTTTTACCCAAAAAGAATTGAATATGAGACAAAGAAGATGATTAGAGCTCATAAGAGATTAGAAATCATATACCACGAAGGGAAGGTGAATGTTGTCGATGATGCATTGAGTCGGAAAATCATGAAAACACCATCAAAGGGAGGTCTATGAGAATATAAGTAGTGTCAAATCTAATCCAACAAATTAAATATCCCGACATGGAAGCTTTGAAAGAGGAAAATGTTAGGAGCAAAAAACTTGGGAGAAAGTGTAAGTTCGGAGATGATCTCTGATGGTTGAAAACCTTTATGGGACGAATTTGGATCCCAATGTATGGAGGTCACCGCAAATTGGTGTTGGAAGATTCCCACAAGTCTAAGTATTTCATTCACCTCGAGAGTACTAAGACGTATCTCGATTTAAAGAAATACTATTGGTGCCTCAGAATGAGAAAGAGAATGGCAAATTACATATTCAAATGTGCAACTTGTGCATAAGTGAAATCCAAACATCAAGTACCATATGAAAGCGCACAATCATTGCAAATACCGAATGGAAAATGGGACGATATTACCATGGAATTTGCAGTAGGATTATCGATGACGAACAGGGGCGTGATGCTTTTTGGATCATTGTGGATCGGTTGATAAAAAGTGCTCATTTTCTTGCAATCAAATAATATACGCCACTTGAGACATTGGCAAAGTTGTATGTTTATAAAGCGGTTAAGTTACATGGAGTACTATCCGCAATAGTGTCCGATCGAGATGAAAGATTTACTTCAAGATTTTGGAAGTCATTGTAATAATAGATGGGGACACAAGTCAACTTGAGCATGACATATCATCCTCAAATGGATCATGAAAGTGAAAAAACCATTCAAACATTTGAGAATATGTTGAGAGCTTGTGTAATCGATTTTAGCGGGAAATGGGAAAAACATTTACCATTAGTGGAGTTCTCCAACAACAATAGCTACCATACTAGCAATAGAATGCCTCATTTTGAAGCCTTATATGGTAGAAAGTGTAGAACTCCAACATGTTGGTTGGAAACCAGAGGGCTCAAGCTTACAGGGCCGAAATTGGTTAGAGTCACCAATGAAAAGATCAAGGTAATTCAAGAAAACATAAAGACGGTTCAAGATAAACAAAGAAGTTACTCGAACTTGAAAAAGAGACCTTATGCCATGGAAGTTGGAGATTTGGTGATGTTTAAAGTGTCACCGTGGAAAGGGGTGATGAGATTCGGAAAGACAGATACATTAGACCTTTCAAGATTTTGAAGATGATGGGGATTCAAGCTTTCAAATTAGAATTACCACTGGAGCTTCAAGGTATTCATCAAACCTTTTATGTTTGCTACTTGAATAAATTTCATGGTAAGTTAAATGATGTGATTGTTGGAATAATGTCCAAGGTCATAACAAATTGGTAATGACTTTCCATTAATAGCAGGGTCCTTTTTGGGTTGCCCCCAATAGTCAAATGGTAATATGGTTAATTAAAGAAAGAAAGAGAAAATTAGTTTATTAATTTATCATGGGATGATAAATTAATTGGAAACTAGTTTGGTATTAATTATAATTCATTTAGAATTAATTATAATTGATCTGTAATTAATTGGAATTGATTTAGAATTAACTTGGCAATTAATTAAAGTGCAGGGGATAAAATGTAATTATTCAAAAGTTGAACAATGGAATGTTCTAGACCCTTAGAGAGGGGGGACGAAATCTGGATGGAGTATCCAGAAGATTTCGTCCCATATGGGTGGGATTAAGGAGGAGTTTTGATTCCTGATTTGATTGGATTGTTTCCTTGATTATCACCGATCAAACCTGCCTTATTTCTGTTGGATTAGGTGTCTAAGCCATGACTAATAATTAAGTATTTACCTAATTAATAGTAGCATAGTCAATTTGGGTTGCCCTCATAACTGGAGGTTTGGTAGAAAGTTCAGTAGAGATAAAGATCGATTTATTATGTGATTAATAAATCGATAGAAATAAAAAAGAATAGTTTGTTAATACATTAATGTGTTTATATATTAATTAGAAACTATAGTAATTGATTAATAATTAATCAAGTATTAATTGGATTAATTATGTGGCATTAATTGGATTAATTAAGAGGACAGGGGCTAAAGTTGTTCCAACTCGAAAGTTGAAATGACACGCGTGGTGCGCCCAGGTACGAGCCGCGGCGCGCGTACCAGTAATCCGGAAAATGGCTTAGAGATAGGGTTTATCTCTGTTTGAAAGTCAAACGAGGTTTATCTCTAAGGGTCATTTGGTTGCCTATAAATAGGGACCCCTGGACCTCATAATTTGTTGCGAATTCTCTCCTCTCTCTCTGATAATTTCAAGATCCACAATCCTCCTAGCTTGGGTGTGACTTTCATTTGAGGCAGGATATTTTTGCTGCTCAGCTTCCAAGAAACTTAAGGTTGGTTTTCTGTTTTAATCTTTAAGTTCTTTATTGTTGGCCTTTAGGAAGCTCGTTATATGTTCAATAGTAGAAAACATAGATCCTCATAGGTTGCATGTGAACATAGGTTTTTAGTTCATGGTTTGCAGAAAACTTTCAGTGGTATCAGAGCCAGGTTCTTGTTTTCTTGTTGAATAGTTATAACTGTTTTAGGGTTTAATGCTTATGAACCCTAATTTTTATGTGGCTCGATTTCTAGGATTAGGGTTTTGGAAACCCTAATCCCCCTTAGTAATTTTTTCGATTTTGCCTTTAGGGTTTTAGAAGGTTTTCTATTTTTGGTAACTTTAATTGGTTAATTAAATGGATAACCTTAAACCCATTGTTTGAATTCGAAATTTAAGGGTTTAATGTAACGACCCGGCTCTCCATAGCCTGAGTTTTTACAAGATAATATAACCAGGGATCGTCCCATGATCCAAGCCGAGCGTTACCTAAACCTGCAAAACCACATAAAATAAAAGGCTAAGCTATAAAGCTTAGTGAGTAATCGAATCACAGTATGGCCTAAATAGCCACACTCGTTTCACAGACTTATTTTACTACACTTGATCGTCATACGATCTTTTCCTTTCTCATACATCATACTGTGAAACTACCGTATTACCCGACGGAACTCACTTCTCTCGTACACTCTTACTATACTTTCTTCTACTACCTGGTAGCTTATATCGTTACCGTACTGTCTAACGTTACTCACTTACTATATCTTTCTGTACTTTTACTGTCTGGTAATTTATAAATTACCATACTGTCTATCTTTTGGTAACTTATGTGTTACCATGCTGTCTGTTTTTCTTTACTTTCTGGTAACTAATAGCATTACCGTTGCTCACTTACGGTATTGTATACCGTTCTATATTTTATTATGCCGCCTATTTTATTATACGGCTATTCATTCGTAGCTACTATGTTATAAGTGTTTACCGGTTCCGTACCGGGTTATCTGTTGATACTATTCTTCTTAACCAAATTCATTATTTGGTACTGTCTATACGATTTTCTATGCTTGTTTTATGGGATATCCATATCTCCTTTATTTTATTAAACCAATACCGGTGCAACATATGGAGCTGCACACAGTATTTACACATTATCTTTTTCCATGTCGTATGTCATTCTTTTGCATTGACACTACATTACTGGTTAATCACTCTACTTAGCATCACCCCGTGATACACTACTTCTCCTGGGCCAGACTCGTCAAACGAGCCCGTAGCATATCTACTTTCCTCGTAACTACTAACACATAAATCATAACTGTACTATACTGTATTTTATTCAATAATCTCTTTCTACTATAATTTAACACACGTATAAACTACTAGGGAGACACGGTAGCGATTACTCACTTGAGTTTGGTGCTTTCCCAGAGTCCTGACACGGTCCTCGTTCCGGACTTCTAACAGCTCCCGAGCACCTCGACGCTAGCTACCGCTGGCTCCTTACTTCTTACTATCATCTCTCAACGTATACTCCTTACCAGAACACTCTCTTATATCGTATATGTGTTTCGTGTGTGTTCTGCCTCAAAAATGAGGCTTGTGCCTCGTATTTATAGCCTCTGGAACTTCGTCGCGTCGCGACAAGCCCTCCCGTCGCGTCGCGATGACTCACCTCGAATGATTGCCTGATTGCGCAATTTACGGCGCAATTTACGGACGTGCTGACAGCCGTCGCGTCGCGACCACCATGGCCGTCGCGTCGCGAGGCGCCGACACAAAAAAGTGTCACTTTTTTCGCTTTTTACTCCGTTTTGACTCCTAGGCTTTGATCGTTAGATTTTTCTTATCTCATAATGACCTTAACATCGTTATTTGGTCACACTAACGGTTAAAACGTTCTTACTTTTTGATCTACAGTCCCTTCCGGGACACGGGTGTCACAATCCTTCCCCCTTACAGGATTTCGTCCCCGAAATCTCAGTAATCTCTCAAACTAACTCTTATGTACCTATGTACATATTCTTCTACATACTTAGGTATTTTTTTACCATACTACATTTATCATTACTTGTTTTCTCTTTCGTTACTCATACTTGCTTGACTTATACTTTCGGGTACAAGTGTTCCCGTACATCTTACTCTTTTTATAACATAATTTTATGTTTGTTATATTTTCTACCAGATTACCCTGATTCCTTCGTGATTCCATCAGCATCAATACATATCATGTGATTATGATGATACTATATGTACTGATTCTAATGTTACACTAGGTTTCCTGGCTCGCTGGTTCTCTTTACTCATATACTGCATGGTGTAACATACTTATATTTTTTTTAAAACTCACTAATCCCGTACACATTCGCTTTCTCATATACTTACTATTGTGACTTTTATTACCACATAACTACTTTCATACTTTCCAACTGAAGTTATATTTTGTTACAGTTGGGTCTTTCGTTCTTTTAAAAATTGCCTTTTTACTCTTTCTAGTCATAAAGTGACTCTATTATACTTTAAAAAAATTTATATACTCTAGTCATGAAAAATGACTCTTTTAGGAAAAATCTTTTTCACTTCTTGGTCATAAAACGACTCTTTTGTTAAAAATTTCTATCATAACTTTTGGTCATTTAAAGGACCCTTAATCTTCTTTGGTTATAAAATAACCCTCATTTTAAAAATACCTCTTTCTTTAACTATTTTCTTTCTCTTAGCATAAGACCAACTGATACTCATGAAACTCATTCTACTAGCTCCCCTCGCGGGACAGAACAGATCTGTCCGCTAGGTTATGCTCATTCTGTCTCCCCTTTGTGACTTGGAACAGATTCAAGCACAAGGGTATACTAAGCTTGACAACTACTTCGCGAAGGGAGGTACCATCCCAGTAGTGTCTTCTTGGCTTCCTTAATGGCGAAAGCCTGTCCGGACCTCTTTCTTTTCTCTTCTCGATTGTCATTCGTTTCAAATTGGTCTTAGCTAAACTAAAACATCTTTCACTCTTATATAGAGCGAATCTCATAGCTTTTCAAAACTCTTTTCAAATCTCATATCTTTTAAAACTCTTTTCTGAAACATAGTTCAGACTCATAAAACATTTTAGCTCATATGTTGAGTTACTATTTTAGCTTTTTACAAACTTCTTTCAAATCTTTAGCCCTTACGTAGAGCTACTTTATGATTACTTTTATCTTTATATCTTACATTCTTGTTGACTTTTCATATTTTCAAAAATATCTTATGGCTAAAAGCCAACTCTTTTCTTTATAGCTTTCTTTTACTTTCTCAAAATTGTTTACTTAAACTGTTTCTTGTCTTAAAACTGCTTGCTTTCCTATTTACTCGTTACCATGTTCTTTTTATTTTTTCAGCTTTCTTATATTACTCTTATGAGTATACTGCTTATCTTCTTTGGTACCTTATGTACCATTCTCATGTTTTAGTATTTTCTTGTAGCTCTTATTTCTCACTTACTTTCTTGTTTATATTTTTAACAAGTTATCTTATCACTGTTCTTACTATTCCCTTCTCCTTGAATTTCTAAGGAGTTCTTTAACACTCATATTGAGTTACTATGTATATTTTGCTTTATCTTTATCTATCTTCTCATCACAATATTTTTGTGATATTTACCCATCTCTCTCCTTATCACAATATGTTTGTGATATTTACCTATCATTAGGTAATTTACATATACCTACTGATTTGAGTCTAGGAATCTTTTCTACTGACACCTAGTTCACTCAAATCTCGGCTCTGATACCATTTGTAACGACCCGGCTCTCCATAGCCTGAGTTTTTACAAGATAATATCACCAGGGATCGTCCCATGATCCAAGCCGAGCGTTACCTAAACCTGCAAAACCACATAAAATAAAAGGCTAAGCTATAAAGCTTAGTGAGTAATCGAATCACAGTATGGCCTAAATAGCCACACTCGTTTCACAGACTTATTTTACTACACTTGATCGTCATACGATCTTTTCCTTTCTCGTACATCATACTGTGAAACTACCGTATTACCCGTCGGAACTCACTTCTCTCGTACACTCTTACTATACTTTCTTCTACTACCTGGTAGCTTATATCGTTACCGTACTGTCTAACGTTACTCACTTACTATATCTTTCTGTACTTTTACTGTCTGGTAATTTATAAATTACCATACTGTCTATCTTTTGGTAACTTATGTGTTACCATGTTGTATGTTTTTCTTTACTTTCTGATAACTAATAGCATTACCGTTGCTCACTTACGGTATCGTATACCGTTCTATATTTTATTATGCCGCCTATTTTATTATACGGCTATTCATTCGTAGCTACTATGTTATAAGTGTTTACCGGTTCCGCACCGGATTATCTGTTGATACTATTCTTCTTAACCAAATTCATTATTTGGTACTGTCTATACGATTTTCTATGCTTGTTTTATGGGATATCCATATCTCCTTTATTTTATTAAACCAATACTGGTGCAACATATGGAGCTGCACACAGTTTTTACACATTATCTTTTTCCATGTCGTATGTCATTCTTTTGCATTGACACTACATTACTGGTTAATCACTCTACTTAGCATCACCCCGTGATACACTACTTCTCCTGGGCCAGACTCGTCAAACGAGCCCGTAGCATATCTACTTTCCTCGTAACTACTAACACATAAATCATAACTGTACTATACTGTATTTTATTCAATAATCTCTTTCTACTATAATTTAACACACGTATAAACTACTAGGGAGATACGGTAGCGATTACTCACTTGAGTTTGGTGCTTTCCCAGAGTCCTGGCACGGTCCTCGTTCCGGACTTCTAATAGCTCCTGAGCACCTCGACGCTAGCTACCGCTGGCTCCTTACTTCTTACTATCATCTCTCAACGTATACTCCTTACCAGAACACTCTCTTATATCGTATATGTGTTTCGTGTGTGTTCTGCCTCAAAAATGAGGCTTGTGCCTCGTATTTATAGCCTCTGGAACTTCGTCGCGTCGCGACAAGCCCTCCCGTCGCGTCGCGATGACTCACCTCGAATGATTGCCTGATTGCGCAATTTACGGCGCAATTTACGGACGTGCTGACAGCCGTCGCGTCGCGACCACCATAGCCGTCGCGTCGCGAGGCGCCGACACTAAAAAGTGTCACTTTTTCCGCTTTTTACTCCGTTTTGACTCCTAGGCTTTGATCGTTAGATTTTTCTTATCTCATAATGACCTTAACATCGTTATTTGGTCACACTAACGGTTAAAACGTTCTTACTTTTTGATCTACAGTCCCTTCCGGGACACGGGTGTCACATTTAAGATAGGTTAAAATTAATTTGAATAATTTAGTAATACATATCTACATTTGAATTAATTTAATTAATTGTTAATTAAAAAGATAATTCAAGGGATTTAATTAATTTTTTATATTTGTGAAAATTAAAGATAAATTCGGAAAAATATTTTAAATGTTTAAAATATTAAGATTTAATTAATTTAATTGATTGTTAATTAAAGGATGATTAAATCGACCTTTAAAAAAAAGGTTTAATTTAATTTTAAATTTAATAGTTAAATTTGGAAAAAATTAAAAGATAAACCTGAAATATTTTAAAGGGTTTTAAAATACATCTTATATATATATTATTAAAAGTTAATACTATATGTATAAGATAAAATTGGTTAGTCAAATCAATAGTAGGCCTCATTCACGAAGCTGATCTATAAAGTGGGTATAAGGAGACTACCTATAAAATGGCGGTCTAATGGGTGAACACTCTCACCCACCGCTCGCCTGATCAGTGGAGGGTCGTTAGCCGAACGGGTTTGATAGGACCGCGTAATCATTAAAAGTATAATGATCAAAGTACTAGAACCTTTACAAAATCCCAATCTAGTTACTTTAAGAAAAATGTGAATTTGATGCTAATCCATGAAATTGCACATTGCACTTTATGAAACGTTGGTGGAGCGTGTGTGGTTTACCGGCACACCAATGAGGGTTCATAAAAAGTAGCGATGGGTGTCTCGGGTGTTATCATTGTTGATAGAGCGTGTGTGGTTTACCGGCACATCAATTTGAGATGGTAATGGACCCCGAGAGTGCCAAGCTAATTTGCATGGTTATTGACACCCGGTTTGTGATCCTCGGCATCCTAGTCACAAACGGTGGGGCATATGTGAGATTAAACATGCTATTGAACAGTTCAATAAATCTCAAAAGAAACTAGGAATTCTATTATAATAAGATTATTTTCCGCAGTGGAATTGGCTGAATCGTCATTCACCTACCTTTATAAAATTTGCATATAGATTACGGCATCCCTCTTCTATGTTGTAAATTGTTATAGTTGGATCCTAGCCTTATTTTATATTGGGTTATTATAAGGACTGACAAGTATCTTATTAAACTTACCTTCTTTTATAGATGTCTTCTGCTGATCAATCCGCTCCCCACTCCAACTCCAGTGTTCCCTCAATCCTCTCAATGTGTTCCAAGGTTCAATTGAACGGGACAAACTACAATGACTGGATTAGAAATATCAAGATGGCTCTGAGGTACGAGAACAAATAGTATGTTCTCGAGACTGAGCTTGTCGATATTGACCCTGAAACTGCTACTCCCGAGGAACTTTCCTCAGACCAAAAGCATTCTGATGATGCGACCAAAGTGGCCTGCATCATGATCGCCACAATGAACCCTGAATTGCAAAGGATATACGAAGACTACTGGCCCTTTTAGATGCACAAGGAGCTTGCGGAAAAGTTCTGCAAGCAAGAGCGCATCGAGAGGTGCGAGGTGGTCAAGGACTTCATGAGCGGCAAGCCTAGAGATGGAGAGTCCATCTGCACTCATGTGCAAAGAATGCAAGGCTACGTGGAGCGGCTTAGGAAGCTTGCGATGCATGTACACGAGGAGTTGGTCGTGGACATAGTGCTTAACTCTTTGCCGAGTTCTTATGACCAGTTCAGGCTGGCTTACCATTTGAACAACAATTAGGCTACCTTGTCTGAGTTGCATCGTATGATTCGGACTGCTGAGGAAGGGATGAAGGGTAAAAGTGTACCCTTAGTTAATCAGCCTGTCTTAGCCATTGGAAGTGGCAAAGGAAAGAAAAGGAAGGGCCCTCCTAATCAAAATTGGAGGGAGAAGGTTCAGGTCGGGTCGTCTAGCAATGGCTCGAGAACCAAGTCTTCCCACATTCCTTGTGTGGCCAACCCCGATGAAGCCAACTGTTTTTATTGCAAAGAGAAGGGCCATTGGAAGAGAAGATGCCCCAAATACTTGTAGGATGTCAAGGATGGGAAAGTAAAGCCATCTACGTATATATACTATCTCTAAAAACTCACCATCTTCTAATTTTTGGGTCCTTAATACAGGATGTGGGTTTCACATTTGTTCTGATTTGCAGGGCCTAAAGGAAAGCAGGGAGGTGGAGCACGGTAGACTGAACCTGATCATGGGCAATAGGAGATCGTCCCCTGTTACCAAGATCAGCGTTTATAGTTTAGTGCTTAGTAGTGATGTTAGCTTAGAGTTATTTAATTGTTACTATTCACCAGAAATGGCAAGAAACATTACTTCATTTCACGCATTATTCAGACAAGGATTTCAATTTTCATTTGATAATAAAATTGGTTCTATTTCTGTATTCAAAAATGGTATTTTGATTTTTACTGCTTATCCGTGTGATGGTGTGTATGAAACTGTTGAATGTGTTGACAATTTAGGACATAGTGTAAATTATATTGATTCTACTAAAGGTGTAGAAAAGGCATGTCTGTGACATAGTCGGCTTGGGCACATCAGCAAGAAACGCATCGCCCAACTCCAAAAGGATGGAGTGTTGGAATCATTCGACCTCAGGTCGGATGATATATGCGAATCTTGTCTGTTAGGCAAGATGACTAAATCACCTTTCAAAGGGTCTTTTGAAAGAGGTGAGGGTCTGCTGGACATCATTCACACGGATGTGTGTGGTCCATTCAGATCAACCACAAAGGATGGCACGCAGTTCTACGTGACCTTTACTGACGATTTTAGTAGATACGGTTATATCTACTTAATCAAGCATAAGTCAGATACCTTTGAAAAGTTCAAAGAATTTAAGAACGAAGTAGAGAATCAATTAGGCAGGAAGATAAAGATGCTCAGGTCCGACAAAGGCGGAGAGTATCTTAGTATCGAGCTCCTAGACTATCTGAAGGTATGCAGAATAGTTTCGCAGTTGACACCTCCTAGAACACCACAGTTGAACGGTGTTGCCGAGAGGCATAACCGAACCCTGTTAGACATGGTTTGTTCCATGATGAGTCGAGCTTCACTTCCCATTCACTTCTAGGGGTATGCCTTAGAGACTTCCGCCCATATCCTCAATCTTGTCCCTACTAAGAAGGTTGCTAAAACACCTCATGAAATGTGCACGGGGAAAGTTCCCTCTTTGGCACAATCAAAGTCTGGGGTTGTGAGGATTTCGTTAGACGAGAGACTCAAGACAAACTCGCAGAAAAAAGCGAAAGGTGTTTTTCCTTGGTTATCCCAAACAGTCCTTTGGATATCTATTCTACAGACCAAGCGAGGACGTGGTCTTTGTAGCTAGACGAGAGGTCTTTCGAGAGAGAGAGAGCTCATATTCAAAGAGGACAGGGGGAGTACCATTGATCTTGAAGAAATTCAAGAGTCATCAGGTGACGCAACCTTAGGAGAAACTAGCAACCAACATGAGGAAGAAGTTCCTGTTGGTCCGACTGATGTATCCTTACCTCTTAGGCGCTCCGGTAGGGTTAGCATGCTACCCGAGTTTTATGGTTTCCATATAACTTCGGATAGGGACACGTTTGTCAGTGATAGGACACTGATAAACTTGGATGAACCAGCTAACTACCAGGAAGCAGTGGCGGGCCCTGAGTCTGCCAAGTGGAAAGAGGCCATGGATAGCGAGATCAAGTCCATGTATGACAATCAAGTTTGGAACTTGGTTGACAACGTACCGGGTCGAAAGACAGTCGGGTGCAAGTGGATCTTCAAGAAGAAGACCGATATGGACGGAAAGGTACACACTTTCAAGGCAAGACTGGTTGCGAAGGGCTTTACTCAAACCCCAGGGATTGACTATGACGAGACCTTCTCACCAGTAGCCAAGATAAAGTCTATTAGGATAATGCTGGCCATAGCTGCATTTCATGACTATGAAATTAGGCAGATGGATGTCAAAACCGCTTTTCTTAATGGGAAGTTCACTGAGGATGTTTACATGAATCAGCCAGATGGTTTTGTTGATCCAAAATATCCCAATAACGTGTGTAAGCTTGAAAGATCAATCTACGGATTGAAGCAAGCGTCTCACAGCTAGAATCTTTGTTTCCATGAGAAAGTCAAAGATTTTGGTTTCTCTAGGAGCGAGTATGAACCCTGCGTATATGTCAAGGCTAGTGGGAGTATAGTCACCTTTCTGTTATTGTATGTTGATGACATACTGCTAATGGGAAACGATATTCCAACCTTGCAAGATGTTAAGGCTTGGCTTGGGAAATGTTTCGCCATGAAGGACCTAGGAGAGGCTGCTTATATTCTCGGGATAAGAATATTGAAAGATAGGAAGAAGAGACTAATTAGACTTAGTCAAGGTACATACTTGGAAAATGTACTAAAGAGGTTTAGTATGAAAAATTCCAAGAAGGGAGAGCTGCCTATCCAAAGTAATGCAAAATTGAGTATGACTCAAAGTCCGAGTACAGACGAAGAAATAGCTGACATTAGTCGGGTACCATACGCTTCGGCTGTGGGGTCGATCATGTACGCTATGACGTGTACTCGCCCTGACGTGGCCTTTGCCCTGAGCATGGTCAGTCGGTACCAGGGTAACCCTGGAAGGGCGCATTGGATAGCTGTAAAAAATATACTCAAGTATCTGCGAAGGACAAAGAACATGGTGTTAGTCCTCGGTGGCAGTGATACCTTGAGAGTTGAAGGATATACAGATGCCAGCTTTCAGACAGATAGAGACAGTGGTCGGTCTCAGTCGGGCTGGGTATGCCTTTTGAATGGTGGAGCAGTTACTTGGAAAAGTTCCAAACAAGAAACGGTGGCTGATTCTACGTGCGAATCAGAGTACATAGCAGCAAGTGAAGCGTCAAAGGAAGCGGCTTGGCTGAAGAACTTTATCGGTGACCTTGGAGTAGTCCCGAGTATTCAGGAGCCTTTGGAACTGTTCTGCGATAACGAAGGTGCCGTCGCCCTGACAAAGGAACCGCGAGACCATCGAAAGTCCAGGCATATCGACAGAAAGTACCACTACATAAGACATAGAGTAGAAGAAGGTCACCTCCTTGTAAAGAGGGTATCATCGGAAGATAATCCTGCAGATCCCTTGACAAAGGCTCTGAGTAGGATTAAGCACAATCAGCATGCTAGGAGCATTGGATTGAGAGATGATATAAGTTTTTGTAATTAGATAGGTTTCTGAAACTTGTAACATGTTATTGTATTTGATTTTTGTGATTTAATAATGGAGATTTATTAATGAGTAATGGTTTACTACTTTTGTCAATACTTTATCATTGTGTTTCATTTTGCATGTTTTACTTCCTGAATAATTGGATTATTCAAATATCCACAGTCGCTCATACTTTTAGGGAGTAAGTATGAAGTAAGACTATCAATGAATTGGTTGTAGATTGTCTAAGGAGTTAGACATTGCAATAAGATTTCTGCAACATTCATGAGTACTTGGAAATGAAGATTTGAGTATTGGATAAACCCGCGCTCAATGGATTGCTTCATGGATTACATCACAAGCAATGTTGAGACGATAATATCTTTTGATCTTTAAGCTAAGACATATGAGTTATGATTAACTAAGCGGTTGTTCATTGATAATACGAAAACGCATAGGTAACTCGGTGTCATAAAAGTGTTGTTATTGGTGATTTGTCTCGTAAAAGACATAAGTATATGAGTCGAAGCTTATTCGTCTCTTGACCCTGACGGGGAACAGATATCTGTAGGCCTCTCGATGAATTTGAAGTTGATTAAAATGGTTGGCCAACCGGGACTAAATTGGTAGTCTAAGAGTCATATGCAAATCGGAAATCGAGGAACAGTGAATCAGACCAGGATTGATTTTTAATCCATGTCTTGAGTTTGAAAATATCTTGTTGGACGGAGGATCATCTGATCACTTATCTATGGACAGAACTGATTAGATCAGAGTTTCACATCAGTTTCTAGGAAGCTACATATGCTGGTTAATTAGAGGTTAAATTGGTAATTATAGTCATAGACTTATCCAAGTGGGAGACTGTTGGATTAGGTGTCTAAGCCATGACTAATAATTAAGTATTTACCTAATTAATAGTAGCATAGTCAATTTGGGTTGCCCTCATAGCTGGAGGTTTGGTAGAAAGTTCAGTAGAGAGAAAGATCGATTTATTATGTGATTAATAAATCAATAGAAATAAAGAGGAATAGTTTGTTAATATATTAATGTGATTATATATTAATTAGAAACTATAGTAATTGATTAATAATTAATCAGGAATTAATTGGATTAATTCTGTGGCATTAATTGGATTAATCAAGAGGACAGGGGCTAAAGTTGTTCCAACTCGAAAGTTGAATTGACACGCACGGCTTGCCCAGGTACGAGTCGCGGCGCGCGTACCAGTAATCCAGAAAATGGCTTAGAGATAGGGTTTATCTCTGTTTGAAAGTCAGCATACCTGGCCTTTGACGTGCCCTGAGTAGCCAGTCGTTCCTCGAGCATTGCCCATAGCTAAGCTTTAATAGTACCAAAGAACTGAGGTATCGCAGCCAACACTTCTCGCGAGACCTCCTCCACTATCAGGTTGCGGAGATTTTCGTCAGTCAGTCCTCCCCCACTCGAGGCACCCGCATCTGGCCCACCTTTACTTTGAGTGACTGCCATTCTGAAATGCGCAACAATTTTAATATCAATACCCGGGTCACTCCTATCTACCCAACTACTTGACTTTCTAGGACTTTGGCTGACTACTCTTGACTCAAGCGTGAATCCTATGCTTTCGGTAGTACTGGCCTGGTACTACCTTCCACACCTATTCGCCCTTGTTCCAAGTTTATCAACCATCCTCCTAAATTGTCGCACATACGCTAAAACCACTTCCTATGAATCCTGTGATCATGCACCGTGGTGCCTAATCATTGACTTAATTCTCCTTCCCACACGTGCCTAAAAGAACTACTGCTAACGTCGTCGAGTCGCCTCAAGGACGCACAGCCGTACACAATCGGGAATAAGACAGACGTTTGAATAACTGATCCTACCCTAAAGTCACAACCAAACAAGGAACAGCCAGTAAGGCCAGACCAAAAATTCTCAAGCTATATTACCCTAATTATATATAACCTACCAGCATTCACTAAGCAACCTAACGACAGTAGCATAACATTCCAAAGTAGCACACATGGCACAAAACAGTCTACAGAGTATATTATCCAGGCAATTTTTTTTTATATCCTAGCACAATACATTTTATCACATAACACAACATTGGCATGGGTAATTGGGAATCACATAAACTTACTTGAGCTCGGTTGACGGTTCGCATCGCATCTTCCTTTAATTTAATTTAACCTTCCAAAAACATTTTCTTAACAAAATCGCTCAGTCCTAAGTTTGAGTTTGGATTCCCAATACAGTTCATCCAAATCCCTCAAAGCTAGCTCTGATACCAATTTGTAACGCCCCAATTTCAAAAAATTATAAAAGTTCATTTATTATCAAGGTTCCACAATAATTATTCCAAAAAGTAAAACTGTTCGACATATTTATTAAATCAACAGCGGAAACATTTGAAAATCATAACATAGTTAATTAAAATAAATCTCTTGTATGCGATGCGCTGCCGTCAAGCCTTGCCCTTCCCTTTGTCATTCGAAATACCTGAAATCTTATAAAATCAACGGGTAAGCTTAAAGCTTAGTGAGTCCACAAATTTACCATACATGCCCACATATTAAACAACCGGTCCTCGAGAACGACCTGACCCTACCCGCCATACAACAGCTACGGGCATCCATCATACAACAGCTATGGACACGGGAAGGTTCTACCCATCATACAAGAGCTATGGGTTCCCGGTTATGGCCCAGCCCATCATACAACAGCTATGGGATAAGGCAATAGTCCAACTCGCTATACAACATCTACGAGAGGACACGCATCAGTACTGAGCCCAACAACAATTAATCACATATATATAGAGCAAATCATATAACTGTAAATAACATACAAGATGCCTAACATGCAACATCATATAGTAAGGTGAGGATACTCACCTGATTCGAAACCACATAGATATACTCTAATATCCCCCACTTAGCTCGTCCACACACCTATATCACACATACACAACATGTCAAGCGCTGACTAAACTCCTATAGACTTGCCTAAAAGTCAGACCCAACGTTTGGTAACCAACATTGTCGAAAATAAGCTTTGGGTCAAACAGCCGCTCGCCGCGGCACGACCTTTCTCTTACGTGTTGCGGACTATCATTACACTTACGGGGTTTTACTCGAACCCACGTCGCCGACATAGCCTGTCCGTGCCGCAGACTCGTATAAATCCAAAGTCTTATTAGCCCTTAATCAGTTCAATCATCGGCTAGGGTTTCACTCTATACCCTTCCTAGGATCTGAAACTACCCTAAGGTCATTTCCTTATGGACATGCAAGTCCATGCATGTCCTTGGTCCAAACCCTAATTGGTACAAATTATCTAAGACTACTAACCAATGGATAACACCATAAGACGGGATAAAATGAAGTAACAGAAAGGTAGATCCTCTAATTACCTTGCTTCTGAAATAGCACACGCTCGATTACAAGCCTTTCCCCACGTTGTATCTCCTCCTTCCAAACTCTCAAAATCTTCAAAGCTTTGGAACCGAAGAGCCTCTGCTGAAACCAGTCGACTCCACTCCAGAAAACTTCCAAAAAACACGAACCCTAGGGTTGGGACCCTTTATATAGGCATTTAAATCCGAATTAAGGTTTTCACATTAGCGGCGCACCGCGCCGCGGATCCTTTAAGGCCGCGCCGTGCGTACAAAATCATTCGCGAAACCAGATCCCTCCAGAGTCGCGCCGCCAATCCGTCCGGGCCGCGTCTTGGCGGTACGGGTCTTACAGTTTGATTGGTTCAGCAACAATTTCCTCATCTTGATCCTTGTTGATTCCACTCGGACCTGGTTGTGTACCTGAAACATCTGAAAACAAATAAAACGGTTTAAACAGTTCATCGTAATTAAACAACCAGTCCGGACCGACTCGGGCATCCGTTTTATTTTCATCTAGCCAACACACATCAAAGGATTCCACAATCTGCTTGGTGACCTTGTTATACACCTGATAAGCAGTGCGACCCGCATACCCAACAAAGTAATAATCATGAACTTTAGAGTTGAACTTTGGAGTAGCTTCCAGATGAAAAAGGATGCATGGACATCCAAAGATGCGGAAATGAGCAACTGTCGGTTTGTGGCTGTAGAGGATTTTGTACGGAGTCTTCAGTTGATTCATGTTGATGATAACCCGATTCTGAACATAGCACGCGGTGTTGATGGCTTCAGCCCAGAAGAACACTGGCAAATTGGAATCACATAACATGGTACGAGTATCATCAATCAACGTTCGGTTTCTTCGCTCAGCAACACCATTTTGTTGTGGTGTACGAACAGCACTATATTGACGCTGCACTCCCTTTTCAGCACAGAATTGATCCAAGATAGCATTCTTAAACTCGGTCCCATTGTCGCATCAGATTCCCTTCACTTTCTAATTTTTCTGATTTTCAATGAGGGTAATGAATTTATTGACCAGTTCTGCAGTTTCACTCTTATGCTTTAAAAAGAAAACCCAAGTAAAACGTGAGTAATCATCAATAATAACTAAATAGTAAGAGCATTGACCGGACCGAAAAGATCCATGTGAAGGAGTTGAAGGAGTGAATCAATTAAATTGACCAGTTTGGGCTTGTGTGACTTTCGATGATGTTTCTCTTGAGCACAAGCCACACACTTCTCGAAGGTAATAAAATCTTTAATTGGAAGCCCCCAGACTAGATCTTTCTTGGCAAGACGATTTAGATTCTTCGCATTGGCGTGACCGAGACAACGATGCCATAACATGGCATTCTGTTCAGAGACTTTCGAGAACAAGCAAGTAACATTCTCTGGAGTATTGTTGTTCATGTCGATGATGTAAGCGTTGCTTCGATGTTCAGACTTCACCAAAATCCAATCTTCTGTATGACAATACCAGGCTTTAGAATCAGGCATTCTTTCTTGGTAAAGTGAGTCGAAAAGCCTCTGTCACAGATTTGTGAGATGCTCAGTACACTTTGCTTTAGTTCTGGAACAAAGTTTACGTTTTCGAATTTCAACACACCGTTCGTGACAGTTCCCATTTGTGTGATCTTCCCTCTTTCTCCTCCCGCAAAGGACACATACCCCCGTTAATGTTTTGAATGTTGTGCAACTGGGATATGTCTCCTGTCATGTGCCTGGAACAGCCATTATCAATATACCAAGGTCTGATGATATTCCTCCATAGCTGCTCCTGCACAAGATGCATGATTAATTAGGTTTGGGAACCCAGTCCATTCGGAAACTGGGTTGACCCATACTATTAACACATGAAACGGATTCTAAAATCATATCTTGCTTGTCAGATAATGATGAATTTACAGAATCCTTTGGGATGCTTCCTTTGGGAACCTATCTGTAATTAGTTTTAAATCTTTTGTCTTTTGACCAAATGGGAACATTAGCATTAGACTTAGAATCAGGACTACTCTTGGATTTAGGTCTATATTGCAAATTTGGACTAGAAGATGATCCGTGAGATGACTTTGACCTCACTAATTTTGGTTTGGCAGAATCATCTCTCAAATCAGCCCCTTTTGTCCTTGGCAGTCTATGTCTTGGCCTTTGAAACATTCCAATTTCTATTTTATGAACGTGACCTCGAGGGTTTTCTTTTATAAGATCTCCCTCTTGGCACGTTCTGCCAGTTTTGTACATGACAATGAGCATACAATAATTGAGGACAGTTTCTGGCAATATGACATGGAGTCCAACAGTTAGAACATGTTTATCTTTTCAAGGGGGCCTGAATGGGACTTTGTCCTGGTCCAGATTGTCTCAAAGCACTACCACAAGCACACACACATGCAACAGATTTTTTAACAAAATTCTTTCGCCTAAAATTTTTAAAATAACATCATCAGAATTTTTTGAAAAACTAACATTTTTAATGTCTTCGCGCACACAATCATTCAAAATAGGAGAAATAGAAATATTAGTCTTTAAACAAGTTTTATCAAAATTAAATTCATTCTTGTCCTCCTTGTCCCCATCCTCCACTTTCATTTTATCTGCACACGAGGTAGAAGCATTAGTATTTTTCACCTTTGAAATCTCAGTGGTGCCGGATCGATCATTTTGAACGGAAATGGACACAGTAGGTTGCTCTGTTTCTTGGTTTTCAATGGAAGGGGTGTGGTTATCATTAAAGGGTGGTCGAACTTTTTCTAATTAATATATTATTCTTATAGTATATTTACTAAATTATTTATCTTGATTTATTAATCATATAATAAATCAATCTCTCTATCTAAACGTCATACTGTCCAATTTCTAGGTTTGAGGGCAAGCCAAAAAAACTGTGCTACTATCCATTCAAGTATATACCAATTATAGTTATTGCTTAGACACCTAATCCAACAGTCTCCCGCTTGGATAAGTCTATAACTATAACTGCCAGTATAACTTCTGAATCTATTAGCAAATTGTTGCTTCCAAAAGCTGCTGCCGAACTCTGACCCAGTTAGTTACGCGTCCTAAGATTAGTGATCATATAATCCTCCGTTCTGTAAGATATCATTTGGATATGAGACATGGATTGAAATCAATATCATTGTCCAAGACTTTGTTTCCCAATTTCTTATTTGTGATGATATAGGACCTCTAATTGAACACATCAATTTAGTCCTGGCTGGCCCAGCACTATAAGTCAACACCAAATCATTGAGGGGCCCAAAGGTATCACTTTTTCTGTTAGGGCAAAAGGAACGAATAAACGTTGACTCATGTGCTTGCATCCTTTGCTCATCAAATTGTGCACGAGAATACGTTTTATAACATCCAGTTATCGATGCGTTTAAGCAGTACCAATATACAACCGACTTGTAAATCGCAACTCATATATCTCCGTTTCAAATTAATAAGATATTATCGTCTTAGAATTACTCGTGATAGAATCTATGAAGTAATTCTCTGAGCGTGGGTTTATCCAATACTTAAATCCCTATTTCTAAGTACTCATGAACGTTGTAGCAATGCTATTGCTATGTCTAACATCCTTAAACAATCTACAATTCAATTCATGACAGTCGTAATTCACTACTTACTTCCAAAAGTATAATCGACTATGGAATTTGAATAATCATATTACTCGAGAAGTAAAACATGCAAAATGAAACACAATAACTGACAATTGACAAAAGGTAGTAAATAAACTTATAAATAATTCTCTATTATTTAATCACCAAAAGTCAATTACATTTATTTTGTTACGAGTTTCAAACTAACTATCCAACTACTAAAACTAATATCATCTCTCATATTAATGCTCCTAGACCAATGCTCCTAGCATGCTGACTGTGCTTGACCCTACTTAGAGCCTTTTTCAAATGATCTGCAGGGTTCTCTTCAGATCATACCCTCTTCACGATGAGGTGACCTTTTTCTACTCTATGTCTGATGTAGTGGTACTTTATGTCGATATGTCTAGATTTTCCATGATCTCTCGGTTCCTTAGTCAAGGCAATCGCTTCTTCATTATCACAGAAAAGTTCCATTGGCTCCTGAATGGTCAGGACTACTATGAGGTCACCGATGAAATTCTTCAACCAAGCTGCTTCCTTTGATGCTTCACTTGCAGCCATGTACTCTGATTCGCAAGTTGAATCAGCCACCATTTCCTGTTTGGAATTCTTCCAAGTTACCACTCCACCGTTTAGAAGAAACACCTAGCCCGACTAAGAACGAAATTTGTCTCTATCTATCTGTAAGTTGGCATCACTGTACCCACTCACTCTCAAGGTATCACTGCCACCAAGGACTAGAAGCATGTCCTTCGTCCTTCGTAAATACTTGAGAATGTTCTTAACCGTTGTCCAATGAGCTTTGCCTGGATTTCCCTGATAGCGACTGACCATGCTCAAAGCAAAGGAGACGTCAGGGCGAGTACATGTCATATCATACATGATCGACCCTATAGCCGAAGCATAAGGTACCCCACTCATATAAGCTATCTCTTCATCTGTACTAGAACTTTGAGTCTTACTCAATTTGGCATTCGTTTAGAGAGGTAGCGCTCATTTCTTGGAATTTTCCATACTAAACCTCTTTAGTACATTATCCAAGTATGTACTTTAACTAATTCCAATTAGTATCTTTTTTCTATCTCTCAAAATTCTTATCCCGATAATATAGGCTGTTTCTCCAAGGTCTTTCATGGTGAAACACTTTCCAAGCCAAGACTTAACTTCTTGCAAGGTTGGAATGTCGTTTACCATGAGTAATATGTCATCGACATATAAGACAAGAAAAGTTACTATACTCCCACTAGCCTTGATATACATAGGACTCATCTTCACTCCTAGAGAAACCAAACTCTTTGACTTTCTCATGGAAGCAAAGATTCCAGCTACGAGATGCTTGTTTCAATCCATAGATGGATTTCTCAAGCTTGCACACTCTATTGGGAAACTTTGCATCTACAAAACCCTCTGGCTTACTCTTGTAAATATCCTCAGCCAACTTTCCATTAAGGAAAGTGGTTTTGACATCCATCTGCCAAATTTCATAATCATGAAAGGCAGCTATGGCAAGCATTATCCTAATAGATTTTATCTTGGCTACTGGTGAGAAGGTTTCATCATAGTCAACCCTCGGGGTTTGAGTGAATCCCTTCGCAACCAGTCGAGCCTTGAAAGTGTTTACCTTTCCATCCATGCCAGTCATCTTCTTGAAGATCCATTTGCACCCAACTATGTTTCAACCTAGTACATTATCAACCAAATTCCAAACTTGGTTGTCATACATGGACTTGATCGCGCTGTCCATTGCCTCTTTCCATTAAGCAGCCTCATGGCCTGCCACTGCTTCCTTGTAGTTAGCTGGCTCATCCAGATTTGTCAGTGTCCTATCACTGGCAAACGTGTCACAATATGTAGTTATATGGAATCCATTAAACTCAGGTGGCATGCTAACTCTACTGGAATGCCTAAGAGGTAATGAATTGTTTATCGGTTCAATAGGAACTTCTTCCTCTGATTGAGTGCTAGTATGATCTAAGGTTCCTTCACTGTTTGACTCTTGAATTTCTTCAAGGTCAATGGTACTCCCACTATCCTCTTTGAATATGAGCTCTCTCTCTCGAAATACTCCTCTTCGTGCTACAACGACTAAATTCTCACTAGGTCTGTAGAAAAAATATCCAAATGACTGCTTTGGGTAACCAATGAAAATACACTTCTCATTTCTAACTGCTAGCTTGTCATGAGTCTCTCGTCTTATGAAAGCTTCACTACCCCAGACTTTGATATGTGCTAACGAGGAAACTTTCCTTGTCCGCATCTCGTGAGGTGTTTTGGCAACCTTCTTTGTAAGGACAAGATGTTGAATTTGGTGTCTAAGCCATGACTTATAATTGTATTTATCATGTTAATTGAAGCAAAGTCCATTTGGGTCGCCTTCATAGCTGGAGGATTGATGTAGAGTTCAGTAGAGAGAAAGGTTGATTTATTAATTGTTTAATAAATCAATAGAAATAAATAAATAGTTTATTAATATATGTAAGTGTTAATACATTAATTAGAAACTATAATAACTAATTAGAAATTAATCTAGAATTAATTGGATTTAATTTAGAGATTGAATTAATTGTGTAGGGACTGGTTTGTATTTATTCAATAGTTGAATAACTGGCAAGCCAGTTGCCAGGTGCCAAAAGTGGCGCCAACTATGGAGGCTTCTCCATAGGTGGTGAAACCCTAATTAGGGTTTAAGGGATCTGGTCCAAGTGGTCAACAGACTTGCCCACTTTGGAGGCTCCTCTAGGGTTTCAACTGTAACCCTAGGAGGCTATAAAAGGAACCCTATGGTACCCTAAAACCTGTGCCTCCCTCTACTCTCTGGAACTCTGTTGGATTCTCTCCTCCTTGCTTTGGGTGTGACTTTCATTTGAGGTAGGATCTCTTTGCTGCTAGCTTCAAGAACAAGATCAAATGGTTTGTATTACTTATTTTGATCTTTAGAAATATAAGTTGGCCTTAGGATTTTGTTATATGTTCATAAGATAGTAAAACATAGATCCTTCATTAGGTTGCATGTGAACTTAATTAATTGTTAATTAAGGGATAAATTAAATCACCTTGAGATTTAATATTAAAATTTCGAAATATATATATATTAATTTGCGAAAATTAGAAATAAATTAAATCTAAAATATTTTAATGAGATTAAAATACATCTTATATATTTATGATTAAAAGTTAATATTTATATGTAAGATAAAACTGGTTAGTCTTACCGTTAGTAGGACTCATTCACAAACTGTCCTATAAAGAGGGTATAAGGCGACTGCCTATAAAATGGCAGTCTAATGGGTGTCCACTCTCACCCACCGCTCTCCTGGTCAGTCGAGTGTCGTTAGCCGAACGGGTTTGATAGAACCGCTAAGCCTCTTAAAAGTATAATGCTATAATTGAAAGTACTAGAACTTTGAACAAAAACCCAATCTAGTTACTTTAGGTCAAAAATGTGAATTGGTGTTAATCCATGGAATTGCACATTGCACTTTGTGGAACATTGGTGGAGCGTGTGTGGTTTACTGGCACGCCAACTGGGGTCCGCAAAGAGTCGCAATGGGTTTCTCGATTTTGCCATTATTGACGGAGCATGTGTGGTTAACCGGCACGTCAATTAGAGATGGTAATTTGCTTCAAAAGTACCAAGCTAATTTGCATGGTTATTCATGCCCGGTTTGTGATCCTCGGTATCCCAGTCACAAACAGTGGGGCATTCCCGAGATTGCAACATGCTATTAAACAGTTCAATAAATCTCAAAAGAAACTAGGAACTCCATTATAATTAGATTATGTTTCCGCGGTGGAATTGGCTGAATCGTTATTCGCCTACCTTATAAAATTTACAATAAAGATTACGGCATCCCTCTTCGATATTGTAGATTGTTATTGTAGGATCCTAGCCTTATATTTATTCTTGGGTGAATATAAGGATTAATTATTAATGTCTAATTAAAACTACCTTATTCTTATTCAGATGTCTTCTGACCAATCAGTTCCCCACTCGAACCCCGGTAATGTCACCTCGATTCTGTCATTGTGCTCCAAAGTGACGTTGGACGGCACTAACTACAATGACTGGATCGGCAACATCAAAATGGCTCTAAGGCTTGAACATAAAGAGTATGTTCTAGACACTGAGCTGGTTGAGGTTGACCCAGATACCGCTACTCCCGGGGAACTCGCCTCGTACACAAAACATTCTAACGATGCAACCAAAGTGGCTTGCATCATGATCGCCACCATGAACCCTGAACTGCAAAGGATTTATGAGGACTACTGGCCTTACAAGATGCGCAAAGAGCTTGCAGAAAAGTTCCGCAAGAAAGAGCGCATCAAAAGGCGTGAGGTTGTAAAAGCGTTCACTAACGGCAAGGCTAAGGATGGAGAGTCCATCTGTACTCATGTGCAAAGGATGCAAGGTTATGTGAAAAGGCTTAGAAAGCTAGAAATGCCTGTTCATGAGGATTTGGCAGTTGACATTGTGCTGAATTCTCTACCCAGTTCTTATGACCAGTTAACACTGGCGTATCATTTAAACAACAGTCAGGCAACTTTGGCTGAGTTACACCGCATGCTTCGTACTGCTGAAGACGGGATGAAAGGGAAAAGTGTACTCCCGATTAACCCACCTGTCCTGGCTATCGGCTCTGGCAAATGAAAGAAAAGGAAGGGCCCTCCGAAGCAAAACTAGAGGGAAAAGGTTCATGTCGGGTCATCTATCAGTGCCCCGAGAGCCAAGTCTTCCGGCATTCCGCACATCACAAATCCAAAGGAAGTCGACTGCTTTTATTGCAAAGAAGAGGGTCACTGGAAGAGGAGCTGCCCCAGGTACTTGCAGGATATCAATGATGGCAAAGTGAAGCCATCACAAGCAGGTACATATTCTATATCTAATAACTCATCTTCTTCCTGTTCTTGGGTCCTTGACACTGGATGTGGTTTTCATATCTGTTCTGATTTGCAGGGCCTAGAGGAAAGTAAGGAGCTGGAGCAAGGTAGATTGAACCTGGTCATAGGCAATAGGCGCTGTTACCAAGATCGGTGTCTATAGACTAGTGCTTAGTAGTGGAGTTAGATTAGATTTACATAATTGTTGTTATTCGCCTGATATGGCAAAGAACATAATTTCTTTTCCTGCATTGTTCAAACATCTTTACTAATATACTAAGATGATAGCTAGAGACTAGAGATGAGAGTGCAGGATCTAGATTTGTAACAAATATTCGACTTTGCTTATGAAAATTGTTATGTCCTCAGATTTATGGATTCACAGGGGGCCTCAGGCCCTGCTTATCATTATAGAAGGTTGGAAGTTTCCCAGCCCGGGGGGAGTGTCCGTGAGTGTTGGTGAACGGTAGCGGTTGGGTGGATCGTGCAATAAGCCTCTCTCGACCTCCGTTTATCATACGTCTTTATGAAAGCCTCTCGCCTTTCGAGATCCGGTCCATCATCAACTCAGTCAGATCTTCTTGTTTGCCCGCTTTGATTAGGCTTCCTTTAACGGATTTGATCGGCATTTCGTGCCTGCAGTCCTGCTGAATTCGACCTTTTATCAGGGTAGCGTAGTAAGGTTAGAGGCGCAACTAGAAGAGTCCCGACATCGTGTCTAGCTCTTCCTTGATTACAACCCGCTCGTAACCTTAGCTCTGATACCAACTGTCACGGCCTTAGACAATTCTAAGCCAACCTTAGTCCGCAGCTCCTCAAACGATGGAACAGTCTTAGAGTCGGAGATGGTTGTAACAAAAGCTTCATATTCAAAGGGCTTTGTAGTGAAAACTACATCCTTTGGGGACATAGAAGAGAGTTCATAGCAGCCAAGGCATCAACCATAGACTTCAGTTCCCATAAATAGGCATCCATAGGCTTGTTACCTTTCCTGTTATTCTGAATATCGAACTTCAATTTCATTTCTTTAGCCTTGGACTGATCAACAAATCTTTGCTCTAAAGCCATCCATCTATGTTTTTATTGACGTGGGAAGGAATAAAGAAGATTAGAGATACAATTAAATACCAGCCCCCTCTTTTCTCTTTTTTCCTTTTTTTAGAATAAGGGAGGAAAGAGAAATAAATTGAATGGTTCAATTTCAGTTTTCAAAAATGATGTTTTTATTTTCAATGTTATGCCTTGTGATGAAGTGTATGAAACTATTATGTGTGTTGATAATTATGGTAAAAATGTATTACATATTGATTCTTCGGACGGTATAGAAAAGACGTGTTTGTGGCACTGTCGCCTTGGCTATATTAATAAGAAACGCATCGCCCAACTCCAAAAGGATGGAGTGTTGGAATTGTTCGACCTCAAATCGGACGATGTATGCGAATCTTGTTTGCTTGGCAAGATGACAAAATCACCATTCAAAGGTTCCTTTGAAAGAGGTTAAGGTCTGTTGGATATCATACACACAGATGTGTGTGGTCCCTTCAGAACAACCACAAAAGATGGCACGCGGTTCTATGTGACCTTTACTGATGATTTTAGTAGATATGGGTATATCTACTTAATCAAGTACAAATCAGATACCTTTGAAAAGTTCAAAGAGTTCAAAAATGAAGTAGAAAATCAACTGGGCAGAAAGATAAAGATGCTTAGATCCAACAGAGGCGGTGAGTATCTTAGTATCGAGTTTCTCGATTATCTTAAGGAATGTGGAATTGTTTCACAGTTATCGCCTCCAAGAACACCACAGTTGAACGGTGTTGCTGAAAGGAGAAACCGAACCTTGTTGGACATGGTTCGTTCCATGATGAATCGAGCTTCGCTTCCAATTCATTTCTGGGGGTATGCCTTAGAGATTGCCATACATATCCTTAACCTTGTCCCAACCAAGAAGGTTGCGCAACACTGCACAAGATGTGGACGGGGAAAGTTCCCTCGTTGGCACACATCAAAGTCTGGGGTTGTGAGGCTTTCGTAAGATGAGAGACTCAAGACAAACTCGCAGAAAGAAGTGAAAGGTGTTATTTCACCGGATACCCGAAACAATCATTTGGATACTTGTTCTACAGACCGAGCGAGGACGTGGTCTTTGTAGCTAGACGAGGAGTCTTTCGAGAGAGAGAACTCATTTCCAAATAGGACAGTGGGAGTACAATCGATCTCGAAGAAATTCGGGAGACGCCCGATGAAACAACCTTAGGAGAACCTAGCCACCAATATGAGGAAGAGGTTCCTGTTGGACCGACCGACATCTCATTGCCCCTTAGGCGTTCGGGTAGAGTTAGCATGCCACCCGAGTTTTATGATTTCCATATAACTACGGATGGTGATATGTTTATCAGTGATCGTACATTGACAAATTTGGATGAACCAGCTAACTACCGCGAAGCAGTGGTGGGCCCCGAGTCTTCCAAATGGAAAGAGGCAATGGACAGCGAGATTAAGTCCATGTATGACAATCAAGTTTGGAACTTGGTTGACAATGTACCGGGTCGTAAGACAGTTGGGTGCAAGTGGATCTTCAAGAAGAAGACCGACATGGATGGTAAATTACACACTTACAAAGCTCGGCTGGTTACGAAGGGATTCACTCAAACCTCGGGGGTTGACTATGATTAAACCTTCTCACCAGTAGCAAAGATTAAGGCAATTGGGATAATGCTTGCCATAGTTGCATTCATGATTATGAAATTTGGCAGATGGATGTCAAAACCACTTTCCTTAACGGGAAACTGACTAAGGATGTTTACATGAATCAGCCAGAAGGTTTTGTAGACACAAAGCATCCTGATAAAGTGTGTAAGTTAGGGTTTCAAAACCCCAAAATTAAGAAATTACTCACCTCGACGAATTAGGAGTCAAGAGCACGTTTGCGGGGTTAGATTCGAGTCTCTCTATGCTTCCCTACGAATCTCCAGCTTTAATTTTATCCAAAATCGCCCAAAAATGCTCTGAAATCGATTTGGGTTTGTTTTTGCTCGAAATGAGGTTTTTCTGCACTTTAAAGGCTCTGCACGCGTAACACAGCCGTGTTAAATTTTACACGCCCGTGTTATGCTACAGTGCCCGTGTAAAATTTAACACTCCCGTGTTTTGCTACAGTAACCAGCAAACACAAAATTACCGTGTGTTACACGACCCGTGTAAGCCATTTTTGGCGTTTTTAAGGCTCAAACTTCTTCCAAATGGGTTTCTAATCACCCAAACTCATACATCAACTTAACTAATCTTAATCACACCAAGATTAGTACATAAGAAAGGTTTTAACCACTTCTCCCAAATCAAACAACTCATCACTCAAAGGTAATCATAAAATATTGCCACACAACTCTTAATAACTCAAAGCTAGAACCATACTAATTATAAGGTAATAACTCTACTTACCTTAGTTAGCACCTCAAAATGAAAATGGGTCTTACATTACGCTTCATACTATATGACTTATTATCCTATATTTAATGTTTAAGGTACCACATTTTGTATCTTAGGCCTAAACCCTGTGTACATTTACCGCTCACAGCGATTTAACTTGTTGTATCCACAGGTTCGTATTCATGAGTACATCGTGTTATGAATATTATTTATATCAAAATAATATTTTTGTGTTTATCGAATTTCTACGCTGTTGTAATTTATTATACGTATTTGTAGTGTTTATTCGATAACTGTTTTCAACTAATGCGTGTGGTATTATAATATTCAAATATATAATACGAAGGTTATGAAACTTACATTTCAACATGTTAACCCAATGTACGCCTCAGTTGACTTTTCTTGATTATTGTTAACTTATGTTGACTGATTTTTTACGGTTGTCACATCATCCCCCGTTAAAGGGAATTTCGTCCTGAAATTTAGTTTTAGGTATTGGTTACGGGGGTCTCCAGGGATAAATGGAGGTACTTCTGTTTCATTTGATCCTCACGTTCCGTGGTAAACTCGGGTTCCCGCTTAGTGTTCCAGCGAACCTTTACTATTGGGATGCGACTTTATTTTGTTTTCTTGACTTCCTTATTCGTGATCTCCACTCGTTCCTCCGATAAGTGCAAGTTTTCGTTGACTTCGATCTCATCCAGGGAATGACCAAGGTTTCATCGGATAGACCCTACTTGGGGTTAGACATGTGAAAAGTTTTGTGTACTTATCCTAGCTCCTGAGGTAATCGAAGCTTGTAGGCTATAGGGCCAAATTTTGGCTAGAATTTCGAAAGGTTCTATATACCTTGGGTTAAGCTTTCCCCTTTTGTTGAAGCATATCATTTCCTTTCCAAGGGGAGACCTTCAACATGACTCGGTCACCCACTTGGAATTCTAGACGCTTGCGTCTTTTGTCTGCGTGGCTCTTCTGCCGATCACGAGACACTTTCAATCGTTCTCGTATTTGAACGATCTTTTCTGTTGCTTCTCGTGTAATTTATGGGCCGCTGAGTATGCTGTTTGCTACTTGATCTTTAGCTAATTGGGTATTGCCAACTTCGGCCCAGCACAAAGATGATCTGCACTTACGTCCGTATAGTGCTTCAAATGGAGCAGCTTTGATGCTGGTGTGATAATTGTTATTGTAGGAGAAATTCAATCAGTGGCAAGTGAACGTCCCATGCTTTGCTAAAATCTAACACACAGGCATGAAACATTTCTTCCAACGTCTGAATGTTTAGTTCACTTTGACCATCTGTTTGAGGATGGTAGGCTGTACTCATATCGAGTCTGGTTCCCAAGGCCTCTTCCAATGATTGCCAAAAGCACGAAGTGAATCGGCTGTCTCTATCCGAGATGATGGATATTGACACACCATGCAATTTTACAATCTCCATGAGGTAAACCCTTGTTAGCTTTTCCATCTTATCAGTCTCCATATCTTTAGTGCGAATACCACGGCTCCCAACTCAAGGCCGTGAGTGGTGTAGTTGACCTCGTGAGATTGGAGTTGTCTGGAAACATTGGCAATAACTTTCACTCTTTGCATGAGGATGCATCCAAAGCCTTGTTTCGAGGCATCACAATACACAATGAAATCTTCCATGCCTTTCGGGAGAGATAGGATTGGTGCGGTGCACAGAATTTGCTTTAGTGTGTGAAAGGCAAATTCTTGTTGGTTTTCCCGGTCGAAGCGGGCACCTTTCTGTGTTAGTGCCGTGACGGGCTTCGCTATCTTGGAGGAATTCTTGATAAATCTTCGGTAGTAACCAGCAAGACCCAAAAATTGGCGGATCTCTGTCGGGGTTCTTGGTATCTCCCAGTTTTCTATTGCTTTGATCTTGGATGGATCGACATGAATCCCTTCTTGGCTAACCACATGGCCAAAGAAGTCTACTTTTCGTATCCAGAATTCGTATTTTAAGAATTTGGCATATGATTTCTCTTTTCTGAGTAGCTCCAAGATCAATGCAAGTACTAACCGTGTTTTCCTTCGCTTCGTGAATATATCGATATGTCATTGATAAATACAATCACAAATTTGTCTAAGAATGGTCTGTATACGCGGTTCATAAGGTTCATGAATATTGTTGGGGCGTTGGTCAATCCGGATGGCATCACGACGAATTCGTAATGACCATATCGTGTTCTAAACGCTTTCTTCGGAATATCCTCTTCTTGAACTCTAAATTGATGATACCCGGACCTCAAATCGATTTTCGAAGAGTAACAGGATCCCTGTAACTGATCGAACAGGTCATCAATTCTTGGAAGTGGGTATTAGTTCTTGATAGTCAACTTGTTCAATTCTCTATAGTCAATACACATTCTAAAGGATCCATCCTTCTTTTCCGCGAATAAAATCGGTGCTCCCCAATGCGAGAAGCTCGACCTAATGAATCCTTTTTCTAGTAGTTCGTGTAGTTGACTAGATAGCTCCTGCATCTCCGCTGGGGCCAGTTTGTATGGAGACTTTGCTACAGGGGCCGTGCTTGGGATCAAGTTGATTTCGAACTCGACCCGTCGTGTTGGTGGTATTCCCTGAAGGTCTTCTAGTAACGCATCAGGAAAGTCACAGACTTCTGGTATGTCCGCGATTTCTTCATTTCCTTCTTCTATCCATGACCGTGGGCTATGAAAAGCATAGGAATCCTACCCGCCCTACGACGTTACTATGACATAATTTCCTCTAGTGCTGACGAGTTATTGCACAATTGTAGAGCTATATACAGCGTAGAATCAAATAGGCATTCGAATAATAGATCCTACCTTATGGCAACAACCAAACAAGGAACATGCAATAAGGCCAAATTGGGTATTCTCAGACTATTCAATTTCCTACTGTATACAACTTTAATGGTACTAATACACACGGTGAGAGTTTCATTATTCGATAAGTTTTTTTAGAGGTACGCACTACGGATAGGCAGTAAAGTTTTGGTGTGTCTCCCGACGTAAAGACTATTCAAGTGCCGTCTACCAAACAATTTACGGAATGATCGAGGATTTCTGGAGCTATGATTACTGTTGCGTGTATTCTCACCACAACGGAACCATATTCGAATAATATGTTTAGGGGGTCATTGTCTCTAGTGAAGGCGGTGAAAGTTCATGATGAAATAAACCACATGGCCTAGGTAATGTTTGAAGAGTTTAGAATGATAAGCAACTTTACTGTTATCAAAATGTGTCGTAACTTCAAGTGAATGAAGGTACTCTCGTGATAACCAAATGAAGTAGTAAGACAATGAAGAAGTTCGTTATGATACATCGTCAATGAGGGAACTCATATAGGACTATTTTGGTTATTATTTTGATAAATTATCCGACTGTTTAAGTCAATCCAATTTCAAATAGGAAGGAGTCGAAAGAATATGAGTTTAGGAGTTAGGAACTCATTGGAAATCGTAAGGTAGAATGCTACCTTAAAGAAAGGTGTGAAAGTATTGATCATTGAAAATGGGCACATTCTCAATTTAGTGATTCTAGGAAAACAATCCTTTGGAGGATAGAGAATTATACATCTAAAATTTTCTCTCCTCAAAATAGAGGACACGTCAAATTGTTTATACAACGTTTCATGGTGTGAATGTAGTTCCGTACCTTCTATAGATTCAACGGTCATGTTATAGGTTTGACGTGTGGCGTAAGAGGATGTAATCCTTGATAACAATAAGGATACCAGCAATGTCAGAAGGACTCAAACGAATGTATGAAACGATATGAGTCGAAGGAGAGCTCGAAATTATAGGAAATTTCCGTTGGTCGACAAAGTGTGAAGTTGAACTAGGAATGAAAAACGTAAGGTCAAAGATTGTTCCAAAAACATGTGAATAATTTGGAAAGTGTAAGATGATGGTATACTTAAGAATATCACTCGTGTTTCTGAGGGCTTGAAATAAAACTTAGAGATTTTGACATAAGCGGACGCGGTTTTGTGCATTGAATTGCGATACACGAAGTAAAGATGGCCGGGTATGCATCCCCAAAGAGAAAGGTTAGAATCAAGAAATATCCTAGCTTAAGTCTTAAGCTCGAGATGCAAATGATCCTAAGGCTAAATTCATAGCGCAAAAAGGAAAGTCTCATGTATCAGTCAACTAGGAGTTAAATTTCTATGTCTCCTCGTGAGTCATGTCAGAAATACTCACCAATGGTTTTAAAGTTGTGACTACACTTGGGGACTCAACTGTCCCTTAACGTGTAGCTCCTGTTGTCGCCCTTGTCGGCATCCAAACCCTTTTCTTAGTCGTAACTTGGGTACGCAGACGATAAAGAGGTATTGCGATAATGTTGATACTAGTGTCGACTTAGAATTGTCAATAATGGTTCTTAATAATACTAATACTTATCGAAGTATTTATGTTAAACATTGACGTCGTTACTAATTACTGTGTGATTCCTGAGTTTTTACTCCGTTGTCCATTATGTCACACTTAGTTATATGTCAGTCAAACCGTAGCTAAACGTAGTTGATCAGGCTACGTATTCCTATGATTTGATAACATATTATACTAATTCTAATCATAACTTTCAACTTAAACTCTAACGTTCTTGTATTGTGATACTATCTCTGTTTGTATATGTATACTTTTATACGAATATCATTATATTCTAAAAGTATTATCGTATGTTTAAATTTTTTTTAGCAGAGGTATAAGTCCCCGTATCTATAGTTGTATTTCTTACATGGAAGAATATACTTAGTTCGCTATAGACAATTGCTCTGATACCAATCTGTCACACCCCCAAACCACGATGGCGGAATCGTCGGAGGGTGGAACGGCACATAGTATCACAACCATTGCATACATTGAAACATAAGTAGATAAACAACCATCATACATTATAACTGGAAATTTACATTGTTCAATAATATGTTTTTAGACCAATTACATTATGATATCAAAATAATCAAAAGAGACGTCTTCGGGTCCCATCCAGAGGTTAGTCGTACCTGACTAATTGTTACCTGAGAATACAAGTAATTTTGCAAGTATCAACATTACGTTGGTGAGTTTATAAGATTTTTGTAGTGAGAAATATAGTGGTTCCTTTGTGAAAGCTCGTAGTGTAATAGCGAAAATGTTCGTAATGTAATAGCGAAAATGTTCGTAGTGTAAAAGCGAAGGTGCTCGTAGTGTAATAGTGAAAAGCTCGTAGCGTAATAGTGTAAAACCATACTCATTTGTATCTTGTTGGAATGTAGTTTTAAACTTCTTAAAACTCGTATGTATAAGTAAAATAGTACTTATATTTGTGTCTTCCGAAATGTGGTTTTAATTTCCATAAAACCCGTAGAGAAATAGTGTTAACTTTCTTAGCGTAATAGTGAAAACCCATAGTGTCATAGTGAAAAACCCATAGTGTAATAGTGAAAGTTCTCGTAATATGATAGCGATATATGTTTCGTAGTGAAATAGTGAAAATCCTTGTTTGAATCTTTGAAAAGTATACCATGTAGTTTCACATTTAAGTGAAACCATTTAAAGATGTTTTCTACAAATATATGACGTTCGTTGTGAATTTGTGAGTTATTATAACCTTGCTAAGACCTAGTGACCTGGCACAACGTTCTTCAGGGGTCGTAATAGTGAAAGACATTTATCACCCTTGATCCGTCGATCGCAGTTGTAGCTAACAACCATAGGTGGGGATTGTCAATCCCATATAGATCTATATACAACTATCTCGCTCATACATGATTAATGTTATAATCCAGGAATTTAAGATGCACTCTTTTTAGTACCGTGAAGCAATCTCTCACAATATTACCCAACGCAAATGTCATATCCTTTTTCGTAGCGTAGTGAATACCGTTTTGTATTGAAATGAAAATCCTTTTTGTTTGTAACTATCAAATTTGTCCATGATAATTATAGTGTATAAGTGTACCGAAAACCCTTTTGTATTTGTAATTATCAAAATGTCAATGATAATTATAGTGTGTGATAATTATATTGTTATATAATTATCTTTAGCGTATCTACCGTTTCTTGTCGTTCGTTCCATAAATTATACCCTTTATAATTTATATAATCATGTTTAGTATGTCTACTGTTTGTTGTCGTTCGTTCCATAAATTATACCCTTTATAATTTACGTAAATGTTTCCCGTTGTATTGGTATATTTAGATCTAAAAGATGTCGATGAGTTGAAATGCACGATTTCTTACATCTAAAACACTAAATATATACATGTCGAAGATAGTTTTATAGTTCATACAATATGTCATGGTAAGAAGTTTATTTTAGTCATTTTATTTAAGTGATGGCAACACTTTTTAAACCTCATCATTTTATAGGAAATAATAGTGATTTTTCTAAATGGTCATTCTTGTACTTATTACTAAAAATATAGTTCATTTCGTTTTAACTACCAACTTCTCTATAAAATAACATTTCCAAAACTTATTATGACATTATAAGTCCAAAAGTAATTATTACGTCGTAATAACAAACTTTTTACTAAATAATAATTTTGGCGTAAAGATAGTGGCATCTCGTTTACTTAAACCATTTTAATAAGTGTATTTTCACATCCTTTGTCAAATATTCATATAAAGTATCATTTCCATGACCATTTTTTGTCAACCACATAAACTATAAAGTTTCGTTGGTGACAAATATGTGTAAACGTCTAGATGGTTTTTTCCTTTGACTAAATGTGTATTATAGCTTGTCATAATCCATTTTGTTTGTGCCAATCACTTTATAATAAGATGACTAAACCATGAACACATAATATTTCAAGAACCTATCATAAACTTTTCATAAATACATCATATTTATGGTTAAACTTGTATTCTCCCCCTAAAACTTGGATAAAAGTGAAAATGCAGGGTATGAACTCACATTGAGTGGTGGATCTAAGGTTTCTTGGTGGAGGAGGGTGGATTCAAGCTTTGGAGTTCGGAGGACCCTTGGACAAAACTATTACCAAAGGATTTCCGTGATTGTTATTGTGTAAAAGAGATAAAAAGGTAGTAGAAGTCTTAGAATTGCTAGATGAACATAACTTACCAAGTTGGTTTGCAAGATCTTGAAAGTAATGAATGGTGGATCTTGAAGAACCTTTGGACAAAGCTATTATCCAATGGTTTTTAGTGAATGTTAGTGTGTGTAAATGGAATGAAACTTGTGTAGTAGTGTTTAGAATCACAAGAGGGAGTTGTCTTAGCAGAAAGATTGTAAAAACACTTGAAATTGGTGGATGATGGTGGTGTATGGTGGTGGCCGGCGATGGTTGTGGTGGAGGGGGAGAGAGCCGAGAGTGAGGGAGAGGAAGAGAGAAGAGAGGAGAGTGTGTGTGGGTGAGAGTACAAGCTTTTATATGATTTCCATAGATTGCCTTTTGCATTATAAAATCATATATTCCTTTATATGATTTCCATAGATTGCCTTTTGCATTATAAAATCATATATTCCTTTCTAGCATCCAAACCTAAGATTGTGAATAGTGACAAGCCAGATCATGTTGGTGATGGCTTGGGTCTAGTGGCAGCCGATGGGGGGGGGGGGGTGGGGGAGGGGTAGGGTGGGTTGGTTTTATAAAATATAGCAATCTACTTATATAAATAAGTAGTTTTTATAAAATCGTAAGACGTTTTTGTGAAATTTTATGAGTTTTTTGGGTAAACGATGTTTCTAATACATATTTTATATAAAAACATTGTTATACATTTATTTAGATGGCGTCATAACTCGTTAGGCGACGAAATACGCGTTTAAGCGCAGTATTCTTCCGATTACGCGATTTTCAGCATTTTACCGGAAAATACATTTGGCTTTGGAATTAAATACTAGATAATATTACGCTTCATACTATATGACTTATTATCCTATATTTAATGTTTAAGGTACCACATTTTGTATCTTAGGCCTAAACCCTGTGTACATTTACCGTTCACAGCGATTTAACTTGTTGTAACTTTTGCATACGAACTCCGTTTTCAACGTTCTATATATCTACAGGTTCGTATTCATGAGTACATCGTGTTATGAATATTATTTATATCAAAATAATATTTGTGTGTTTATCGAATTTCTACGCTGTTGTAATTTATTATACGTATTTATAGTGCTTATTCAATAACTATTTTCAACTAGTGCGTGTGGTATTATAATATTCAAATATATAATACGAAGGGTATGAAACTTACATTTCAACATGTTAACCCAATGTACGCCTCAGTTGACTTTTCTTGATTATTGTTAACTTATGTTGACGGATTTTTGACGGTTGTCACATATAGGAATTCATATTGATTAATATGTTTAAATGTCCTGAGTATTTCATGATGCTATATAATCATGATAAAATTTCGAGTATATTAATGACGATAAGGTAGATCTGTTATGCCTATAGACAGGGTTTAGATACCTAAGCATTAAGCATGTATATGTTCTTTGAGGAAATGATTAGTGTGATAACGTTAAGTATGGATAAGTAGTGTTAATGATCTAATAACATATGGCATATAGATTAAGGAAACATAAAGGATTGAGAATGCTAAGGTTATGCATGAATCATAAATTTAATTGGGAAGTCAAGGATTATGTAAGCCTTAGGTGCGATACTTAATCAATTAGAGTATGATTCTTCTATGCTAAATACTTCATAGAAAAGGTATAAGTTTGATATCGATTTAGTCATAATGTCATGATGATAACTTTAGGTATGAATAATAACACATGATATATATGGAGACTTGGCATAATGTTATTTAGAGCTGATTAAGGATGCAAATGTGAAGTCATCTCTAGTTTGGAGAAAGCTGACATTTTTGGTGATGCATTAAGTTGTAAGGAGTATTACTATATCATTCTAGATAGATCATCAAGAATTGAGGTCATTTTTGACGTTATATAAAGGCTTAGAGAAATCTAAGTGAAAGATCTTAAAGAAGATAATCTAAGAAGTAAGACAACGGTGAAACATAAAAGATTATTACAATAAGATAGGCAAGGCTTAAAGTTGTTTCAAGGTAGGATTTGGTACCCAATATCACAGGAATGCCTAAGATACTATTAGATAAAAAGATCAAGAAATTACGTAGAAAGGAAGTCAAGTCAAAAATTCAATGGTAACATTCTTATGGTCCAAATCCTACATGAGAAAAAAAAATGGAAATCATAAAGCGTTATCATAATCTTATGGGTTTTAAAGTGATTCCGAGGACGGAATCCTCTTAAGGAGGGGTATTTGTAACATCCTAATTTTTGTGGACTGAAATGTTCGTATTCTCCACAATAATTGGCCAAATATATTTTACGACATTCGTTACAATAATTTAATATAGATAGGTCGTAAATAACATATAAAATATATTTGCTATTATTTTGTTTTCAGCTATTATAGTTGTCCGAAATTTATTAACATCCTGATTTTTGTCGATTATAACGTCCGGATTTTCGACTAATATTAGTGATGCACGTTTCACGACGTTAATTAAGTTACCGATTATCGGTTTTGAAGAGATGTGCTCTTAAAAGAGCGCGTGATTTTTTCTGTGAGCGGATGTTAGCCGTGTTCCCAAAGTTTCCAACTGAACACGCCGTGTTTCCAAAGTTTCTAACTTTTCAGCATAAAGATTAAATGGAGGTGCACCGTCAGTGTCTCCAATGAATTACTTCCACATGTTGGGACATCTGCGTCTTTCCAAAAACACATGTACCTTCCTTTTCTCTCGTTCCCATTACACCGTTCCTCCATTGGTGATCTTCCTTTTCTTTTTTCTTATTTCCGTTATGAGCGACCATTACACAATTTTGTAAGTGACATTGGCGATTTTGATGACCGTGAGGAACCGATATGCTTGCCACTTTCTTCTTCTTCTTCCAGCGACATTCACAATGGAATTCATTAATAACTAAACTCGAACGAGGTAAGAGCTGAATCTTATCCCCCAAGAAGCCCTTTTATATTGGGTCCAAGTTTGATTTTATTTGGGTGTAGAATGGATTTGTGTTTTTTATCTAAATGTTACTAACCTCTTCCCTTACTCAATTGTTTTTACAGACCAATGTAAACCTGAATCGGTGATGTTCTCATTCTTCAGGTTGATTTCATCGCAATTATTCATATATCAGGAACCTCCATCGTTATTCCAACCTAAACTTCAATCGAAGTTTTGCATAACGTATGCTCCTCACTACTTGCCATCACACACCTTTGAATGGTGGTAAATTCGTGAGTTTGTTTCAAAATATCAATTACCATGTTTGTGACGTGTATATGTGTGCACAACAAGTGTTCGACAATTTTTTTGAGATAGATAAGAAAATTTTCATCTAGTGTTAAATTCGTTTCTTAGGCCAGGGTTTCCATTTCTTAAATCCAACTTTTTTGGGTTACTTTTAGTTATCTAAACCCGATTCTCTCATGAATATTAACTTAATTATCGGAATAGAAGCCGTTTCTTGGGTAGACTCAAGTGTTTGTTCTTAGATAACTCAAGGTTATTATTGCTCTTTCTAGAACTCCTAATATTAACTACTAGTAACGAGCAATGATAGATTTTCTTAATTTCTATCTAGAAATTATATGCTACCTTAGTAAATGCAACAATTAGCCTACCAATTATCATAAAGATTGTATGCTATTTTTACTTGATTACTTCTTCCCTAACTACACTTTGACAGAATGATTTTCATGATTTCGAGAAGCATTGCTACATCTTCTCTATCGTGTGAGATGCGATTTAATTTCACTTTTCCCGTATTAACATTTCTTGGTTAATTTATAAGTTTTATTCATGTTCTCCTATTTTTTGTAGGGTACTAACAGTAATGGAATCAAGTTGTTGTGGTTAAATCTAGACCATCATGATATGTTTAAATGCATCTTGAATCTACTAAATTTTATGAGAGATCATTTTTTCTCTTCCATTTATCTGTAGCACAATGTGTTTTTTTCTTTTCAGATCAACTTCTCCATCTTCTTTTCAGGGTTGCTTGCAGTACTCGTTTTTGGTGTAATATTGGTAAATGGTGATTTAAGCCTTGGTAGTGTAGTTATGAGTGGGAAAGTAGCTTATCAACTAGGACTGAGAAGCGTAAATTCTCCTCCAATTATTACCACAAAGTTGTGGTAGTTTTCATTTTCTTGTTTGTTAGTTCTCTCACTCTTTGATTAGAATTGACTTGCAGACCATGGGACTTTCCAAAGTGTTCGACTTTCCAAAGTGTTTTGTGTGTACATAGTGTCAAGACTCTTGCAAGATGGTTTCCAAGTTTCTCTTACGAAAGAAAATTTGACCAAATCAGGTTCTTTTGATTTCATATGTTTTTGTTCAATACTTTCTTTGTTGTTCCAGTTTCCAGTTTCAATTTTTTTTGCCAATTGCATCCTTTTGAATCCCAAGTATGATTACCGATTGCAATTTATAGAAATTCATTTGCTTCCTTTTTAGAGTTTGATGAGTGATAAAAGAGCCTCTTAAATTTGTTCCATGATCTTCCTGTTTTCCCTCCACAGCCATATCCTAAAAGGTCAACTCTATTCTTGCATTGAATTCCAGGTTACTTCTCTCTCCCTATTTTTATTTTGTATGGCATCTTTTTTTGTTTTTGCTAAATCCAATTAACACGGTCAATAATATGCCCATTCAGCGGTCGACAACATTCCTTAACAAAAATGAACTTATAAATCATACTACGAGTTTTAAGTTTGTATAATTTATTAAAGCTTTAGTAAAATTTTTTCGAGGGATATTTTAGAATGGATTTTTTTTTTTTTGTTTGACTTGTAGAAAAGAAAAGAAAGTTGTTTTTGGAAATTTTATATAGGGTATTCTTAAATAACCCTCCGCCCCCTCCCCCTATGAGTGTGAGTGTGGATGCATGAGATTGTAAGTTCTCTTTTCTAATTATCTAAAAATTGTGATACCTTCTTTATGTTCTGTTCTTTAATGTTAGGTTTTTCAAAAGAGTAGGTGTGATACACGATTTAAAGAGATTGCAGAAAGGGTTTTCGCTGATAAAAATTGTTGGACCGCTTTCAAAGTAATAACAAGACAATTGCAAATATTGTGTCAACGGATGATTCTGTTTTTGAAATAATATCTAATATATCTTTCTGTTCGTATCTAACTGCTCTGTAAGAAATGTTGAAACGATTTGCACGCAAGGTGTTTGATAAAATGCCCCACAGAACTATTACAACATGCATTAATTTTCTACTTGATCCACTATGTTGCAATCACGTTCTGGTTAAGCGCTGGTGTTTTCTGGTGTGATCATAGATGATGAAAGAAAAAGTATGCAATTCTGTGACTACAGGTAAATCTGGCTTCCATTTTGTGTTACTTTGTGTTTGCAGATGAAATAATCGTTACCCAAGAATTAGGTACTTTCTAGACGTTCAAGAAAAATGGTTTCCTGACATTCAAGTTTTAAGTTTTTTTTGTTTGTTGTGTAGCTTGACTTGGATTAAGAAGATGATACTCCTTAAGAGGATTCTGAAATTACTTGGAAACAGGTGCTATCTTGGTCTTTACAAGGGGTAAATTTGTTTCTTTTTTAGGTTTTCGTTTCTTATTGTTTGATCTCTGTTTCTGATAGGCATGCAATCAAAGAAATACTGAGCAAGGAGAAGAGTGGAGAGTGAAGTAATTACGAAACAATCTCTCCTGTAGCAATGGCGACACTGACCGATCTTGAGTATGTAGATCTTTCTTTCAACAAACTCCCCAGAACCCTACCTAATCCAATAAAACTTTCTTTGTATTCGAATGACGTTCCTATAATTGATTGGAGTTTTGAAAGTAACATGCTCTGATACGGAAAATGAAAGTAGGGTGCTATAATAAACAAATATATGAGGGTATGTTGCTCTTTCTTGCATTTAACACTTTTGATTAATTAAAGAGATGAAGTTGTACTTTCATTTATCTGTTTATTATGCCATTTATTTTCTAAACACTAAAAGTTGAAGTAATGGAATTGGATATTGATTACATGGCATCTGTTACTAAATTCCATCATCGTCTCCAACCATTTCCCTTTTATCATTGATTGAGGCTTTCTTGGCATGTTACAGGACTGGTATTCCATTTCCCCCTTCTGATTTTTGCATAGGAAACAATCCTGGGGCATGAGTAAATTCCATGAGAATTTATATAGTTTATTTTGAAATTCTCAGGGATTGAGAAAGCAACACTTAAAGATGCCATGTGTAAATCGATTTCGACCCTCGTCATTTAAAGTGTTTGGTCTTTTACCGATTGATATTTGCAGCAGAACACTTTCAGAGCAAATTTCACAGGTAGTTTTCATAACATTTTTCATTTCTTGTATACTATTATATTCCATTTTCACTCAAATTTTGTGTCGAAATTTGATCTGATTTGTATACTTTTAAGATTGTAGGATGCGTCTCTAAGTATTAAAAATAAACATGTTGTTATAGAAAATGTGGATTTTGCAGCAACCTGATTTCATTGCCACTTCTGATGAGAGAATAAGGTGAAAAAGCAATCAGGAAATAGCGATGGACTTCCATTTATTTGTTAGTTATAACATTTCATTTTCTTTTTCATATTCATGCATCGTAGAAATCATTTGCCATGAAATTTCTTCTCATCACCGTCACTGAAAAGAGCCCTGGAAAGTTATTGTGTCTCGGTTGTCTCAATTCTCCATCTATGGAGGAGCCATTTTGGGATTCGAGTCTGGGACGCCGAAGTTTTTTCTTGGCCAGAAGATCGTTATTGATATTGAATGCAAGGAATACAAATGTACTTCAATTTACTTGTTTTTATAGGATATTACTTTGATTTCTTTTTCTTTGGTATAGAATCTTACCAGCATTTTTCAGAAATGGTTTTATTTATCTGTGATTGTAGTGAAGGAAATATCAAATTACCTTTCACGACGACCCTCAAAAGGTACCTAGTATATATATATATATATATATATATATATATATATATATATATATATATATATATATGGATTTGGATCCAATGAGTATGTATACGTAAGTATTGTTTGGATAAGAATTCAAAATATTGAAGTACAACAACATGGATACGTGTTGATCATTTAACAATGTTAGTACAGTTAAAGTAGCATAGGTGTCGGTTTTTGTAAATGACTAATGCTTTCATCTATATCCAAAGATTAGCTTGGCCACCAATGAATGTTTTTGAGTCGCTGCTTCCATGCGATAGTATAAATACCTCGTTTATTTTCATACATCCAATTAAAACTCTGTGAAACGTAAGGAGATTTGGAAGTCTTGATGTTTCGAAAGTAAACCATTTTAATTGAATTGATTATTTATAATGATAGTATATCCATTTGAAAACGTTTTTATTCAAAGACATTGAGTTAGTTTTATAACAACGTTAACGTTACAATCTTAACTGGATTGTTTTGGCCCGTTTTAACTTATTTCAAAATACGTTATTATATAATTAAAATATCATTAATTATATTATAATGACGTTTATTCAGTTGATAACTATTTTATATTAGATCTACGAGATATAGAAAATAATTCGTAATACGTTATTATATAATTAAAGATTATTAGTGATATTATTACTATCGTTATCGGGTTGGTAAATATTTTCTTATCAGACCAACATGGTATATGAAATAACTAATAATATGTTATCGTATAATGAAAATATTATTAGTTATATTATAGGTTATGCTTTTTCGGTTGATAGCCATTATTATATTAGACTCACATAGTATATGAAATAGTTAATAATACGTTATTATATAACGAAAATATTATTGACTATGTTTATTTGGTTAATAATGTTAGATATAATTTTAATCGTTTAGATCGAGGAGTCACTGTGGAGACTATGATGAAGTGAAACATGCACAAATGGTATCAGGTGAGTACATGTGGATTTTCCCAAACGGGGTACATGGCAAAATAAATATTTTGAATCAAAGAACTCTTTTGAAAAATAAATTATTCTTTTAAATTGTTTATGAAGTATAAAAACATATTGTAAGTCGTTTTACTTAGATGCTTTTAAAGTTATTACGATTTTATATTTGTGATGATAAATAATTATACTGTGTAAAGTTATTGTTATATGCATAACATGGCATATGTGTGTGATTGAGTCATAGAAAGAAAAGCAGTGATCATGCATACATTGTGTGTGAGTCTCACAGTTAATAAAAGAATAATCGGCTAGCAAATTCTAAAAAACTTTAAACGTTTTATTTCATTTACAGAGTAAGATAAGATGGAAGCGAAATACATATGGCTATATGAGCCTACAAATACGAGCATTACTTTATTACATCAAAAGACTATCTTCCAAAGTGCATCATCCTTCCAGAATTCCTATATCTGGCCTAGGTTATCTTATCATTACCCTTGCTAGTCCCCATAGTAGCTCCTGAACCTGGATACACGTCGATTTATAAAAAAGGTCAGGCTTTTACGCCTAGTGAGCTAATGAGTTTACGAAATAATAAAATATTCAAAAATCCTTGATCAAATGTAAATTTTGGTAATATCAAAATATATAGTGATTCTTATAGTTTAAGAAAACTCATTTCTGTATCAATAGTTTCCATGTTCCAATTATATTGCCAATAATCACAAACTTGTTTCCGTTGAATCTGTAACCCTTCGCGGCTTCCGTTAGAACATCCATAACCCTTGGCGGGTTTTCCGGTATGAATGAAATAGCACAAAGCAATTTCATTGACCGTTGGGCTGATTTCAGCATCCCTCCGGATCAGTGGAAGTGCGGTACTGGAGTCGGTGGTACCTCCGGACTCTATGCCTATCACCCGAGTCATTGCTCGCAACTACAACTCTGATGTCATTCGTGACATTAAATGGGCGCTACCCATAGAGATTACTAATTCGCGTCGACCGAAACCTTCAAATGAGTAACCGTGCGTTGCCGAACATAATCCAACATATATCCTTGTAACATTTAGGTTATAATTTCATTCTTTTAATCAATAATAACGCACAATGGAAAAAGATGTTAAATAAAACATTTTATAAAAGAATTTGTTTTAAACTTTCCAAGTATGCATATTACTGGAAATCCAACATTAGTAATTTGTTACAAATAATACTCTTTAAACCATGATATGTCAAAAACGTCATTGATACCAAACATTTTAAAGATGTATAACCATAAAAAATAATATAATTTTGACGTGCACCCAGTTTTGGGAAAATACAACATGACTCACCTGAAACAGTATGTGTTTGTTTCACTTCCTTAATAGTCTCGACGATAATTCCTTGATCTAAACGGTTAAAAATAGTCTAACGTCACTAAATAAATAAACATAACTAATAATATATCCGTTATATAATGACGTTTTAGTAATAATTTTATATATATCGTTGATCCAATATAAAATTAGTTACCGACCGAACAAACGTAAGTTATCATATAACTAATAATATTTTGGTTATATAATAATGTATTTGAAAATATGTTTTAATGGACAAAACGATACGGTTAAAAATATAACGTTAACAACGTAATTATAAAAAGAGACTAATGTTTTAAATTTATAATCATATCAACGATTAAAATTATGTATTATAAAAACGGTTTTAAATCGTTAAACTATATATATATATATATATATATATATATATATATATATATATATATATATATATATATATATATATATATATAAGCAACTAAATTAATATTTAAAAATTACCTTTGAAACTCGGATTCTCTCTCGATCCACTTATATTACACTAACAGAATTTATATAAAACGAGCATGAGCCCGTGCGATGCACGTTCTATTATTGGGGTTTTAGGCTTATGTCGTTTTGTTAACTTAAGAGCACCCAATTTATTTTCCTATGAAACTTATTCGTTCTCTTCCGTATTGTGATCCGATGATGTATATCAGTTGAATTTGGATCTAAAGCCGGTTGTGATATCTCCAACCCTTCTGTTTTAACAATATCCAAGTACCTGAAAATTAAAAAAAAACTATAAATCATTACTACATTAAGAAACAAAATTCCATTAATGAAAAAAAGTAGATAAATTCGGCTACCTTATGGGATTAAAATGCTTTACTCCTAAATCTTCATCCCAAAGGAATATATAATCATAAACGGACATAGTAGGAGGATGCAAAAATCGTTTTGCAAAATACCTATCATAAATAATATATGAAAGTACATTGCTATTTTTGGTCTTATAAAAAGGGATATACTGAAAGTCTGAAATGTAAAGAATGTAAGTTATTTTAAAATATTAAGTGGTAATTATTGTAACAAATATGAATCTGAATCTCTGTCCACCAATACAAATCCCTTCTATTCCAGAAAGTTTGCTACAACGAAGAGACCAATCATCTGTAGCCATAAACCAGAAAATAAAATATAAAAAAAAGTCCGATAATAAGTAAATAGAAGTAAAGTTCAAGGGTATTGTCGGTAATAAGAGAATACAAAGGTTCTAACCTTTTCTAATGCAACTTATGGTGTTTTCATGGGCTAAAACAACCATACAAGAAGCATCCATTAAGGGCATAACTGGAATTACAATGCTAAAAGAATGCCTTAAAAAAACCAAATTACTTAAAAATTAGAGAATATAACCACTTAATGAAAAATTATCAATTAAGGGCATACCTGGAATTACAATGTCACCTAGAGCAAGCATGAAAAAGGGGCATGCCACAATTCTTGATGGGAATAGAAGCTGTAGAAAGAATAAAAAAAAATCATTGTGTTAGATTATCATAAACACTTATTTCTGAAAAAATATATATATATATATACATCAAATTCCTAAACATCATTATCTGAATAAGGAAAAAATGAACTTACGATGTTCGTATTATAAAGAAACGGAAGTAGGTTGTTCCTATTGGTAAATAAACGAAAATGGGTTGGCAAACATCTTTCTCACTTCAGAAACCTTAAATCTTGAAAAATCCCATTGAACAATTCGCAAAAACTCCGTCCAAAGTTTATAACTACCCGAATGGTGCATAAGCAGCTTTTCCCATTTATCAATCAAAACATCATTCTTATCTCTTCTTTGATACGCATTCATAAGTGCAAGAAGCAGTTCTTCATTATCAGAATTAACCTCAACCGCTCTCTCCAATATACTAATCTTTTTCTCCAATGTTTGTAACCGAGCACTTCTTTGTGTCTGTCAGCTTTCAACTTTATCTTGAAAGTTAGCAAATTCTAACCAATGTTTTTCACTATATGGATGTTCCCTAGTCAATATGTTGAACTCTAGAAAGAGATTACCGGTTGGGGCTCGTAATACCTGAAATTTCATGGGTTAAAAGATAAACCGAAATAAAAAAATAAACTAAACAGTACAATGTAATCTGAAGAGCGGACCTCCATTTATTTTTTATAGTAATTAAATATATTCATTTCTTTTTTATAGTAATTAAATATATTCTAATAGAATTAAAATTTACAAACAAAAATCATACCTCAATAATACTTTGTAATCTGAAGAGCGGACCTCCATTTGTTTTTTAGAATATCAAGACATATTTTGATTTCACCATTTTTTTCCCTATAATCATTCCCGATTCTTCCATCATTACCTTTTTTCACCATTCCACCAGGTATAGCAAGTGTATGATATGCTAAACGTACAATTAACAACAAAAAGTAGAATCTATTTATAGCATACTACTTTCTAGAGCTCTAGCTTCTAACAATTTTTTATTCTAGAATTACCATTTACCCAAGTTAATGCCAGATACTACCATTTGTTCCCACTTGACTTATTCAAGCTTTCCCGTTTTCACTCAATCCTCTATAATCCGGAATTCATGCTCACCTTAAAGTTTCCAATTATGCCCCTGCAATCAAACATCTTTTACACAGTATCCTTTGCATTGTAGACTTCATTAAGCACAACAACAGTATGACGGATATTCCTGTACACATAGTGTATTGAAATTAACTTGAGCCCTTTAAGCTCCTTTGCATTGTAGAATTTGCCTTTTCCTTTAACAAAAAATACCAACACAGACAAACCTCCTAAAATACAATTCATTAATGATTAATAGTTTCTTTTTCTTGAATGATGAAAAGGTTATGGGATAAAAAGATTTCCAAGTTTACCAGAGAACTTTTCTAATATTTTTCATAGACAACTTAATAACCATATTACAAAAATGTAATTGTGTTAGAAATAAGACATCATGTCTGCAGTCAAAATGAGTGAGTTGGGAGGAAATGGAGAGAATTTTGAAAAAATAAATCCCATATTTTAGGAGAAAGTTGAAGGACTTGTAAGGAAAGTAGAAAAGAAAATAGATGAGAGATTGTAAGAGTTTGTTAATGACCAAACTACCCCTGACCTAAAGAGTTGACCAAGGAAGAAAGGGATACCTTGAAGCGGTAGCGATGTATGCCATATTTCATGAGCTAATATTGATCCTATCAACAACCTGTATTCAGAACATGATTAATTAGATTAGACCCAAATCTAATAAATATGAATTATCTAACTAAATGTCTACAATGTAGCTAAATTTAAAAAAAATAGAAAAAAAATACAAAGAAAGACCATATAAAATGGGAATAGACCTTACAGTGACGTGCCAACTTATATGGTTCGGTTCTCACGTCGGGGACCCAATTTCAGCTCCGTAGCCCTGGTCGTCTCAAACCTATCAATAAATATGATTTTGGAAAAATTAATAACATTTTTAAAAGGGTATTATAGGAAAATTAGTAATTAGTCTGAAAAAAATATACAGTATGCTGACAAGTAAAGATAATTACACCAAGAACTTTTAAACGAACCCTAATCTACTAACGACAAGTAAAAATCAGATGATCAACATGGGAGAAAAGAAGGGACAGAAGGAGAAAACGAACCATAATGTTGCAGGTTGTGGTATTCAGATGTCGTCAGCTTTTCGCACCTCTGTTACTCGATCTTTCTCTCGCAACCCCTTTGTTTCTCTTTTAAATAAACTCATTGGAGTAAAACCCACGTTGAAGTCTCCTTCCCCAACCTGAGGTAAGGCTGCAAAGAAGGAAAATAGCGAAAACACCTATTGGAGTAGAGTGAGGCAAAATCTTGTGTAAAGGAAAGAGCAGGGGGAAACATTGTTTCTGATCTATATTCAAACTTTTTGTCCAACTCGCACCTGAACCTTACGTCTTTATTCATCATCTTTCTCCTCTATATCACTACAGACATCTGAATTTTCTTCTTGAGGTCAAAAAGAAGAAACTGTAAGCAATCGAGGAAAATAGTAAAAATAAAGACCAACTCTAGCAAATGATCAAACACTTGATGTGCAAACTAAAACCCAAGAAAGACCGTGGGAATTCTTAAATAGAAAAAAACAAAGAAACATAAACCCTAGATCGGATAGCCCTTATGGAAAGAGAAATCGATTTTAGGGTAGAAATCGAACTTACCGTAGCCTAAAGAACTGCCTATCATGCCTCTGCAACGAATCCGCAAAGCCAAAAGCCGGTGGCGAAGATACTAAAGAAGCAACGAACGGGAAATCGAGGAGGCGACGGTGGGGAGAACTCCTTATCATGCCTTTGAAAACAATCGGCAGATGCAAGCGGTGGTGGCGGTGCTTCCTTAAAACCCAAAAACTGAAGATGGTGAAGCGGTGGGGTGGTATTTGACACAAATTAACCACAGTATGCACGAGACACGATGCAGAGAGACCTGGATCCGATCACTAACCCGCGTGACACAGCAGGGCAAAAAAAAACCCATGTTACGTTTCCAAAAATGACGCTTTTTAATATATAGTATAATTATGTAAGTGAATTCACATATTTATAGCCTCATATAGGGGTGAGCAAAAAGCGAACCGCATGGTAAAAAAACCGAAAAAACCGCAAAAACCGAAACCGATTAACCGCAACCGAAACAATAACCGACGGTGAGGTTTTCAATTTTGAAATAACCGCAAAATTGCGGTGCGGTGCGGTTATATGACATATGCCGTACCGAAATAACCGCAACCGCACCGCATTCAATAACCGCAAACATAACCGCACCGCTAACCGCATAATTGAATAATTATATAGTTTTTATATTAATTAATATGTAGTTGTAACTTGTAAGTTTGAGAGATGTGGTTGTTTATTTTAATCTTTAATTGGTTTAATCGTAAAACAAGTACCAAATTCATATGGTTAAAGAGACCGCACATAATAACCGCACAAAATAATCGCACCAAATATATGCGGTTAATAACCGAAACCGCAACCACAAAAACCGCAACCGCATAAAATAACCGCACCACGCTATTAATCGCACCATTTGGTTATTAAAAATTTAATAACCGCATTTGCGGTTAGGGGTACGGTTTTGGCCAATAACCGCGTCTAACCGCACCACGCTCACCCCTGGCCTCATACCTCGGTAGACGACAAAAATACAATCTTGGTGGCCAAGTGAATTTGTCATGGATAGATATAAATTACAGATCAACATGTATTATCCTTATATTGTGATGACTAGATTTCTTGATTGATTTACCCCTAAGTTATCATTTTTCTTTTTCGTAAAATACATATATCCTTCTAAACCCTCGACTATTTTCTTTTATGCATCACACACGTAACATATATATTTATGTTCCATTATGTTCTAAGATTAAATTATTAGTTTTACATATATATACCTATATACGGATGAATTTAGGCCATTAAAGCTTTTGTTGATATATCTGTTAAATGCTTATGTGTAACTAACAACTTCGATATATACTTATTTACAATTAATTAGTTCCAATATATAACTTATAATAATATTATACATCTTCCGTCAAGATAATAGAATCTGTAATTTGTAAATATTGGTCACTCGATATTTCGAATCAATAGAATATCTTAATCGGAAATATTACCAAACAAACAATAAATCTCATTTCACGACTTATGTAAGCTTAATAATCGATAACTTATATAGTTAACGTCGTAAAATACACCTAATAATACTTGTCGAAAATACGGATATTACATTATCAAAACTTAATAATATATAACTAATGTCGTTAAATATACCTGAATAATACTAGTTGAAAATACGGATGTTACAACTCCCTCCTCCTTAGAATATATTTCGTCCTCGAAATAGCGCTAAGTAAATAAATGACGGTAACATCGTCTTATTTCATTCTCGGGTTCCCACGTCATATTAGCACCTACACGATGCTTCCATTGAATTTTGACTAGTCCTACTTCTTTTTGACGTAACTTTTTAGTATTTTCTATCTAATATAGCTACAGGTTTTTCTATATACTGAACCTCGTCATCAACTTGAATGTCTGATAGAGGTATAGCATTCTCTTCTTCTGTTAAACATTTTTGTAGATAACATACATGAGAGGTATTATAAATACATTGTAACTCAGGTGGTAGATTCAATCGATATGCTTGTGACCCAATCCTTTCTAATACTTTAAAGGGTCCAAGAAAACGAGGACTAAGTTTCCCACGTTTCCCAAATCTGATCACTCCTTTCCATGGTGATACCTTAAGCGTAACTTTGTCTCCTACCTGGAATTCGATTGGACGTCTTTTCTTGTCTGCATAACTTTTCTGTCGGTCTTGTGCAGATTTTAGACGTTCCCGAATTACTTTGACTTTATCTGCCGTCTGTTGTACTATCTCAGGTCCTGTGAATTGCTTTTCTCCAGCTTCTAACCAACAAACTAGAGTTCTACACTTTCGTCCATAAAGAGCTTCAAATGGCGGCATGCCAATGCTAGAATGGTAACTATTGTTGTAGGCGAATTCTACTAATGGCAAGTGTATATCCCAGCTTCCACTAAAATCAATAACGCATGATCGAATCATATCCCCAAGAGTTTGAATTGTCCTTTCACTTTGTCCATCTGTTTGGGGATGATAAGTTGTACTTAAGTTTACTCTTGTCCCCAACTCCCTTTGTAAACCTTCCCAGAACTTGGAAGTAAAGCGAGTATCTCTGTCTGATAAAATAGACAATGGCACTCCATGCCTACAGACAATTTCATCGGTATATAACTTGGCTAACCTGTCAATCGGCCAAGTTTCCTTTATTGGTAGGAAGTGTGCGCTTTTAGGTTATAATTTCATTCTTTTAATCAATAATAGCACACGCTGGAATAAGCGTTTGTTTTTATAAATAAAATGTTTTATAAAAGAATTTGTTTTAAACTTTCCAAGTATGCATTTTATTGAATAAAAATCTAACATTAGTAATTTGTTGTAAATAATATTCTTTAAACCATGATATGTGAAAAACGGTCATTGATATTAAACCTTTCAAAGATGTATAATCATCAAAATAATAATTTTGACGTGTATCCAGTTTGGGAAAATGCAACATGACTCACCTGAAATGAAACAGTAGGTATATGTTTTACTTCCTTAATAGTCCCCACGATAACTCCTTGATCTAAACGGTTAAAAATAATGTCTAACGCCACTAACTAAATAAACATAACTTATAATATTTCCGTTATATAATAACGTTGTAGTAATAATTTCATATATATCGTTGGTCCGATATAAAATTAGTTAATAACTGAATAAACATAAGGTATCATATAACTAATAATATCTTAGTTATATAATAACGTATTTGAAAATATGTTTAAACGGACAAAACAATACGACTAAATATAACATTAATGTAATTATAAAGATAGACTAACGTCTTAAATTTATTATCAAACCAACAATTTTAAAAATACAAAAAAACTTGTAAATAAAAACCATACCTTTTGTTATATAAAACTGCTGAAACTCGTTCTATCCTCTCAAATTTATTTGGTGGAATTGTATACTGAAAGCTATTGAACCATCTTTCTATTTACACTAAAACTTTAAACTATTGTATTAAATGTTCCGTACTTTCTTGCACTTAGTCACTCTTACATTGCCTTATTTTGACACGTAAAAGAAATAGTACGACTATTTCCAATTAATCAACACGTATCATTTTTTTTACCTTAATGACCAAGTTAAGTTCACTTCACCATTATCTTTTCCTTTTTATTTATTTATTTATTTATTTATAAATGACCCGATATATATATATATATATATATATATATATATATATATATATATATATATATATATATATATATATATATATATATATATATATCATACAAAAGCCGTATATTTAAAAATCAAGTAAAGTGGATATGGGACATGCCTTCAGATTTTTGGGATGATTTTTCTAAATTAAAGATGCATTTTTAGGAATTTTACAACTTAGCATCGAGGTAAAATTGGACTGGTGGCTTTCTTTTGAACAGCTGCTCTCTGTAATGAAAATTAAAATTGGACAGGTGGCCTTGGTTTTGGACAGCTGCCCTCTGTGTATGAAAAGGTCCCCGATTAAGGTTGGAGCATAAACGTGCAGCCCACTTTTCAGCCTACTCAACCGCCTCTATGCCCAAACGATTTATTACAGCTCTATAACACACATACACAATCCCTCTGTTTGGCCATCTGTAACATGGCACCGCTAACCTTTTCTCTCCATTAAATAACCCTCTGTAATGTCATCGAATCGTCATTTGAACCCTTGCTTTCTTCTCCCTTTTCTCTATACCACCGAAGTGTCACCGTTCAACTTCCCTAAAATCGACTAACGCCGTCTCATTTCATATGAAATTAGAGGTTTTTACCACCATTGCCACAATCACCATCGGAGAAAAGCCAGAGTTCCATACCGATATGCAGGTTAGGTTTTAGTACACCCAATTGGATAATAGTTGGCTTCTTGTGTTTCAATTGATTCTCTATATCCAAATAAAGCCCCTTATAAATTATCTGAGTTTCGTGCATTGTGTTTGATAAAAAGCTCGAGACAGTAGATGTTTCATGGACTTCTAAAGTCTAATGTACCTGTTGTTGTTGCGATTTTGTGCAGAAACGACATCGCTCCTTTTTGTCATGGTGTGTGATGTACAAGTACTTAATACACAGATGTTGCTTACAGTTCGCTATCATGGATTACGTAGGATGAGTGTCTAGAATCCTTGAATTACATACATCATCTTCAAATATGATCGAATCTGCCGCCTCTTCTTCTCAATTGCTTTATACTTTCATCCTCTCTTCTCTATTGACTTAAGTTCGTCAATTTTATGCATTGGTCCAGGTAAAAAGACTTACTTATTATCCTCTTCTATCCGATTTAGGGTTTTACCAATTTCCAGAATTAACTTGATTCATTTATTTTTCCCCATCTCCTCAAATGTTTTCAATGAATTGTTTGTTCTGTTTAAAGTTCTAAATGCAATTTCTTGATTTTGATAAAATATGGCTGAATTCGGAAATGTCAATAATTTGACGAAGATTTCTTCCTAAACATTTACAGTTTCTTGTTCTTGCCATTTCATATTTTAGTAAAGTTGGTTCCATATTATTGGTGCTTCATTCTTCTCATTTTCAGTTTAGTTGCATCCGACAGAGAGGAAATATCAGAGAAAGCATATGGAGACTCCTCTTTCCAGGACTGTAAGAACTGTAGATAGATTTTACTCCTGTAATCTTGTTAGTACGATGCTATTACTATTATGGTAACCTATTTTCAACTTTTTTTTAGCATGATGATATTTTATAGTCACTATAAATGTGTAAGTTTTATGCGATTACTGTTCGATGCTATTTCAACTTTTTAGCATGATGCTATTTTAGAATCACTATATTATTGCTAAAATTGGTTCAGGTGCTTCAAGTAAAAGGTGTTGATAATACACTTTGAAGAAGATCAACATAAACGTCCATTCAATAAAATTGTAGAATTAGGATCATAATGTTTTGTTGAGTGTGAAGCCACTCTTGTGGTTTGTCAAAGTAGCTGCAGAAAATTGGTATGAAGTTGGTGAAGATTTTTCAAAGTTAGGTGTGCCTGCTTCTTTCTTTGAATTAAACATTCTCATTTTCACATTGATACAAATGTATATAAATAGAGGCATTCAGTTGAGAACATTTGTACCTCACAATAATGTAGTTGAATATAAACTCCTAGTTACCCGTGTGGACGTATGTCAGTTTTGGACTGAACCACGTTAAATTCTTGTGTTCTTAATTTGTGAGCTGAGTGTGTGAGTTTCGTGTTCGTGTGCTAAGTGTCTCGATCCTAACAAGTGGTATCAGAGACTTGGTATAGCTCCAGATAGTGATTTTCTGTTTTTGGGTCGAAATTTTTTTTTCTCAAAAACGATTTTGGTTTACGCCGTTGTAAAGGTCTCGTTCCGCAGATTCCGAAAATATATTTTTTCGAATTTTTTGAGCGTCGGAAGACCTCTAAATCACCGGTCAAAGTTGGTCAAAACTCGCCGGAAAGTTGGCCGGAAAAACCAGTTCGCCGGAGAAGACGACATTGTAGCGCCGGAGTTTCGGCAGAGAAGACGACACTGTAGCGGTAATGTAGCACAGTTTGAAAAACTCAGATTTGGTCCCTGAAGTTCCAGAATTTGCAAAACAGGTCCCTGAGGTTCCAGAATTTGCGTAACAGGTCTCTCAAGCCCAGAAAATTACAAAACAGTCCCTAAAGTTCCAGAAAATTGCAGTTTGGTCCTTGAACTTCAGGAAAAGTGCAGTTTAGTCCCTGAACTTCAGGAAAATTACAGTTTGGTCCCTGAACTTCAGAAAAAGTGCAGTTTAGTCCCTGAACTTCAGAAAAATTGCAGTTTAGTCCCTAAACTTCAAAAAAATTGCAGTTTGGTCCCTGAACTTTTGAAAAATTGCAGTTTGGTCCCTGAACTTCAAGAAAATTGCAGCTTTGTCCCTCAACTTTGTCAAAGTCGCAAAATAGTCACTCAAACATTTGTTTTGGGCAGTTTAGCCAGAAAATAATTTGGGTGGGGATTATATTTTGCAAATAACGAGTCAAGAACAGTTGAATCAAAATTCTATTTAATCGCTGAAGAACAGTTGAACTCAGAAGAAATTTAAAGAAATCGAAAACCAGTGCCAACAGCGTTTGTCGGGTTTTATCGATTCAGTTTAAAATTTTCAGTTTCTGATTCTCAGTTCGGTATTCCGCTGTAGTTTAAATAGGTTGATTATTTAACAGAGTTCAGAAGAACAGTCGTTAAGTTCAGACAAGGCTTCGTTTAGTGAAGATTGAAAAGTTGGTGGAAGATGCAGATTGACGCATTATGTGTCAGAAAGTTCAAGATGTGGTATTGGTAAAGTGAGAAAATTAGAGAATTACAGAAGATCAGACATCCAGACAAATCCAGCGATGATCAGAGTTTCAGGAGTTCAATAACAGATCATGGGATGAACAGATCAAGTAATTCAGAGAAAATCCGTTTTCGGTAGATCCAGCAGTGATTAGAAAGTCAGCAGACTTAGGTGTAATCACGGGATCAGAAAGTTCGGTGTTATTCATGACGTTGAGGTGTGGACATTCTTTAGAGTTGATGTCCAAATAGAGGAAATTCTGCTTCTGAGAATGTGTCTGGGTTTGATGCATTGGGACTTAGTGGAAGGCAGTGAAGACTCTTGGGTCAAGAATTCTGGTGCTTCATTTCACGCTACCAACAGCAGTGAAGCACTGCAGAATCTGAAAGTTGGAGACTTTGGAAAGGTAAGACTTGTGAACGATGAATGTTCGCTGTATATTGTCGGATTACCGTCTGAGGGAGTGACCGTCCCAGTTCAGAAGAGAAACAAAGTCAGAAGAGGGTGACCTTTTGCAAGTAGGAAGCCTAGAGCTACAAGGAAGATTCAGGTTGAACGAGCATGGAAAGGTTCAGAAAAATCAGTCGAAGGATATTGTGGCAATGAGAGCACAGAGTATTGTTTCAGTTGCAGGGTTTTGCAACAGTGGGAGCATAGGTCGTGTTTCAATCATAGGTCCAGGACGACAGTGGATTTAGAACCAGTTTTCAGCTGTAAAAGTCTCTTCGGTTTTGATAACTTGCTAAATATGGAGAGTGTTGTTGTTTGTTCTCAGATTGTTCCAGGATTCGGTAGTTCGTTTTTAGTGGGAGCCGATAGGGACAGAGAACGGGTCAAGGGCAGTTTAAGTCATGACGAACATGTTGAAACTCATGGGAGTTTTAACGGGCCTTTCAGGTTAACTGATGAGAAGGCCGGGGTAACTAAGAAGGAGTTTACGGAAATACAAAAGCCACAGTTGAAGCACAAGTGAAGATTGTTCCGTGGCTTCAAGTGGGAGATTGTTGAGTGTGAAGCCACTCTTGTGGTTTTCAAAGTAGCTGCAGAAAATTGGTATGAAGTTGGTGAAGATTTTTCAAAGTTAGGTGTGCCTGCTTCCTTCTTTGAATTAAACATTCTCATTTTCACATTGATACAAATGTATATAAATAGAGGCATTCAGTTGAGAACATTTGTACCTCACAATAATGTAGTTGAATATAAACTCCTAGTTACCCGTGTGGACGTAGGTCAGTTTTGGACCGAACCACGTTAAATTCTTGTGTTCTTAATTTGTGAGCTGAGTGTGTGAGTTTCGTGTTCGTGTGCTAAGTGTCTCGATCCTAACATGTTTAGTGTCCATAAACATAGGAAAATACATCTATATCGAGCCTGCTAAAGATAGCGAGCACAAAGGTGTATATCGGTACCATAAAATGTGATAAATTGTATAATTCATCTACATTTTGTGTCGTTATTTCTCTATTATAGCATTAATAAACTATTGAAAAGAAGTTTTAGTTCTTTTTATTGAAAATTGCCTGAGATGAAAATGTGATCTTCATTTTAAACTACTGTTTTGTTTCAAATTATTTGACATTTTGGCAAGATCAAACAAGTATTTGAAGACCGGGAAATTCGAATACGATCACGTCATGTTCTCATGTTACAGTCATCTATAAGAATAGTATGTTGCTATTACGAGTTGCATATTGTTTTCGGTAAGAATACAATTACGTTCTTATGGGTAAATATATCCAAGTATATTGCTATTATTGGTATAAAAGAAAGACATTGTCTATTTTGGTAAAAGGAATTAAATATGTATATTGTATGATTGTAAATGGTTTCGTTTTCTACCTATAAAGAAAGTTGTTTGTTTGTTTAGAAGAAGGCTCACAATAAGGTTGCTAATTGATCAAAAGGAAAAAAATTCACTTCCTACTGAGCCAAACAAGCAATTCAATCATTAAAGATGCAAGAAGTTGCAATAAGTGTCCTATGCATCATCTGTGAGCTTATTTTTGAAAATTATTTTTTGTGCTCAAATGTTGTATTTCTAATTTGCAAATTTATATTTTCTTTTGAATGCAGGTGAAAAAAGAGGGTCTGGTAACCTCCACACTACATGCATATAATCATCTTATATGCCACTATGCCATAAAGTGTTGGAAATTATGCTTATAAAGCTGGGAAACACCAATAAATAGTGACTGCAGATGAGTATTAGATCAAGATCTAATGTTATCTTAGGTGAAATTCAAGCTTCACAACCCAAATTCCTTTGTTATCCAGTTTTGGATTTTATTTTTTTTAATCACAAGTCCCTTACATCTGATTCGTCTTATATTAAGTTTGGATTGAAGTTTTCATCTTCAAAAACTATTGTTACCTCGATTGATGCTTATTCAAAGGACAAAAACACATCTAGGTAATCATTTATCCTTTCCTTGCATATTAGTTTATAATTCTTCTGCTATGTGGTTGGATGCTTTGTGTTGATTGATCTTGAGTTGAGTTTCATTTTTAAACTGCCATTGGTTCTTTTATTTTTATTAAACAAAAGAAAATTCGTATTTTGCAGGTAACGATCAGACAATTAACAGATGTCTGAAGCTAACAGTGGTGCTCTAACCATGTAATTGTCCCTATCTTTCCAAATGATAACATCATATGCTTTTTGTAGTGCATCATATGCCAGAGTATAAAGATAAATAATGTGAGTAATTTTAATGATCTTAATGACATAAATATGTTTACTTATAGAACAAAAGAAGATTTTATGTTGAAACCATTTAAGAAATAACCATTACTTTTTTTTTGAATCCTAAAAAATTACGAGTTTCTAAAGTATGTTCTTGAATTGATTTTATGGAAAATTTTCTTCTCCGTTTCAATTTGACCCATCCTTCCTGAATCATGACATGTTCTGATACGAACCCATCCCATACTAGGCCCATATCATGCCATAAGCTAAGTGTAGAACTCACTCCAAAAAGCTAGCTTGAAGGAGGAGGAGACACTTAGACTTATAAGCCACTAATTGAATTTGTTTTCTACCAATGTGGGATCGTAACAATACCCCACGCTTTGAAGAGCCAACGTCCTCGTTGGTCACGACTATGTTGGTTGACAACGCCTAGTGATATTAAGTATTTTAGGCGTTGTTGAGCCCTGTTCTTGATAAAATTATATCAAATATGTCTGGGTATTCTCACTTTTCGTGCCAGGACTTGTTTGGAGAAAAAGAATGGAAACAGGGACTAAAAGCGTGCAAATGGAAGAAGTTTGGAAAGAATGAAAAATCAAGGAAACTCGTACGCGCGCCGCGGATACATCATCTGCGCGACGCAGGCTTAAGGCGGTGGAACACATTCAAATACCGAAGAAACGGAAAAAGATTAGTACGTGCGCCGCGTATTTCACTTCTGCGTGGCGCGGCTGCGGGAAAATTGCAACTATAAATAGAGGCATTTCCAGCCGAAAACCAGAGCAAAGACCGGGTGTAAAATCGACCTTGAAGCTCTTTGACTCCAAGATTTCATTCCAGAAGACTCTCAATTGGTATTGGTTAGTTTTAGATTTTATTTGTAATTAAATAGTTGGATTTAAGCTTGGTTTTGTATCTTTGGGTGTGACAACCATTTATATTAAGCTTTGGCTTCTGTTTTTGGATCAATTGGTTACTGTTTTTATGTTTGGATTCGGATTTGGTGAATGAGAAGCATTTGGTTACATTTAATCTTAGCTTTTCGGTGTTTTTATGCTTGTGTTTGGTTTTGGATGTTTGATTTATGTTTGGATATTGTTTTGATCTTATTGGGACTGTTTTCCTTTGCTGAAATCAGTAGCTAATTAGGTTAGTTTGTAGGCATTAAACCTTGGCTAGTAACTGTTCAATAGAACTCTAGTTAGTGGCTAGTTTATGCTTTGCTTGGTTTTGCTAGTTTGGATGCCTTTGATTGCTTCTGATTCAGAGATGTACTTCTGATTTCAGAAAGTGACTAGGTCATTTTAGCTTAGCTTAGCTTGGCTTGAGTGTGTTTGATCATTGCTTTTGTTTGCTAGTGATTAGGAAGGTAGAAACTAGATCCTCCGACTGTAGTTGTGACACTACTAGTTGGTAATCTCTCATCTACTCTAACCACGAAGCTCCTGTGGATCGACCCTGACTACCGCTATACTAGTGTGTGTTAGGTTTTCTCTTATTTTTGATCGCACGACGACCTCTGCGCGTGTCAAATTTTGGCGCCGTTGCCGGGGAGCTGTGCGCTTAGATTAGCTGATTTGTAGGATTTAGTTTCTGATTTTTTTTATGTTTGATTTTAGTTTGCTGATTTTTGGTATGTGTACATCCTTATAATGAGTGATTACATGTACCCGGATCAGTATGAGTATTATGAAAATCCGGCTGACACCTATTACGAGGATGATTGCTACAATGGATCATCCGATGACAATGGATGGCGGACCGAGGAGTCATCTCAACCTGAGAATTCTGCAACTTGAGCCCAACTTTGGGTACTCATGTATAACACCTACCATGAGCAGAAGGACCAGGCTGAAGCTCTTGAAAAAGTGCAAGCTTCTTTAGATAGGTTAGAGGAAAATTGGAAATGTTCACCACTTACGCCAGAACCGGAGGTGAGTGATTTTTATACCAATAATAATGTGTGTGAACTTGCATCACCTGAATATGTGATGGAAGGGCATACACCGTGGGAAAGTCAAGAGACCACTGAGAGGGTCGAAAATGTTGTTGAGGAAGAGGTTGTAGGTGACAATGCTACCTCTGACTCAACAGCTTTTGATGTTTTTGATGTTTTTGAAAATGTTAATAATGTTGATCTGGTGATGTGTGAATCTTCACACATCACCAGACAATTTGCTTGAGGAGGATGTTGTGGAGGAGGCTGTAAGTGAAAGTACAGATCCCAGCCCAACAATTCCCGAAATTGTTGAAAGTACCAATGTTTTTGGGGAAGGGGGGGTAGATGACAATACTACCCCTTTGAAAGTAAGGATCTGGTGATGGGTGACTTTGTACCACCATCAGATCAAACCAGTCACCCACTCTTGGTTCCGATCCACCTGTTGGACGATGACCAAGAAGTTGATGCTGGCGAATTGATTTTTGAAAACAATAAACATGATTTTATCACCACTCATGATCCATTCATGAATGGAAAATTAGATGTGATCAATACCATCGATGAAGACATATGGAAGCATTCTGATATGTTGCCTTCCAATCCCATTCGATTTGAAAATTTTTATTGGTATTGCAAGCCAAAATTGCAAACTGAAGATGACACACAATATGTAAGCAACAAGCGAGGTACAACACAACTACTGGAAGAGGTACTGGGCGTGCTTCACGTCAAGCCAGTGATTTTGAAGAGATATAGAAGGAATGACCGAGCTTGGAGGTTCAAAGCTACTTCCAAGCACTCGCGGGAAATCAGCTGGAGACGGCAACTGGGCAGCAGCAGGAGAACTAGCAAGCCATTCGACCTAGGAAAGTTTGAGGAGCAGTGGGTCAGCAAAGGGACGGTGGAAAGGCCAAATCAGCAAAGAAGGAAGGCATACGATCCACCGTAGCCGTAGCAGGAACAATACGTCTGGCTGAAGACGTTAAACTTAGCGCTTGTTGGGAGGCAACCCATCGTGTCATAAGTTAGGATATATATTTCTTTGAATTAACTAGGAAAATACAAAAATACATCAATCTTTTTTGCAGGTACTAGTAGTTTGAAATAAGTGTGGGGTCATTTGAGAAGTTTTGAAATCTTTGAAGTCCGCGCCGCGAGTATTTGAATTATGCGACGCGGGATCGTAAACCAACCCGATGTGCAGGGGTTGATTTGGTGACACGCGCGACGCGCAAAGCGTGAACCCGCGATGCGGTAAACGATCAGTCGGTTTTCTCCTTTATAAGGTAAGCCGCGGCTCACACGAACCACACACGACTCAGAGCTCTGGTTATCGAAATTCTCTTGTAATTTTTCTTAATCATTTTGTTGCCACTGCCAAGGTACGCCATTCTAACTATCTATTGCTCGTTAAAACTAGCGATTAGGTAGTTAATTTTAGTGATTTGCCCAAAATACTTCAAAACTTAGAATCGCTACTGCTAGCTCATAGGGTGTTTGTTTTGCCAAATGGAGACCCTAGATGAGTTAGTCGGCACCTAGGCTACCTTGTGGTATGGTTATATTGAGTTTTAGCAGGTTAAAATGAGAATTTTGATCGGGGTTTGGAAACAGCCGCACGCCACGCCGCGCCCTTGCTCTTGGGCCGTGCCGCGGTGCGGCTGGGAAGACAGGGACTGATTTTGCAAAATTTTTGTTTTGTGGCTATATTTTCTTTTTGCAGATGATGTTTAGATTGGAGCACGCTTTCCTACAGTTCCCCGAGGGACTGGCCAGTTCTGTAGAGTATACTTCACGGAGGGACGCATTGAGGAGTCGCCGGGTTCTAGAGGCGACGGTCATTGACAGATATATTGAGAGACGCAGGGCTATGGGGTGCGATCGAGCCATTCTTGCATCGCACCTGGACCCATGAGGAGGCATCGTTTACTTGCCGAGGATGGGACCGGATTATGGCCACTGACGAGGATGTGGTCTATACGGAGCTTCTCCTGGAGTTCCTGTCTACCATCCATTTCGTTCCCAGGGCGTCGGATCCACGATCCAGGCTCATCCGCTTTCGCTTGGGAGGTGTACAGAGGGAGTGCAACCTCAGGGAGTTCGGGAGGCGCACAGGCATCTACACTTCAGCGGATCTTCAGCACCGCTACTTCACGCAGTTCTTTGGTGCGTGCATCCAGGGGCAGCCAGAGCGGGCTCCCAACATGGAGATTTGGACACCATTGTCCAACGTCAAGTATGAGGCAGGGACCTCGAGGGAGAGCCACCTACGCGATCCACTTCACCGCCTCATGCACCGTATTGTCTCCACCTCCATCATGCAGCGGGAGGGAGGCGAGAAGGTGTCTGGGGAAGACATGACATTTTTATGGGCTCTCCTCGACCCATCCAGATTCCTCCACCTCCCCTTCGCCCTCGCGGTTGCCCTCTCCACCCACTCGACTGGTGCCTCCACCAGCAGCCCACTAGCCAGGGGGTATTTCATCACCGGCCTGGCCTGCTCATATGGGATTCTCACTGCCCCCGTGGTTGCCTCCTTGACCGCTCTGCCTCCATCCTGCACTACAGCACGCACCTTGGAGAGGATGCGGCTCATTGAGCAGTAGCGCCCGGGGCAGTTCATCCGGGCACCGACCGAGCCTCCTCAGGCACCCCAGCCCGCATACGCCCAGCCTGGCAGGAGACGCCGGAGGCCAGAGCCAGCGCCAGAGCCCGCAGCCCCGACAAAGTCACAGCAGGAGGACCTGGCAGCCAGGGTTGCCAGGATTGAGGACCAGTTGGCATGGATCGGGGAGGTACTTTTGGATTTGGCTACACAGCAGGGCCGACACCCCCGACCATTCCCAGCCCGGGCCCACGATCATGAGGCCGGACCCTCCAGGCCACCTGGCAGTGATTGATGTACTTTTTTCTTTCTTTCTTTTTATTTTGGGATATATGTACAAACTTATGGCACCTTTAGCTGTATATTTTGTTTGTCATGTTTGCTTTTAATTTGTTTGTTAAGTTATGCATGATATACCAATTTGAGAAGGAGTTGTCTCAGACAAGTGTGGGGTCACCGTGCCCCCTCCACTTGTCTCGACCACCGGCGTGATCACTGTAGTGCTACAACTCCGGAATACGAAATCGAGGATCCATCTGTACGCAATTATACCTGTGATATTGAGGACCAAGCAGTCTATCGTCCAAAAAGGGGTAACTCTTTCTCCCTTGTTTTGAAATAATTTTTGTACAACGGGGATGTTGTACGGTTTTATGTGTGGGGTGTGGACGGTCGAAAGAAATTTTTTGAAAATTTTTGCAGAAATGATCAATTTTTCAATTTTTAGCAACTTTTTCAAATTTTTTTAATAAATTGCAATTTTGAAATGAATGGTTTGTGATTGTGATAGCATTAGTATTTTTCAAGAAATACTGTTTATTTGTGATCATGCTATTAGTTAGTCAAATAAGTTGAGTTTTACGGGTTTAGTGAGATGTTTTAGGATTGGAATTTAGGAAGGAAAAGTCAATCTGTGGCCTTTGTTGTTCGAGCCGGTAGGTCTAAAATGGGTGGGCCTTATGCACCTTACCACCTAAGATCGTCTGGTCTGGGATGGTATTTCTGAAAGCTCGCTACACGGACAACATCGAAAGTCATGGACAATTCCTTAATGGCCTTTAGAATCTGAATGAGTAAGTACACTTCATTGTGGACAGAAAGTTTGTAATCAAGGGTTCTCTAGAAAGCCATGAATTCCAAAGAACATTTCAATTATGTTTTCACGAACTATTCCACTCTTACTCGAAGAGCAATAAACTTTGAAACTGAACACAGTCAAAAATTGTTTGATTCTTTATTATAATTTGTTAAAAACTCTCTTGCTTGGGGACAAGCAAGACACAAGTGTGGGGTGTTTGACAACGCCTAGTGATATTAAGTATTTTAGGCGTTGTTGAGCCCTGTTCTTGATAAAATTATATCAAATATGTCTGGGTATTCTCACTTTTCGTGCCAGGACTTGTTTGGAGAAAAAGAATGGAAAAAGGGACTAAAAGTGTGCAAAAGGAAGAAGTTTGGAAAGAATGAAAAATCAAGGAAACTTGTACGCGCGCCGCGGATACATCATCTGCGCGACGTGGGCTTAAGGCGGTGGAACACATTCAAATCCCGAAGAAACGGGAAAAGATTAGTACGCGCGCCGCGGATTTCACTTCTGCGCGGCGCGGCTGCAGGAAAATTGCAACTATAAATAGAGGCATTTCCAGCCGAAAACCAGAGCAAAGAACGGGTGTAAAATCGACCTTGAAGCTCTTTGACTCCAAGATTTCATTCCAGAAGACTCTAAATTGGTATTGGTTAGTTTTAGATTTTATTTGTAATTAAATAGTTGGAGTTAAGCTTGGTTTTGTATCTTTGGGTGTGACAACCATTGATATTAAGCTTTGGCTTCTGTTTTTGGATCAATTGGTTACTGTTTTTATGTTTGGATTCGGATTTGCTGAATGAGAAGCATTTGGTTACATTTAATCTTAGCTTTTCGGTGTTTTTATGCTTGTGTTTGGTTTTGGATGTTTGATTTATGTTTGGATATTGTTTTGATCTTATTGGGACTGTTTTCCTTTGCTGAAATCAGTAGCTAATTAGGTTAGTTTGTAGGCATTACACCTTGGCTAGTAAATGTTCAATAGAACTCTAATTAGTGGCTAGTTTATGCTTTGCTTGGTTTTGTTAGTTTGGATGCCTTTGATTGCTTCTGATTCAGAGATGTACTTCTGATTTCAGAAAGTGACTAGGTCATTTGAGCTTAGCTTAGCTTGGCTTGAGTGTGTTTGATCATTGCTTTTGTTTGCTAGTGATTAGGAAGGTAGAAACTAGATCCTCCGACTGTAGCTGTGACACTACTAGTTGGTAATCTCTCATCTAGTCTAACCACGAAGCTCCTGTGGATCGACCCTGACTACCGCTATACTAGTGTGTGTTAGGTTTTCTCTTATTTTTGACCGCACGACGACCTCTGCGCGTGTCAAGTTGGTCACGGTTGGCACCCCTCTTTTTTTGGTCCAAGCCACCACTCCATAGGCCACCACTCCGAGTCATTGTTGGTCATGGCTACGTTGGTCACGGTTGGCAGCCCCTTTCGGGTCCAAGCCACTACTCCGCAAGCCACCACTCCAAGGGTTGGAACCTCGAAAGATGGGGACGGCTCTGATACCAATTGATACGAACTCATCCCATACTAGGCCCGTGTCATGCCGTAAGCTAAGTGTAGAACTCACTCCCAAAAGCTAGCTTGAAGGAGGAGGGGACACTTAGACTTATAAGCCACTAATTGCATTTGTTTTCTACCAATGTGGGATCGTAACATGTTCTATCTAATTTCTTCATTTTTAAACTTGCTCATGAGTTATGCAGGTCCATACCATGAGGCGGGTGAAAGTTTCTGGTTGAGCTTCCGGATGCTCATCCTTATAAATCTCTATATGTCGTATACATGAGTTTGTGATCTTAAACTCATTAGTTTGAAGAATCCATGATTTTAGTTTGGATTCAGCATATGATTGGATTCAAAGATTATTAGATAATATAATTTTTCAGGTTTGGTTTGGCTTTTGTGAACGTGATTTAACATGGGGCTTATAGAATACACTTTCTCTTCTATAAAAATCAAAACAATTTAAATATGGGGTATCCTAGACTCTTTTTTGAATTTGATTTTTGGGTTTCCAAAAATAACTTCTATTAGTTTTGGCGGAATCACAATCTAGTTGAATTATGTAATTTTTCCACATTACCCTCTTATTGGGATGGTCTTTTGACCAGGTATGTCATTTGATTCATAATTTTGTTACTCTGAAATTGTATAATATAATTACTGAATTGGCATGTGAAGAATGAGCTTAAACGGATCTTACAAGAAGGCTAGATTGAAAATATTGAAAAAGTGTAGAATATGTATTGAACTTGCTGTAAAAAAAACTCGAATTCCATCAACACATGGAATCATAAAGACTTTCGAACTTCTTCTGTAATAAGCAACAACTTAAATTCTCATTTGTTATCGTTTCTCTCTTTTTAGAGTTCTCTACCTATATACCATATGACTTCAATAAGAGTTGGTACTTTTATTTGGTCAATTTGAAACTATTCTCGGAAGGACAAGTGACTTTGCAAGGGAAATAAAGGTGAAAAAAAGAAATTATTACTATTTATTTCATTTTCATGAAAGACAGGTAAACATAATATATCTTTCATCTCCTCATGGCTATTTTGAATCTAATTTTTTATTCTTCGATTTATGAAATTGAATTGCAATAGCCATTCTCCATTTCTGTAATTGATTATATCCTCATATTTTTTGGTTCCTTAGTTGAATGTAATGTAATTTACTAGAGAATAGATATTATATGATAAACTAAATAACTTATGCAAACTAAATAACTTATGCAGTAGTATTTACATGAGATTTTGTGATCAGTTAGATTTGTAAGTTTGAACTTGATATTTTGTCTCTACTACTTCTGCATACTCATGAACTTTATCACCCCCACTTTTTCATGACTGACGGTATATGACAGCACATTCACGGGCCGTGCTTAGCATGGCCACAAGATTTACCTAGTATATATATATATATATATATATATATATATATATATATATATATATATATATATATATATATATATATATATATATATATATATATATATATATATATATATAGTATATCTCTTCTTCGATTTATGTAAATATATTAATATATATGTTGATTTCTAAAGCTTGGGATGTGATAGTCTCAAGTATTAAACTTGTGTATTATGAATACGTTTTCTACAACTAGACTATTTATTGCCATTGTTGATATATGTATATTTAAATTATATATCAGAAACAAATGATTATTTTAAATAACTTAGCATACATAACTTATTAACTTAAAGTTATATATATCAATAACTTAATCAAATTATATATTTTTTTATCAATGTTTGCTAAAAATTATATATAAATAGATCTTTAATATTGTCTTATTCTTTTTTATCTACAATCAGATATACTTTTGTCTAATGTCGAGTCATACTCAACATATCTAATAACTCGGTCTCAAAAGTTATTTTTATCAACTTTAGAACCCACGTATGTTATTTTCAAATTAGAAAAACCAACTAAAACTTTTAGAAAAACATGATGGTATTATTGGGAGCTCACAACTTCGTATATTAATTAGAGATCAAGGAGTTATCGTCAAGACTATTAAGTAAGTGAAACATATACCTACTGTTTCAGGTGAGTCATGTTGTATTTTCCCAAAACTAGGTGCACGTCAAAATTATATTATTTTTTGATGGTTATACATCTTTAAAAGATTTGGTATCAATGACGTTTTTGGGCATATCATGACTTAAAGAATATTATATGCAACAAATTACTAATGTTGTATTTTTATTCAACAATATGCATATTTAGAAAGTTTCAAACAAATTCTTTTATAAAACATTTTATTTATAAAATAAACGCTTATTCCATTATGTGTTATTATTGATTAAAAGAATGAAATTATAATCTAAAGGTTACAAGGATTATGTTTGGCAACGCACGGTTACTCTATTGAAGGTTTCGGTCAACGCGAATTAGTAATCTCCATGGGTAGCGCCCATTTGATGTCACGAATGACATCAGAGTTGTAGTTGCAAGCTATGACTCGAGTGATAGGCATAGAGTCCGGAGGTACCACTGACTCCGGTACCGCACTCCCACTAATCCGGGGGATGCTGAAATCAGCCCAACAGTCAATGAAATTGCTTTGTGTGCTATTTCATTCATACCGGAAAACCCGCCAAGGGTTATGGATGTTCTAACGGAAGCCGCAGAGGGTTACTGAGTCAACGGAAACAAGTTTGTGATTGTTGGCAATATAACTGGAACATGGAAACTATTGATACAGAAATGAGTTTTCTTAAACTATAAGAAACACCATATATTTTGATATTACCAAAATTTACATTTGATCAAGGATTTTTGAATATTTTATTATTTCGTAAACTCGTGAGCTCACCAGGCGTAAAAGCCTGACACTTTTTATAAATCAACGTGTATCCAGGTTCAGGAGCTACTATAGGGACTAGCAAGGGTAATGATAAGATACCTTAGGCCAGATATAGGAATTCTGGAAGGAGGATGCACTTTGAAAGATAGTATTTTGATGTAATAAAGTGATCAGATTTGGGAAACGTGGGAAACTTAGTCCTCGTTTTCTTGGACCCGTTAAAGTATTAAAAAGGATTGGGTCACAAGCATATCGATTGGATCTGCCACCTGAGTTACAAGGTATTCATAATACCTTTCATGTATGTTATCTACTAAAATGTTTAGCAGAAGAAGAGAGCATTATACCTCTATCGGACATTTAAGTTCATGACGAGGTTTGGTATACAGAAGAACCAATAGCCATATTAGATACAAAGACCAAAACGTTGCGTCAAAAAGAAGTAGGACTAGTTAAAATTAAATGGAAGAATCGTGGTGGTGCTAATATGACATGGGAACCCGAAATTGAAATGAGACGACGTTACCCTCATTTATTTACTTAGCGCGATTTCGAGGATGAAATCTATTCTAAGGAGGAGGGAGTTGTAACATCTGTTGTTGTCGCCGGAATCTAAGTAAGTTGCGGAATATAAAAGGATTGCGGAAAGATAGAGTTCCGAAATGTGAATTTCGGAATGTGGAGAAGTCCGAAAACTCGAGGATTGCGGAATAAGTTAAGAGGATTGAGATAATTACTTAGAATGGATCAATAGCTCAACAATAAAAAGCACAAATAGTTAATTGACTTGAAAAGTAAAGACAGAAAGATTAAATTGCAAGAAACGTAAAAGCAAGGTAAGAACAAATATGAACAGCAAAAGAGTTGATGGAATGAGAGGATTTATATATATCAATGAAAGTGTTACAAATCGTCTCTCAAACTCATAAGAACTGAAGACAGACTTGGTCTCCCTTTTATAGACTAAGGGAAGACCTTCTGACAATATCCTATGGACAGAAGAGCAGACAACACGTCTCTCTTCAGTCAGACAAGATGGATAAATATAATATAATAATACATTGTCAGACTAGGGTGGCATATTTAAAATATAATAATAGAATTAGTACAACCGACATGCTCCTAAAAGCCCACGCCTGATCTAGTCTAATCATTCCCTATAAGTTGAAGTGCTTATCCGTTTGTCTTATCTTCAAGTCAGTCTTCAGATCTTCAGTCTTCTTTGTAGAATGATTATGCACAATATACTTCAGAAGTTACTTAAGTTGCTGATTGACATCGCAGCGGTCGTCATGCGGTCAAAAATAATAAAATAACCTCACTCCCACTTAGCACAGTGGTAGTCAGGGTCGATCCACAGGAGTTACGTGGTCAAGGTAGGCAACAGATTACCAACTGTAGTGTCACTTCTACAGCCAGAGGATCTAGTTTCTGACTTATACCCAAAACAATCCCAAAATCACAAATCAAGAAATCTAACTCAAGCATCAACTAAACTAAACCAATAACTAATCCTAATTACCTACTGAAATCAGAAGTATAATTCAAAATCAGAAGTAACCAAGATCAAATCCAAACATCCAATACAATCAAACATCCAAAATCCATTCAAAAGCATAAAATACAGCGGTACATAGCAATTAACACTAACCGAATGATTATTATTAAAAACTCAGATCCCAATGTACCAAAACAGTACACATCAAATTCAAAAACTAAAACCTAGTGCCAATGGTTGTCACACCGAAACACACTCGCTAAATCTACCGAAATTACTAAACTAATTGGAAATTAAAAGAGAAAAACATAAAATACCAAATTATGGTTGCTGAAAACTGAAACTCGGAGTCAAAGAAGCCTTGGGAGTCGTTCCTATGCCAGGTCTTTGCTGCATTTTTCGACCTAGAACCCTCTGTTTATAGTTGCAAAAATTAAGAGGCCGCGCCGCGCACAAGTGAAATCCGCGGCGTGCATATGGGTTTATCCCCGTTTTCTCGGAATTTGAATATTCTCCACCGCCTCAATGCTGAGTCACCGTGTCGCGCCTTTACACATTCCACGACGCGCGTGCGAATTCGCCTGATTTGTCTTTATCTTCAACTTCTTCCATTTTGTCCACTTTTAGCCCCTGTTTACATCATTTCTTTCCAAAGAAGCACTGACACAAAAAGTGAGAATACCATAACATATATGATATAATTTCACTAAGAATAGGGCTCAACAACGATTAAAATATTTGATATTATTAGGCGTTGTCAAACACCCCACACTTGTGTCTTGCTTGTCCCCAAGCAAGAGAGTTTTTAACAAATTCTAATAGAGACTCAAACAATTTTTGAATGCGTTTAATTTCAAAGCTTATTGCCCTAGGAGTTAGATTGAAATAGTTTGTGAAAACATAACCAGAGTATCCTTTGGAATTCATGACTTTCTAGAGAACCCTTGATTACAAATTTTCTGTCCACAATGAAGTGTACGTACTCATTCAGATTCTAAAGGCCATTAAAGAATTGTCCATGACTTTCGATATTGTCCGTGTAACGAGCTTTCAGAAATACCATCCCAGACCAGACGATCTTAGGTGGTAAGGTGCATAAATGCCTTTTTCGAGGCCACCGTTTTCGGACCTACTGGCTCGAACAATAAAGGCCACTGATTGACAATTCCTTCCTAAATTTCAATCCTAAAATATCCCAATCTTCTAACTCTTAAAACTCAACTTATTTGACTAAACTAATAGCATGATAACAACTAAATAGTATTTCTCAAAAAATACAAATGCTAAAACATTCAGAAACTATTCGTTTCAAAATTACAATCTATTAAAAATTTTGAAAAATTGCTAAAAATTTTAAAAACTGGTCATTTCCCGTAAAAATTTCAAAAACTACTCTTTCGACCATCCACACCCCACACTTAAAACCGTACAACATCCCCGTTGTACAAAAAATATTTTAGAACTAGGGAGAAAGAGTTACCCCTTTGACGGTAGACTGCTTGATTGTCACAGGTACACAAACACGAACAAAAGTCCTCGATTCAGAATTCAGGAGTTGTAGCGCAACAGTGAAACACGCCGGTGGTCAAGGCAAGTGGAGGGGTACGGTGACCCCACACTTGCTTGAAACAACCCCTCCATTTGGTATTACATGCATAACTCACAAAAATATTAAATGCAAATAGAACACAAAAGCTAAAAGTAAAATATACGCAAACAAAAGATAATAATGTTATAAGTACAGTACATGTATATCAAAAGAAAAGAAAAGTACATCACTCATCATCCTGGCGGGTCCCAGATGGACCTGCCCCATCATCTCCTCCAGAGGGGTGAGGTGGAATATCATCGATCTACATCCGGAGCATGATCATCCTCTGTGTCTCCGCCATCCACCAGTCATGTGCCTCCCTCGCAGACATCCTCTGGCTCAGGTCCTGAATAGCTGCCAGCATATCGGATAGCTGTGGCTGTGGCTCTGGCTCTGCCGGTGCTGTCGGTCTCCAACGTCTCCTGCCTGGCTGAGCATAGGCTGGCTGGGGAGCCTGGGGTGCCTCGGTCGCTACCCTCACATAACGGCCTGGACGCTGCTGGTCGATCAGCCCCATGTTCTCTAGGGCTCGCACTGATGTGCGAACTGGAGGTAAGGCTGTCAGGGAGGCCACGGTCGCAACAGTAAGTATCTGGTAAGAACGGGCCAGGCGGCTGATGTAGTGCCCACGGGCCAAAGGACAGCTGGACGATGCACCCGTCGCACGGGTGGATAGAGAGACTGCTAAGGCAAACGGAAGGTGGAGGAACCTGGGAGGGTCGAGAAGCACCCAAAGATACGCCATGTCCTCACCGGACACCTTCTCGCCCCCTCCCTGTGCATGATTGAGGTGGTGACGATACGGTGCATGAGCCGGTGAAGCGGGTTGCGGAGCTGGCTCTCCCTGGCCAACCCCGCCTCAAAATACACGTTGGACAAAGGTGCCCAAACATCTGCACTGGCATCCCTAGCGGGCTGCCCCTGAACGCACGCGTGAAAGAACGGCGTGAAGTGTCGGTGCTGGAGGTCCGCCTCCGTGTAGATGCCCGTGCGTCTCCCAAACTCCCGAAGACTACACTCCCTGGGGGCTCCCCCCAATCGAAATCGAACCAGCCTGGATCGGGCCTCCGTCGAACCCGATGCGAAACGGACCGTGGACAGGAACTCTAAAAGAAGCTCGGTATACACGGTCTCGTCCTGGTTGGCCATGAGCCTGTCCCAACCATGACATGTGAATGTGGCCTCCCCGTGGGACCACGTATGGTGCAGAAACGGCTCAATCTCGGCCCAGAGCCTGGCATCCCTCAAAATATCTCGATCGATAATCATCGCCTCGAGAACCCAGCGACCCGTAAGTGCATCCCTCCTCGCAGCATACTCAACAGAACTCTCCGGTCCCTCGGGGAACTGGAGAAAAGCGTGGTCAAGTCTGAAAGACATCTGCACAAAAGAAGATAGCCAAAATTTTTTGCAATTTTAGTCCTTTTCTTCCCCACCGCACCGTGGCGCGGCTCAAGAACCAGGACGCGGCGCGGCGAGCGGCTGTTTCGAATTCCAACCCAAAAATCACGATTTGACCTGTTAAAACTCAATCTAAATGCACTACAAGGTAGCCTAAGCACTGACTAACTCATCTAGGGTCATTATTTGGCAAAATAAACACCCTACGAGTCAGCATTGCCGATTTCTAAGTTTTTGAGTTTTTGGAGAAATCAACTAATTTTGCAGCCTAATCGCTAGTTCTAACAAGTAAAAACTAGTTAGAATGACGTACCTCGATAGTGGGAATGAAATAAGCACGAAAAATGCATGAAAAAGTCTTGATGATCGGAGCTCTACGGCGTGGGTTGTGTGTGAATAGTGACGCGATGTACCTTTTTAACGAAGGAAACCGACCGATCGATTCCTGTGGCGCGGATATGAGCAAAACGCGGCGCGTGTGTTCCCAAATCAACCCCTGCGCATCGGGTTGGTTTACGATCCCGCGACTCGCAAAACGCATGACCGCGGTGCGATCTTCAAAAATTCAATTTTCCTTCCTATCAACCCCACACTTGCCTTGGACCAATTACACCTGCAATGACGATGATATAATTTCCTAATTACTCCTAAGAAATACAGTACCTACCTATAAAAGATGGGTTGCCTCCCAACAAGCGCTAAGTTTAAAGTCTTCGGCCAGAAGAATTCCTCCTACAGCTACGGTGGATTGTATGCCTTCTTCCTTCGCTGATTTTCAGACACCACCATCCCTTTGTTGACCCACTGCTCCTCAAACTTTCATGGGTCGAATGGCTTGCCGGTTCTCCTGCTGCTGCCCGGTTGCCTTCTCCCGATGATTTCCCATGAGCTGGGTAGTCAATCTCACGTTATAGCGTTGCTATAGCACCGAGATAGCATTTTGTGGAGTCAAGCCGAGATAGAAATGAAAATATCGGTTAGTAATCTCGTTGGCGCTATTCTCGCCGAGATTTTCTGAGATTGTCCGAGATTTAGCGCTATTTGGGACCATTATAGCGGCGCTATGACCGCTATTTGGACCATGTGACTATTTTTCCTGAATTTTTGAAAAATGTTGGGTTGTTAACTGTAATGTGTATTGAGGTCATTAGTTTGTGTATATTTTTCATTATGGGATATGATTCTTTGTATCAAATATGATTGTGATTAACAAGAAATTGAAATATTACTTATAATATAGGAGTATAAATATTAATTGTATGTAATATGAAAAACCGCTATTCCGCCACTATACCAACGCTAGAACCGCTATTTCAAATAGCGGCCAATGACCGCTATTTCATTTTGGACCATGATAACTGCATAGCCCGTGAGTGTTTGGAGGTAGCTTTGAACCTCCAAGTTCGGTCCTTCCTTCTGCATTTCTTCAAAATTACCGGTTTGATGTGGAGCGTCCCCAATGCTGCTCCCAGTAGTTGTTTTGCGCCTCGTTTGTTGCTCACATATTGCGTGTTATCTTCAGTTTGCAATTTTGGCTTGCAGTACCAATAAAAATTTTCCAACCGAATGGGATTGGAGGGCATAATATCGGGATGCTTCCATATGTCCTCATCGATGGTATTAATCACATCTAATTTTCCATTCATGAATGGATCAGGAGTGGCGATAAAATAATGTTTATTGTTTTCAAAAACCAACTCGTCGACATCATCTTCTTGATCATCGTCCAACAGGTGGATCGGGACCAAGAGTGAGCGACTGTTTTCATCTGGTGGTGGTATAAAGTCACCCACCACCAGATCCTTATTTTCAAAATGCTCAACATTTTCAAAAATTATAGGTTCGGGGGTAGTATTGTCATCTACACCCCTTTCCCCAATAGTATCAACAGCTTCAACAATTTCGGGAATTGTTGGGCTGGGGTCTGCACTGTCACTTACAGCCCCCTCCACAACATCCTCATCAATCAAATTGTCTGGTGATGGTATGGATTCACTCATCACCAGATCAACATTTTCAAAAACATCAAAAGCTGTTGAGGCAGAAGTAGCATTGTCACCTACAACCTCTTCCTCAACAACCGTTTCGACCATCTCAGTGGTCTCTTGACTTTCCCAAGGTGTATGCCCTTCCATCACATATTCAGGTGATGCAAGTTCACACACATTATTATTGGTATTAAAATCACTCGCCTCAGGTTCTGGCGGGTATTTCCAGCTTTTCTCTAACCTATCTAAAGAAGCTTGCACTTTTTCAAGAGCATCCGCCTGATCCTTCTGAACTTGGTGGGTGTCAGCCATGATCTCCAATACTTGGGCCAAAGTTACGGAATTTTCAGGTTGAGATGACTCCTTGGCCCGCCATCCATTGTCATCGAATGATCCATTGTAGCAATCATCCTCGTAATAGTTGTCGGCCAGATTTTCATAATACTCATAATACTGATCCGGGTACATGTAATCACCTATTATAAGGATGTACACATACCAAAAATCAAAAGACTAAAATTTAACATAAAAAATCAGAAACTAAATCCTACATATTGCCTACTCTCAAGCTCACAACTCCCCAGCAACGGCGGCAAAATTTGACATCGCAGCGGTTGTCATGTTGTCAAAAATAATAAAATAACCTCACTCTCACTTAGTACAGTGGTAGTCAGGGTCGATCCACAGGAGTTACGTGGTCAAGGTAGGCAACAGATTACCAGCTGTAGTGTCACTTCTACAGCCAGAGGATCTAGTTTCCGACTTATACCCAGAACAATCCCAAAATCACAAATCAAGAAATCTAACTCAAGCATCAACTAAACTAAACCAATAACTAATCCCAATTACCTACTGAAATCATAAGTATAATTCAAAATCAGAAGTAACCAAGATCAAATCCAAACATCCAACACAACCAAACATCTAAAATCCATTCAAAAGCATAAAATACAGCGGTACAGAGCAATTAACACTAACCGAATGATTATTATTAAAAACTCAGATCCCAATGTACCAAAACAGTAAACATCAAATTCAAAAACTAAAACCTAGTGCCAATGGTTGTCAGACCGAAACACACTCGCTAAATCTACCGAAATTACTAAACTAATTGGAAATTAAAAGAGAAAAACATAAAATACCAAATTATGGTTGCTGAAAACTGAAACTCGGAGTCAAAGAAGCCTTGGGAGTCGTTCCTATGCCAGGTCTTTGCTGCATTTTTCGACCTAGAACCCTCTGTTTATAGTTGCAAAAATTAAGAGGCCGCGCCGCGCACAAGTGAAATCCGCGGCGCGCATATGGGTTTATCCCTGTTTTTTCGGCATTTGAATCTTCTCCATAGCCTCAATGATAAGTCACCGCGTCGCGCCTTTACACATTCCACAACGCGCGTGCGAATTTGCCTGATGTGTCTTTATCTTCAACTTCTTCCATTTTGTCCACTTTTAGCCCCTGTTTACATCATTTCTTTCCAAACAAGCACTGACACAAAAAGTGAGAATACCATAACATATATGATATAATTTCACTAAGAATAGGGCTCAACAACGACTAAAATATTTGATATTACTAGGCGTTGTCACTGATCCGAAATCCTGAGTGGATTTCGGAGTCTGGTCATTTCTGATTCAAGTAACCTAGGAACATGGTCTTTTAAGTCTTCAGCGATCTTCTGAGTGAGCTTGGAACGTGGACTTCCGAACTAGTCTTCCGATCTTGAGCTGCTTCTGATTTGATGTCTTTTGGACATAGTTTCGAAATCCAAGACTGGATTTCGGACATACATAAGGTTATTATAACATATGACAATTACAACCAAAAGTATGTTCATTTAAAACAAACGAAACATATATAATCTGAACATACAACTCAAAACCATAGAACTATTGTCTTTCAATACTTAACCAAACATTCTAACAAACATAAACATCCAAACATTCCATCACAAATTATCCAAACAAAAGTACCACCAGATAAATTAACTCTTGACCCAAGCATCGGGTTGGTCAACGACCCGTATCGAACACTAACAATTCCCTCCTCGGTGACCAACCAAGGGGTTTGCTCTTCTTATCCTCACACTTTCTCCAAGATGACTTGTCTCCATGCGTATGACCAGAAGTATGTCACACCTATCATCCACTTCATCTGCATGATCATCTCCTTCTTAGCTTCTGGGTCTGACTTCTTCGATTTTTGAATTGCTTCTATGAAGTTCTAAAGGAAGGAGTTGGAGGCCCTTTTGATTTGAGAAGCTCTAAAAAACAACTTCTGGGATCTGTCTTCAGATCGGTAAACAATGCCAAGGATAGGATCTTTGTGGCTCCAAGGGTCCATTCAGATCGATCATCAGGCATGGACAAATCTAATTCTTTAGAAAACACTTCATGGATATCGGTGCGGACAAGTTTGTACAATTCTTTATCGTAGAACACAAACTTAATAATGAGTTGTTCTAAGAATTTCCCTGTAGTTACATATGCTTGTCTGGTGTCATTATTCTATTCAATTCTCGGAGACAACCACATCACTATATAGTAAAGATCAGTTGGGTTTAATTTCCGGATGTTGGCCTCAGTTATTGTGAATTTTGCGTTGCTTCTGACTATTTGATATTCATAATAGTCAGATTTCTCAAACTTTCTTCTTTTCAAGTCGGAAATTGATGTGATTGGATTTGTTGACCAGACAGTAGACAGAGCTTGTGTATACCTGTTGAGGAATCTCTGTACTTTCTTACGGAGAGTAGGATTTAGGTGCACTGCAGCGAGACCTGAAAAAGTATAGCAAAATTTTTCGCCATTTGGGGACGTTGAGTCTATTTGTGCTGAAGTGCTAAACCATCCGAAGACCTTATCAAGGACTAGAAGCCAAACAATAAATAGCAGACACCGAAGTCTGAAGACTCCGAAGGGATTGTCCTGGAGGATCCGAAGACTTATTTTGTAATAGCTTTTGCAGGCATGCGTATAGTACAATTCGTGTTGCATGAATCTTGTATCCTATTGGTTAGTACTCTGATAGGATATTCTCTGTAATAATGTGTACTATGCGTATCACTGATTAAGTATAAATATCAGTGATACCATACCGTGTCGAGTGCGAGTTGTAATCGTCCAAACAGTAAAACCCTAAATCAATCAAGCATTCGGCACAAGTTATTCATATCATTGTTCATCAACTGTTCTTACTGTTCTTATTACTATGTGATTAATTAGTACTACTTAATCTCTAGTCATTGTTTACATACTTAAACGATTTCAACACCCAACAAGTGGTATCAGAGCGAGTCAGCTCAAAAACCTGTTAGTAGAGCTTTTATTTCATCGCTGCAGTTCTAGATTTGAATCGTTTCTCAGATCTAGTCTTCCGCAACTGCTGCAAGACTCTATTACTTGTTTTTACTGCAAAGATCCTGTTGAAATCTATTTAATATGACTGATTCCACAGCAACTTATGCTAATATGCTCAACTATGCAAATCTCATTGGTTCTGCAACCAAAGCTCCTGTTCTAGTAACCTCTTACTATGATTATTGGGCTGGAAGAATGAAGGACTATCTGATTGGGCTTGATAAAGACTTATGGAGGTCTGTAACTGATGGTCCTCATACAGACATTGCTGGTCGTTTTGTAGTCCCCGATGGAGAAGAGGATGTGGTTCTTAATGCATCAGATATGAAGAAACTTGAAAATGACGAAAGGGCCATGCGTGAGCTATGAAGTGGATTGGGTCCTGACGTTAGTGATCATATAGCCGATGCGAAGTCCGCCAAACAGATGTGGGATAATCTCAAACTTCGTTTTGGAGGGGATAAGATTCTTCACACCAGCAAGGTTCAAGAAATTCTTGCAGACTTCGGGAACTTCAAACAAGAAGAGAATGAGTCTCTCGAAGCATGCTATGAACGTCTTAGCAACATGATCTATACCCTATACAAGTATGGGGAGACACGAAGCCAACAGGAGATCAACATTAAATTTCTTTATAGTCTTCGCAAAGAATGGAGACCAATCATGCTCATGCTTAAATCCTATGAAAACATTGAGAAGTACAAGTTGGCTGCTCTGTACAATCTGTTAAAGTCACATGAACCAGATGCCGTGGGTCGTAGAAGTGAGAATGCTGGATCTGGACCACTTGCCTTTGTTTCAAAAGCAGAAGAAGAAACCAGTGATGAAGAGATAGCTGCTTATATGGTTGATGACAATGGTGAAACCGTTGCTCTCTATGTTGCTAACAGTCGAAGGTTCAAGAAACCATTCATTAAAAACAACTTTGGGAAGCCTTTTGTCAAGAACTTCAACAAATCAAACTTCAATCCGAAACCCAAACCAGAAATGTTCACTCCGAAGGATGAAAATTCAAAGTCTTCTACTCCGAAGCCATCTGAAAAACAGGCTTCGGAGTCATCAAAAGAGAAAATAGAAGAGAAAAAGGTTTCTGGTGATTCAGGCTATGACTGTAATTACTGTCATGGTAAGAATCACTTTGCAAAGGATTGTATGCTTCGCAAACAAAATGAGAAGAAACCTCAAGTGAAGGATGAAGCATACTATGCAAGGAAAATGAAGGAAGTAAGAGAAAGGACCAAAACCTAGCCCTAATGGCTGCTGATGATCATCAAGGATCCTATCAAGTTTGGTCTTCTGACTCAGAAGATGATAAAGTACGAAAGCCAACTCATAGTGCTTTCATGGCATATGATGATGGTAAGAGCTTTCTGAAAGACACTTCTGAGAAGATGGATGATGAGGAGAAGCTGGGTTTTGAAACAACTACCGGTCTTGGTTTCAAGACCTCGGAGGTGAATGGGATGATTGCTGCTGAGAATCCGAAGACCTGTTCTGAAGACACTTCGGATGATGATGATGAAATATGCTTGATGGCAAATGACACACACCTAACCATTCCGGAACAGGTATCCAAACTTCTCTCATTTTTTAAAATTCCTATTTCTCACCATTCCGGAACAGGTATCCAAACTTCTCTCATTTTTTAAAATTCCTATTTCTCAATCTACGATTGCTCTGTTATGCACAAATTACTTGTTGATGCGAAAAATAGGGAGATAATCAGTGAGCAGGAGATTCTCAGCTTGAGGGGGAGAGTTGAGAGTTTGAAGCTAGCCCTAGAAAAGTCCAATCTAAGAATCTTATTGCTAGAAGAGAATAGAGAAAAACATTTGAACAATCATGATGTTACTTTGACGTAACATATTCTGTGAAACTGCAAAACGCTTATATGCTCATATTACACGTATTTATCATTCAGCTGATGTGTGCAATGTCCAACATAGACAAATATTACCTTTTATTGAGTTTAAACTTAAGGAAGTTGACAGCATATCCTATGAATGTGAATCTATAGTGTCTGGGTCCGAAGTCACAAATCCTTCATATAAACATGGCTTAATATCTGTAGAAAAACATCTCACTGCTGATAATTTGTTGAAAATCTTACCACAAGAAATTCCGATCCTGAAAAAGGCTATTCCTCAAATTGAAATCAAGGAAAATGATGTTGTTAATAACACGTCTAAAAAGGATTCTGAAAGCGATTCGGACATGGAGGAAATTGATTGTTCCTCCTTAACGTTATTAAAATCTCCCTCCGTATCCGAATCACCCTTCGAAGCCATCTCACAACTGTCTTCGATGGATAAAGGAAAAACAAAAGTGGGTTGTGAATCAAAAACATTTGAAAACAAAGAAACTTCGAAATCTAAATTACAAATCTCAGATGATTGTGTTTCTTATGATCAATATATCAAGGACAATTCAAAAAGACTAGTCAATGTGGCCTGTATCTATCCGAAGATATCTTATTTCAAAAATGCTATTTTTGTGAAACCTGGTGGATTACCTTTAATTGAACACGATTTAGAAAAACTTCTTGAGAAGGATAATTCCACAGTCACTGACGAAGGATTCTTCTCATCTTCTAAAATGGTTGAAAATGAAATGAATGAAAGAATGGAAGTAAAAATCAACATAAGAAAACAAGACCTGTATGGTCACAACATTTACAATCGTCTCTGTTATGAGAATGAAAAGATTCCTAAAAACATGTCACACCTTTTAAATCTCAAAAATGATAATCACATCTACACTAATCGAAACTACAAACAAATTCAAGTTATGGAAAAACCCGCAGCTCTGAAGATGGATGTTTTTCAATTAATGGAATCATGTGAGAGTGTACCGTTGTCACAAACCTCAGAAAATGCTGCTTCAAAATCAAAAGTCTCAATTACCAAAGCTTCGGTACAAAAGCCTCAAATTTTGAAAAGACCACAAATTCTCCAAAAATCAAAACCAACAATAGTGATTACAAAAACAATTCAGAAACCTATTGTTGCGAACTTAAAATCAAAACAAACTCTAAATCTTGTGAAGAGAAAAACTCCCTTCAGAGGCTTGAAACAAAATGAAGCAATTGCTTCAACTTTTGGAACAAAACCGTTTAACTCAAAGGTTTCAGAGGTCAAAAATCAAAATGTTAAATCAACTTTTACACCGACAAAACCTAACTTTCCCAATCCAAAATTTCAAAAACCTACAAAGAAAACATTTTCAAAAGGAAACAACTTGATAGACACATTTCATCAATGGCTAGACAAAAATTTGGATCTGTTTAAAGATAAGAATCTTTCACTAAACGACTTCAAATTGGCATACGAAGAGTACCTTTGTACATCTACGTTGTATAGTTCAATCTCAAGGAAGTCAACAATTGAAAAATCAAAACAAAACTGGAAAATAAATGATTTGAATGAAAATTTTATTGCTAAAACAAAATCTTCAAAATCATCTTTAAGTTCAATACTTTCAAGTAAAAAGAAAACATCAAAAAACTCGAAGTCAAAATAATCCACAAAAAAATGGGTTCCGAAGACTTGCATTATGTCAGTCACCTCAGACTCAACAAATTTGACAAAAAGCTCTTCAGAATCATGCTCAGACTCTTCGGAATCATGCTCATCACATGAGGCTTCGGAGAATCTGATCAACTTAAATGCTAATGAAATATCAGAAGAGGCCGTTGAAAAATGGATTCAAGAATCCTTCGCTTACCCTGAGGACCCAAGATTGATTGGGTACCAACTCCTTCTTGATTAATTGCAGGTTATGTCGAATGAGCGATATGATTCTAAATAGTACATGGATAGTGGCTGCTCAAGGCATATGACAGGAAAAAGGGAATATCTTAGGGATTATAGGACATTGGATGATGCTGGAAATGTTCGCTTCGGCAATAATGAAACATGTCCAATTCGGGGTTATGGCAAAATAACAAATGGCCAATTTACAATCAGCAGAGTTGCATTTGTTGAAGGGTTAAGACATAATCTTGTGAGCATATATCAATTGGTGGTCGGAACGGGTAATGCAGTTACATTCAACAACCAAGGGAGTATAATCACAAAAGAAGAAACAAACGAAGTCTTGTTGAAATCTGAAAGGAAGGGATCAATGTTTCCCTTGAATCTGAAGCCTGTAACTGGTGGGCAATATTTATTTCTTCTATCAAAAGCCAACTCTGATGTCAGCTGGCTATGGCACCGAAGACTTGCTCATCTGAACTTTAAAGACTTAAACAAGTTAGTGGCTATGGATTTGGTTCGTGGAATGCCTGCACTCAAATTTGATAATGACTCGCTTTGTTCTGCGTGTGAGCATGGCAAGCAAACAAAACAAAGGCATCCAACCGTGATCAATCCTAGAATCACCGAACCCCTCTCTCTTCTTTACATGGATTTGTGTGGACCTTCCGCAATTGAGTCGATTGGAAAGAAGAAATACATTCTCGTAATAGTTGATGACTATTCAAGGTTTACTTGGGTCTTATTTCTAAGAAACAAATCAGACGCTGCTGAAGAAATCATTAACTTCATAAAGAAGATGGAAGTGATGCTCAACAAGAAAGTCCGAACTGTGTACAGTGACAATGGTTCGGAATCCAAGAACCAAACTCTTGATGGATTCTTGAAAACAAAGGGGATTAGTCATAACTTCTCTGCACCTTACACTCCTCAACAGAATGGTGTTGTGGAAAGAAGAAATCGTTCTTTGTGCGAAGCAGCTAGAACTATATGTACTTTTGGGCCGAAGCTATTTCTACTGCTTGCTTCACTCAAAACAGATCTTACATTCACAAGCGATTTCATATCACACCTTACGAAGTACTCAACCGAAGAAAACCAAATGTCAAATTTCTTCACATCTTCGGTTGTAGGTGTTTTATCTTGAACTTGAAAGATCACTTGACTAAGTTCAATGATAAGTCAGAAGAAGGAATCTTTCTTGGTTATTCTCAAGACTCAAAAGCTTACAGAGTCATGAACAAGAGGACACGAAGGATTAAAGAAACATTCAACCATAGGTTTGACGATTACTACATCAAGAAATCCCTGCATCAATTCCCCATGTCATCTATCTTTCCAAAGCCTACTGTGGATGCTGTACCAATCACCACGTTTGACATAGACTTCACACTTTTGTTTGATCCACCTGTGAGGGCTATGGACTTCGAAGCCAGGACACCAGACAACCATGTGTCCGAACTGTCCAAACTCACAGATGGACCCAATGACTCTTCCACAAATGGCATACAAAGACCGTCATCTGTTGAGGGGGAGCCATCAATCCGAAGTCAAGGCGATGCTGGTGTTGAGGGGGAGCCAAACAATAGTACGACCTCACCTCTATAGGAAATCTCTAATATCATGTCCCTGTATCCAACAGTCTAGGGGAGCCAGAGATTATCACTCCAAACTCAGGAACCCTATCGCTTCGGATAGAGCAACCACTTCCTCAACACCAACAGTTGTCGAGGGGGGGAACACTCTAAACTCAACTTCACAACTGCACACACCACAATCAAATGAACTAATTCAAACAATCATTTAATAATGGGTGATTTCCCTTCCACTTCGGGGTATCCTTCAAACATCGAAGACATTGATTCTGAAGGACCACCTGACTTTGATCCAAATTATCCTCCTTTGGACAAATGGACGAGAAATCATCCTCCATCACTTGTCATCGGTAATGTTCGAGATAAAGTATTGACTCGTGCACAACTTCACCAAAGGCAATTAGATCTTAACAAAACTTCGGAGTTGTGCATGTTCAATGTCTTTATTTCTAAGGTAGAACCTAAGAATGTTAGGGATGCATTTGATCATTCAGACTGGATTGAAGCTATGTAATTGGAATTAGAAGAATTTGAAAGAAACAAAGTTTGGAGGCTTATTCCAAAACTTGTAAATGCTTCAATTGTTGGTCTGAAATGGGTGTACAGAAACAAGCTAGACACCAAAGGCAATGTGGTTCGGAACAAGGCTAGGCTGGTCGTCAAAGGTTATTGTCAACAGGAGGGGATTGACTATGAAGAAACATTTGCTTCTGTTGCCAGACTCGAATCAGTTCGAATATTTTTAGCTTATGCTGCACATAAAAATTTTGATGTCTATCAAATGGATGTCAAATGTGCCTTTCTGAATGGTGATCTCGAGGAAACCATTTTTGTTGAACAACCACCTGGTTTTGAAAGTAAAGAACATCCAAACCATTGCTATGTGCTAGACAAGGCAGTCTATGGTTTAAAACAAGCTCCTAGAGCTTGGTATGAGACCTTGACAAAAATTTTAAAAGAATCAAACTTCAAACAAGGTTCAGTGGATCCAACGCTTTTTAGAAAGAAAGTTGCATCTCATTTGATGTTTGTCCAAATTTATGTGGATGACATAATCTTCAGATCCACTGACCCTAATTTATCAAAAGATTTTGAAAAACTAATGAAAAGCAAATTTCAGATGAGTATGATGGGAAGGATTAATTTATTTCTTGGATTACAAATAAAATAATCTAAGGAGGGGATCTTTATCAATCAACAAAAATACACGAAGAGTTTGCTTGAATGCTTCGGAATGACTAACTGCTCCAAAGCAAAAGTTCCCTTGCCTGCAGGTACAAGGTTAAATCCTTCATTGGACAAACCGAAGACAGACATACAGCAATACCGAAGCATGATTGGATCACTGCTTTATCTCACAGCCAGTCGCCCTGATATCATGTTCGCAGTCTGCAATTGTGTAAGATATCAGGCTGACTCAAGAGAACCTCATTTGGCTGCGGTTAAGACAATCTTTGATATCTTCATGGCACACCTGCTTATGGCCTGTGGTACCCAGCAAACTCCGGCTTCTACATACAATCTTATTCAGACTCAAATCTTGGTGGATGCTCTATTGATCGCAAGAGCACTTCTGGAGGTTGTCAATTCCTGGATGGAAAGTTAATCAGCTGGCAATCTAAGAAGCAAACTTGTGTCTCTATTTCCACAGCAGAAGCGGAATATGTGGCAGCTGGAACATGTACCTCACAAGTCATCTGGATCCAAAGCCAACTAAAGGATTATGCCATCAACATGAGATAAATACCTTTGTTCTGTGACTCACAAAGTGCAATTCGCATATGCCACAATCTTGTTCAACATTCCAAGACAAAGCATATAGCTCTTTGCTATCACTTCATAAAAAGTCATGTTGAGGAGAGGAATATAGAAGTGCACTTTGTTCACACAACAGAACAATTGGCAGACATCTTCACAAAGGCTTTAAATGAAGAGGCATTTACAAGAATTGTTCGTGGACTTGGAATGATTGATGGATCCACTCTACAATAAATCTCAGATTTGCTCACTCTTTTCCTTAACCTTTTCAATTGAAAAACAAAAATTCATAACACTCTGCAGCACTCCGAAGACCTTTGCTGCTTCGGAGCCCATCGGAGTAAAACAAGTAAAACAAATTAATGACGCACCACAGTACACCGAAGCCTTTTGTCGCTTCGGTGCACCTCGGATCAGAAAATTAAAGTCAATAAAATGTCATAAATGTCAAAATCTTTTTGAAACATCTTTTGACTTCGTATCTCAAGGATAAATAATCTCATAATAGAGGGCAGTTTCAAAGAAGAATAAAAAACAATAGTTTCAAGACACATTTTTGCATAGTGACAAAGTTTAACCTTACTTTCATGAACTACCTGACTAAAGAACAAAACTTTGATTTTAGATTCTGATAATCATACCTTATTGTACTAAAAGGTATTTGGGAATCGACTTGAAACATTGGTAAGAAAACAGACTTCAGAGTGAGGTTAAGGCTATTTTACAATTTGAAGCCTTGTTTGATTCCAATATCATTAACATAATGTCTATACCTAACCTCCCTTCTAAACTTGACTCGCTTCAATATCAAACTAATCATGTAGCCTCAAAACTACACAGGATAACTCAAGTGCTCCGAAGTTTTCTTTAAAAATAGTGCCAACATCGTCTGATAAGTAAATTTAAATCTTTTTTCATCATTGTTTCAAAACTGAACTAAAAGAAGTTTCTCAAACTCAAGGATTGCTCAAAACAAAACCAAAAGGCACCAAAGAAAGAAACTAAATGGTGAAATTTTGTCTCTTCAGATAAGCAAATCCTAAAAGGAAAAGTTAAAAAGGAAATATAGAAAAACTAAAAAATATAAACTGAAAACAAACTGTCAAAAGATTCAAAGACAACAAGCAAGATAAAAAGATAAACTGGGAGTGAAAAAGAAAGATAAATCAGCACTCAAAGGCGTATTCATCTGTTTTAAATAACAATACAAGGAGCTCCTATAACATAGTCGAGTACCTTGTAGAGAATATGAACATTTCAAGTAATCTATCTTAAACGGTAAAGTTGAAGTGGTGTACGAAGCTCAAAGGCTTATCATCATAACTTAGTATACAAACACTTCAATTGATGAAAGGGAATAGGTTTGTCAAAAGATTCTACAAAGTCAATCCAATTTCAAAACACACTTCTGATGTTCAATTCAAGAATGAAAATTTCTTTAAATTTCAAATGCAAAGGATGTTACAATTGTTTAGTATGAAAAATTTGAAGCACAGAAGTTCGATCAAATATCTGTTCAAAATGCGAAATCATGTTGCTAATGGGGTGATTAGGCTTATACATTCATGACTGATATTGTATCAAACATACTTCAGAATGAAGAATGGACTTCCAACATGATTCGAATGATTCTGAATATTAACTTGTCAAATCTTCATTTCATAACATTCAGGGAAGTCAAGGTTAAGAGTTACAATGCATTACTCTAAAGTAAAACCAAAGATTCAAGGAAAAATAAAGAGGAAACAAATAGACTTCGGTATTCTGATAAACACCTCACAAACATATGTTACTGCCCGAAGTGAAAATAACACCCTTCAGAGTTAATCATAACACTCACTTTATCTATCCACTCCGAAGAGCACTAATAACGGTCATAATCATCCACATTGATCCGAAGTCAAATTTTATTGTTCAAATGATTTTTCACATTTATGATTATCTCAGAGACAAACATTCTTTTGAATTAATTAACCGTTGTTACACAGCTGTCACTGAGAAAATCATGGCAAATCAAAACAATAAGATCGTGTGAAACTGGCGGTTCAATTTCAAATAATCATGACTGACAGCCGGACGTTTCCACTTTTGCAGGGATAGTGGGACGCGTATTGCTGAGGTGTCATACTATCAGTGGACCAAATCAAACGCACATTTAATGGCCTTGGGACCACGAATACTATATAAACCTCACGACCCATCAGCTCACCTCTTTACGCGAACATAACTTTCCAACTTCCTCTGCAATAATTCTCTCAAAAATCCCCAAATTTCTTTCATCTTTCTCGGTCGATCAACAATGGCTGAAGCATCATCACAGACAACTGAAGCTATCTCCATCCCTGTGCTCAAGAACCAGTCTGCTAATTTGGTTCTTCGCACTGATCTTAAACTATACCCTTAACCAATCGATGCTCTGGTTGAATGCCTGAAACAATCTGTTCTTGGATATGTATTAACCCAAGCACCAACAATCCCTGCTACTTTGGTACACAGAGCTCACTATACTTCCAACGCTCTGTTTGACTCCAACAACAACGTCATGTCTATGTTCTATGAAGCTCTTGACGTGACAGGCAAGACCAGGAAAGTGCAACTCACAAAAGAAAGGGTCGCTGAAGCCCTTCATCTTCCAATCTACAACTCTAAGGAGATGGTTATACCAACCGCTGAACAGCTGGTAGATATGTTCAATGCCATGAGGCATGAACCTCCCTTGGAGAGGATCAGGACCTTTAAGAAGAAACAACTACCTGATCTCTGGAGGTATTATTTCAGCATCTTTCTTCGTTGTCTCTCTGGTAGGACCTCTGGGCTGGATTCTGCAAGCCATTCCTTCCAGAGTCTTCTCTATGGAATCTATTACGATGTTAAGGTGGATTTCACCTCAATCCTCTGGGCTGATTTTGGGTCGCATATCAATCATTCCTCGAAGGGGACTGAAATTGCACGCGAGGTTTTGGGCGATAGTTGCTGATGCCCATTACAAACACATTGGGTTTGTATATGACACTAACCTCCCTGAAATGAGGTACATTCACATCACCGTCCCTGCTCTGGACGAGATACCTGCGGAATTCTGTGCTCAAATTCCCCATGCAATGCATATAAAGGTATCAATAGATTGCGATGAAGTCAACACTTATCGCAATTCACTTGTGATCCCTTATCCTGTGAGAGAAATAGTCCCATCTGCATCAATAAAGGGCCCAGTTCTAACAAAGGGCAAGAAGAAATTGACTGGAGGACCAAGTGGTCCTAAGAAAAACATGAAGAAGAGGAAGACTTCGGAGCAATCCACTCTGAAGAGAAGACTGTCAAAACGCTCCAAGAAGACATCTGCAATGGATGAGTCTTCGGAGTCAAAAAAAACCCCACCAAAGCCATTCCAGAAGAGGAGGAAGAAGAACACCAATCTTCACCAATCCATGAAACCAGACCACCAACTCCACCACATACTAGAATACCTCTATCACCACCAAAAACAACCAGACCACCCACACCTCCTCATTCAACAACACCTCCACCTCCTCCTCCCACAACAGCGCAACAAACAACAACAATACACATAACATCATCCGATGTGCCACCTCCTCCACCACCAAAATCAACCTCATCTACTGTACCACCCATCTCATCCTCTTCCGAACCCTTTCTGAACATTCCCACCTCTGGCTTGGGTACATCATTACCTGATTATCCATTCCAAGACAATTTTGATTTTGAAGCCTCTACATTCACCAAACCCCAACCACCGTAGAAACCATGGCTATCTTTCACATGGCACCGATTGTCGTGGAAGAAACTGATGAAGAAAGTCTGGATGATACAGACTTCATCTTGGGGAAACAATATAAAATCCTCAACTGCAAATTGGATGCCCTGCTGCAATCCAACACTGGCTTCGATCCCACAAAGAAGCCTGAAGCCAGTGTTGAGGACCTAATTGCAGAAGTTCAAAAATCCTTGACCGGGAAAATAGAAGAATTGGTCAAGGCTGCGGAACAACGTGTTCTGGAGAAACAAATGGAAATCCAACGGGTTATTGAAGGAAAGCTCAACACTACGGTTGAGCAGATAGAAGAGAGGCACCGGCTCCTTAAGGAGCAAAATGATAAAAAGATTGAGGAGCTGGTGAGAAAAATGGAGTTATCTAACTCCAAAGTGACCAAGGAGCTGCATGATCGTTGGGGCTCAACTGAGTCCTTTAACTCACAATACCAGACAGGGTTTTCCAAACACCTGTCTGATGCCCACAAACGTGTGGAAGAGCTCACTGCGGAATTGTCATCCTCCGCAGTTGCTACTTTTGCCAAGGAGCTCCGAACTACAAACCAGGCCATCATCACAGACATGGTCACTAAGTTGAAGAACACACTTCAACCGATGATCAACGTCTCCTTAAAAATGGAGAAATCACAGGCTGAACGAGGGAGACCCCAGCAAATTGCTCAGGGTGAACACATTGTTCATCCTTCACAAGGGGGAGAATCGGAAGCTCCTAGGTCTCAAGCCATGGAAACAACAACCCCCGAAGACCCAGCAAAAACCACATCATCCACTGAACCACAAACAACTTACCAAGCCACCATGCTACGGAGACCGCCTTTTATTCCTCCAATCATTTCAAAGGCTGGTCCCACCTTTGGGACCACAACAACAACTGAAGCTGGTGGTTCCAGCTCTAAGGCTGAGGATAAAGAAATAAGGATTGCTCACCACATAATGGAAACCCATAAAGAAAGGGAATAAGAGTACAAGAAGATCCTGATTATCAACAACATTATCTTGGAGAATCAGACATGGACTGAGGACCTGATCAGCTCCATAGGGTTCAGTGACTTCTTTATCAACAACAAGCTTCCCCTCAAAAGCCTTGAAACAAAAACTCACCAAGACCAGCAACCGGATCTCCCTTACAATCCGAAGACCTTCGCCTTCCTGCAATTCAAAAGGCATGCACCGAAGGCGAAGGAGAAGTTGACTAAGTTTAAGGTAAGGAAGATTACATTCCATGCAAAGTTTACTCAAGCTCCGGCTTACGTATGGAGTGAGAAGAAGATTGTGAAAATAATTTCTATCAAGAGAGGAGACGAGTACGTAAGATTTCAAAATCTGAAAGCTGGGCAGATTATTGACAAGCCCTGGGGAGTGGTGTTCAAGGGATCATCGAGTGATAGAGAGACTATTGTCTCAAAAATCTTTGAGATCGACATCATGGGTTGATACCCCTCTGATTTCATCACTCAAGTCCTGACTTTGGTGAACAACTGCTTTGTAAACAACTGGTAAGATAAGAAGAATGTCAGGGAGCACCTCAACTGGTGGTTGATAGTGAGACACACACTAAAGCAGGCATACAAGAAATACCTTCAACGATAGGCTTCAGATACACTTCACACAAAAGGGGAGATTGTTGAGTCTATTTGTGCTGAAGTGCTCAACCATCTGAAGCCCTTATCAAGGACCAGAAGCCAAACAATAAATAGAAGAAACCGAAGTCTGAAGACTCCGAAGGGATTGTCCTGGAGGATCCGAAGACTTCTTTTGTAATACCTTTTGCAGGCACGCGTATAGTAGAATACGTGTTGCGTGAATATTGTATCCTATTGGTTAGTACTCTGATAGGATATTCTCTGTAATAATGTGTACTATGCGTATCACTGATTAAATATAAATATCAGTCATACCATACCGTGTCGAGTGCGAGTTGTAATCGTCCAAACAGTAAAACACTAAATCAATCAAGCATTCGGCACAAGTTATTCATATCATTGTTCATCAACTGTTCTTACTGTTCTTATTACTGTGTGATTGATTAGTACTACTTAATCTCTAGTCATTGTTTACATACTTAAACGATTTCAACACCCAACAGGGGATAATGGCACATCCCAGATATGAGCAACAGATTTCGGAGGTTCATAGGAATAGACTGGGCAGAAGTATGTATCATTCAAGGGTCGGAGTGCAAAGAAATTGTTCTGAAATGGTTGATTTACAACTTTGGCTGCCTCTTCTGCTTTCAGCTCTTCGTCTACTTGGTCAGCAAAATTGCTGAAAGTTCATCATAGTGAGCATTTTTCAGTGCTTTGAGCTGAGGAGGATCAGAGTCTTTGATCGGAGAGTACTTGGAGTCAAAAGGATTGAACTTTGGTGAGTGTGGTGGAGTATTGTGTTTTGGAGGAGTTGGAGGGGGGAGTTCTTTTTCGGAGAATCTTTCTTCGAAGATTTTGGAGAGGGTGGTTTCTGATCGTCATTTTCATTTTCTTCTTCTGATTATGTTGTTTCATCATTGTTAATTATTTCATCGTCATTATTATCTTCATCATTTGACTTGTCATCACCAAATGGTCCTGTTCCAGAAGGACCGGCTCCTGAAGGACCTGCTCTGGAATGTCCAATTCCGAAACGACCTATTGGCCTAAAAGGACCTGTTGGCACCTCTCCCCCTCCTGGGGCTCCTTTACCAGATGGGGTCACAGGCAGGTGCTTGGAGATCTCAGAAAGCTTAACAAAGATTTTGTCAGAAAATTCTTTTAACTCTTTAGAAAAAGAGTCAGAAGAAGGGGATTGGAGCTGTTCAACTTGGGTGATTAATTCTTCCAGATGATCAGAGGCAAGATGAAGATTGTTGATGGGTGCATGAACAGATTTAGAAATGTCTTTGAGGGTGACAGAGAGTAATTGGGTCAGGAGAATGCTGTTTTTCCTTAGGGATTGATGATCTTCAAAGGTACTTTTAATGTAGTCCTTGACGTCATCAAATAAAGATAGAAATTTGGCTTCAATGGAGGAATTGAAAGTCTGAACTTCATTAAATAATTTCACTGAAGAACTCTGCACTCTGGCAGCTTCCTTAACGCTTGCCTTCACATCGGATCAACACTCTTCATAAATCTTCTGAAGACCTACATTTATGGCCTTCTAAATAGATGCGTCAAGTGACAGTTCCTTTTTCTTAAGGGCCTCGATCTTCTGACGCAACTCGGAGAGTTCTTTGAGAATGGTCTCATTTGACTGGGAAGTATTGAGAGCAAAGACCATGGTCAGAAGGGAGTCAAGTTTGGTATTAACATCTAAAGTATCAGCTTTCGGAGGAGAAGGAGGAATCTCTGTTTCATTTTCGTGGCTGCCTTTATCGGAAGTGGAAGAGGATTCTTCCACATGAATATCTAATTTCGCATGAGGGGGACGATTCACCTCATCATCAGGCCTGAAAAATTACATGGTTTTGGAACCAGTCTCCGAGAATTCGACTCGGGATCCAGATTCGGCAGATCGAGTCGGAGACTTTGGTGGGGAGTTCTTGGTGGTTGCTGTTTTCAGCTTGTTTTTCTCGTTACGTTCCTTCATAAAGCTTTCAAAGGTGATTGGAATAACATGTTGAACAAGGTTTTGCCAGTTTTTCTCGTTTGCATTAAAGTCAAATTGAGGGGTTGACATTCGAGACAGCTCGAACTCTATCCATTTGTCAATATCGTCAGCTTCAGTTCGTAATTGAGCTCTTTTCACTTGAACTTCTTCTGAATCAGCCTCAGAAGGTTCTCCCAAGGCTCTGAGTTGAAGAATTCTGGTATTCCGAACATTGAATCGCTGTTCCATTTGGGCAAGTAGACACTGTTGATCTGCAAGTGCTGTCTGGAAATGAACATCCAGAAAAGTACCTGGGGCAGGAATTTTAAATTTTTTTGCCTCTTGATCTTTTTCGGCATCTTGTTCTTTTTCTATGTTCTGTTTTTCAGGAGACTGTTCTGTTTTTATCCTTTTTATTTTCTCTCTTTCTTCTTCGGAGTCATTAAGCTCCCACTCGGTGAACGTCTGAAATTGTTTCTGATGTTAGGAATTTAAACACAAGGTAACACATACCAATACCTAATCTGATTAGGGAAAGAAGAATTTATCACACAGATAGAAAATTCATGACCAAAAGAGCTTATTTTGGATTCCCAAAAATCTTTGATTTTTGTTATGCAAATTGTTCTGATGAAGAAGTTAGAACAATTAGACCTAACAATACTGAATATGTATTAGGATTTCCCGAATGCCAATAACGATAAGTAATAGATTGCTAACAGGGCATCCAGTTTTGACTTATGTAAAATAAGTAAGATGAGATCCTTAGGGAGTGCGAGATTGGGACAATCAATGTTCCGAAAAAGATTATACCGAAAAGGATTGGTCCGAAAATATGGGTTCCGAAATAGAGTTCAGAAAATTATAATACAGAAAAGATGTATGCAAGAGATGAAGTTTAGAAAAAGTGAGGAACAGAAAGTCTTTTTAGAAAATGAAGTGCAAGATATGTTCGTAAAATGATGTCGAAACTTTACTCAGAAAAGAGCTAATATCGGAAGGGAAGAAAGGGAAGAAGATGTACCTTGGTTTTCTTTGGAGGATTGGTCCTTGTCCTTTTTGCAGGAGAAGATTCATATGGTTTCTTGCCTTTGCCTTGGGGGGGGGGGGGGGGTGTTCATCTAGTAAAGGGGCAGGAGGATAAGGCAACACATTTTCGGTGTCAGCCAAATGTTTCAGAAGAATGTTATTGGTGGGATCACCAAGATTGTAGAATGCTTCCGGAAGACGCCTTAGGGGACCGAAGACGTCATCAGCTTTTGGGGTGTAAGGCCCAACTGGCTCTAGAATAAGTGGTCTGTCATCCTATTCTCTTGGGATCTGAACTTGGTTGACGTTGTGTAGAAACTCTATACACATAGCCCAGTACCTGACAGAGTGTAATCGTATAGGGGGTTTTTGCGAAACACTGACATAAGACATGAAGTCGTCAAAAAGTATTCCCGCGTAATCCACTGGTCTGCTTGTGTACATACTCCACAAAGCTCGAGCATCCGTCTGTTCATGTGGTATGTACCACCAGTTTTTCCTATCGAAGTGCGCACACAATAATGCATAATGCATTGCCACAAAGGGGATAGATAGCTTTTCTTGAGAGTGGAAAGATTTTCCCGGATATACTTGTATCCCATTTGGTACAACATAGTGATAAGTTCTTCTTGCGTTGGCTCATGATATTTTTCCTGTTGAACTCTCAAGCGTAAGGATGTACCAAAGGATTTTCTATCTAAATTTACCTCTTTGCCATTCGAGAGAGGGACAAGGATGTAGTCCTCTTGTTTCATTGCCGAGAGAATGGTTTTCTTGAGGAGTGGTACCAGAATGGATGGGCGGCATCAAAAAATGCTCGTAATAGAGGGTGCCTGCTTAGGACGTGAATAACCACCTGTAGGTAGTCGTTGAATGTGGATGGATCATTGGGAACTGGGATATTGCATTTGGCAACCATAAAGTTACGACCAGCAGCGGAACCTCCACTTTTTGAGGAAGTAGCCATATTAACACTGAAGTAACAAGATCAAAGAGAAAAATAGACTAAAAGTTTAGACATTTGATAGTTAAGAGCTTCGAAGATCATTCAAGAACCGATAAACTTGTTAGAGATTTTTGAAGGTATTCTGAATGATTAATCTCATGAACAAACATTATATACCGGATGTATGAGTTGACAAAGACATTTATTATCAGACCTATCAAGAACATAAACGGTGTTCTTAGGGTTTTCGGAATGAACATTCGAAACCCTAAGGACAAGTATCTTCCAGCAGATCATATTCTGAGGAGGAATGTAGAAATCTTACCTTGTGAAGACGATGATCGAAGAAGATGAAGTAGAAGAGAGAGTAGAGAGGACATCTGTTTCTTGGAGGAGAGAAAAAGGGGCGTCTAGGGTTTTCAGATCGAGAGAGGATGAGGAAGACGAGAGGTTTGAAGAAGGCTAAGTGAGGAGGGAGAAAGGATGGAGGGAACGGTTAATGAGGGGACGTGTGAGAAAAAGTGATCACTTGGCATTTAATGCCAAGTAATGATGAAAAACAATGGTCCACTTAGGGACGGACACGTCTGACAGATTAGAGAGTCGTTTGGAGATATTCTGATTATTTATTTATAATAATTGGATAGTTAATGTAACGATATTTAATTCACATTCCTTCATTAAATTGGTCTGTTTTTCTAATTTTCGGAACATACAGAAGAGTTCAGAAAATATATAGTTAGAAAATGTGTACCTTGATTGCTGATTGAGTGATCTCGAAATGTGCTAAATTAGAAAGTGAGTTCAGAAGAGAATGTTTAGAAGGGGAAATTCTTTAGAAAAAGAATTTCAGAAATGGATTTTGTAAAGACATTTTCTTAAAGAAAGTTCCAAAAATAACATGTTTCTGAAGATTGAGAATTTTGAAATCTGAGGATTAAAAAGATCAGAAAGTTTTGAACCGGAAAGTTCATTGTTGTAATTGGGACTCTCTCATAAATTTGGTGTTTCTGAAAAGGCATTTAGAAAAGCACTTTTAATCAAGGTTGATTCAGAGAAACTTCCAAAAATGACTTTTGTGTCTGAGGATTGGGAAAGGGGGGGGGGGATTCAGAAGACTAAAACTTAAACTAGGTTGCCTTAGAAAGGATTCGGAAACGGAGAGGTCCGAAATGGAAAGTTCAGAAGTCGAAGAATATTTTAAAATGAAAGTTTTTTGAGATTAGGGGCTCGAAGATTGAAAAATAAAGCGATTATTTTTGGTGATTTGAAATTTTTTAGTGAAAATGGCAACTCTAGAAATGATGAGAGCGACGTACTCTCTGTAGAAACCATTAATTACCGGTCTAATTAATCGTTTTTGACATGATTTCGCATTGATAGATGCATTAAAAATCTGCTAAGACCATAATTGCCTCTAGGAAATTGATTAGCGCCATAAATGGAAGACTAACCGACCATTGGTCTGCCTATAAAAGGGGAGTGAGCTTAGTGGAAAAACTCACACTGGAAATTTAACACACTGATGGCTCGACATTTTTTCAATCGACACGATAAGGTTGAGGTTAAGCTCTCTGAGGGGGAGTTTGCTGGGGGAATCTATGGGGGAGTGATCGCTCGGATATGGTCACAACGATACAAGGTCCGACTCACCGCCCTCACAGATGGAGCTACTGGAGGACCCCTGGTGGTACACGTGGGGTTTGCTTCTCTCCGGTTGGTTCCACCAAAGGTGTTGGTGGAGTTTAAACAGTTTGATTTGGTAGAGGTTTGGTATCGTCGGGGCTGGTGGAGGGTGGCGATTTCCAGGGAAACCGCCCACCACCAGTATCATGTGATGCTGGAGGATGGGACTCGGTTGTTTGTTGACGAAGCCGAGTTACGTATCAACCAGACATTCCACCATGGTGATCCCCCAAAGTGGCAGTACTATAAACTTTAGGAAAATGTGTATTTTCTTTTGATGTGTTTGTATCATTTTCCAAAGTAATGAAATCTGCCTTTGGTTGGTTTGTGAATCTTTGGAAATTTTCGAAATGTGACGGACACACAAATAATGAGTAACGATCCAACAATGGATAAGTAAAAGAAAAACATTGAGTTTAAAAATAATGTTTTTGATACTTTTGATTTAAAAAAATCTTAAGAGAAAAGTATATTTGGTAAGATATAAGAAACGTAACAAATGACTTCCAGTTTATGATTTCGGAAACCGATTCAGACTTGATTATTCCAACTGAAATTCAAAAGTCTAAAAACAAACGAGGCTGCTCAGAACCTGAAGCTGAGGTTTCAGAAGAGTCAATTTTTGAATTCGGAGGACTTTTTCGGAGTTCCAATTTTTGGTTTCGGAAGAAGAGGTTCCGAAGGGAAAGGATTTTCGGAAGAGTTTGAGTTGTTCAGAAATAAATGTTATTAAGAAAAAAGAGTGATGAGACTGAGAGTCAGGTAGGTAAAATCATTCTTTGAAGAAATCTGAGTCAGGATTTAGCATTCCTAGCATTTCTAGAAAATTGTGAAATTTTGTAGTATTTAAAGCTTTAGCGAAAACATTAGCTACCTGTTCCTCAGTAAGAATAAAGTACAGTTCAATATTACCTTGTAAGATTTGATCTTTTATGAAGTGGTACCTAAGGTCAATATGCTTAGTCATGGAGTGCTGAATGGGATTGTGAGATATGGCTATAGCACTTTTGGAATCACAGTAGATGGGAACTTGAAGAATGTGACAATTGTAAAATCCTAGTCAACAAAAGTCAACGGTGACTAAACAAAGAGCGCACTTGACTCATATAATGAAAGATACATTCATAACCTTCAGAGTGTATTGCTAGATATTATAATACAACATACAAAATTTCAAAATGAGTATCTCGCGAACATTATATGTATAAGTAACGAGGTCACACTAGGGAGGAAAACCCATCCGCACATTGAATAATTTTTCGAACACACGATTGTAAATCAGAAACACCCTTAGGACTGTAACAACCTCTGAATCACTTTTCGAGTTGTCGATTTCGGAACACTGCTTTCGGACCCTCGACTCTCTAAGATCCCATGCTGACTTCAGAATTTTTATGTTCAGAATTCCCGGTTCGGAATCTTCTGAATTCGGAAACCCCATGCTCCGAAGATAGTTTCCGACTCGAAACTTGCACTCGGAAGATACTCAGGTGTTCGAGTGAAACTCGGAAACTGATTTCTTCGAAATCAAACCCCTAGACTCATGACATAGACAGTTAAGCCTTGAATTCTTGCTAATCGAGTTCCGAAAACCCCATTTCCCGACTCCTTGCCTCCGGAACTTACCACCCCCATGCAACATCCACTTCATAAGTAAAGACCGTCACCCAAATCCTCACACTCAGCGCCTGTTAAATAACAATTTCCAACGTACATGTCAACTCCATCACAAAGTCAAATGCTAATAAGTACACTTATGACTAAGTGATTTAACATAAAGGTTAACTAAACACTCTCCTAATCCGTTCCCCAAGCCCATTCGAGACCATATACTACGAACCCTCTTAACTTCTCTCAAATTCTCTCACAACTCTCTCTATTTTCTCTCAACTCTTGACTTCCACCACCTTTTCTCTCTACTCACTACCTCAACAACGCCACCGTGAACAACCATCCTCCGCCATCTTTCCCGATGTAAAACCCCATATCCTTGGTAAGATAGTTTCCTTTGATGATTCTACACGATAATCCACAGCTTATGTTTCATTTACACACACTAACATTTCGTAGAACCATCAGATAATAGCTTTATCTGAAGGTCCTTAGGTTCCGAGAACCTCAGGACTAAACCTCCTGTCGTCGAACTTGCGAAAATAGCACTCCTTTCTCAACAGTACACGCTTCAAGGGTGAGCTTCATACCCCTCATTTTCACATTTTCAGTAATTTTAGGGGGAGAATACAAGTCCTAATGATACAAATATCGCTTTTACACATGTTTAAAAGTGTTTACATGTATACGCAAATGATTTATGCAAGTTAAAATCATTGTCTTGCATGGGAAACATTCTGATTTCGGACTATGTTCGGACTCAGATGTCGAACATCATATCCTACAATAATGCCCTGCAAAAAGGGTACGAATCGGACCCCTTTTATGCAAACTCAATAACTCCAAAAATGAACTACTATAAACATACACAGGGTTGCACCCGCTAACTTCAAAAGGTGCTTTGGATAGATTATTATCATCAATCTTTCATGTAAATGCCTAGTACTATGACTTCCGAAGCAATACAAAGCTTTAATACGAGGTTATATAAAATAAAAAATACACGAACACTTTATTTTGGGAAATAAAAAGAACGGAATAAATACAAAGGATTTTCTTAATATTAGAACATAAATGGTTCGATGATACATATATTTTTGTGAGACGGGTCTTCACAGTACTTCTTAGTACTTATACTATAAGTCCTGAAATTTATAACCAGAATCTCGGTAAGAGAGCGTGACATTGTGTATAGATCTATACGGGATTGACAACCCCGCACCTGGGCTGTTAGGTACAGCTAGACCGGCAGGTCTGAGGTGACAACTGTCATAACATTTCCGACGCCTGAAGAACGTCGCAGCAGGCCAACTAGTCTACAGTATGGTTATAGGACGCCTCATGACGGAAAAGCGATTCACCCTTTAATAAATGTTTACGTTAAAACTTACATTTTTGTAAGTACTACTCTACGACCTACACTGAATTATAATCCTTGGGTTTCAGACTTACAACGTTTCTAACCATAGAAAATATTGGATTTTCTTGAGTTTTCAAATCTACGATTTATCAAAAGAAATTTCTATACAAAACACTTATGAACTCACCAACTTTATTGTTGACACTTTTCAAACTACTTGTATTCTCAGGGAACCAGTAATCATGTTTACAAGCAATGACGACGGGACGCTATGATGTCATAAATTATGCATTTCTGAATCATATGTAATTTTAATGAAAACAACAACATTGAACTTATGTAACTTTTACAATTATGTTATGATGGATGTGATTGCTTGAATTTGTTATCTCTTGACACTGTTATGATATCGTACATGAACTCACCCACCCTCGAACTTTTCCGCCATTACGGTTTGGGGGTGTGACAAAGAAATCTGTATCCATAGTCCAGTAGCTGAGTTTTCATCCAGAGTACCTGTGAGCAACAAGTAGAAGCAGCAACATACTCTGGTTCTGCTGAAGAAAGAGCAACACAATTTTTCTTCTTTGATGACCAGCTCACAAGCGGCCACCTAGAAATTGACAGCTTCCAGAGGTGCTTTTTCTGTCTAGCTTACATCCTGCATGATCCGAGTCGGTGAATGCTTGGAGTTTGAAGTTTTCTCCGATAGGATACCATAGACCCATTGCCTTTGTGCCTTTAAGATATCGGAAAATTTGTTTCACAGCAGTCAGATGTGAGAGTTTCGGAGCTGCTTGATATCTTGCACAAATACATGTGGCAAACATAATGTCAGGTATGCTGGCAGTTGGGTATAGGAGGGAGCCAATCATTCCACGATAGATTTTGTAATCCACTGGTTCACCTTCTGGATCTTCAAAGATTTTATGATTGGTGGATATCAGAACTTTTGCAGTGGAGCAATTTTCAAGGGAGAACTTCTTCAGTAATTCATTCATGTATTTTTCTTGGTATATGAATATTCCTCTGCTTTTCTGTTTGATTTAAAGTCCTAAAAAGAAATTTATTTCCCTGTTCATGCTCATATGAAATTTTTCAGTCATAACTTTTGCGAATTCATCAACCATATTTTGATCCGTGGATCTAACGATAATATCATCCACGTAAACTTGTATAATCATTATGTGTTTCTGATGGGATCATACAAAGAATGTAGGATCAATGGTTCCTTTTCTATATCCTGATTTTACTAAGAAATTCGACAAAGTTTCATACCAAGCTCTTGGTGATTGCTTCAATCCATAAACAGCTTTATTCAGACGATACACGTGGTTAGGACGAGACAAATCTTCAAAGCCAGGAGATTTCTGAAGATAGACAACTTCCTGAAGATCACCTTGTAAAAATGCACTCTTTACGTCTATTTGATGAACAATGATATTTTTATGAGCAGCATAGGCTAGGAAGATTCTGATGGCTTCTAGCCTTGCCACAGGTGCATATGTCTCATCATAATCAAGTCCATCAATTTGACTGTATCCCTTTGCGACAAGTCTGACTTTGTTTCTGAGTATTGTACCCATGTCGTCCAATTTGTTTCGGAAGACCCATCTTGTGCCAATAATGGTATGATTTGCTGGTCGAGACAGAAGATCCCATACTTGGTTTCTCTTGAATATTCTAACTCTTCCTGCATATCTTTTATCCAATCATCGCATCTAGTGCATCAAAAATGGTCTTTGGTTCAAATTTGCTGATATAAGTAGCAAAAGGACATTCATCCAGGATTGATTTCTTGGATCTAGTTTGAACTCCGGAAGAGGGATTTCCATTAACCTGGTTCAGACGGTGGTTCCGAGTCTACTTGTGGAGCCTCGGAATCAGTGCTGGATCAGATTTAGGAGGTGAAATGGCTTGAATGAATTCAGGGTTCTCAGGAGTTACATCTTGAATGTGTGATTCTTCAGCAGATATCTCGTCATCAGCTTCAAATATGAAGCTGGGTGCGTCATTGGAAGCATCTGCTGAGGAATTGTTTCTATCATCTCCTGAGTGTTGTTGGTCCCCCTCGGATTGTGGGATCCCATAAATATGAGTTGGGAGCGGGAGCTCCCCATCAACTTGTGCTGGGAGCGAAGACTCCCCCTGAACCTGTTCGACACGAGAAGGGAGCGAAGGCTCCCCATCAACAGTTGAAGTATTATTTGAAGATCTAACCTGATTGTTCGGAAGTGTAGATTCAGAAATGTTGGAAATGGAAGGTCCGGAGACAGAAGTCAGTTGCTAAATAGCTTCGGGAGAGCGAATAACTTCTGCATGTGTTTCTGTCTCTCGAGGATCAAAGAGAAGATCATAGTCTATCTCGACAGTCTGAATATGTGGATGTCCTATCTCGACAGAAGTCAGTTGCTGAATGCCTTGAGCTTGTTTTCTCCAGAGATACTGATCATCAAACTCTATATCAAAGCTTTCCTCAATGATCCGCGTTCTTCGATTCAACACTCGGTAAGCAACAGATTTAGATGTATAACCCATGAAGATTGCTTCATCACTTTTGGGTACGAACTTTCCCAAATGATCTTTGTTATTTTTGATGAAGAAACAACAACCGCAAATGTTGAAAAATTTAACATTGGGTTTTCTCCCATTTAAGATTTCATAGGGAGTCATCTGGAGTTGTTTGTTGATAATTGAACGATTCTGAACAAAACACGTTGTTGCGATGGCTTCTACCCAGAAGGATAATGGAAGGTTTGCAAAGTTCAGCATTGATCGGGCTGCCTCAACCAGAGTTCTGTTTCTTCTTTCAACCACACCATTTTGTTGAGGTGTATAAGGGGCTGAGAAGTTGTGCTCGATTCCTTTTGAGGTCAGGAATTCCTCAAGTTGTCGGTTGCTGAACTCAGTTCCATTGTCACTTCGGATTCTTCTTACTGGCAGTTGCACATTGAGCTCAATTGATGTAATGAAATTTCGGAGCTCCAAGAAGGTGTCTGATTTTAACCTTAAGAAGAACACCCAGGTAAAGCGGGTGTAATCATTCACAATAACCAGAATATACTTTTTATGGTTCAGACTTGCAACTGTTGATAGGTCACATAGATTAATATGGAGAAGTTCTAGAGGATGGGAGATGCTTGAATCAGAAATTGATTTGTGAGGTTTGCCCAGTGCACATGCTGCACATAGATTTTTGTTGTCGAATTTCAGAAGTGGAATTCCACCGACCATCTCTCCAGTCACTAACTGATTCATGTATCGAACGTTCAGATGTGCTAACTTCTGATGCCAGAGCCAGCTAACTTCGGAATGTGCCTTCGAAAGTAGACACAATCTAGGCGTTCCGATGATGAGATGTCAAGAGGAAACATATTGATGTGTCTCAGAAACTTCACTAAGCATCTGTCACGGGTGCCGGTCATGATATAGCGAAATTCATTATCAAATTCTACCCGGAGACCTGTGCTGACCAGTTGTCATATGCTAACAAGATTGTGCTTGAGTCCAAGAACGTAGGCAACTTTCTGAATGGTGAAGTTTTCGTAGGTTAATACCCCGTATCCTTTGATGATTCCATTTGCATCGTTTCTGAATGTTATGTATCCTCCATGATTAATTGACTTCTCGATAGTCCCTCAAAAACTCCAATCTCCCAGTCATGTGCATTGAGCAAGCACTATCAATTAGCCATTCGTCATCTTGCTCTTCTGCACTGAAAGACTGAAAATTTACATAGTTAGTTTAGGCACCCAAACTTGCTTGGGGCCAATGGTTTTTGTAGACTTGGGGGGATTTGTTCATAACTGTCCTGTTCTGAGAAGTTTCAACTTCTGAGACATTAATTATTGAGTCAGAAGATTTGAGTTCAGAAAGTGATTTCTTTATAACCCATTTTTGGACAGTTCTTTTTGGAGATTTCTGAAAGAGATTGTTGTTGTGATGGTTGAAGGTTTTAGGAGAGGATGATTTTGAAAGATGTTTGCAACAATGACAGTAGGTATTATTTTGTTGTCTTTTCAAGATTTTTGGAACCTTATGGAAATTTTCGGAGTTTTCCTTCTTCAGAATGTCTAAAATAGTTTTTCGTTTTTGCAAATTGTTGTTTTTGAGTCCGAAAACATTTCTGTGTTGATTGTTCTTTGTGATTTCTGAGAAATTGATTTTTGATTTGTTTGACTCAGAATTATGTCTTCTTGTGACTGAGGAAATAGACTCTGCTGTTTTCGCAATGTATGCAAGTTTGGGAAATTCCGAATGGTAATCTAAAAAGTTGGTAAATTGACGATAATGAACAATTTTGATGTTTGGGGCGGAAGTAACCCTTTGTAGATATACCTATGTGATGTCGAAGAAGCAGGTTTCGGAATATGATTCGAAGTGATGAAGGTTGATTTGGTGTTTCATTTTCTTTGGTTGTAAAAATGATTTTTGTGTTCAAATCTTGTGTGGGATCGAGGAGATCGGATATCCTTTTGGTATAAAGTTGGTTTTGACCCTTTGATTGTTAAGTTTTGTCCCTTTCCTTTTTGAAAAATTATTCTAGGTTAAGAGTCAGATGAAGAATCATTTAAAGAGTCTGACTCTTCCCGATTAACTTTAAGTTTTTCGATGGCGGTATTTGTTTCCGATTTTGAATTTTCTGAAAGATTATGCTGTAATACATCTACATATGATTTGGTGCCTGATCCGGATGGTTCAGTACTCATTTTAAATGTAATATCGACACTGGGACTTTTGATTGTGATTTTGTTAAGATCGGTTCTGATGATGATTTTTGTTGGACATTTCTCCATCTCAATTTCTGCGTCAACAACTTCCTCTTCCGAATTTTCCGAGTTGTTTAGACAAGGATTGAATTCCTCAGTAACGCGGTTACTTTGTAGATTTGAGAAGAATGAGCTTTGTTGTGACGTTGAGGGAGAATTGTTGGGGACCGAAGTCAGATGTCTGGGCACAAAGGGGACCGAAGCCGTTGACAACTTGCTGCTTTCCATAGTGTTGACTTCTGAGAAGTAAGAAAAAGGGATTTCAACTCCTTTAAATGATTCGGTGATGGCAATCTCCGAGTCAGCTAAGAGAGTTTCGGATAAGTTCTTGGTCAGGTCCTCATCGTGCTTAACATCAAATTCATTTGAAGGGTATTGGAAAAATGGATTTTGTTTAGAGTAAATTGGATAATTTTTATTCTTTGATTTTCTCGCCTATCCCAATTAAAAGTGTTTTCTAAAGTGTTAGTATTCGCAGGAGACTTGAAAACTTTAGTTGCATGATATAACTGATCGATTAATTTGTTAAGTCTTCCATTATTGCTACGGGATACATCCCTCTGCAAAGTCAAAAGCTGATTTGAATTTTCTAACAAAATTCTAGAAGTTTGTTCGATCTTAAAATCAGCAGTAAGCTGATCACAAAATAGTTTTCTATCTCTAGTCTATTCTTCAACTTTAACACTTCATCATACCCGTCATCCCTCTCCTCCAGGACTTGCTGATATGCTACTAAGGCATCTGCGCATGTGTTAGCAATTCTTTCTATAGCAAGTTCTAAGTCAGTAGAATAAATGTGATGAGAGTGAAGCATTTGATGCACCTGTTCTATGATGCTCACTCCTTTGCCGGTTCGATGGTTGACCATGAACGCGTAATTCTTCGGCATGTAGGAGGATGTAGCTTCAGCAGCATCATTAACAAGCTTGACGTGCCCTAAACCGGGGATTGGAGTTCCTGAGGTTCCCTGTACAAACATACACTCACCAACACCTTTTCCTCTTTTGCATTTGTTTTCAAAATGCTCATCTTCATCCCAGAGGACCAAACCTCAACGTTTCGGGATGTAGCAACAAACGCTTTCACATTCTCGTCTTCTTTTTCCTTCTGGAAGTTCCTGGGGGCTCTGCATAATGCCAAAGTCCTCCACAGTTGTGGCATTTGATTACATCTGATTCCTTCTTTTCTGGGGTTCGGATCTGGTTGGAGCTTGGAGCAGGGATCAGAGCCCTTGGCTTCTCTTGGTGTTGTTCTTCGGTACTGTGGTAGTTCTGATTCTGATTCTGGTTTTCTTGATACTGACATTTTTGGTAATTGTTGTTCTTGTTCCTTGTTGGATAACCTGTCCACTGGTTAGATGGTTTGTAGTTTTTCTTAGGGCTTGTGTAGGATGGAATCCTGTTAAACTTCTGACTAATCATTGCAATCTCCTGTTGATATGCAGCTTCTTCTGCTGCATCGTACTCGGAATAGGCTGATTCCGAGTGTTGAGTTGGATGAGGAAGAGATAGGAAAGGAGGGAAGGTGCTTGATATTGAACTGTTAGGGTTTGATAATATGAGGGATAGGAGATCTGTGGTTGCAACGGGTGATAGGACGGAACATGACTCGGCTGATACATGAGTTAGCTTATCTGATTGTTGGTAGTTGGAAGGTAAGCTGGGGGCTGAGCAACTTGTTGTTGCTGAACAAGTTGCTGAGGAGAGTTGCCCAGCGTTGGAAGATTGTGCTCCGCTACTAGTGCCAATGGTCCTCCGAGTTGTTGTTGATTTCCCTTCACGTCATTCTCTTGCCCTACAAGATTGTTGAAAAGCCTATACATGTTGTAAGCTTTTAGCTTCCCCGAATACTGTAGTATCATCTTAACATGCAGCCACTCTCTTCCGAGTCCTTCAAGAAATCATAGGTTGATTTCTTGGTTGGACCTTTCTGCCCCTGAACTCAGGAGTCTGGTAACGATTAGGGAAAAGCGAGTGAATGCTTGTTTTAGAGATTCTCCAGGAAATGTTATGAACTGGTTGTACTCGGCAAGGCTTGAAACGATCTTCTGATCATTTGCTTCCTCTGTTCCTAAGAATATATTCTGAAGAAGAACTCATATTTGTTGGGCTGTTGTGCAGTTCTGTATAAGGTTAAAGAGTTCCGGGGGTATACCACACGAAATCTCTTGAAAGGAAATTTGATCATTATCTAACTTTTCGATGTCCAGGGGAGTTAACCTTGGCTGAGGGGCACCTCCCAGAGCACCTTCAGCAGTGTCATCTCTGGGGGTGAGTATTGGAACATGGGGTCCCTCCTAAACTGATGACCCAGCCATTGTACTCAGTTGGGATGAGTATGGGAGCTCGGTTGGAGCTACCCACACTATTTGCAACATTTAAGGAGTAATTGATTTGCATTTTTGAAAAGAGAAAAGTATTAACTGTTTGATATTGAGAAGTTTAATAACTTGAGCTATAATAGGATGCAAGGTCTATAGAGGATTCTGAGGTTGTTGCTACAGCCAAGGCTTTGAGCAAACTGGGCACTGAGAATCTTATAGACAGCTATTCAGGCTCTGATACCAATTGTTGTCGCCGGAATCTAAGTAAGTTGTGGAATATAAAAGGATTGCGGAAAGATAGAGTTCTAAAATGTGACTTTCGGAATGTGGACAAGTCCGAAGACTTTAGGATTGCGGAATAAGTTAAGAAGATTGAGATAATTACTTAGAATGGATCAATAGCTCAACAATAAAAAGCACAAATAGTTAATTGACTTGAAAAGTAAAGAAAGAAAGATTAAATTGCAAGAAACGTAAGAGCAAGGTAAAAACAAATATGAACAGCAAGAGAGTTGATGGAATGAGAGGATTTATATATATGTCAATGAAAGTGTTACAAATCGTCTCTCAAAATCATAAAGACCGAAGACAGACTCGGTCTCCCTTTTATAGACTAAGGGAAGACCTTCGGACAATATCCTATGGACTGAAGAGCAGACAACACGTCTCTCTTCAGTCAGACAAGATGTATAAATCTAATATAATAATACATTGTGTAACGCCCCAAAAATTGTCCCTTTTTTTTAGAAAAATTGAAATTATGCCAAAAGCGCATTTCGCCAAAAGCACATTTCCCCAAAAGCACATTTCGCCAAAAGCGCAATATGCCAAAAGCGCATTAGCGCTAAAAGCGCAAAATCGTAAACTCATAAAAATGATAGCGCTATCCCTGCACAATAATACTAAAAGCACAATAGCGCTATTGCTTAAGCATAGTAATCAAACTTCATGTCTATAAGACATGAATATCAAAAATACGGTCCAACTAAAAAGTTTGGTTTACAAGTTTACAACCATGGGCGTTACGAATTTATATCAAAACAACCATAGCAAGCAGAGAAGGATTAAACCATAAAATCAAAAGATGGGAGCTATGCTTAGTTCCACTCCATCTAATCTTCCAAAACATAACTAGCATTTCATTTTGCCATCATACTCTTGCGAACCTGGACCTGGGACACATGGCATGAAACATAAAATACGTAAGACAAAAATGTCTCGTGAGCTACATGGGTTTTAGACTCAAAACATTTAAAAACATAATATATATCATTTCCAAAACCTTTGTGACCAAATCATATCATATCTCTTGCTGAAAACATTTAAAAGCATATCATATATCGTTTTCAAAGCCTTTGATAATAAGCTGTCATCGTAAAACTTTCTTTACTCAAACTTGACTGGTATTCATTTGTGTTTGGATTTTTGTACTTAGGGCGTTAATCACCTTTGGTGATACCCCAAGTCTATACTGAAATGGTAAGAACGTAATCAAACCATCTCAGCATCATATCACATGCTTTGACTGGTATCTCCACATGATTTATTTTTATACTTAGGATAACCACACTTAGTGATTTTCCCAAGTCTATACTATGATGGAAAGAACACATTCAGTCCATCCTAGCATCATGTCTTTTAGAACATCTACTTCGCGAAGGGGAAGGTACCACCCCAGTAGACTCCCCTATATTCCCTTATGGGAATATCATGGCCCGGGAAAAAGTGGGGTACCATACTAACTGGCATTGCTGCATTCATTCATATCTCAAATACCAGTCATAAAAAGGAAAACATAATATGATTTGACATCAAATTACTTGCTGACATCACATTAAGGCTAGTGCCAAAACAAACTTTTCAATTCTGATTCGGTTTGATGTCAAATCACACTTTTCAAAACATATTAGGCTTAAAGCCAAATCGTATTTTCAACTCATATCAGGCTTAATGCCAAAACTTGCTTTCAAACCGTTATAAATTTGTGCCAAAATATACTTTTCAAATCACTTGGGCTTAATGCCAAAACTTGCTTTCAAATCATTGTACAAGACTTTTATAAACAGGTCATAAGTAAAATAAACTTGCATATTATTTCATAATCGAAATTCACATAAACCATAAAAACATTTTTGCCATGTACCCCAAGAGGGAAAATGCCACATGTACTCACCTCAGTCCGCTAGTCTTTGCCTCTACTTGCTTCTGTGCACTCCTTAGCTTCTATATTGGTATTATAGAAGGTTAGTGTTATATTCAAATATTAACATACTATGTATGTTAAACAAGTCTAATTCATATAACTCTTTTCAAACTAGTTCATACTAGCATCATTATAAAAATATTCAATTTTAGTCCATTATTAAGTTAACCGTTCTTTTGGCAAGTAATAATCTAACATTTTCCAATATTAACCCGATAGTGATAATTTCTCCTTTTTATGGTCAAGTTTGACCAAATTCGTCAAACCAACAACTTTGTTTCCCATTTTACCCCAAAAACTTCAAGTTTATAAATTAAATGTCAAACAATGATTTTTTATTAAATCTTTTATACTTGTAGCATACTTGTGTCCCTAAGTCCACAAGGTATGAATTTTATGAACCAATTATTCCAACTTTTCAAGTTTTCAACCTCAATATATGTATAAACTAAAATTTTCAACTTTGAATATGGTGTGTTCTTTACACACTCTTGATCTAGGAGATTTTAATTCCAACAAGTCAATTCCATTCCACTTTCCAATTCCAAATGTCTAATACTAACTAGCATCAAGTTTCATCATATCGAGTTTTAAAAAAATCCGACTCAAAAACAGATTATCTTTAACATAAACTCAACAACCAATGTTATATGATCACCAATTCTTCATTTTTTAACCTTTTCTCAAACATGCATCAAGGATTCCAACCCAATATTCAAAACTTTCATTCCATATGTGATTTTTGACTCACAACAGTGATAGTAACAAGAATCTATGCTCAATCTCGACATGCATGTGTAAAATTTTCGGATTTAGGAACTAGGGTTTGAAAATCAATTATCCCCTCTTTCAATTTCTATCCAAAGTCTCAAAATTTCAGGAATTTAAGTAACCTAAACATGAAATTGGATAAAGAACAAGTTTTTTCCTTGCTCACCCTTGCTATCGCCAGCCGTGGAGGTCCTTTTGCCAGAGAATTCGCGCCGGCAGCGACGTCTCGTTCGAGTTTTGGCTAGTGGTCGTCGGTTTGCTGCAACAGGGCAGCCCTCCCTCTCACACCCACGTGCTCGATCTGCTGCTTGTTGTTGCCTTTCCTTTCTCTCGATCTATGGTTCACGCACACACATAGTCGAGGGGTGTGTGTGTGGCATTTTGCTTCTTGATCTCACCTCTCTTTCTTCTGGTTTGAGTTTGCGTAAATGGGAAAGTGATCGCAGCCCACAGAGACGAGAAATGACTAAAGGCTGATTTTAAATGAGAAAAGACGAAAATACCCTTAATTCCATAGAGAAATTTTCCAGCTTTTTCTCTTTATTTTTCGTCAACTTTACAGGGGCATAACTTATTCGTACAAAATCCAAAACTTGTAAACTTTATACCTTTAGAAAGGTGGGAACGAGATCTACGACTTTCTCCTACTGTCTCAAGTCTGAACGTGTATAGATTTTCTGTTATTAACCATTGAAAATGACTCCTTGGTAATTTTTATCACTTTTGAGCCATTTTAAAAACTTCATACTCCTTCGTTACAACTCCAAATGGCCTGATTCTTTTTCTTAGATTCTTGTCATCTCAAATACTACCAAAGTCCCCTTGATGACCTTTTCCTAATTCCTTTTAGAATTTGAGATATTAATTTCTAAAGATTGCTAAATAAAATTTTCACTTTAGGTCCTTTATGTGATTTAATTTCTACTTGAGTTCATATGTCACTAATATTTGACTAGAGTTACTTTCTTAATACAATAAAACTATTATGATACGTTTATGCACATATAAAATATTAGATTTAGCGAAAACTAAGTTCATGAAAGTCAAGAAAGTTTTAGTTGTCACAATTACCTCCCCCTTAAGCGGATTCCGTCCTCGGAATCAAATTGTAGTCCACAAGATTGAGGTATCTCCTCATCATTTAGTATTTTGTCTCCCAAGTAAGATTGGCACCAAGGGAATGCCTCCATTTGACTAAGACTAAGTCAATTTCCTTATTCCTTAACTTCTTAGTCTTGAGTTCCAAAATATCTTCGCGTTCTTCTACCAATCTCTTGTTATCATCAACCTTCAATTCCTTCCAAGGAATTGTTAATTCCTCCTTCCCAAAATACGTCTTCAAGTAACTCACGTGAAAAGTTTCATGAATACCTTGAAGCTCTTGTGGTAGCTCCAATTTGAAAGCTTGTGTACCAACAACATGTGAGATTTTAAAAGGGCCAACATATCTTGGACTCAACTTGCCCTTCTTACCGAACCTCATCACCCCTTTCCAAGGTGAAACTTTAAGCATTACCAAGTCTCCTACATTCAAGTCATAAGGTCTTTGCTTTAAGCTCGCGTAGCTTCTTTGTTGATCCTGGGCTGCTTTCATATTTGCTTGTATGACCTTGATCTTTTCATTAGTGACAGCAACAATGTCGGGACCTGTAAGCTTATTCTCTCCGGCTTCAAGCCAACAAAGGGGAGTTCTACACTTCCTTCCATACAACGCCTCAAAATGTGGCATTCCAATGCTTGAGTGGTAGCTATTATTGTAGGAGAATTCAACTAAGGGTAGATGATCATCCCATCTCCCGCCAAAATCAATCATGCAAGCACGAAGCATATCCTCCAACGTTTGGATAGTTCTTTCACTTTGACCATCCGTTTGGGGGTGATAAGTTGTACTTAGGTGTAGTTTTAACCCTAACGCTTCTTGCAGTGCCTGCCAAAACCTTGCGGTGAACCTAGCATCTCGATCTAACACTATAGTCAATGGCGCCCCATGAAGTCTCACCACTTCATCCACATAGATCTTAGCAAGCTCTTTTAAAGGAGTAGTCTCCCTAATAGCCAGGAAGAGTGCACTTTTGGTTAATCGGTCAACAATGACCCATATGGCATCATGTCCTTTGCTCGTTCTTAGCAATCCCATAACAAAATCCATAGTAACATCATCCCATTTCCCAGCTGGGATTTGAAGTGATTGTATCTTTCCGTATGGTACTTGGTGCTCCGCCTTGACTTGAGCACAAGTGGAACATTTGGAGATGTACTTCACTATTCTTGGCTTCATTCCAGGCCACCAAAATTGTCCTCTTAAGTCCCGATACATCTTAGTTCCTCCTGGATGGATGGAGTACTTGGATTTGTGGGAATCATCTAGGACTACCTTCCGTATTCCACCATGCTTAGGGACCCGAATTCGCCCCTTGTACGTTTTCAACCCTTGAGTGTTTGATTTGAATTCCATCTTCTTTCCAAGCTTTTCCTTCTTAATATTTTCTTCCTTCATGGCATCATTTTGCGCTTCTCTAATTCTTTGAATTAAACTTGAAACCACTTAAATTCTTATGGATCTTCCTTTCACTGTTCTCTCATGGACCTTTTGACTTAAGGCATCGGCCAAAACATTAGCCTTCCCTTCGTGGTAAATAATTTCGCAATCGTAATCGTTAATGAGCTCTATCCCCCAGCTTTGCCTCATATTCAACTCTTTTTGGGTGAAAATGTATTGAAGACTTTTATGGTCCGTATACAACTTGCATTTGGTCCCATAAAGATAGTGTCTCCAAATTTTGAGAGCAAAAACAATTGCTGCCAACTCCAAGTCATGAGTGGTGTAACGGGTTTCTACATCTTTCAATTGTCTTGAAGCGTAAGCGATGACTTTGCCTCGTTGCATAACTACACAACCAAGGCCTTTAGTGGATGCATCACTATAAACTACAAAATCATCCATGCCTTCAGGTAGAGACAACACAGGAGCTTCACATAGTTTCTTTTTCAATGTCTCAAAGGCCTCCTGTTGCTTCTTATCCCATACAAACTTCACCTCTTTCCTCGTTAGTTGAGTTAACGGTACCGCTATTTTGGAAAAATCTTGAATGAATCGCTGATAATAACCGGCTAACCCAAGGAAGCTCCTAACATCAGTGGGAGTCTTTGTAGGCTCCCATTTCATAACTGCCTCGACTTTTGAGGGGTCGACCTTGATCCCTTCGATTGAAATAACGTGGCCCAAGAATTGAACTTCTTGCAACCAGAAATCGCACTTAGAAAACCTTACATACAATTGCTCGTTTTTCAAGGTTTGCAAAACTTCTCGTAAGTGGGTCGCGTGCTCCTTCTCACTTTTCGAGTAAACCAAGATATCGTCGATGTAAACGATAATGAACTTATCGAGGAAAGGTTTACAGACCCTATTCATAAGGTGCATGAAAACAGCCGGAGCATTCGTGATACCAAATGGCATCACTAGGAATTCGTAGTGACCATAACGGGTTCGAAAAGCGGTTTTGCAAACATCATCGTCTTTTACCCGTACTTGATGATAACCAGAACGAAGATCAATCTTGGAGAAATAATCAGCTCCTTGGAGCTGATCAAACAAATTGTCAATCCGCGGCAAATGGTAACAGTTTTTGATGGTCATTTTGTTGAGTTCCCGATAGTCAATGCACATGCGCATAGACCCGTCTTTCTTCTTGACAAACAATACAGGGGCACGCCATGGAGAAGAACTTGGATGAATAAAACCCTTATCAAGAAGTTCTTGCAATTGAGACATAAGTTCTCTCATTTCTATGGGGGCAAGACAGTATGGTGCATGAGCGATGGGGGTCGCTCCAGGAGTAAGAGCAATTCGAAACTCGACTTGCCGGACAGGTGGCAAGCCGGGCAGCTCATCCGGGAATACTTCAGGGAAATCTCTAACAATTTTTATGTCTTCTAATTTCTGCTTTTCTTTCTTCCCGTCGAGCACATATGCGATAAATGACTTGAATCCTTTATAGATACACTTTCGAGCCTTAATAGCAGAAATGATACTTTGCATATTGTTGCGTCGCTCGCCATACACATACATTTTGTTACTGTCGGGGGATTTAATCGACACCATTCGTTTTCCACACAGAATTTTGGCTTCATGAGCACCAAGCCAATCCATCCCTATGACTACATCAAATCCTTTGATCCCAATTGGCAATAAGTTAGCCATAAGGATCCTCCCATTAATTTCAATAGGACTATTTTCATACACGTGTCTCACTATTACCAATTCTCCATTTGCTATCTCTATGACACAGGCATCATTTAAGGGCTTAAGTGGCATGCTAAGGCGTTTACGAAATTCATGTGATACATGACATGCCTAGGTCGCCGTGCGGTCAAAAATAAAAGAAAACCTAACACACACACTAGCACAGTGGTAGTCAGGGTCGATCCGCAGGAGCTACGTGGTCAGATCAGATGACAGATTACCAACTATAGTGTCACGCTATAGTCGGAGGACATAGTTTCTAAACCCATGCTATTAAAACTCAGAAAACCTAAACTGAACAATCTCAACTAAGCATAGACTAAGCTAAGCTTCAAACCAAACCTAGTTACTTTCTGAAGACAGAAGTGCATCTCTAATTCAGAAGTAAACAAAGGTATCAAACAATCCAAACACAAACCAAAACATGGCATAAACTAAACAAATAACTAAAATCCAATGGGACAGTCACTGGCTAAAGTTCAAAACCTAAAAGGCTAACCTAATTGGCTACTGAAATCAGCAAAGGAAAACAGTCCAACAAGGTCAAAACAAACATCCACACACAATCCAAACATGCAAAACCAATAACAATCATCAAAACACCGAAAAACTGAGATTACTTGTAACCAAATGATTTTCATTAACCAAAAACGAATTCCAATGATCCAATACAGTCACCAATACTGAAAAACAGTAAACTAAAGTGTTCAAGGTCTGTGGTTGTCACTCCCAAAGACCCGAGCCACTATTTCTAAGTAATACTAAAATGAAATTAAAATTCTAAAACATAAAATACCAATTGAGAGGTTGTTGATGCTTAATCACGGAGTCAAAGAGCCTTCAGGTCGATTTTTCACCAGGGTTTTGCTCAGGTTTTCGGCTAGAAAAACCTCTATTTATAGTTGCAAATTTCCCGCAGCCGCGCCGCGTAATTAAGGATCCCGCGTCGCGCATATGGGTTTATCCCCGTTTTCTCGGAATTTGAATTTGTTCCACCGCCTCAAAGCCGCGTCGCGCCTTCTTGATTTCCGCGGTGCGCGTACGGATTTTCCTGATTTTTCCTTCTTCTCCAAACTTTCTCCAATTTGCATGCTTTTGGTCCCTGTTTTCATTATTTTCTTCCAAGGAAGTACTGGCACGAAAAGTGAGAATACCACGATATATATGATATAATTTCACTAAGAATAGGGCTTAACAACGACTAAAATATGCAATATCACTAGGCGTTGTCAAACACCCCACACTTGTGCCTTGCTTGTCCCCAAGCAAGAGGGTTTTTAGTAAATTCTAACTAAGACTCAAACAATTTTTGACTGTGTTTAGTTTCAAAGCTTATTGCCTTATGAGTTAGAGTGAAATAGTTCGCGAGAACCTAATTAGAATGTTATTTAGAATTCATGGCTTTCTAGAGAACCCTTGATTACAAACTTTCTGTCCACAATGAAGTGTACTTACTCATTCAGATTCTAAAGGCCATTAAGGAATTGTCCATGACTTTCGATGTTGTCCGTGTAACGAGCTTTTGAAAATATCATCCCAGACCAGACGATCTTAGGTGGTAAAGTGCATAAATGCCTCTTCGAGGCCACCCTTTTCGGACCTACCGGCTCGAACAACAAAGGCCACATATTGACATTTCCGTCCTAAATTCCAATCTTAAAACAATCCAATCGTCTAACTCCTAAAACTCAACTTGTTTGACTAAACTAATAGCATGATCACAACTAAATAGTATCTCATGAAAAATACCACTGCTATCACAATCACAAACCATTCGTTTCAAAATTACAATTTAGTAAAATTTTTGAAAAAGTTGCAAAAAATTTGAAAATTGGTCTTTTCCCGCAAAAATTTCAAAAATAAACTCTTTCGACCGTCCACACCCCACACTTAAAACCGTACAACGTCCCCATTGTACATAAAAATATTTTAGAACAAGGGAGAAAGAGTTACCCCTTTGGACGGTAGACTGCTTGGTTGGTACTCGTTATCACAGGTACAAATTCGAACAAAAAGAAGTCCTTGATTTCGCATTCTAGAGTTGTGGCGGAACAGTGAACATGCCGGTGGTCAAGACAAGTGGAGGGGGCACGGTTCAACAAGATATTAAAAACAGATAAAACAAATATGAAATATAAACAAGCAAAAGATAAAAGTGTGTCATAAGTACAGTACATATCTCCCAAATAAAAATAAAAATACATCAACTGCCACCTGGTGGTCTGGAAGGTCCAGCCTCATGATCATGGGCTCTGGCTGGGAATGGTCGGGGGTGCTAACCCTGTTGGGTAGCTAGATCCAAAAGTATCTCCCCAATCCACTCATGCTGGTCCTCCATCCTAGCGACCCTGGCCACTAGTCGGTGGATGGCCGATGGGTCCTCCTGCTGCTGTGGCTGTGGAGCTGGCTCTGCTGGTGGAGGCTGCCTCCTGCGTCTCCTGCCAGGCTAGGCGTATGCTGGCTGGGGAGCCTGGGGTGCCTCGGTCTCTGCCCTCACAAACTGTCCCGGGCGCTACTGTTGAATCACCCCCATGCTCTCCAATGCTCGTGACGTAGTGCGAGATGGAAGTAAAGCGGTCAAGGTGGCGACAGTGCGGGCGGTGAGGATCCCGTATGATCGAGCCAGGCAGGTGATGAAGTATCCTAGGCCCAGAGGACTGCTGGCGGAGGCACCCGCCGCACGGGTGGATAAGGCAATGGCTAGGGCAAAAGGGAGGTGAAGAAACCTGGAGGGGTCGAGGAGCACCCAGAGGTAGGTCATGTCCTCGCCGGACACCCTCTCGCCCCCTCCCGCTGCATGATGGAGGTGGAGACGATGCGGCGCATGAGACGGTGGAGTGGGTCACGGAGATGACTCTCCCGAGAGGTCCCCGCCTCGTAGAAAATGTTGGACAATGGTGCCCAAACCTCCGCATTGGCAGCCCGCTCGGGCTGCCCCTGAATGCACGCACCCATAAACTGCATGAAGTTGCGGTGCTGTAAGTCTGGCTTGGTGTAGATGCCGGTGCGCCTCCGAAACTCCCGAAGGCTGCACTCCCTCTGTACACCTCCCAACCTGAACCGTATCAGCCTGGATCGGGCATCTGTCGCTCCCAGTGAAAACTGGATCGTAGAAAGGAACTCCAGTAGAAGCTCCGTGTAGACAACGTCCTCCTCGGTGGCCATGAGCCTATCCCAGCCCCGGCAAGTAAATGAAGCGTCCTCATGGGTCCAGGTGCGGTGCAAAAATGGCTCGATCTCGCCCCAGAGCCCAGCATCCCTGAGAATGTCCCGATCAATAATCGTCGCCTCAAGAACCCGGCGACCTATCAATGCGTCTCTCCTCGATCGGTACTCCACGGAGCTAGCAGGCCCCTCTGGGAACTGAAGGAACTCGTGGTCTAGTCTGAACATCATCTGCAAAAACGAAATTTTTTTGCAAAATTAGTCCTTTTCTTCTCCACCGCACCGCGGCGCGGCCTAAGAGCAAGGGCGCGGCGAGCGGCTGTTTCCAAAATCAAAACTCAAATCGAGTTTTAACCTGTTTAAACTCAATCCAAATACACCACAAGGTAGCCTAAGTGCCGACTAACTCATCTAGGGTCTCTATTTGGCAAAATACACACCCTATGAGTCAGCATTAGCGATTTCTAAGTTTTGAACTTTTTGAATAAATCACTCAAATTAACTACCTAATCAGTAGTTTTAACGAGTAATAGCTAGTTAGAACGACGTACCGTAGTAGTGGGAATGAAATGAGCAAGAAAAAAAACACGAGAAATTTTTGTTGATCAGAGCTCCGAGTCGTGGTGTGTGTGAATAGTGTCGCGGCTTACCTTAATATAGAAGAAAACTGACCGATCGATTCCCGCGTCGTGCAAATGCACAACCCACGGCACGCGTGTCACCAAATCAACCCCTGCGCATCGGGTTGGTTTACGATCCCGCGTCGCGCAATTGAGAAAACCGCGGCGCGGTTATTAAAAATTCCAATTCTTCACACGACCCCAGACTTGCCTTGGACCAATACCTGCAATTGACAATGGTATATTTTTCTCTAATTATTCCTAAGAAAGACAGAACCTAACCTATGACACGATGGGTTGCCTCCCAACAAGCGCTAAGTTTAACGTCTTCAGCCAGACGTAGTACTCCTACTCCTATTCTTCCTCTTCCTGAACTTCTGATGGCATTTTCTTGAATCCTGGTAAGAAATTATGGGCCATCATCAACATTAAGGATGTAAGTTGGGTCATCCTATCGCTCACTCCACTAATCTATTGTTGTTGTGATTCCAGAAGCTTAAAGACTTTTGCTTTCCTTTCTTTTGATTTCTTCTCATATTGCTGGTGTCTCGCTTTTAGCATCTCCATCATATCCAGCAACTGCTCCTTATCAATAGTGGCCAACGGATGATTCTTTGTTTCCTTTAAAATCTCCTCCTTGCCTCCTTCCCCTGTTCGCGTCCATATTTTTTCTTTGTTCCTAATCCCAGAATCCATTAACACACTTTTGTCTAGTTGCTTGTCATTATCCCCTGAAGGTAAGGATACAGGGTTCCCGAACATATTCAGCCTTCTTTTCCGCGTCCCAAAGGAGATGTCCATATCCCCTGTCTTGCAGTCAATCACAGCGCCAGTTGTAGCTAAAAATGGGCGTCCTAAAATGAGCGCGGGCGCGTCATCCAAACTTTCATACTCCATGACTAAGAAATCTACAGGATAGAAGAAGTCTCCAACCTTGACTATGACATTAGTCAATTTCCCCCGGGATACCTTTGTTGACTGGTCAGCCAGCTGCAATACAACCTTTGCTGGCTCTAGTTCTTCATTATTGTACTTATCATACAAGTACCCCGGTAGCACATTTACACTTGCTCCCAAGTCTAGCAAAGTGTTCCGAATGACCACATCTCCTACAGTAGTAGTGATCAATGGTGATCCAGGATCCTTCTCTTTTTTGGGCAGTGTTCCCAACAGTGCCTCACTTGCCTTAATCGTCAATCTCACAGTGTCTGGTGTGGGAACCTTACTTTTTCCATTTCTTTCACACATTTCCTGAAGAATTCTTGTGTCTTCAGGAGCGTCCTTAAGTTCATCCCACAGAGGTTGGTTTATCAATGGCCCTATTGGTTTAGGCGCTTCCTGTTTCTTCTTCCCTTTCTTATCTTTCTTTTTCTGCTTAATTCCTGCTACTGTCGACTGCTTTTCTTCCTGGACCTCCTTGTCCACCTCTGGTTGAGTTCCCTCCTCAACAAGAAATTCCTTTTCTTCCATTCCTTTCTCACTTTCTCCTTTAGTCTCCACTTTCTCCTGGACTTTTTCTTCTTTCTCAAGCTCAGCCTCACTTACTGAGTCTAATAAGTCCTCCAAAGTGACTTTTCTCCATTCAGTCTCAACAGTATTTACGTGCTCCTTCCCGGCTCGCTGGTTATGGGTTGGATTCACCTCCGTAGCACTTGGAAACGTTCCATTGTCCCTTTTTCGCTGATCTTCAGCCATTTGTCCAATTTGCCTTTCCATGTTCGCGATAGCTTTTGCATTCGCTTGGGACTGCTGCTGAGTAGCGCTGAACATTTCATACATTTTTGCTACCAAGTCTTCTTGAGTCCTGGGGCATTGTTGACAGCAGTGTTGGGCCCCCTATTATTATTGTTGCTACCACTCCCACTCGCATTTCCATTATTGCTTGCGGGCTGGTATGACCTAGGCTGATTAGATGATTGACCTTGGTGATTATTTTGCCTCTGGTTGTTGAAGTTCTGCTGTTGCCCTTGGTTATATGGTCTGTAGGGTCGTCCAATGTTGTACTGACCTTGACCCTGGCCATAAACTTGGTTTGCTTCCTGAACCTTCGGTCCTCCTTGACCTCCTTGCGATTGACCCTAAGGACCATTTTGCAGCGTTGACATGAGCCTGTCAAACTTCTTATTTAATTCACTTATTTCCTTTTTTACTTCCTTCTTCCAATCAGCATCGGCTCCCACTGCTGCTGTTGTACTTACAGTTTTTCTCGTAGAAGAATTCGCTTTGGAGCCATTGCTTAATTGTTCCAAGAACTGCCAAGCCTCTTCTGAATCTTGCCACATAAATGTCCCACTTGATGAGGCATTTATCATCGCTTGATGTGTTTCGCTGACTCCTTCGAAGAACAACTTCACTAACTGCCATTTGGGAACCTCATGATGCGGGCAGGATCGCAATAACTCCTTCAACCGATCAAATGCTTCGTGGAAAGCTTCTCCTGGTTTTTGCTGGAAGTCTTGAATAACCCTCCTAATCTCTGTTGTCTTGCTTGCCGGATAGAATTCTTTGAGGAACTTGGCCTTGAGCTGGTCCCACGTGGTGATGCTGTTTGATGGTAAAGACGTAAACCAGTATTTGGCTTTGTCTTTAAGAGTGAATGGGAATAACCTAAGCCTAAATATGTTCCTATTAGTATTTATAGGGGTATTAGCATTGGCAATCGCTATAAATTCATATAAGTGATTGTACGGGTCATCCAGCGCTTGTACCCCCTAAACGCCGGTAATATCCCTAACAACTGAGGCCTTATTTCTACTTGAGATTCAAGATTGTCAGGAATATAAATTGGCGACGAATCATCATATTCCCGTGGCTGGAAATGTGATGCAACCGATTGCCTTCTCGGTTTAGCAAAATGTAAAGGTTGAGCAGGATTACCGTAGAAGTGTTGATCGTTATACCCCTGCTGACCTGGTGGTTGTTGATACTGTTGTGTTCTTCTGGGAGGTCCCCAACCTCGGTTCCACGGTTGCTAAGGTGCCGGTGGAACCCATCCTTCATCTTCCTCATCATATCTCTCCTCTTCCTCTGGATACTGGTACTGTGGCTGAGGAGGTTGTTGGTATTGTTGCGGTTGTGTAGGTTGGAATATGGTCTGAGGTTTAAATAATACTGGTTGTGGTTGTGAAAATGGTTGAGAAGTTGCTATCTGCTACCTAGAAACTGGGGTGCCATCACGGGTCGGCTCTCCCCAAGACATTGCGAAGGTGAATGGATTGGTGGATTGTGGTTGTGACACTGGTGGAAATGGTGAAATAGATGGCGGAGTGCATGATGGTATGGGTACAGGGGCTGAAACTGCACCACCAGAAGCACTCATGCTCCCGAATTGAAACTCCAAAATTGGGGGAATAAAAGACATCCCCGTTGCCTCACCCGAGGGTTCCTGGGCAACACTTACTGTACTACTACTGACATGACTGAAACTCATTGTATTTAAACGTCTACGTGCATGGATTTTGCGCGCAGTTCGCTCAATCTCTGAGTGAAAATGCAAAGGGGATAATTGCTCACCCTTATGGGTACGCATGCACTAATGCAACACGCCCGCAAAATCAAAACCAAAAATACTAACCAAATGAATCTCAAAGAAAATCAAGAAACAAAAGTTCCTACTAATCACCTAATCTAAGCTCACAGCTCCCCAGCAACGCCAAAATTTGACACGCCTAGGTCGTCGTGCGGTCAAAAATAAGAGAAAACCTAACACACACACTAGCACAGTGGTAGTCAGGGTCGATCCGCAGGAGCTACGTGGTCAGATCAGATGACAGATTACCAGCTATAGTGTCACGCTATAGTCGGAGGATTAGTTTCTAAACCCTTGCTATTAAAACTCAGAAAACCTAAACTGAACAATCTCAACTAAGCATAGACTAAGCTATGCTTCAAACCAAACCTAGTTACTTTCTGAAATCAGAAGTGCATCTCTAATTCAGAAGTAAACAAAGGTATCAAACAATCCAAACACAAACCAAAACAAGGCATAAACTAAACCAATAACTAAAATCCAATGGGACAGTCACTGGCTAAAGTTCAAAACCTAAAAGGCTAACCTAATTGGCTACTGAAATCAGCAAAGGAAAATAGTCCAACAAGGTCAAAACAAACATCCACACACAATCTAAACATGCAAAACCAATAACAATCATCAAAACACTGAAAAACTGATATTACTTGTAACCAAATGATTTTCATTAACCAAAAACGAATTCCAATGATCCAATACAGTCACCAATACTGAAAAACAGTAAACTAAAGTGTTCAAGGTCAGTGGTTGTCACTCTCAAAGACCCTAGCCACTATTGCTAACTAATACTAAAATGAAATTAAAATTCTAAAACATAAAATACCAATTGAGAGGTTGCTGATGCTTAATCACGGAGTCAAAGAGCCTTCAGGTCGATTTTTCACCAGGGTTTTGCTCGGGTTTTCTGCTGGAAAAGCCTCTATTTATAGTTGCATATTTCCTGCAGCCGCGCCACGCAATTAAGGATCCTGCGTCGCGTATAGGGGTTTATCCCCGTTTTCTCAGAATTTGAATTTGTTCCACCGCCTCAAAGCCGTGTCGCGCCTTCTTGATTTCCGCGGCACACGTACATATTTTCCTGATTTTTCCTTCTTCTCCGAACTTTCTCCAATTTGCACGCTTTTGGTCCCTGTTTTCATTATTTTCTTCCAAACAAGTACTGGCACGAAAAGTGAGAATACCACGATATATATGATATAATTTCACTAAGAATAGGGCTCAACAACGACTAAAATATGCAATATCACTAGGCGTTGTCAATACAAAAGAGAAATTTGCACCTGAATCGAAAAGAACATAAGCAGGTAATGAATTCACAAGTAAAGTACCTGCAACCACATCGTGAGTTTCTTTAGCTTCCTCGCGGGTCATTTGGAATGCCCGTCCCTTTACTTTTGTTGGTTCAGTCTTCTTGTTACTGGCAGTGGAGACCAAACTCTCATTTCCTTTCTTCGGGCATTGAGAGCTATAGTGGCCCTTTTCATGACGAGAGAAACATTCAATCTCCCGTGCATCCTACAACTTACAATCCCTAGCCTTGTGACCAGATTGACCACATTTGAAACAATTTCCAGATCTCTTTTTACATTCACCACCATGTCGTTTCCCACATTTTTTACAGTCTTTCGCTTCTTCTCTCTTTGAAGACCCTGAAGAAAAATGACTCTTTTTGTTAGATCCCGAAGGACCCGATTGCTTCCTCTTCTCCCCGAAGGACTGACGTTCTTTAGCCCTTTTCTCTAACATACTCTCCACCCTAGTAGCAGCCTCAATGGCCTCATCAAGAATAGTGGCCTTCCCGACCTCCAAAGCATAATCACTCGGTAACCCATTTGCATAACGGTTAATTCTCCCTGCTTCAGTTGGGAGAGTGTCTTCCAAGAAAGGAAGCATGTCACAGAACTTTTTCGTGCATTCATCTACCGTCTGTTTATCTTTGCTGAGGGCAAAGAATTCATCTACTAACTTTTCTCGATGCCTGGCGGAACAGAATTTCCCCTTTAGGCGCTTGGTGAATTCCTCCCAAGTAAAGGAGGAAACCACTTCACTCCCAAGAGTTCGGTCAAGAGTACTCCACCATGTAAGAGCATTGGCTTTCAACATTTGGGAGGCGAATTCCACTTTCAAGTCTTCAGGACAATGACAGATTCGTAAGATTCGTTCAGTTTCAGCAATCCAAGAAATAGTCACCTTTGGATCCATCTCTCCATTAAACTCCTTAGGTCGACAAGACATAAAGTCTTTAAACGTACCCTCCTTTGCTATCTTATTGGGAGGTGATGGAGGTGCTTCACGAGAGGATGATTGAGTTTGAGTAATGTTCTCGGGGGTCTTACTTTTGACACTTTTCTCCGACAAGGACTTAGATCCTTCCCCCAGTCGTTTGTCAAGAAGACGATTCATATCAGCTTGAGTTTGAAGTCGTGACTCGTCCAACAGCTTTTGAATACCCTCAAGGGTTAGTGGTGGGGGATTTGCATCACCCCTAGAGTTGCCTTCCTCTTCAACTTGACCTCACCGAATTTGGATAGGAGGAACCCGATTCGGGCCTTGATCATCATTCCGTGATCCTTGACCACTTCTTGTTCGCATCTTGTGCTACAAAATTTTTAATGCTTTAGCATCTTATAATATAACTTTCCTTATTATAGATTCTATAAGCCTAGAATGGCATTTCCTGTGATCACATACTCATTTAATTCAAGTAGCACATCAGGTCTTAATTGTTTAAGACATCACGTAACAAATCAAAATGTATCTAACGTTCCTATTGCATGATACCAACTTGTAACGCCCAAAAATTTGTCCCCCCTTTTTTTTAGAAAAATTGCAATTACGCCAAAAGCGCATTTCGCCAAAAGCACATTTCGCCAAAAGCGCATTTCGCCAAAAGCGCATTTTGCCAGAAGCACATTTCGCCAAAAGCGCAATATGCCAAAAGAGCATTAGCGCTAAAAGCGCAAAAACGTAAACTCATAAAAATGATAGCGCTATCGCTGTACAATAATACTAAAAGCGCTTGCTTAAGCATAGTAATCAAACTTCATGTATAAGACATGAATATCAAAAATGCAGTGCAACTAAAAAGTTTGGTTTACAAGTTTACAACCATGGGCGTTACGAATTTATATCAAAACAACCATAGCAAGCAGAGAAGGATTAAACCATAAAATCAAAAGATGGGAGCTATGCTTAGCTCCACTCCATCTAATCTTCCAAAACATAACTAGCATTTCATTTTGCCATCCTACTCTTGCGAACCTGGACCTGGGACACATGACATGAAACATAAAATACGTAACACAAAAATGTCTCGTGAGCTACATGGGTTTTAGACTCAAAACATTTAAAAACATAATATATATCGTTTCCAAAACCATTGTAACCAAATCATATCATATCTCTTGCTGAAAACATTTAAAAGCATACCACATATCGTTTTCAAAACCTTTGATAATAAGCTGTCATCGTAAAACTTTCTTTACTCAAACTTGGCTGGTATTTATTCGTGTTTGGATTTTTATACTTAGGGCCTTAATCACCTTTGGTGATACCCCAAGTCTATACTGAAATGGTATGAACATAATCAAACCATCTCAACATTATATCACATGCTTTGACTGGTATCTCCACATGCTTTATTTTTATACTTAGGATAACCACACTTAGTGATTTTCCCAAGTCTATACTAGGATGAAAAGAACACAATCAGTCCATCCTAGCATTGTGTGTTTTAGAACATCTACTTCGCGAAGGGGAAGGTACCACCCCAGTAGACTCCTCTATATTCCCTTATGGGAATATCATGGCCAGGGCAAACTAGTTCATACTAGCTGTTACAAGTAATTGGTGAATGACAACATTATGTCATCACTTTGTCATCACTTTGCATTTACCAATTAAACAACTATATTTGAATAGTAGACTTGGTAGTATAAATAGACCATCAATGTAAGGAAGAAAATGCATCTCATATCAACTCTTTCACAAGTGATATAAACTCTCTCTACTCTCTCCAAGATCTCAAGCTTTCTTTCTTTCTTCATCTATATTCTAGTTTTTAGTTTGTTCATAATTGTCGTGGTAACGCTGAATTTATAACACTAGCATCATTATAAAAATATTCAATTTTAGTCCATTATTAAGTTAAATGTTCTTTTGGCAAGTAATAATCTAACATTTTCCAATATTAACCCGATAGCGATAATTTCTCCTTTTTATGGTCAAGTTTGACCAAATCCGTCAAACCAACAACTTTTTTTCCCATTTTACCCCAAAAACTTCAAGTTTATAAATTAAACGTCAAACAATGATATTTTATTAAATCTTTTATACTTGTAGCATACTTGTGTTCTTAAGTCCACAAGGTATGAATTTTTATGAACCAATTATTCCAACTTTTCAAGTTTTCGACCTCGATATATGTATAAACTAAAATTTTCAACTTTAAATATGGTGTGTTCTTTACACACTCTTGATCTAGGAGATTTCAATTCCAACAAGTCAATTCCATTCCACTTTCCAATTCCAAATGCCTAATACTAACTAGCATCAAGTTTTATCATATCGAGTTTTAACAAAAATCCAACTCAAAAACAGATTATCTTTAACATAAACTCAACAACCAATGTTATATGATCACCAATTCTTCATCTTTTCAACTTTTCTCAAACATGCATAAAGGATTCCAACCCAATATTCAAAACTTTCAATCCATATGTGTAATATCGTGTTATTAAATTTTTGAGATTTTGAGTTAATCTTAGTGTAATTAAGATTTATTAGACTATTGCATGAGTTTGGGTAGTTAGAATTTCATTTGGATGAAGTTTGAGATTGAAAAATGCTAAAAGCAGGTTACACGAGTCATGTAGGAGTTACAAGGGTCGTGTGGGAGATCTCTTTGGATTTGTTGAGTATACCGCAGGTTACACGGGTCGGGTAACATAAACACGGGTCGTGTAAAGTGTGCAGCACGGGTCGTGTAATATAGACACGGGTCGTGTAGCTCTGAAGACCAAACTCCAAAATGCATACCGTAACTTACACGGGCCGTGTAATCGCACAGATCTGTTTTTAAAGTGCGATTTTGTTTCATTTAGGGTTAAAACCCTTTTCGTCTAAAACCTCCCAAAACCCTAGAAAATCGATTCTAACCCTTCTAAGTCGAGATTAAGGCTTATTGATCACGAATTGAAGCTAGAGATTAATCCCTTGAGCTTGAAAGGTAATCCTCTTTAATTTTGATCTTGATTTAACGGTTGAATCATTGGAATTGAGATGGTTCCTTGTGATTTTGATGAGCCACCTGCAATTAGTTAGAGTTAGAGTGAAATTGTTTGGATTAGTTAGTGTAAAAGAGTTCTAACTATGAAATCGAGCTAAAGAAGTGTTGATTGTAGCATTTTTAGGGTTATATGTGTTAAAGTGATGAAATTGAAAGCTACAACCTTGATATTGTTGCTATCTTTTGATTATAACTTGCTTCAGTGATATAAGTTCCTTGATTATGACGAATATTGAGTGTGATTAATACTATTCTTAACTTGAGTAATGAAAATGAGTTGTTGTGCTACAGCTAAGGCTAGGCAGGAGCATACACGAGGTGTAGGAGTTCCACATATCGATTCCACAACAGGTGAGTGGTTATTATTAGATGAAATATGTTTTGTTGAGATGTTTAATACAGATAAGAAGAATACTATGTTTTGATCATATTGAGTATAACTGATTTGAGAGATGAAGATAAAGTGTTATAGTATGTGTGACATACAAGGGCTGAGATAGACCATTGAGTTCAACTTAACAGAGATGTTGAATGATGAAATTGGATTAATCTTTAATTGCTCACTAAGCCCTTGTAGCTTATAAGTTGTTTGTTATTATTGTTTGTGTTAGGTTCTGGTAGCAGTTACTGTGGAACGCAAAGCATGCATGGATAGCTACACTTGGACTTGGACTTGGACTTAGTTTGTTGTTTTGAAATATGTAATTTGACCTGGTTTTTGAATGATAGTTGCAAATACTAATGTAAATAGTTTAGGACTTAAACTATGTTTTTGGTAACAACTTGGTATTACTTGTTTCTTAATTTGAGTTACACCCTTTAATGTTGTTCTAATGTGAGAAGATTAAGGTGTAAATTCATTTTTGAGAACCGGGCGTTAGAAGTTGGTATCAGAGCTGTGGTTTAAGGGAATTAAACCTTGAGATGGGTTTAGACTTAAACCAATGAGATAGAGAAGTCCCAAAGAGTCCCGAGTAGCTATCCTCCGCGGTGTATCACAATTGAGTTATACACCATATTGAGTATTATGGTGATATACAATTGAGTTGATTATACACCATCTTGAGTATTATGGTGATATACAATTGAGTTGATTACACACCATATTTAGTATTATGGTGGTGATTACTAAATGAGTTGATTTTCTTTTTCAGCTAAAATGAGCGCTGGAAAAGAAAAAGAGCGAAGTGATCCACCAAGAGATAAATCGGGATCACGAGATTCGGGTAAAGAGCATCAACCCGATGGAGAGCGACCTCCCGAGATACAGAGTGATATGCAGGCGATGATTGTAGCTGAGGTAGCAAAAGTGATCAAGGATATATTACCAACTTACTTGAAGCCTCAAGCGGAGGCTACAACTGGAGGTACTTTGGGACCAACCCCAGTCCAGCCTAAGCAGAGAGAGAATCGTGGAGAGATCTTTATCGAGACGAGTGGAGCTAGAGTGCCCGAAAAAACAAGAAGGTGCACTTACGATGTTTTCCAAAAGTGCAAGCCATACGATTTCTATGGGAAGGATGATCCCATAGCAGCCAAAAATTGGTTAACACATGTTGAAAAGATGTTCCGCGCTAGTAAATGCGACGAGACGGATAAAGTTGAGTTTGCAACAAAATTGTTAAAGGAGGATGCACAGTTCTGGTGGGAGAATACGTATATGGACATAGGAGAGAGCTTGGCGTATACATTGAGCTGGGAACAATTCAAGTTGAAGTTCACTGAATATTACTGTTCCAATAATGCCATGAAAGGAATAGAAGAAGAGTTTTTAAAGTTACAACAAGGGTCGAGAACTGTGCAGCAATACACGCTGGGTTTCAATGAGAAGGCGATATTTGCACAACATCACGTAGATACGAAGGAGTGTAAGATGGATCGTTACTTATGGGGTTTAAAAACCCAAATTCAGGAGTTTTTGCCAAGTTCAAGATATACTACCTTTCAACAAGTTGCTGAGGCAGCAAGATCGAGAGAAAGGGAGTTACAAAGGCAAGAAGAGGAAAGAAGGATCGAAAGGGAAGTTGGAGGATCTAAGAGAAAGTGGGAAGGAAAAACTGGAGATAACTTACAAAGGTCAACCACCACGGGTTCACAATTCCGTGGCGGGCCTAAGAAGAATGAAGAGAGATGGTGTAAGAAGTGTAGGCGAAAACACACTGGGGAATGTGATTCCCGAACCCCACCATCAGTTTGTTTCCAGTTTGGGAAGACGGGGCATATGGCTCGCCAGTGTACCGAGAGTCGTCCAGTTTGTTTCAACTATGGAGAGAGGGGGCATATTTGCCCCGAGTGCCCGAAGATGAAGTCCGAGTCTTAAAGAGATTCACAAAAGACCGGACGAGGAGGAGGTCGAGATCAAGATGATCGTAGAGACAGGAGCGACGGTCATGTGAAAACGTGAGCTTTTCAGCTAACCGTCGATGAGGCTCGAGATCAAACCGATGTTATCACAGGTATTTTTAGCTTGAACTCTTCTCAAGCACGAGTACTTTTTGATACCGGTGCTTCCGTGTCTTTTATATCGGTGTCTTTTGCTTCCAAATTAGATATCTCGTTAGACGATTTATTTAAAAAAAGTAATCGTAGATGCAGCGGATGGGAGGTGTGTTTTAGTAAAGAGTCATTATAAGAGTTGTCGGCTTGAGATCTTTGGAGATACCTATCTTATTGATCTGAAGCCAATTACTAATCATGAGTTCGATGTAATTGCCGGGATAGATTGGTTAGACGAAAATAGAGGTCAAATTGATTATCATGAGAAGACAATTTCAATAAAAACGCCGAGTGGTTCCTGAATCTTAATACGAGGTGAAAGACGTTCTCGAAAGGTACCGATAGTATCATTGGCAACGACTCGAAGATATATGGAAAAAGAGGGTGAATTGATTATGGCACATGTGATTAGTGCCGAATCAAAATTTCCCGATGATCTTCCAGGCTTACCACCGAATAGACAAGTTGAGTTTGTGATCGATGTAATACCGGGGGCAAAGCCGGTAGCTCGACCACCTTACCGATTGGCACCTTCTGAGATGGAAGAATTAAAGAGACAGTTGCAAGAGTTGTTAGAACTTGGGTTTATTCGTCCGAGTTCGTCTCCGTGGGGTGCACCTATACTCTTTGTGAAAAAGAAATACTGTTCCATGAGAATGTGTATAGATTACTGAGAACTTAACAAGATCACGATAAAGAATCGTTATTCATTACCACGGATCGATGATTTATTTGATCAATTACACGGAGCCACGTATTTCTCAAAGATCGATTTAAGATTCGGTTATCATCAATTGAGAGTACAAGAAGTTGATATTCCGAAGACAGCTTTTCGCACGAGGTATGGTCATTACGAGTTCTTAGTCATGCTGTTCGGGTTGACTAATGCTCCAGCTGCTTTTATGGATTTGATGAATCGGGTTTGTCGTCCCTTTCTCGATAAATTCGTAATTATGTTTATCGACGACATCCTGATTTATTCAAAAAGTCGAGATGAGCACAGATTTCATTTGCAACAAATGCTAGATCTTCTCCGTGCCGAGAAGTTATATGCAAAGTTTTCGAAATGCGAGTTTTGGTTACGGGAAATTCAATTTCTTGGCCATATGATAAACGAAGATGGTCTAAAAGTGGATCCGGCAAAGATCGAGGCCGTAATGAGTTGGGAGCCGCCAAAGAGTCTGATGGAGTTTCGTAGTTTCTTGGGGTTAGCAGGCTACTACCGACGATTTGTTGAAGACTTTTCTCGTATAGCTACACCCCTAACCAAATTGACAAAGAAGACGGAGAAGTTTAGCTGGACTGAGGCGCAATAGTCACCTTTTGAACAATTACGAGATAGTTTGTGTAAAGCTCCGGTGTTGGCTTTACCGCAAGGAGGGGAAGACTTTGTTCTTTATAGTGATGCTTCTCTAAGTGGTCTCGGTTGCGTACTAATACATAGAGGGCGTGTGGTTGCCTATGCCTCTCGACAACTAAAACCACATGAAAAAGCCTACCCGGTGCATGATTTAGAGTTGGCGGCGATAATTTTTGCTTTGAAGACGTGGCGACACTATCTTTATGGCGTGCGATTCCAGATTTACACAGATCACAAAAGTTTGAAATACATGTTCGATCAGAAAGAGTTAAACATGAGGCAGAGATGGTGGATGGATCTGTTAAAAGATTATGATTGTGAGATACTTTACCATCCTGGTAAAGCTAAAGTGGTGGCGGATGCATTGAGTCGAAAAGAACCGCCTATTCGAGTTGTATCAGCTCGGATGGGAGTTGTGAGTCAATTACCAGAGATGATACGCAAGTACCAAAGCGAGGCAAATGATTTAAAGAAAGAGAGAATGATTGGTTATATGGAGAAACTAGCTGAAAATGCACAAGGAATCAAGACTTTCCAAGGACGAGTTTGGGTTCCGAAGCATGGCGAGACGAGACAGCTGTTGCTAGAAGATGCTCACTGTACCAGATATTCGGTTCACCCTGGTAGTACGCGGATGTATCATACTCTAAAACCGTACTACTGGTGGCCCGATATGAAACGAGATGTTGGACGTTTTGTGGAAAACTGTTTGACATGCCTTCAAGTAAAAGCCAATCATCAAAAGCCGTATGGAGCAGTACAACCATTACCAGTGCCAATGAAGAAGTGGGATGAGATCACTATGGATTTCATCACAAAGTTGCCTCGAACTCCACGAGGATATGATTCGATATGGGTTATTGTTGACAGGTTGACAAAGTCGGCTCATTTCATCCCAATTCGAGAAGATTATCAAGTGTCAAAGCTAGCCGAAATTTACACTAGAGAAGTGGTGAGACGACATGGAGTACCAACTTTAATTGTTTTGGATAGAGATAGCCGTTTCACTTCACATTTCTGGCAGAGTTTTCAAAAACATTTTAGTACTAAAGCTTTGTTGAGTACTGCTTATCATCCTCAGATAGATGGCCAGTCGGAAAGGAGTAATCCGATTTGGTAAAAGAGGTAAGTTGAGTCCACGATTCATTGGACCCTTCCGAGTCTTAGAGAGAATTGGAGCAGTTGCATATAAGCTTGAGCTTCCAGACGAGTTGCGGGGTATCCACAATGTTTTCCATGTGTCACACCTTAGAAAAACATTGCATGACCAATCCACTCGAGTGCCTTTGGCCGGAGTACAATTACACGAGAAATTGAGATACCAAGAGATGCCGGAACAAATTCTAGATAGAAAGGTCAAGAAATTACGAAACAAAGAGATCGGGATTGTAAAAGTACAATGGCGACATCATAGAGGTACAGATGTCACATGGGAGGCCGAGGAGGAAATGCGATCAAAACATCCCTTTTTGTTTCAATAGATTCCGAGGACGGAATCTTTTGAAGGGGGTAAAAACTTGTAATACCGTGTTATTAAATTTTTGAGATTTTGAGTTAATCTTAGTGTAATTAAGATTTATTAGACTATTTCATGAGTTTGGGTAGTTAGAATTTCATTTGGATGAAGTTTGAGATTGAAAAATGCTAAAAGCAGGTTACACGGGTCGTGTAGGAGTTACACGGGTCGTGTGGGGTAAAGTGTGCAGCACAGGTCGTGTAATATGGACACGGGTCGTGTAGCTCTGAAGACCAAACTCCAAAATGCATACCGTAAGTTACACGGACCGTGTAATTTTAACACGGGCCGTGTAATCGCACATATCTGTTTTTAAAGTGCGATTTTGTTTCATTTGGGGTTAAAACCCTTTTCGTTTAAAACCTCCCAAAACCCTAGAAAATCGATTCTAACCCTTCTAAGTCGAGATTAAGGCTTATTGTTCACGAATTGAAGCTAGAGATTAATCCCTTGAGCTTGAAAGGTAATCCTCTTTAATTTTGATCTTGATTTAACGGTTGAATCATTGGAATTGAGATGGTTCCTTGTGATTTTGATGAGCCACCTGCAATTAGTTAGAGTTAGAGTGAAATTGTTTGGATTAGTTAGTGTAAAAGAGTTCTAACTATGAAACCGAGCTGAAGAAGTGTTGATTGTAGAATTTCTAGGGTTATATGTGTTAAAGTAATGAAACTGAAAGCTACAACCTTGATATTGTTGCTATCTTTTGATTATAACTTGCTTCAGTGATATAAGTTCCTTGATTATGACGAATATTGAGTGTGATTAATACTATTCTTAACTTGAGTAATGAAAATGAGTTGTTGTGCTACAGCTAAGGCTAGGCAGGAGCATACACGAGGTGCAGGAGTTCCACATATCGATTCCACAACAGGTGAGTGGTTATTATTAGATGAAATATGTTTTGTTGAGATGTTTAATACAGATAAGAAGAATACTATGTTTTGATCATTTTGAGTATAACTGATTTGAGAGATGAAGATAAAGAGTTATAGTATGTGTGACATACAAGGGCTGAGACAGCCCATTGAGTTCAACTTAATATTGTTGAATGATGAAATTGGATTAATCTTTTATTACTCACTAAGCCCTTGTAGCTTATAACTTGTTTGTTATTATTGTTTGTGTTAGGTTCTGGTAGCGGTGACCGCGGAAAGCGAAGCATGGATGGATAGCTACATTTGGACTTGGACATGGACTTAGTTTGTTGTTTTGAAATATGTAATTTGACCCGGTTTTTGAATGATAGTTGGAAATACTATTGTAAATAGGTTAGGACTTAAACTATGTTTTTGGTAACAACTTGTTTCTTAATTTGAGTTACAACCTTTAATGTTGTTCTAATGTGAGAAGATTAAGGTGTAAATTCATTTTTGAGAAACCGGGCGTTACAATATGTGATTTTTGACTCACAACAGTGATAGTAACAAGAATCTATGCTCAATCTCGACATGCATGTGTAAAATTTTCGGATTTAGGAACTAGGGTTTGAAAATCAATTATCCCCTCTTTCAATTTCTGTCCAAAGTCTCAAAATTTCAGGAATTTAAGTAACCTAAACATGAAATTGGATAAGGAACAAGTTTTTTCCTTGCTCACCCTTGCTACAGCCGGCCGTGGAGGTCCTTTCGGCGGAGAATTCGCGCCGGCAGCGGCGTCTCGTTCGAGTTTTGGCTCGTAGTCGTCGGTTTGCTGCAACAGGGCAGCCCTCCCTCTCACACCCACGTGCTCGATCTGCTGCTTGCTGCTGCCTTTCCTTTCTCTCGATCGATGGTTCACGCACACACACAGTCGAGGGGGGGTGTGTGTGTGGGATTTTGCTTCTCGATCTCACCTCTCTTTATTTTTTGTCAACTTTACAGGGGCATAACTTATTCGTACGAAATCCAAAACTTGTAAACTTTATACCTTTAGAAAGGTGAGAACGAGATCCACAACTTTCTCCTACTGACTCAAGTCTGAATGTCTATAGATTTTCTGTTATTAACCCTTGAAAATGACTACTTGGTCATTTTTATCACTTTTGAGCCATTTTAAAAACTTCATAACTCCTTCGTTACAATTCCAAATGGCCCGATTCTTTTTCCTAGATTCTTGTCATCTCAAATACTACCAAAGTCACCTTGATGACCATTTCCTAATTCATTTTAGAATTTGAGATATTAATTTCTAAAGATTGCTAAATAAAATTTTCACTTTAGGTCCTTTATGTGATTTAATTTCTACTTGAGTTCATATGTCACTATTATTTGACTAGAGTTACTTTCTTAATACAATAAAGCTACTATGATATGTTTATGCACATATAAAATATTAGATTTAGCGAAAACTAAGTTCATGAAAGTCAAGAAAGTTTTAGTTGTCACACATTGTCAGACTAGGGTGGCTTATTTAGAATATAATAATACACTTAGTACAACCGACATGCTCCTAAAAGCCCACGCCTAATCTAGTCTAATCATTCCTATAAGTTGAAGTGCTTATCCGTTTGTCTTATCTTCAAGACAGTCTTCAGATCTTCAGTCTTCTTTGTAGAATGATTAAGTACAATATACTTCAGAAGTTACTTTAGTTGCTGATCCGAAATCCTGAGTAGATTTCGGAGTCTGGTCATTTTTTATTCAATTAACTTAGGAACATGGTCTTTTAAGTCTTGAGCAATCTTCTGAGTGAGTTCAGAACGTGGTCTTCTGTTAGGAATTACTTTAGTGGTTTAATCTTTGCATTTAATAGGGACTAAAATAGAAAATATATATAATTTAGGAGCTGAATTGGTTTTTCGGTTTGGACCGAAATACCTTGGGTTGCTCGGTATTAATGATCGAGAAACCAGAGGTTTCTTGGTGGGCTCCTTGGTTTTTCGGTGGGCTTGGGTGCAAGTGGGCTTAGGTCTTAAGATTAAGTATAAATAGCTTTTTACTTGTCATTTGTTAGGTTGATCGTTTTGGAGGAGTCTAGAGAGAGAGAGAATTTGTTGCTCAATCGTATGCATTGAAGGTTTATTTGTGTTTTGATTATTTGTTTCATTGATTACTTGATTGGATTCTGCACTTTCAAGTAATTATGATTGATACCAAGTAGATCGAAGGCTGTTTGGGATTAAGAATTGGTATCAGAGCCTTAAAATCCAATTTTTTTGGTGTTTTGGTATCAATCTTTTTGAAACATTTGCTTGGATCTTGGTGTTTTTGGCGATTTTTGGATGGATTTTGCTATTTTAGACATTTTGGATCTTGGTGTTCTTCGTGTTCTTCGGTTTTTCTGGGCAAAAAATCGAGTTTTTGATCCAAAAAGTTCAGATTTTTGTTGAAAACGACGTTTTTCTGATCAGATCTGAGATTTTCGATCAGATCTAGAGTTTTTCGGTGAGGCTCCTGAGGTTGTGCGGCGGCACTGTAGCGGCTAGGGTTTTGAAGGTTTTTCGGTCAAGCCTTGGGTTTCTCGGTCCGATAAAGGGTTGTTCGGTCAGCCCAATTTAGGTTGTTCGGTACTCCTAGGGTTTCCAGGTTGTTCGGTTTTACCTGTTGTTCGGTCTTGATTTTTCTCCTAGTTGCTCGGTCTGTTTATTGCTCGGTTGGGTTCTTCGGTCAACTGTTGTTCGGCCAGGCTGTTCGGTGTAGGGTGTTCGGTGAATAGTAATTTTCGCTAAAAATAAGGGGTCAAAAATTTCGAACTGGGTTAAATTTTGGTTTTTCGCCAGAAATGTTTTGGGGTTTTCGATCCGTATAATGGCATTTGAAGGCTTTTCGGGACACTTGAACCTCTAAAATGACGAGAAAAGACGCTTCAGAAATTGCTTGTTCTTCTCAACCGTGTGTTGATATAATTGACAAACTTCGCGAACACAACGATAATCTTGTTAGAGAAATATTTGAACTCGAAAATCTCAACTATGGTCTTAAAAAAAATAAAACCTCTACAAGAAAAACTGGAAGCCAAAACAAATGATTTCAAATTATTGGAAAACGATTACAGTACAAAAAATTGTCTTCTCAAATTGGCCAACGAAGACAATGCTCAAGATAAAGAGTTTGTTTTCAAAAAATTCGAAGGGTCAAGCACGATAGTTGAGTTAATCATAGAGTCTCAGCTTAAAGGGGATGAAAATCAGCGTCTTGGGTACAAAAGTATTCCACCCCCATTCAATTATAATTATACCCCACCCCTCGATTTATACGATGTTTTTATCCCTGAAAAGTCCAGTCAGGCTGAGAAGGTTGTGGTAGAAAATATTGATGCTTCTGTTCAGTGTGCAGATGAAATTAAAGAAAATGATAACAAGTCAAATTCTGAAAAAAGTTTGTCTAACATCTCATCTGCAAACACTTTTGATGCTTGTGTAGGCAAAGGCACTGAAGCTGCTGGCTGTTTAAAGAAAAGCAATGATGCAGGTACAACCTCAAATGTTTGGGCCTCTGGAAAATTCAAGCCACAAAAGTTTGTGAAGGAGGGTGACATTCCCTGTGGACCAAGGCCTAGTCCCAGTAGATGTGCTTGTACTTGTACTTATGGAAACTCCTTGAAAAACTCAAAAGGACAAGGACCAAGTCACAACCTCATCTACTTGAAAAGACAAACATACTTTAATTGTGGGACTGCAGGTCATATCGCCAGGAACTGTCTATATCGCCTATATGTTCCCTTCTACGCACAATGCTGGCAGAACGTGCTAAAAGGGAGATCTTCCAAAAGAAAGCCCTCAAGATAACGGTCACGAGATGGCGATTGGAATGAATCCAAGGCCAAGAAGCAAGCCCCCAAGGACAACAAGATCGATTCAAGAGATAGTTCCACCAAATCGAAATCGGTAAGGTCGAGCTCATCTCAAGGATCGTTCTCGAGTCCACACTGGCAACATAAGCACAAGTCAACGGGGAGTGCTGCTTCAAACACAAGTGATGATACACCCATATGGTCAAACAACAAAAGACCCAAACCAAATTACCGATGGGTACCAAAAGGCCTCGTTTCCAAATCATCTAATTGTCCTGCTAACTTTTCATGTTCTTTATTTGATAAGCAGGATATGATCTTGGAACAAGTCAAGTGTGGAGATAGTGATGGTCGACCCAGTTTCAAGTTGGACTGGGTTCCCAAGACCAACTAATCCCGCTTCATGTACAGAAGGAGCTACAGAGGAATATCATCAGACCTCGGTCTATTGATAGTGGTTGTTCCATGCACACAACAAGAGACATCTCTCAATTGCATTACATTCAACTCATTTCTGGAGAGTCTATGTCCGTTGCAGGAAGGGGATAAGGAATGATCACGTGGGGTTCGTAACTAACGACGTGTTGAAAATTGAAAAGGTAAATTCGTTGCTAAACTGATTTGATTCGTTTTGATGACTAATAGTTCAATTTTTGTATATTTTCCTTTTTGTTTCTAGTTAAATTTGTGCACTTTCATTCATTCTCCTCTATGCACAAATTTAGGGGGAGAAGAAAAACCAAACAAAAAATCAGAAAATTTCAAAAATACAAAAATATGTCCTTTATTGCCATGTCTTTATTTTTCAGAAAATCACAAAAACTCAAAAATATTGTTCTTTTACTTATTTCGCATGATCGTCAATGTTCCTGACAAATACCAATCAGGAATATAGATCAAACTTCATGTCAAAGATGTGACTCACTATTACTGTAACTCGCTAAGACATTCCTTACCTACCGATGACGCACCGAGTTATACCACTCACTGCTGAGGTAACACTTAAGTACTGGTGATTCTTACTGTTACACCATAGTAATTTTGAAGCACTGACAACCTTTCTAAACAAACCTTAAAGTAATTCTGCAACACGAACGTCTAGACACCTTGAGTAAAGCTACTCAGATTCTAGAGTTACAAAGTCTGTGCCGATGGCTAGATTGCGTATCGTAATCTATCACACGCACCAATCCATTCTCAACCACCTCTAACTTTCTGTTGCAAGAAATAGACGACTCACCATTTTAAACCAAGTGGTGATGATATTTCGACACTCTATGCCAGTGATCTCTGCTACAACACCAGCAGTAGATGTGAAGCATCAAAAACCATTATTACCTACGAAGTATCTAATTCAAGAGTTGAATGACTTAGTGTAATAAACCATGCACTGATGACAATTCGAAAGTCTAGCCGATGGGTATGTCTAATAACCAAGACATATTACACGCTGATACCACTCTTGACCTGAAACTTCTTCTAAAAAAATGTTCGTGACTCAATGTGATATTACCTCATATTGATGAAACATTGAAACTCTGGGTCAGTGATCGTTGTTGTTTACCACAATAGCTGTGAGACCCCAACAACTTCACCTGATTCAAAATTGGCACTAGGATGGTACACTCCGCAGAGTTTGGATACCATTGAACGTCTCGCCAAGAGACAAGTCAACTTGTTGACTTGTCAACTGCATTGAGATCTTTGATCAAGGATATGCAGGGGCCAAAATCAAAATGGCCACGAGTAGTTCATCGATACTCAAACAATCACAGTGCGTTCCCCTGGGTTCACACAGATACTGCGAGAAGTCTCATTCTGAGCCAAGGATGAATCATTGAACAACTGTGGTGAGAGTTTATGACTCTGTGACCTATAGGAATTGTGCTCATCATTGCGCACTGGTTATAGTTGAAGACAATCCAGTGAAGTCTTTCAAGTGATGGAGCCAGAAGTGAAGTTTGAAGTTTTCAACACAATCATTTCAACCCCAGAGAAAGGTGAAGAGTAATTCCATGCGACAAGCTGCATTGAATTCCTCCTCGAACAGTTTCCATTGCTACTTTGTACCTTTATGTGATCAAGAAGAAGACACGAAGATTCAGACTCCAGTTCCTATCAAAGTCAAATCAAAAGCTGGATGTGTTGATTTAAGACCTATGTTGAAGCCCTGTACCCAATGTACGTTCAAATTCAAACCTGAAGACAGTCCAATTCAAAGATAAAGTTGTCTCTGCAAAGTGTTGAATGCTGTTAACAACTATTCCCGTCACTCATAGAGGGGGAGATTGTTAGAATGTTGCTGCAGTGATCAACCGAAGTCAAGTCCAAGAAAAGCCTGAAGATTAAATGAAAGCATTAAACCAAGGGGGAGATTGTTAGGAATTACTTTAGTGGTTTAATCTTTGTATTTAATAGGGACTAAAATAGAAAATATATATAATTTAGGACCAGAATTGGTTTTTCGGTTTGGACCGAAATACCTTGGGTTGCTCGGTATTAATGATCGAGAAACTAGAGGTTTCTCGGTGGGCTCCATGTGTAAAACCCGGTTTCTCATACAAAGTACACCCAAAAATTTTCAAACAATAATACATCAAAATGGGCATACTTGTACTCAAACCAAGGATCAAGATGTTATCAACATGAATATTTACACAAAAGGTCCTTACAATTTCAACCAGGAATTACAAATAAATCTAATTCAACTAAAGGACAAAGCTCTAAACATGTCCGTCTCTTTTTATCACATGCCTTCCCCTATCACAGCTATAGATACCTGCAAAACAACATACAACTCAAGTGTAAGCTTATAAAAAGCTTAGTGAGTAATCAATAACACTCTACAAATCTCTCTCAATAAATATCTTCATCATTCTCTTTTGCTAATCTCATTAGCTGAATATCCACCTTCTCTTAACTCTGAAATCTGCAAACATATTAGCTTTACAAACACCAGCTAATATTTACTAACATTAACTCAATAAAATACCACAATCAGTACTGCTCGTAACTCGGCCACATTCTCACATATGTTCATTTTTAACAACCAACTTATACTTAATCATAGCAATTCTCGTACCTGTAACAATTAAACTCAAGGACTCTTTAAGTCAACCAATTTATCACATACTCTACTCTTATACTCAATATAGATTTCAACTCATTCTTGTCATCCACAGATAACATAATCACTCCAACTCTATTCCAGCTCAATAGCCCTCATGGCTATACAATTAGACTCAAAACTCTTTAATGTGACTACACAAACATCTACTCAGTTTATACAATAAATATGTATGTTCAACTCAATTGTTGTTATTCACAGATAACAATTTACTCCATAATTAGATTACAACAATAACAACCTAACACATATATATTTATAAACTCGGTTTACCATAAGGTAAAATTCTACTCAAGTACATAAAAGTACTCACCTGATAACGACTTAGTATTTGGAACCCTCGAATTACGCGTATCGGGCTCCTGTTTACTAGACTTGGTTATTTCACCATAGTCTAAATCAATCCTCCAATATCCACAATCAACTCAATTACATCTATCTCAAACATATATATAAATCAAAAGAGGAAACAAAAGAATATAAACGGTAATATCAACTCAATATTTACCGAAACCCCCAAATTCACGGTTCTACTAATTCAACCGTAGAAACTCGACAATATTCTCACAAATAACTCTAAAGGCATCCACTAACAATCTACTAACAACATATATAGCAATATATAGCTAAAACATGAAAATGAAAGTTAGGGTTTCAAAACCCCAAAATCAAGAAATCACTCACCTCGACAAATTAGGAAGCAAGAACACGTTTACGGGTTTAGATCCACACTTCTACATGTTTCCCCACGAACCTCTAGGCTTGATTTCACTCAAAATCGCCATTTAGAGCTCTGAATATCGAAATGGGTCTATTTTTTCGCAAAAAGTGCATTTTCTGCACTTTATATAGTGCTGTCAGGCCTACACGACCCGTGTAGACTCACATGCCCCGTGTCGGGCTGTTCTACACGACCCGTGTAGACTCACACGCCCCATGTAGGTCTGTTTTGGCTTTCGGACTCCTTTTGAACACTCTACACGACCCGTGTAGAGGTACACGACCCGTGTGACTCTGGAAGGCTTACTGTTTGGTTTCTAAAGGTTTTCTACACGACCCATGTGACCATACACGACCCGTGTAGCTCTGTTTTGGCATTTTTCAAGTCCAAACTTCTCCTAAATGAGTTTTTAATCACCCAAACTCATACAACAAGCTAACTAATCTTAATCACACCAAGTTACGAGCAGTACTGATTGTGGTATTTTATTGAGTTAATGTTAGTAAATATTAGCTGGTGTTTGTAAAGCTAATATGTTTGCAGATTTCAGAGTTAAGAGAAGGTGGATATTCAGCTAATGAGATTAGCAAAAGAGAATGATGAAGATATTTATTGAGAGAGATTTGTAGAGTGTTATTGATTACTCACTAAGCTTTTTATAAGCTTACACTTGAGTTGTATGTTGTTTTGCAGGTATCTATAACTGTGATAGGGGAAGGCATGTGATAAAAAGAGACGGACATGTTTAGAGCTTTGTCCTTTAGTTGAATTAGATTTATTTGTAATTCCTGGTTGAAATTGTAAGGACCTTTTGTGTAAATATTCATGTTGATAACATCTTGATCCTTGGTTTGAGTACAAGTATGCCCATTTTGATGTATTATTGTTTGAAAATTTTTGGGTGTACTTTGTATGAGAAACCGGGTGTTACACCATGGTTTTTCGATGGGCTTGAGTGCAAGTGGTCTTAGTGTAACACCTGACTTATTAACAAAACACCCCTTAAAATTTTTTTTTTTAACAAAATATTTTACAATAAAACCATAAGTATGGGGTATTAGTTAACACAATACGAGTACAAGTGTACCACGAAGTACAATACATATAAATATTATACATTCTTCAAGCCGGGATGTCACTTCAAATCCTAAGTCCTCAGTCACGGACTTTATCTTTTCCCTTGGCGGGATCACGCTCACCTGCAGGGACATATCAAATAAACCGTGAGCTATAAAGCCCAATGACTAATCAAGCAAATAAACATGCATATATAAGAGAATAATGACAATTAAACTCTTAACAGTAACTGTCCCAAAAGTCATAGTCATCACTGACCGCACCGTATATCATAGCCATAAAGGCCGCACCAAATATCATAGCCGTAAGGCCGCACCAAATATCATAGCCATATAGACCGCACCAAATCATTTTAGTTAATTAAATCATAACCTGAAGGCCGCACCAGTTAATTTTAACATTTATCATAGCCCGAAGGCCGCACCAATTGTTTTATTGCTTATATCATAGCCCGAAGGCCGCACCGGTTTAGGTTCAATAACCCAATATCATGGTCCTAAGACCGCACCAGAAATCATAGCCATATAGGCCGCACCATTTGGGTTTTCAATCCCATATTATATCCGCATATCATTTGGGTATTCTACCCTTAAATCATTTTCAACTACTTCAAGTAGTGCCACTGTAATCATCGTATATCACACTAGATATAGTTAGGATTACTCACCTGAATGTTTGCTACTGCTAGCTTTCGTTGCTTCTTGCCTTCCAATGTAATCGGTAAGACTTTGTCCCGTACCTATAATTCCATTATTTTACAATGATTATAGGTTAATATACCATTTCAGTTGGTTCTAATGCACAAGAGTCTAATATAAGACCAATTCCAAGCATTAACCATTGGTATAAAAATTTAATACACTTCCCGAAATACGCGTATTCTACTACAGTACTTTCGGGAGGTCGTATTCGTATTCCGATAATTTTCCATGAAGTTTTACAACATATTAGACCTATGTTTAAAATTTAAGGTCAATCGGATAAGCCTAGCATTGAAATCAATCTTGGAAAATTCACAAAATTTTAACAGAAGATAAACTGGTTTCTGCCCAGGGGTCGGGTCGCGACCAACCCTCTGGTCGGGTCGCGAAGACCTCCTCTTCGGGTCGCGACCAACCCTTTGGTCGGGTCGCGAGCGCTGGACAGAGGTGCAGAAACTCCGATTTTAAGCTAGAAATTACCATTTTTCTCTTGTTAAGGTCTTATTACTCGACTTAATTGTTAGGCCATGTTCCAAGACCAAAACCTTTCATTAACATCAAGTTTTAAACCATTGGGGAATCAAATTCAAACCCATTTATACAATTTCCCGTTTTTGCATTTTTGCTCCAAAAACCGAAATTATTGAATTCTGCTTGCTTCTAATGATTTCTTTCAGTCATTATAGCATCTAGAACTCATTTTAATCCATTAGAATCATGTTTATCACAAGAACTCATCATCTAGGGTTCTTGATCAAAATCCCAATTCTTGAACAATAGCAACCTACTTCCATTTTCTTGAGTTGTGTTCTCAACTGGTGACTTATTGGAAGTATTAAGCTACTTATCACATAATTCCTAACTGAAATTACAGTTTTCAGTTCAAACTTGAAGAAAACACACCAAAAGCTTGGTAAGAACTTAATAACTTACCTCAATTGCTTCCAAGTCTTCAATTCCAAGCCTAGAATCCGATTCCTAGCTTTAATTCTTCAAGAAAACTCCAAGTTTCTGCAATCGATCACTCCAAAACCCTCTCCCGATGCTTCCAGATTTTCTGCACATGTGGGAGAGCTTGTCCCACTATTTATACATCCAGAAATTACAGTTTAGTCCCTGGAGTTGTTATTCTTGAAGTTTTGCCACATTTTACACATTTTTATAACAAAAACTAGTTTTCATAACATTTTAAGTCCAAAACTCAAAATATTATTACAAACTTAATCCTTTTCTGTCCAAAAGACCAAATTACCCTTCTAAGGTAAAATGACCAATTTGCCCTTTTTATTATAATTACATAATAAACATGTTTTGGCGTTACAAATTCTCCCCTCCTTTAAAAGATTTCGTCCCCGAAATCATACAAAAAGTTGAGGTTATTTCTCCCTCATTTCACTTTCGGTCTCCCACGTCATGTCGGAACCTTTGTGATGACGCCAAAGCACTTTCACCATACTAATCTTCTTATTTCGCAGCTGTCTTACCTTGCGGTCTAAAACCCTCTCGGGTTGTTCCGGATATCTCAACTTTTCATCTACCTCAATTTCAGCAAGAGGTACATGTTGGGACTTATCAAACAAAGTTTTCCTCAAATGGGAAACATGAAATACATCATGTATACCCTGAAGTTCATCAGGTAACTCCAATCTATACGCCACGGCTCCAACTCTGTGGGATATACGGAAAGGTCCAATGAAACGAGGACTCAGCTTTCCTTTCTTCCCAAAACGAATTAGGCCTTTCCAAGGGGATACTTTGAGCATTACCATGTCCCCTACTTGGAATTCTATTGGTTTCACCCGTTTGTCCGCGTACTGTTTCTGTCGATTCTGAGCTACCTTCAAATTTTCTCATATCAGTTTGATCTTTTCTTCCGTCTGTGCTACAATTTCGGGTCCAGCCAACGGCTTTTCCCCAACTTCAGTCCAGCAAGTCGGAGTACGACACGGTGCTCCATACAAGGCTTCATACGGGGCCATCTGAATGCTGGAATAATAGCTGTTATTGTACGCGAATTCTACCAAAGGCAAATGATCTTCCCAGCTTCCACCAAAGTCTATTACGCAAGTTCTTAGCATGTCTTCCAGAGTTTGGATAGTTCTTTCACTTTGGCCATCGGTCTGTGGGTGGTATGCCGTACTCATAAGTACTTTTGTACCCAACTGCTCTTGTAGACTTTGCCAAAGCCGGGAAGTAAATCTGCTGTCTCGATCCGACACGATCGATGCTGGTAATCCATGTCGACATAACACCTCATCTATGTAGATTTTCGCCAGTTGATCTACCCTGTACTTTTCTTTATATGGTATGAACTGTGCCGATTTGGTCAATCGATCAACAATCACCCATATAGAATCATAACCTCGCAGTGTCCGCGGCAACTTTGTTACAAAATCCATGGTAATATGGTCCCACTTCTTCTCTGGAACCGGCAATGGTTGTATTTCTCCGTATGGTTTCTGATGGTTTGACTTCACTTGCAAGCATGTCAAACATCTTTCTACAAATCTTCCAATATCTCTCTTCATCCCAGGCCACCAATACAACGGTTTTAACGTCCGATACATCTTGGTACTGCCCGGATGAACTGCATATCGGCTATAGTGTGCATCTTCTAGAAGCAAGTTCCTCGCCTCTCCTTGTTTTGGGACCCATACACGACCTCTGAAGGTTTTTAATTTTTGAGTATTTTCTTCCAGATGCTTCAAATATCCAACCATTCGTTTGCTTTTTACATTCTGCGGCTTACACGCTTCTTCCTGTGCCGAACGAATCAATTCTGGTAATCGACTTGCTACACCCAAACACGCGGATGTAACTTTCAAAGGAGCTTCTTTCCGGCTTAGAGCATCTGCCACCACGTTCGCCTTGCCAGGGTGGTACTGAATTTCACAGTCAAAGTCTTTAAGTAGGTCCATCCACCTTTGCTGTCTCATGTTAAGCTCTTTCTGGTCGAAAAGGTACTTCAGGCTCTTGTGATCAGTATAAATGACAAATTTCACACCGTATAAATAGTGCCTCCACAACTTCAATGCTAGGATCACCGCAGCTAATTCCAGATCATGAACTGGATATTTCTTTTTAGCATCTTTTAATTGTGGGACGCATAGGCTATGACCCGACCTTTCTGCATTAGAACACACCCAAGTCCGACTCTAGAAGCATCGTTGTAGATCACATACTCTTCTCCGCTTTGTGGTAGTGCTAACACCGGTGCTTCACATAAAGCTTGTTTCAACTTCTGAAATGCTTCTTGCTGCTTTTCGGCCCACGTGAACTTTTCACCTTTCTTGGTCAACTTGGTCAACGGGACAGCTATCGAGGAGAAATTCTCGACAAATCTTCTGTAATAGCCTGCCAAACCAAGAAAACTTCGTACCTCAGTGGGACTTCTAGGCGGTTCCCATTTCATCACGGCTTCAACCTTTGCTGGATCTACTTTCACCCCTTCAGCATTGATTACATAGCCAAGAAATTGAACTTCTCTTAGCCAAAATTCACACTTGGAGAATTTAGCATACAGCTTTTCTCGGCGAAGCAACTCCAACACTTGTCGCAGATGTACTTCATGTTCGGCTTGACTTCGCGAATACACCAAGATATCATCTATAAACACGATCACTGAGGTATCAAGGAACGGTCGACACACCCGGTTCATGAGATCAATGAATACGGCTGGAGCATTGGTTAACCCGAAAGGCATCACCAAAAACTCATAGTGACCGTATCGTGTGCGAAAAGCTGTCTTTGGAACGTCAGATTCCCGTATCTTTAGCTGATGGTAACCCGACCTCAGGTCAATTTTTGAAAAGTAGGATGCTCCTTGTAGCTGGTCGAACAAGTCATCAATTCGTGGGAGCGGATACTTATTCTTCACCGTGATCTTATTCAATTCCCGATAGTCAATACACATGCGCATTGACCCATCTTTCTTCTTGACAAACAGAATAGGGGCTCCCCAAGGCGATGTACTCGGTCTGATGAAACCCCTGTCTAACAGTTCTTCCAGTTGCTTTCGCAGTTCCACCATCTCTGAAGGTGCTAAACGGTATGGAGCTCGAGCAACAGGAGCAGCTCCCGGAATCAGTTCAATCGTGAACTCAACCTGTCGATCTGGTGGCAACCCTGGAAGTTCATCTGGAAACACATCTGGGAATTCGTTTACCACATTCACATTCACTACCCCTATTTTAATCGGTTTAGCCACCGATACATAAGCCAAATAGGACATCCCTCCTTTACTGATACAGCTTCGGGCTTGAGCAAAGGAGATAACTGGCATTCTCAACCGAGGTCGTTCACCCTGAATCTTTATCCATTCTCCATCCGGCGATAATACTTTGATGTTTTTATTTCTGCAATCCATATTAGCGTAGTTCGTTGCTAACCAATCCATCCCCACAATTACACCAAATTCGTTGGTAGTCATCGGCTTCAAATCTATAGGGAAAATGGTCCCGTAGATTTTAAGCTGACAATCTTCCAGGTGTTCAGAAACCCAAACGTATATGCCGTCCGCTATAGCCACTTCTAAACTTTCATCCATTGGGGTTAACGGTACATTCAGGCGGGGCAATAAAGACTCCGATACAAAACAGTGTGTAGTCCCTGGATCAAATATAACATATACAGGTATGGAATTGAGGGTGAAGATACATGTAACCACATCTGTCTTCTCTCAGGCTTCCTCCACAGTCATCTGGAAAGCTCGCGAAGCCACTGGTCGTCCCCGATTCTTCGGATCTTCTTTCCTCCCGCCCTGATCAATTCTGGATCTATCACTGACTGCTCCAGATTTCAACGCGGGACAGTTCAGGCGAAGATGATCTGTAGCTCCGCATTGGAAACACCTATGCTCCGCCCGACAATTACTAGCATCATGCCCCGGTTTTCCACAGTTTCGACAATTTGCAGATGTAGTGTTGACCCGGCAACTCCCTGGGTGCCTTTTTCTGCATTTTTCACACCACTTTCTCTCGTCTTTCTGGACTTTACCCTTAGACCCGGTTTGTTGCGACTTTTTCTGAGGCGTCCAACCTTGGTCTTCCACCTTTCGTTTCGTTTCCAAAACTTTCTTTTCGTCTTCTTGTCGCTTCAATTCTGTTTCTCTTTCTATGGCTCGATCCACCACTTGTCGGAAGGTACGCAGTTTCAGTGGTTGCACAATTTCTCTGATTCGGGTCGTCAACCCCCAGACATACATATCAATCTTCCTCTTTTCGCTACTGACATGGTGTTCCGCAAATCTTGCTTTCTCCAGAAAGCTAAGAGTGTATTCTTGAACAGATCGAGAACCCTGTTCCATATGTAGGAATTCATCCTCCAGTTTCTTTATAGCTACCTCGGAACAATACTCTTCATTGAATTTAATCTTGAATTGTTCCCAAGACACAGATTGGGTTGGATCAAGATTCAATGATTTGTAGTAAATTTGCCACCAATGTAGTGCATTGCTTGTGAGTTGATTTGTGGCAAATTCTACCTTGTCCTCATCCGCATATTTGCTAACCCGAAACACCTTCTCAATATGCATAATCCATTCCATGGCTTAAACCGGATTATCTGTCCCCGAGAATTCCTTTGGTTTACAACCAAGGAAGGCTTTGTAAGTACACCCAACTTTCTTTGTCGAAGCTTCCCCACCTTGCGTTTCTTTTACTGCCCGGGCATGACTTTCTCCCTGGCTTTCATCTTCCGGCTGCCTGTCATGAATACTTTTTGCAGCCTCTTCACTAGGATTAGGATTTGTAAGACCTGTATTCCATTTATTACATTTAGTTATAATTGTTGTGAATTCTATGATTTTTGGTAGTTAAAAAGCTAAGAAAAACTTTAGTTACAATTTCATATGAAAATCAGCATTTTGTGATGTTTTTAGAAAAATCATAATTAATTATAGGAACATTGTTTGGACCTCAAACTAGTGCACAAAGTTTACAAATTGAGTCTAGTACAATTCTTAAAAATAGTTGTAAGCTTTAAAGTGGCATTATATATGATTAAAAATGCAATGTTCACTAATTAGTTCGAAATTGACAGATTAGATAGTCTGTTTTCAAAAAATCATAATAAATCATAGAAAAATCGTATAAATGCATACCATACATCCCTGGAAAGGTATTGAGATGAATTTTCTGAATATCAAATAAAAACGTGAATTTAATAGGTTTAAGATCGGCTAAACCAGTATTGAACAGACTGATTCTAGAAGGCCTTTAATTTCAACAAAATTATATTATTAAAATCTTTTGTCAAAAGTGTCATGCCATTTTTTATTCAATAATTCAAGTATAAATACCCCCCAAAACATCTCATAAACCACACCAACAAATCTCAATCCAATATATAGAGGTTTCTAAGCACTAGAGTGTAAGAAGTGAGCGGAAGGAAGCTCAAAAGCCTAGCGAAGAAGTTATAGGTTCCGACGACTGGTTATAAGGTAACTACAAACTTTTCTATAGCTTAATTAGGTATTGTAAAATAGTTTTTGTGTTAAGAAGTAGAATATTTAATAAGTATAACATATGTTATATTATACTCATTTCTAACAATAGTAAACAAAAAACCTTAAAATGTCGTTATTATAACAATTCGTAATTCCAAAAATAATACCGATTGATTTACTTACGAGGACGGTGACTAGGCCGATTACTTGGGATCTGGTTGTTGGATTTTCCGAAAGGCTAAAATGCTGAAAGGATCCTGACACCCCATCTAATCTTCTACCTGGCTGTTCTTTACTTGATAAATCATGGAGTATTATATTGGAATTACTGAAGGGTTTAATGATGCGACTACAATATAGTTAAGGATTAAGAAATGATAGATTTCTTATTATGTTAACAGTTAAAGTTTAAGGAAATACAAATCCGAGAAAGATAAACGATATAGCCAACTATAATCAGGTGAGTCTTCTCACTATACTATAGGTGATATTGCATGCGTAGGAAGGAAGATATGTTAGACTAAGGTGATCTTACCTGTTATGATAATTGTATGAATTATTGCTATGATAATGATTGTTTGTGGACGGAATGGGATAGCCCGCGAGCCAATAGGCGGAACGGGAATAGCCTGCGAGTCATTAGACGGAACGGGAAAAGCCTGCGAGCGATAAGACGGAACAGGAACTGCCCGTGAGTCTTCAGGCGGAACAGGGATAGCCCGCGAGTCTCACAGACATATGAATGGTTATTATGTGTTGTATGTTATGTGATGGATCGTATGGTATTTTGAGGAACTCACTAAGCTCTGTGCTTACCCCGTTGATATTTAACATTTTCAGATAATGGCAGAGACAGAGGGAAGGCTCCAACCTGACGCACCGCATTCCACTATTTCCAAGACTTCCGCTACTTTATAAATAATTTATGTGAAGAATAAACGACATGAGTTTCTATATGTATTTTGCTAAAATCAATACTATGGCTGATTTCTCTATTTGTAAAATATCCATTTATAAATCAATATTTGGTTTTCAAAAAGAAAAAAATTGACTTGAAAATCTGGGGCGTTACAAGTTGGTATCAGAGCCTTAGTTTGAGGGATTTAGATAAACTTTCGGGTAAATCTGAACTCAAACTGAGGACTGAGAGTTTTACAAAAAAAAAAAATTAGAAATTTTAAAAAGAAAAGGAATGCGATGCGTGCGGTCAGCCGGAGCTTAAATGAGTAAATGATTCTCAAAATATCTGCATTCATGTATATGCTAGAAACTTGATATGATAAAGAGTATACGAAGGATTCACTTAAGCATGTTATAATTGCATGATTTAGGATGTCTGATTGCCTTATATGATGACAATTATGTGCAACTGAAACTGTGCTTATACTGTTAGAAAGTTAAATGAACGCTTGAATTGCATGTAGTTAATATAAGATGGCTTTGGAATTAGTTATCTGACTTTATTAGTTGTTCCTTGTCTGGTGGTGACATTAGGATAAGATTACTTATTCAACTGTATATTTTATCCTTAAAATTATGTGTGAAATAAGCGTCAACAAAACTACTTAATGGCATCAGCAAACGTTTTTTTTTCTTTTATCACAAGTATGATAAAAAAACTCTAGGAAGTGTAAAAAGAAGTGTTGAATGTACAAACCGTATAAACAAGAACCGTATAGTAATAAGAGACTATATAGTAATTTTGGAAGGACGTTTGGTACAAGTAAGAATAGGTGTGGAAGATAGTACAGGGCCCGTACTACCGAAAGCACAGGATTCTTACATGTAACAGAGCCAGTCGCCAAAACTCCTATAAAGTCGGGTTGGTAGGGTAACCACATATAATGAGCATGGGCTCACCATCTTGTTTGTACAATCAGAATGGTGGTGATTACAAGAAGCAATGGTAATGGTTCTGGGTCTAGTGAGGGACCAAGCCGACCCACTCGATCAGATGAGGAGCTACGAGACTTAATTGCTGAAGAGGTATCACGCGAGGTGCTAGCCGAAATTCCTCGTTTCTTCGGTACAATCAAAACTGAACTGATAACGATGATTGAGGAACGACTTGCTACAATTAGTAGACCAAGGGATAGAATGGCGACTTATCGGGATTTTTTGCCGCATGTCAAGTCCCGGTGTTTGGTGGGGGAAGGGATCCAATCGCTAGTATAAGATGGATTTCTGCAGTAGAGGGTGCTTTCAGAACCTGTTTTTGCCCAGAGGAATCAAAGGTTATCTTTGCTGTAAACCTGTTGAGAGACGATGCAAAGGATTGGTGGGAAATGATGGCTAAAGATCTCACTGATGCTCAGATAGAGGCTATCACTTGGGCCGAATTCACGACTAAGTTCAGACAAGAGTACGTCCCGCAAATAGATATGGAACGTTTGGCTCAGGAATACTTGAACCTGACTCAGACCACAGAGACAGTGGCAGAAATCACCAAAAAGTTTAACGAGCGGGCGCTCTTTTGCCCAGAGTATGCAGCCACAGAGAAAATGCGGATGAACCGATATTTGGCAATGCTTCGGACGGATATACGGGAGTTTGTGTCTGCTGCCAGGCACTAAACTCTTAACGACATGATTTCAGCCGCTCGAGCTCGAGAATTGGAACTAGAGAACCAACAAAGGCAGAAGCGTCAGGCACCAACACAATCTCATCCGCCATCAAAGAAGCATAAAGGGGGGGACCAAGGAAGGCATGGTCAGAGAAGCCACGGTCAGTGTGGCAAGTGTGGGAAAAACCATGAAGGGCAGTGTAGGGCAGTAGTGTGCCATAAGTGTGGCAAAGCAGGCCACTATGCTAGGGATTGTCGACATGAGGCCAAAATCTGCTTTAATTGCAATCAGGTAGGCCACTTCAAGGCCCAATGTCCCCGTCTGACTCAGGGAGTGGTTCAGAATCCGGCACCTACTACACTCCGGCTTACCGATGGTAGGCAGGGGAAAGGGGAAGCCCCTAAGACCAAGGGTCGAGCATTCGTCATGACCGCCGAGGAGGCACAGGATGCGCCCGACGTCGTCACGGGTACTCTTTCTTTACTTGCCTCGTGTTTGTGGTGTGTGTAATTAATATGTCTATTATGCTTTGATTAGGAACATTCTTAGTCAACTCTATGCCTACCTTTGCACTATTTGATTCGGGTGCTAGTCATTCTTTTGTGTCTGCCGCGTTGGGAAAGAGTTTCGGTATTGCTTTAGGAACTCTTCCTCGGCCGTTAAAAGTAGAAATTGCGGATGATAAAGCCGTGCAAGTGACTAGTGTTTATCGGGGATGCGAAGTAGTGATTCAAGGAATAAAGTTTTCGATCGATCTCATCCCTATACCGTTGAGTGACTCTCGAGTCATCATCGGTATGGATTGGATGGGTCAGCATGAATCATGGATCGATTGTAAGAACAAGCGAGTGTGGATTCAAACCCCAAGTGGGGGAGAGCTGGTTGTGCAGGGCGAGAGAAAGAATCGAGGTGCAGTTTTCTGTTCAGCTGCTAGGGCACGCAGACATTTTCAGCATGGAGGTTCGGGATTTGTGGCTTATGTTGTAGACGCACGAGAAAGGAAGCCACAGCAGAAAGCAGGTGATATACTAGTGGTTCGGGATTTTCCTGATGTTTTTCCCGCGGACCTGCCTGGCGTGCCGCCAGAGAGATAGGTGGAATTTAAGATCGACTAAACTCCCGGTGCAGCTCCGATAGCTAAAGCACCGTATCGTCTTGCGCCTCCAGAAATGCTGGAGTTGTCTATTCAACTTCGGGAATTGTTAGATAAGGGATTTATTCGACCCAGTTGCTCACCGTGGGGAGCGCCTATTTTGTTTGTTAAGAAAAAGGATGGTTCCAACAGGATGTGTATAGATTATCGTGAGTTGAATAAGCTTACGGTGAAGAATCGATATCCATTGCCTCGCATCGACGACTTATTCGACCAACTGCAGGGCGCTTCGTGGTTTTCAAAAATTGATTTGCGGTCAGGTTACCATCAGATGCGGGTACGGGAGGAAGACATCCCGAAAACGGCTTTTCGGACGAGGTACGGCCACTTCGAGTTTGTAGTAATGCCGTTTGGACTGACCAATGCCCCTGCAGCTTTTATGGACTTAATGAATCGGGTATGTCGACCGATGTTGGATCGGTCGGTTATAGTTTTCATTGACGACATTTTAGTCTACTCTCGGAGTAGGGAACAACATGAACAACACTTAAAGGAAGTATTAGAGACCTTAAGGAAGGAGAAGCTTTATGCAAAATTATCCAAGTGTGACTTTTGGCTACGGGAGGTTCAGTTTTTGGGTCACATTGTAAATGAGCAAGGAATCATGGTAGACCCGGCTAAGGTGGAGGCCGTGATGCGGTGGGAGGTTCCGAAGACTCCCTTGGAGATTAGAAGTTTCTTGGGTCTGGCTGGTTATTATCGTCGTTTCATCCAAGACTTCTCAAAGGTTGCAGTACCTTTGACTCGGCTAACTAAGAAAAATGCGGCTTTTCGGTGGGGTGAGGAGCAGCAGCAGGCTTTTGAGACTTTGCGGCGGAAATTGTGTGAAGCTCTGGTTTTGACGTTGCCTGAAGGCATGGAGGACATGGTAGTTTATTGCGATGCATCTATCACGGGATTGGGGGCAGTCTTGATGCAACGAGGCAAGGTGATTGCTTACGCCTCGCGACAGTTGAAGCCCCATGAAGCTAACTACCCCACTCATGATTTGGAATTGGGAGCGGTGGTCTTCGCTCTCAAGATTTGGAGACACTATTTGTATGGAGTGAAGTGCACCATCTTCACGGACCACAAGAGTTTGAAGTACCTGATGGATCAGACAAACCTCAATATGAGACAGAGAAGATGGTTGGATGTATTAAAAGATTATGATTGTGAGATACACTACCACCCTGGAAAGGCCAATGTGGTAGCGGATGCGTTAAGTCGTAAGGCTTCGAGTGCACCCCTTCAGGGCGTTTGTCTAAGGATGACAATTGTGACACCGCTGCTTGAGCTGATTAGGAAAGCCCAGGTGGAAGCAAGCAAGAGCGAAAATCAGAAAAGTGAGAGGATTGTGGGTCAGTTGGCAGCTATGGTCAAAGATAGTAGGGATTTGTTAACTTGCCATGAGAGAATTTGGGTACCGAAGCTGGGCGGGGTTCGTCAAACCCTATTGGAGGAGGCACATAAATCCAGGTTCTCTATCCACCCTGGAGCAACCAAAATGTATAGGGATCTGCGCGAATATTATTGGTGGCCAGGCATGAAGAGGGAAGTAGCTTGGTTTGTCGAAAGATGCTTGACCTGTCGTAAGGTCAAGGCCGAGCACCAACGGCCTCATGGTAAGTTGCAGCCTCTTGAGATCCCAGAATGGAAATGGGAGCATATCACAATGGATTTCATCACGAAGTTGCCAAGAACCCCTCGACATATGGACACTATTTGGGTTATCATGGATAGGTTGACTAAAAGTGCTCATTTCCTCCCCATCCAAGAGACTTACTCTGCAAAGGAATTGGCTAAGGTCTTCCTAGATGAGATTATCTCTCGGCATGGTATACCGGTCTCGGTGATATCCGACCGGGATGTCCGATTTACGTCTAGGTTTTGGAAGAAGTTTCATGAGGAATTAGGCACTCGCCTTCATTTCAGCACAGCATATCATCCTCAGACGGATGGGCAAAGTGAAAGGACGATTCAAACGCTGGAGGATATGCTTAGGGCATGTATTATCGATTTTGGCGGGAGTTGGGATTCCCATCTCCCTTTAGCTGAGTTTTCTTACAATAACAGCTATCACGCAAGCATTGGCAGGGCTCCCTTTGAGATGTTGTATGGAAGGAAATGTCGGACTCCTATTTGCTGGGGCGAGGTTGGCCAGCGGGTATTGGGAAGTACTGAGGTAGTAATCAAGACAACTGAGTTAATTCAGAAGGTTCGGGAGAGGTTGTTAACGGCCCAGAGTCGACAGAAAAGTTATGCAGATCGGCGGCGGTCCGATCTCGAGTTTCAAGTGGGAGATTATGTCCTTCTTAAGGTTTCACCTTGGAAGGGAGTCATCCGTTTTAGGAAGCGAGGAAAGCTTGGCCCTAGGTACATTGGACCTTACCGAATCACTGCCCGTGTAGGTAAGGTAGCTTACCGGTTGGAGCTGCCCGAGCAGCTTAGTCAGATTCACGACACGTTTGACGTTTCGCAACTTAGGAAGTGCACTACGGAGGAATCTACAATAGTACCTTTGGAGGATATTCAATTAGACGAACGCCTGAACTATGTGGAGCGTCCTATAGCTATCTTAGAAAGAAAGACAAAATCCTTGCGTAATAAAGTTGTAGTACTGGTGAAGGTACAATGGAAACATCGAGGGTGAAGATAACATATAACATATACAGGTATGGAATTGAGGGTGAAGATACATGTAACCACATCTGTCTTCTCTCGGGCTTCCTCCACAGTCATCTGGAAAGCTCGCGAAGCCACTGGTCGTCCCCGATTCTTCGGCTCTTCTTTCCTCCCGCCCTGATCAATTCTGGATCTATCACAGACTGCTCCAGATTTCAACGCGGGACACTTCAGGCGAAGATGATCTGTAGCTCCGCATTGGAAACACCTACGCTCCGCCCGACAATTACTAGCATCATGCCCCGGTTTTCCACAGTTTCGACAATTTGCAGATGTAGTGTTGACCCGGCAACTCCCTGGGTGCCTTTTTCTACATTTTCACACCACTTTCTCTCGTCTTTCTGGCCTTTACCCTTAGACCCGGTTTGTTGCGACTTTTTCTGAGGCGTCCAACCTTGGTCTTCCGCCTTTCGTTTCGTTTCCAAAACTTTCTTTTCGTCTTCTTGTCGCTTCAATTCTGTTTCTCTTTCTATGGCTCGATCCACCACTTGTCGGAAGGTAGGAAGTTTCAGTGGTTGCACAATTTCTCTGATTCGGGTCGTCAACCCCCAGACATACATATCAATCTTCCTCTTTTCGCTACTGACATGGTGTTCCGCAAATCTTGCTTTCTCCAGAAAGCTAAGAGTGTATTCTTGAACAGATCGAGAACCCTGTTCCATATGTAGGAATTCATCCTCCAGTTTCTTTATAGCTACCTCGGAACAATACTCTTCATTGAATTTAATCTTGAATTGTTCCCAAAACACAGATTGGGTTGGATCAAGATTCAATGATTTGTAGTAAATTTGCCACCAATGTAGTGCATTGCTTGTGAGTTGATTTGTGGCAAATTCTACCTTGTCCTCATCCGCATATTTGCTAACCCGAAACACCTTCTCAATATGCATAATCCATTCCATGGCTTAAACCGGATTATCTGTCCCCGAGAATTCCTTTGGTTTACAACCAAGGAAGGCTTTGTAAGTACACCCAACTTTCTTTGTCGAAGCTTCCCCACCTTGCGTTTCTTTTACTGCCCGGGCATGACTTTCTCCCTGGCTTTCATCTTCCGGCTGCCTGTCATGAATACTTTTTGCAGCCTCTTCACTAGGATTAGGATTTGTAAGACCTGTATTCCATTTATTACATTTAGTTATAATTGTTGTGAATTCTATGATTTTTGGTAGTTAAAAAGCTAAGAAAAACTTTAGTTACAATTTCATATGAAAATCAGCATTTTGTGATGTTTTTAGAAAAATCATAATTAATTATAGGAACATTGTTTGGACCTCAAACTAGTGCACAAAGTTTACAAATTGAGTCTAGTACAATTCGTAAAAATAGTTGTAAGCTTGAAAGTGGCATTATATATGATTAAAAATGCAATCTTCACTAAGTAGTTCAAAATTGACAGATTAGATAGTCTGTTTTCAAAAAATCATAATAAATCATAGAAAAATCGTATAAATGCATACCATACATCCCTGGAAAGGTATTGAGATGAATTTTCTGAATATCAAATAAAAACGTGAATTTAATAGGTTTAAGATCGGCTAAACTAGTCTTGAACAGACTGATTCTAGAAGGCCTTTAATTTCAACAAAATTATATTATTAAAATCTTTTGTCAAAAGTGTCATGCCATTTTTTATTCAAGAATTCAAGTATAAATACCCCCCAAAACATCTCATAAACCACACCAACAAATCTCAATCCAATATATAGAGGTTTCTAAGCACTAGAGTGTAAGAAGTGAGCGGAAGGAAGCTCAAAAGCCTAGCGAAGAAGTTATAGGTTCCGACGACTGGTCATAAGGTAACTACAAACTTTTCTATAGCTTAATTAGGTATTGTAAAATAGTTTTTGTGTTAAGAAGTAGAATATTTAATAAGTATAACATATGTTATATTATACTCATTTCTAACAATAGTAAACAAAAAACCTTAAAATGTCGTTATTATAACAATTCGTAATTCCAAAAATAATACCGATTGATTTACTTACGAGGACGGTGACTAGGCCGATTACTTGGGATCTGGTTGTTGGATTTTCCGAAAGGCTAAAATGCTGAAAGGATCCTGCCACCCCATCTAATCTTCTACCTGGCTGTTCTTTACTTGATAAATCATGGAGTATTATATTGGAATTACTGAAGGGTTTAATGATGCGACTACAATATAGTTAAGGATTAAGAAATGATAGATTTCTTATTATGTTAACAGTTAAAGTTTAAGGAAATACAAATCCGAGAAAGATAAACGATATAGCCAACTATAATCAGGTGAGTCTTCTCACTATACTATAGGTGATATTGCATGCGTAGGAAGGAAGATATGTTAGACTAAGGTGATCTTACCTGTTATGATAATTGTATGAATTATTGCTATGATAATGATTGTTTGTGGACGGAACGGGATAGCCCGCGAGCCAATAGGCGGAACGGGAATAGCCTGCGAGTCATTAGACGGAACGGGAAAAGCCTGCGAGCGATAAGACGGAACGGGAACTGCCCGTGAGTCTTCAGGCGGAACAGGGATAGCCCGCGAGTCTCACAGACATATGAATGGTTATTATGTGTTGTATGTTATGTGATGGATCGTATGGTATTTTGAGGAACTCACTAAGCTCTGTGCTTACCCCGTTGATATTTAACATTTTCAGATAATGGCAGAGACAGAGGGAAGGCTCCAACCTGACGCACCACATTCCACTATTTCCAAGACTTCCGCTACTTTATAAATAATTTATGTGAAGAATAAAGGACATGAGTTTCTATATGTATTTTGCTAAAATCAATACTATGGCTGATTTCTCTATTTGTAAAATATCCATTTATAAATCAATATTTGGTTTTCAAAAAGAAAAAAATTGACTTGAAAATCTGGGGCGTTACAGGATTGGCACTCGGGTTAGGATTGCCACTCGGATTGGAGTTATTTGTTAACGTAGGCATCATTTGCCTAACCACTTCTTCCACTATTGCCCGAATATCAGGTGGATTTTCTCCCACCGGTTCCCTTGCTGGTGCTCTTGCTCTTCGTCCCACAGAGCCATGTGAACGGGCTGGTCTACTTCTTGAGGTTCCACGCGAATTTGCACCAGTGGGATTACTCCTTGTATTTCTCATACTTCAAAATTTCAGCAAACCGTTAGATTACATATATAATAACAAACTTATATATATCTAACAGTCCATTTATCTGTTTTTCCCTCAAGGTTTAAGTCCAGGAATCTAGTCTAAGACACCTAGTTCACTTAAACCACGGCTCTGATACCAACTTGTAACACCCGACTTATTACCAAAACACCCCTTAAAAAATTTTTTTAACCAAATATTTTACAATAAAACCATAAGTATGGGGTATTAGTTAACACAATACGAGTACAAGTGTACCACGAAGTACAATACATATAAATATTATACATTCTTCAAGCCGGGATGTCACTTCAAATCCTAAGTCCTCAGTCACGGACTTTATCTTTTCCCTTGGCGGGATCACGCTCACCTGCAGGGACATATCAAATAAACCGTGAGCTATAAAGCCCAATGAGTAATCAAGCAAATAAACATGCATATATAAGAGAATAATGACAATTAAACTCTTAACAGTTTCTGTCCCAAAAGTCATAGTCATCACTGACCACACCGTATATCATAGCCATAAAGGCCACACCAAATATCGTAGCTGTAAGGCCGCACCAAATATCATAGCCATATAGGCCGCACCAAATCATTTTAGTTAATTAAATCATAGCCCGAAGGCCGCACCAGTTAATTTTAACATTTATCATAGCCCGAAGGCCGCACCAATTGTTTTATTGCTTATATCATAGCCCGAAGGCCGCACCGGTTTAGGTTCAATAACCCAATATCATGGTCCTAAGACCGCACCAGAAATCATAGCCATATAGGCCGCACCATTTGGGTTTTCAATCCCATATTATATCCGCATATCATTTGGGTATTCTACCCTTAAATCATTTTCAACTACTTCAAGTAGTGCCACTGTAATCATCGTATATCACATTAGATATAGTTAGGATTACTCACCTGAATGTTTGCTACTGCTAGCTTTCGTTGCTTCTTGCCTTCCAATGTAATCCGTAAGACTTTGTCCCGTACCTATAATTCCATTATTTTACAATGATTATAGGTTAATATACCATTTCAGTTGGTTCTAATGCACAAGAGTCTAATATAAGACCAATTCCAAGCATTAACCATTGGTATAAAAATTTAATACACTTCCCGAAATACGCGTATTCTACTACAGTACTTTCAGGAGGTCGTATTCGTATTCCGATATTTTTCCATGAAGTTTTACAACATATTAGACCTATGTTTAAAAGTTCAGGTCAATCGGATAAGCCTAGCATTGAAATCAAACTTGGAAAATTCACAAAATTTTAACAGAAGATAAACTGGTTTCTGCCCAGGGGTCGGGTCGCGACCAACCCTCTAGTCGGGTCGCGAAGACCTCCTCTTCGGGTCGCGACCAACCCTCTGGTCGGGTCGCGAGCGCTGGACAGTGGTGCAGAAACTCCGATTTTAAGCTAGAAATTTCCATTTTTCTCTTGTTAAGGTCTTATTACTCGACTTAACATCATTAACATCAAGTTTTAAACCATTGGGGAATCAAATTCAAACCCATTTATACAATTTCCCGTTTTTGCATTTTTGCTCCAAAAACAGAAATTATTGAATTCTACTTGTTTCTAATGATTTCTTTCAGTCATTATAGCATCTAGAACTCATTTTAATCCATTAGAATCATGTTTATCACAAGAATTCATCATCTAGGGTTCTTGATTAAAATCTCAATTCTTGAACAATAGCAACCTACTTCCATTTTCTTGAGTTGTGTTCTCAACTGGTGACTTATTGGAAGTATTAAGCTACTTATCAAATAATTCCTAACTGAAATTACAGTTTTCAGTTCAAACTTGAAGAACACACACCAAAAGCTTGGTAAGAACTTAATAACTTACCTCAATTGCTTCCAAGTCTTCAATTCCAAGCCTAGAATCCGATTCCTAGCTTTAATTCTTCAAGAAAACTCCAAGTTTCTGCAATCGATCACTCCAAAACCCTCTCCCGATGCTTCCAGATTTTCTGCACATGTGGGAGAGCTTGTCCCACTATTTATACTTCCAGAAATTACAGTTTAGTCCCTGGAGTTGTTATTCTTGAAGTTTTGCCACATTTTACACATTTTTATAACAAAAACTAGTTTTCATAACATTTTAAGTCCAAAACTCAAAATATTATTACAAACTTAATCCTTTTCTGTCCAAAAGACCAAATTACCCTTCTAAGGTAAAATGACCAATTTGCCCTTTTTATTATAATTACATAATAAACATGTTTTGGCGTTACACTTAGGTCTTAGGATTAAGTATACATAGCTTTTTCCTTGTCATTTGTTAAGTTGATTGTTTTGGAGGAGTCTAGAGAGAGAGAGAATTTGTTGCTCAAGCGATCGTCATCAAACCTTATGTATCTGACGATTCATCAATACAATCATATGCATTGAAGGTTTATTTGTGTTTTGATTATTTGTTTCGTTCATTACTTGATTGGATTACGCACTTTCAAGTAATTCTGATTGATACCAAGTAGATCGAAGGCTGTTTGGGACTAACATCTTCCGAACTAGTCTTCCGATATTGAGCTGCTTCTGATTTGATGTCTTTTGGACATAGTTCCGAAATCAAAGACTGGATTTCGGACATACATAAGGTTAATATAACATATACAACCAAAAGCATGTTCATTTAAAACAAACGGGACATATATAATCTGAACATACAACTCAAAACCATAGAACTATTGTCTTTCAATACTTAACCAAATGTTCTAATAAACATAAGCATCCAAACATTCCATCACAAATTATCCAAACAAAAGTACCACCAGATAAATTAACTATTGACTCAAGCACCGGGTTGGTCAACGACCCGTATCGAACACTAACATCCGTATTTTCAACTAGTATTATTCAGGTATATTTAACGTCATTAGTTATATATTATCAAGTTTTGATAATGTAATATCCATATTTTCGACAAGTATTATTAGGAAGCTGGGATATACACTTGCCATTAGTAGAATTCGCCTACAACAATAGTGTAGAACTCCAGTTTGTTGGTTAGAAGCTGGAGAAAAGCAATTCGCATGACCTGAGATAGTGCAACAGACGGCAGATAAAGTCAAAGTGATTCGGAACGTCAAAAATCTGCACAAGACCGACAGAAAAGTTATGCAGACAAGAAAAGACGCCCAATCGAATTCCAGGTGGGGGACAAAGTTATGCTTAAAGTATCACCCTCCAAAGGAGTGATCAGATTCAGGAAACGTGGGAAACTTAGTCCTCGTTTTCTTGGACCCTTTAAAGTATTAGAAATGATTGGGTCACAAGCATATCAATTGGCTCTGCCACCTGAGTTACAAGGTATTCATAATACCTTTCATGTATGTTATCTACGAAAATGTTTAGCAGAAGAAGAGAACGATATACCTCTATCAGACATTCAAGTTGATGACGAGGTTCAGTATATAGAAGAACCTGTAGCTATATTAGATAGAAAAGACTAAAAAGTTACGTCAAAAAGAAGTAGGACTAGTCAAAATTCAATGGAAGCATCGTGAAGGTGCTAATATGACATGGGAACCGGAGAATGAAATGAGGAGACGTTACCCTCATTTATTTATATATATATATATATATATATATATATATATATATATATATATATATATATACGTGTATATATATATATATATATATATATATATATATATATATATATATATATATATATATATATATATATATATATATATATATATATATATATATATATATATATATATACGTATACCTTTTTTTCTTTCTTTTCTTATCATATACAAATTTGATTAATTTGATTAAATATACATGAAGTAAAATAAATTTATATAGACATAATATATTAATAGATTACGTGTCAAAATAAAATATCATCAAATTATAGAATATATACTATTTTACGACTTATTAAATTATATATATATATATATATATATATATATATATATATATATATATATATATATATATATATATATATATAAAAGGAAGAAGCTTGGCAAAATGCATAATTTGAAATATATGATTTTTGTAGATAATGATGATCCGTACATTTTCAATATGTGTCAAATTTAGTTATGCATATCCATATTTTTTTTGCATGCTACTCAAAAATGAGGGGTAGTCGTATAAGACACGTGTATATTAATTGAGCAAGAGAATTAAATTGATGCCACGCAAAGAATAGGTTGTACGAACTGTAGGTTTTAAAATGGATAAGAGCATCCACAATAAAGATGATTTTTAGAGCATCCACAATGGTGGAGCTTTTTATAAGAGGTTTTTCAAAAAAATTTATGACATGTCATTGCCACATAATTATATTAAAAAGCTTATAAATCTTCCACTATAGTAAAAGCTTTTTCATTAAGCTTTTTCATAAATCTTGATACATTTAATTATTTTGTATAAATACAAATATCAATAAAATAATAATAAATATTAAAAAGCTTGAATGGTAGAGCTTTTTAATGGCAAAGTTATATGAAAAAGATTTGCTAACAAAAAGCTTCCACTATGGTTGTTAAAGCTTTTTTCATTGAAAAAGCTCTAAAAAAAGCTTTGAAAAAGCATCATAGTGGATGCTCTTAGAGAAACTTTTTCATGAAAAAGCTCCAAAATAAAAAGGTAACTGTTTCTTCACTATAGAAGAGCTTTTCCAATATGCTTTTTATTCATTGTTTATGTATGTTGTCTAATTATCATTGGCTTAAAACATATGAAAGTTACACAATTAAGGAAAAAGCTCAAAGCAAGAGCTTGTTAATTAGCAAGCCATTGGAAAAAGCTTGGATTTTAAAAAGCTCCCACAATAGCTTTTTAATTTTTCATAAGCTTTTTGGGGTGAAAAAGCTCTTGAAAAAGCTCCTATTGTGGATTCTCTAAGAGCATCCACAATGGTGGAACTTTTTATAAGAGCTTTTTCAAAAAAAATGATGACATGTCATTACCACATAATTATATTAAAAAGCTTATAAATCTTCTACTATAGTAAAAGCTTTTTCATTAAGCTTTTTCATAAATCTTGATACATTTAATTATTTTGTATAAATACAAATATCAATAAAATAATAATAAATATTAAAAAGCTTGAATGGTAGAGGTTTTTAATGACAAAGTTATATGAAAAAGCTTTGCTAACAAAAAGCTTCCACTATGGTTGTTAAAGCTTTTTTAATTGAAAAAGCTCTAAAAAAAACTTTGAAAAAGCACCATAGTGGATGCTCTAAGATTGAGAAATTGATGACTGAATGGGTATGTGAGCTTGGTTACCAAGCGAATGTGAAGCTTGGTTACTAGGCAAACCTTTCCCAACTGACACGTGTATTTCAAATTCAATAATTTTCATTTTTAGCACATATATGAGACTATAAATAGGATTATAGTTCAATGGAAGTTTTCATAGAAAATAGATGGAGCTTTTGGTGGATATCAACTTCTATATACGAGGTATAATTCTTATATTTTGAAGGTCTTTCTAAAAGCAATAATTTTAGTTGTTATTATAACTATAAATTTAAGACGTTAAAAGCATTTTTACAAATTCGTTGATGTTATGTTTTGGTTGTATCGTTTTGTCCGTTTAAAATATATTTTCAAACATGTTATTATATAACTAAAATGTTATTAGTTATATGATAAATTATGTTTATTCAGTCGGTAACTTTTTTTATATCGGAGCAACGAAATATATGAATTATTACTAAAACGTTATTATATAACGGAAATATTATTAGTTATGTTTATTTAGTTAGTGACGTTAGACATACCTTTTAACCGTTTAGATCAAGGAGTTATCGTCGGGGCTATTAAGGAAGTGAAACATATACCTACTGTTTCAGGTGAGTCATGTTGTATTTTTCCAAAACTGAGTGCACGTCAAAATTATATTATTTTTTGATGGTTATACATCTTTAACAGATTTGGTATCAATGACGTTTTTTGGCATATCATGACTTAAAGAATATTATTTGCAACAAATTACTAATTTTGGATTTTTATTCAATAATATGCATACTTGGAAAGTTTAAAACAAATTCTTTTATAAAACATTTTATTTATAAAATAAACGCTTATTCCATTGTGTGCTATTATTGATTAAAAGAACGAAATATAATCTAAAGGTTACAAGGATTATGTTCGGCAACGCACGGTTACTCTATTGAAGGTTCCGGCCGACGCGAATTAGTAATCTCCATGGGTAGCGCCCATTTGATGTCACGAATGACATCAGAGTTGTAGTTGCGACATCAAATGGGCGCTACCCACGTCAAATGGGCGCTACCCTCGGAGATTACTAATTCGTCGTGCTGTCAAAAATAAGAGAAATACCTAACACACACTAGCACAGTGGTAGTTAGGGTCGATCCGCTGGGGTTACGTGGTCAAGACAGGTGACAGATTACCAACTATAGTGTCATGCTATAATCAGAGGACCTAGTTCCTAACTTTTTGACAATTAATCCCAAAAATCATAAACTAAAACAATTCCAAACAAACATAGACTAAACTAAACTATCAACCAAACCTAGTCTCTTACTGAAATCAGAAGTATATCTCTAATTCAGAAGCAAGCAAAGGCAATCAACATCAAACACAAACCAAGCACAAACTAAACCAATAACTAAAGTCCAAATGAACAGTCACTAGCTAAGTTCAAACCAAAAAGCTAACCCAAGTTGGTCACTGAAATCAGCAAAGGAAATCAGTCCAATCAAGGTCATACATGCATCCAAACACAAACAAACATCCACAATCCAATAACAAGCATAAATACCGAAAACCCAACACTTAACATAAACTGAATGATTATTATTAACCAAAACAGATTCCAAGTATTCAAAAACAGTAACCAAACATCCAAAACAGAAACTAGAACTAAATATCAATGGTTGTCACAACCAAAGATATTAGCCAAAGATTTCTAACTATTAAACTAAATGAAAATTAAAGCTAAGAACATAGAAATACCAATTAATGGTTCTTGAAGCTGAATCTCGGAGTCAAAGAGCCTTGGGGGTTGATTCTACACCAGGCATTCGCACGTTTTTTCGACCTAAATGGCTCTATTTATAGTTGCAAAATTCTAGAAGCCACGCTGCGCTTTTATGGATCCCGCGTCGCGCGTAGGGTTTTATCCCCGTTTTCTCGGAATTTAAATTCTCTACACCGCCTTGAACCCGCATCGGGCATTGGTAATTTCCGCGGCGCGCGTACGTTTTTTCCTGATTTTGCCTTGATCTTCAAACTTCTCCCAAATTGCATGCTTTTAGTCCCTGTTTTCATTATTTCTTTCGAAACAAGTGCTGGCACGAAAAGTGAGAATACCACGATATATTTGATATAATTTCACTAAGAATAGGGCTCAACAACGACTAAAATATGTGATATTACTAGGCGTTGTCAAACACCCCACACTTGTGCCTTGCTTGTCCCCAAGCAAGAGAGTTTTTTAATAGATTTTAACTAAGACTTGAACAATTTTTTACTGTGTTCAGTTTCAAAGCTTATTGCCTTATGAGTTAGAGTGGAATAGTTCGTGAAAACATAATCAGAATGTTCTTTGGAATTCATGGCTTTCTAGAGAATCCTTGATTACAAATTTTCTGTCCACAGTGAAGTGTACATACTCATTCAGATTCTAAAGGCCATTAAGGAACTATCCATGACTTTCGATGTTGTTCGTGTAGCGAGCTTTCAGAAATACCATCCCAGACCAGACGGTCTTAGGTGGTAAGGTGCATAAATGCCTCTTCGAGGCCACCCTTTTCGGACCTACCGGCTCGACAACAAAGGCCACTGATTGATAATTCCTTCCTAAATTCCAATCTTAAAACAGTCCAATTGTCTAACTCCTAAAACTCAACTTGTTTGACTTAACTAATAGCATGATCACAACTAAATAGTATTTCTCGAAAAATACTAGTGCTATAAAAAATCACAAACTATCCGTTTCAAAATTACAATCTAGTAAAAATTTTGAAAAAGTTGCTAAAATTTTGAAAATTGGTCATTTCTACAAAAATTTCAAAAACTACTCTTTCGACCGTCCACACCCCACACTTAAAATCGTACAACGTCCACGTTGTACAAAAATTATTTAGAACAAGGGAGAAAGAGTTACCCCTTTGCACGGTAGATCGCTTGGTTGGTACTCGATATCACAGGTACAAATTACGAACAAAAAAGGTCCTCGATTTCGCATTCTGGAGTTGTAGCGCAACAGTGAACACGCCGGTGATCAAGACAAGTGGAGGGGGCATGGTGACCCCTCACTTGCTTGAAACAACTCCTCCCATTTTGGTATAACATGCATGACTCAAGCAAAAAATTAAACGCAAACAGAATAACAAATAAAATATAAACAAACAAAAGATAGTAATGTCATAAGTACAGTACAAATATCCAAAAGAAAATAAGAAAATACATCAATCGCCACCTGGTGGCCTGGAAGAACCAGCCTCATGATCATGAGCTCGGGCTGGGAATGGCCGGGGGCGGTGTCCCTGCTGTGTGGCCAACTCTAAAAGTACCCCTCCGATCCACTACAGCTGCTCCTCCATCCTGGCGACTCGATGATGCAGTCGCCTCATCTCTGTGGCCTCCTCCTGCTGTGGTTGTGGTGCTGGATCTGCTGGTGCCGCCGCTCTCCGGCGTCTCCTGCCCGGCTGGGCATAGGCTGGGGTCCTGGGGTGCCTCAGTCGCCACCCTCACAAACTAGCCCAGGCGCTGCTGCTCAATGAGCCCCATCTTCTCCAGGGCTCGCGATGTAGTGCGAACTGGAGGTAACGCGGTCAATGATGCCACAACCGGAGCAGTAAGAATCCGGTACGAACGGGCCAAGCGGTTGATGAAGTACCCCCGACCTAGAGGGCTACTGGCGGATGCGCCTGTCGCACGGGTGGACAGGGCGACAGCTAGGGCGAATGGAAGGTGAAGGAACCTGGAAGGGTCGAGGAGAACCCAGAGATAAGTCATGTCCTCGCCAAACACCTTCTCGCCCCCTCCCTATGCATGATGGTGGTGGAGACGATGCGGTGCATGAGTCTGTGAAGCGGATCGCGAAGATGGCTCTCTTTGGATGTCCCAGCCTCGTAGAATACATTGGACAACAGTGCCCAAACCTCCATATTGGCAGCCCTCTCCGGCTGCCCCTGCACGCACGTCGTGAGAAACTGCGTGAAGTGGCGGTGCTGCAGGTCCGCCTTGGTGTATATGTCGGTGCGCCTCCCAAACTCTCGGAGGTTGCACTCCCTGTGCACACACCCCAATCTGAACCGTACCAGCCTGGAACGGGCATCTGTCGCTCCAGGTGCAAACTGGACAGTGGATAAGAACTCTAAGAGAAGCTCTGTGTAGACTGTGTCCTCCTCAGTGGCCATCAGCCTGTCCTAGCCTCTGCATGTGAATGAGGCATCCCCGTGGGTCCTTGTGCGGTGGAGGAATGGCTCGATCTCTCCCCAAAGTCCTGCGTCCCTCACGATGTCCCGGTCAATAACTATCGCCTCAAGAACCCGGCGACCTGATAGTGCGTCCCTCCTCGAGTTGTACTCCACAGAGCCGACTGGCCCCTTTGGAAACTGGAGAAACTGATGATCTAATTTGAACGACCTCTGCACAAAAGGATAAAAAATTCAAATCAGGTCCTTTTCTTCTCCACCGCAACCGCGGCGCGGCCCAAGAACCAGGGCGCGGCGCAGCGCGGCGAGCGGTTGTTTCAAAATCCAAACTCTATCTCGCGATTTAACCTGTTTAAACTCAATCCAAATACACTACAAGGTAGCCTAAGTGCTGACTAACTCATCTAGGGTCTTTATTTGGCAAAATAAACACCCTACAAGTCAGCATTGACGATTTCTAAGTTTTGAAGTTTTTGGAGAAATCATCCAAATTAACCACCTAATCACTAGTTTTAACAAGTAAAAGCTAGTTAGAATGACGTACCTTGGTAGTAGGAATGAAATGAGCAATAAAAAACACGAGAAATTTTTTAGTGATCAGAGCTCTGAGGCGTGGTTGTGTATGAATAGTATCACGGCTTACCTTAATATCGAAGAAATCCGACCGATCAATTCCCGTGGCGCGGAAATGATCAACCCGCGACGCGCTTGTTCTCAAATCAACCCCTGCGCATCGGGTTGATTTACGATCCTGCATCACGGTCATTAAAAATTCAAATTCTTCAAACAACCCCACACTTTCCTTGGACCAATAATACCTGCAAATGACGATGATATAATTTCCTAATTATTCCTAAGAATACAGTACCTAACCTATGAAAAGATGGGTTGCCTCCCAACAAGCGCTAAGTTTAACGTCTTCAGCCAGACGTAGCATTCCTACTCCTATTCTTCTTCTTCTTGAACTCCTGATGACATCTGCTTGAACTCCGGCATGAAATTATGGGCCATCATTGACATCAAGGATGTGAGTTGAGTCATCCTATCACTCACTCTACTAATCCATTGTTGCTGCGATTCCAGAAGCTTGAAGACCTTTGCTTCTCTTTCTCTTGCTCCTTGTCAATGGTGGACAACGGGTGCTCCATAGTTTCTTTTAAGATCTCCTCTTTTCCGCCTTCTCCCGTTCGCGTCCATATTTTTCCTTTGTTCCTAATCCCAGGCTCCATTAGCATACTTCTGTCCAATTGCTTATCATCATACCCTTGAGGTAGCGATACATGACTTCCAAACATGTTTAACCTTCTTTTTCACGTCCCAAAGAAGATGTCCAAATCTCCTGTTTTGCAGTCAATGACGGCACCGGCCGTAGCCAAAAATAGGCGTCCTAATATTAGTGCAGGCGCGTCTTCCAAACTTTCATACTCCATTACTAAGAAGTCTACAGGATAACAGAAGTCCCCAACTTTTACTATGACGTTAGTCAGCTTACCGCGGGATACTTTTGTCGACTGGTCAGCCAGCTGTAACACAGTCTTTGCTGGCTCTAATTCTTCATTCTTGTACTTATCATACAAGTATCCCGGTAGCACATTCACATTTGGTCCCAAATCCAGCAAGGTGTTCCTAATGACCACATCTCCTATAGTAGTAGTGATTAGTGGTGATCCAGGATCCTTTTCTTTCTTGGGCAGTGTTCCCAACAGTGCTTCGCTAGCCTTAATTGTCAACCTCACAGTGTCAGGTGTGGGAGTCTTGCTTTTCACATTTTTCTCGCACATCTCCTGAAGGATTCTTGTATCCTCAGGAGCGTCCTTAAGTTCATCCCACAAGGGTTGATTCATTGATGGTCCTGTCGATTTGGGTGCTTCCTGCTTCTTCTTTCCTTTCTTATCTTTCTTTCTTTGTTTAATTCCTGTTATTGTTGACTGCTCTTCCTCCTGGACATCCTTGTCCTCCTTTGGTTGAGTTCCCTCCTCAACAGGAATTTCCTTTTCTCCTGTTCCTTTCTTACTTTCCTCTTTCATCTCCACCTTGTCCTGTACTTTTTCTTCGTGCGGTCAAAAATAAGAGAAATACCTAACACACACTAGCACAGTGGTAGTCAAGGTCGATCCGCAGGAGTTACGTGGTCAAGACAGGTGACAGATTACCAACTATAGTGTCACGCTATAGTCAAAGGACCTAGTTCCTAACTTTTTGACAATTAATCCAAAAAATCATAAACTAAAACAATTCCAAACAAACATAGACTAAACTAAACTATCAACCAAACCTAGTCACTTACTGAAATCAGAAGTACATCTCTAATTCAGAAGCAAGCAAAGGCAATCAACATCAAACACAAACCAAGCACAAACTAAACCAATAACTAAAGTCCAAATGAACAGTCACTGGCTAAGTTCAAACCAAAAAGCTAACCCTAGTTGGTCACTGAAATCAGCAAAGGAAATCAGTCCAATCAAGGTCATACATGCATCCAAACACAAACAAATATCCACAATCCAATAATAAGCATAAATACCGAAAAACCAACACTTAACATAAACTGAATGATTATTATTAACCAAAACAGATTCCAAGTGTTCAAACACAGTAACCAAACATCCAATACAGAAACTAGAACTAAATATTAATGGTTGTCACACCCAAAGATACTAGCCAAAGATTTCTAACTATTAAACTAAATGAAAATTAAAGCTAAAAACATAGAAATACCAATTAATGGTTTTTGAAGCTGAATCTCGGAGTCAAAGAGCCTTGGGGTCGATTCTACACCAGGTCTTCGCTCGTTTTTTCGACCAAAATGGCTCTATTTATAGTTGCAAAAATTTCGAAGCCGCGCCGCACTTTTATGGATCCCGCGTCGCGCGTAGGGGTTTATCCCCGTTTTCTCGGAATTTGAATTCTCTACACCGCCTTGAACCCGCGTCGCGCATTGGTAATTTCTGCGGCGCGCGTACGTTTTTCCTGATTTTGCCTTGACCTTCAAAGTTCTCCCAAATTGCACGCTTTTAGTCTCGGTTTTCATTATTTCTTTCCAAACAAGTGCTGGTACGAAAAGTGAGAACACCACGATATATATGATATAATTTCATTAAGAATAGGGCTCAACAACGACTAAAATATGTGATATTACTAGGCTTTGTCAAGCCATCTTTCTTTTTCACAAATAACACTGGGGCTCCCTGTTGGTTTACAATGATCGATCAAACAAGAATAAGAACAAGAACAAGAAGGTTTTTCACACAGAAAACATGTTGATCTCACATAGAGATCCTTTTGATTGATTAACCAAGTTACCGAAGGGTTTCTATGCAATCAATGAACAAATAAATTCCTATGGTTCACATGCACTTCCTAATATGATCTATGTTTTCTTCTATGAAGATAATAAACTAAAACCTAAAGGGAACAATTAATTTCTAAAGATCAAATAAGAATAACCAACCTTTCTTGATCTTGTTCTTGAAGCTAGCAGTGACATCGCAGCGGTCGTCATGCGGTCAAAAATAAGAAAATACCTAACACACACACTTAGCACAGTGGAAGTCAGGGTCGATCCACAGGAGTTACGTGGTCGAGACAGGTGACAGATTACCAACTGCAGTGTCACGCTACAGTCAGAGGACCTAGTTCCTAACTCGTGCCAAATAATCCCAAAAATCATAAACTAAAACAATTCCAAGCAAGCATTAACTAAACTAAACTACTAACTAAACCTTGTTACCTACTTAAATCAGAAGTACATCTCCAAATCAGAAGCAATCAAAGGCAAACCAAACATCAAACACAATCCAATCATTCAGAAATTCATTCACAAGCATAAACATCGAAAAACTGAGCAATTAACATAAACCAAATGATTACCATTAACAAAATCAGATCCAAAGGTTCCAAAACAGTAACAAAACTATTAAAAACAGAAACTAAGACTCAATGTCAAGAGTTGTCACTCCCAAAGACACTAGCCAACTATCACTAACTATTTAACTAATTGAAAATTAAAGATAAAAACATGAACATGCCAAAAGATGGTTGCTGAAGCTAAATCTCGGAGTCAAAGAGCCTTGGGGGTCGATTTCACACCAGGTCTTCGCTGTTTTTTTCGACCTAAGAGCCTCTATTTATAGTTGCAAAAATCTCGAAGCCGCGCCGCGCATAAGTGGATCCCGGGTCGCGCGTGCGGGTTTATCCCCGTTTTATCGGCATTTAAATTCTTTCCACTACCTCATAACCGCGTCGTGCCTTGATGAATTCCGTGGCGCACGTACGTCTTTGCCTGATTTTGCCTTGATCTTCAAACTTCATCCAAATTGCACGCTTTTGGTCCCTGTTTTCACTATTTATTTCCAAACAAGTGCTAGAACGAAAAGTGAGAATACCACGATATATATGATATAATTCCACTAAGAATAGGGCTCAACAACGACTAAAATATTTGATATTACTAGGCGTTGTCAAACACCCCACACTTGTGCCTTGCTTGTCTCCAAGCAAGAGAGTTTTTAATAGATTTTAACTAAGACTCAAACAATTTTTGACTGTGTTCAGTTTCAAAACTTATTACCTTATGAGTTAGAGTGAAATAGTTCGTGAAAACATAATCGGAATGTTCTATGGAATTCATGGATTTCTAGAGAACCCTTGATTACAAATTTTCTGTCCACAATGAAGTGTACATACTCATTCAGATTCTAAAGGCCATTAAGGAGTTGTCCATGACTTTCGATGTTGTCCGTGTAACGAGCTTTCAGAAATACCATCCCAGACCAGACGATCTTAGGTGGCAAGGTGCGTAAGGCCCACCCATTTTAGACTTACCGGCTTAAACAACAAAGGCCACTGATTGACAGTTCCTTCCTAAATCCCAAACTTAAAACAGTCCAATCTTCTAAACTCATAAAACTCAACTTATTTGACTAAACTGATAGCATGATCACAACTAAATAGTATTTCTCTAAAAATACCAATGCTATAGACAATCATAAACTATCCGTTTCAAAATTACAATCTAATAAAATTTTGAAAAAGTTGCTAAAAATTTTTGGAAATCGGTCATTTCCCGCAAAAATTTCAAAAACTACTCTTTTGACCGTCCACACCCCACACTTAAACTCGTACAACGTCCCCGTTGTACAATAATTATTTAGAACAAGGGAAAAAGAGTTACCCCTTTGGACGGTAGATCGCTTAATTGGTACTCGGTGTCACAGGTACAAATACGAACAAAAAGGTCCTCAATTTAGCATTCTGGAATTGTAGCGCAACAGTGAACACGCCGGTGGTCAAGACAAGTGGAGGGGGCACGGTGACCCTACACTTGCTTGAAACAACTCCTCCAATTTGGTATCACATGTATAACTCACAAAAAAAATTAAACGCACACCAACAAACTAAAATATAAACAAATAAAAGATAGAAAATGTCATAACTACAGTACAGATATCCCAAAGAAGAAAAATACATCAATCGCCACCTGGTGGCCTGGAAGATCCTGCCTCATGATCGTGGGCTCAGGCTGGGAATGGCCGGGGGCGTCGTGGTCTGTAACACTATGCGGCGCGGCAAACGAGTTCAACCCAAAAATCAACGATTATGTCTATTTTAAACCAGTTAACTTGAATCTAAGAATTGGGTTTTACAGAGTACAACAGCCTAAACCTAATTTCACTATCAATTTTAACAGACACTTGCTACATTACGATTTACAGAGGCTTTTTGTCATAGTTCAAGACTTCAAAAGAAAAGAGAAGAAAAGAGTATACTTACTTGATTCTGCTGAGAAGAATACGACGATGCAGGTGAGTAGATTACACTTAAAGATTTATCACGGTAAAGAATGCATCGAATTAAGCAGTTTGGGTTATATACAAGTGTGAGGGTTTTGGAATGGAATTCAAACTCTGTTTTTGGTGATTATCTCTAAATTCAAAATAAGATAAGACCGCGGTGCGGGAAGCTTCTGCGTCGCGTATAAAAATCTGATTTAATTATAATCGCGAAAACTCGACACGCGCAGCGCGGATTCTAGGATCCCGCGTCGCGGTGTTGCAAAATTACCAAAATGACCCCGCACTTGCTCTTTTCTCACCGTGATCGAATGGGTGTAATTGTTATTATTAAGAAAGATGCAATTATACAAATGATGATCAGGTTGCCTCCCGACAAGCACTAAGTTTAACGTCTTCAGCCGGACGTGCACTTTCCTGACTTAGGACGTATACACAGGGCTGTCTGTCACGAATTCCACCGTTTGTACTTCCAATTTCTGAAATGTGCCTGAGATGACATAGGGTTTAAGTCTATGTCTATTAACCTTGAACGGTTGTCCTCCTTTGAAATCCCAAATCTCTATTGCACCATAATCTGTGACACTAACCACTTCGTAAGGGCCATTCCACTTACTCCTCAGTTTCCCGGGAAACATCTTCAACCGTGAGTTGTACAGCCACGCTTTTTGTCCAACTTCAAAAGTTTTCAACCTGAGCTTAGCATCGTGAAACCGCTTTATTTTCGATTTGTACATAGCTGCATTCTCGTATGCTTCGTCTCGTAGCTCCTCCAACTCGGACAGCTGTAATTTCCGTTCTTTTCCAGCTTTAGTGTAGTCCATATTCACTTGTTTGGTTGCCCATAAAGCGCGGTTGGCAAGTTCCACAGGCAAGTGACAGCCTTTTCCATAAATCAACCGATACGGAGTGGTTCTGATCGGCGTCTTATAAGCAGTTCGGTATGCCCACAGCGCATCATCCAATCTTAGTGACCAATCTTTCCTGTCGGTTTTGACTGTCTTTTGAAGAATTTCTTGTATCTGCCTATTGGACACTTCCACTTGGCCACTCGTCTGAGGATGATAAGGTGTCGCAATCCGATGATTCACCCCATAGTGTTTTAGCAGCCTTCCAAATTTAAAAGTCTTGAAATGGGACCCTTCGTCACTTATGATCACTCTTGGAATTCCATGCCTGCTGAAAATGTTTTTCTTTACGAATTTACACATCACCTGGTGGTCATTCGTGTGGGTTGCCTCTGCCTCGATCCATTTAGACACATAATCCACTGCTACCAGAATGTAAATATAACCATGTGACATGGGAAATGGACCCATAAAGTCAATTCCCCAGACATTGAAAATGTCCACTACCAAGATTGGGTTTAAAGGCATTTGATCCCTTTTCGATATGTTTCCCAGCTGTTGGCAGTTGAGGCATTCCTTAGCAGTTTTATGTGCGTCCCTGAAGATGGTTGGCCAGTACAATCCAGATTCAAAAACCTTATATCCCGTCTTTTTACCGCTGAAATGCCCTCCACATGCTGATGCATGGCAGTGTTCCAATACCTCCTCAATTTCAGTGTCAGGCACACACCGGCGAATTATTTGATCCTCTCCTACATTAAAAAGGTCAGGGTCATCCCAAATTAATCTCTTTACATATGTGTGGAACTGCTTTTGCCTTTGTTTAGTCCAATGTTTTGGTATTGCTCCCGTGGCCAGAAAATTCATGTAGTTTGCATACCATGGAGCTCCAGCAACTGCTCATCTGGGAACGAATCCTTGATTCCAGCTTCCAATCCTTCTGCTGGCAATCGAGAGAGATGATCTGCTACTACATTCTCTGCTCCCTTCTTGTCCTTGATTTCTACATCGAATTCTTGCAACAGAAGTATCCATCTGATTAATCTTGGTTTAGACTCCTTCTTCGCAAGCAAATGTCGAACAGCGCTGTGGTCAGTGTAAACTACCACCTTGGATTCCCAAATATATGATCGGAACTTGTCTACCGCAAATACTACAGCAAGTAATTCTTTTTCGGTAGTTGTATAATTTAATTGAGCTTCAGAAAAATTTTTACTAGCATAGCAAATAACTACTGCTTTCCGGTCAACCCTTTGACCTAATACTGCACCACCAGCATAGTCACTAGCATCACACATTATTTCAAAAGGTTGGGTCCAATCAGGAGGTTTTAGAATGGGGGCCTCGACCAATTTATTTTTTAAAATGTTAAATGCTTTTACACTTTCTTCATCAAAAATAAATGGTGCGTCTTTCAATAGAAGGCCACAAAGAGGTTTGGAGATAGTACTAAAATCCTTAATAAATCTACGGTAAAAACCAGCATGACCTAGAAAAGATCTAACCCCTTTCACGGATGTCGGGGGTGGCAATGTGGAAATAACCTTAACCTTAGCACGATCTGTCTCAAATCCTCTCTCAGAGACTACATGACCTAAAATTATTCATTCTCTAACCATGAAATGGCTTTTCTCCCAAGAGAGCACCAGATTAGACTCAACACATCTTTATAACACCTTTTCCAATTGACTTAAGCAGGCTTCAAATGTTGATCTAAAAATCGAGAAGTCATCCATGAAGATTTCCAAAGCGTCACCAATCATGTCAGAGAATATCACCATCATATACCATTGAAATGTAGCAGGGGCATTGCACAATCCGAATGGCATTCTGCGAAACGCAAAAGTACCATATGGACATGTGAATGTGGTCTTTGCTTGATCCTCCGGGTGAATGGCAATATGATTATACCCAGAATAGTCGTCCAAGAAACAATAATACTTCTGTCCCGCTAACTTTTCCACGATCTGATCGTTGAATGGTAATGGAAAATGGTCCTTAGATGTAGCGGCATTGAGTTTCCGGTAATCGATACATACTCTCCATCCAGTCATGGGTCTTGTGGAAACTTTGTCACCATCTTTAGTATCCACAACGGTTATTCCAGACTTCTTTGGCATTGTCTGTGTCGGGCTAACCCATTCACTATCAGAGATCGGATATATGATCCCAGCATCCAGCCACTTTAGAACTTCCTTTTTCACAACTTCCTTCAAATTTGGATTCAATCTTCTCTGCGTGTCTCTGGCAGGTTTAGCTCCTTCTTCTGTGATGATTCGATGCTTACATGTGGTTGGACTAATTCCTTTTAAATCTGCGATTGTCCAACCAATGGCCTCCTTATGCTTGGACAATATCTTGAGTAATTCCTTTTATTGTTCCTCTGTCAAGTTTGCTGCTAAAATCACTGGCAAAGTATCATTTTCTCCTAAAAAGGCATACTTTAGATGGGCTGGTAATGGTTTTAATTCTAGCTTCGGTGGTTCCTGCAATGATGGTTTTAACGTCTTGGGAATCTCTGTCGGTAGCTTTTCTATGTGCGTGCATTCCTCATACTTCATGCCTTTGTCCTTTTCTGCTGCTTCTTCTTGCTTTTCCTGCTCAGCCTCTCCTTCTTCTTGAGTCTCCATCACCTCTTGCTGCAATACTTCTGGCGTATACTGCTGTACTAACACATCTATGATGTCCACCTGGTAGCATTCTTCATCCTCCATGGTATTACCTTTGGCATTAAAAATGTTGATCTTAGTTTTCCGATGCCCAAAGGAAATCCCTTCTCTCCCGTACGACAATCAATGTTTGCATTAGCTGTAGCCAAAAAGGGTTGCCCTAAGATGATTGTCGGTTGCTCTCCATTGGCGGCCTGACGAGTGTCCAAAACTAGGAAATCCGCTAGGTAATAGAAATCTTCCACCTTGATGATGACATCCGATAACATCCCCCTGGGGATCTTTGTAGACTTATCAGCAAGCTGAAGAATTACATCAGTAGATCTTAAAGTACCGAATTCATACTTGTCAAAAAGCTGTCCTGGTAGAATGTTCACGCTCGCACACAAATCTAGTAGAGCTTTCTTGATATGCATATCGCCTAAATCCACTGAGATGAGAGGAACCCCAGGATCCTTCATCTTAGGAGGCAATGCATCCATTAAAATAGAACTTACATTCTCAGGCAAACTAATCATGTTAGGCAAATGGGACAAGATATGCTTTTTGTGGATGCACATATCCTTGAGAAACTTCGCATAAGCAGGGACCTCCTTGATAAGGTTAACTAATGGAATGTTAACCTTGATCTGACTAAACAGTTCCCACATATCTTCCGCCTACGGTCCCTTCTTTCCATATGGTCTTTTCTCTGGCTTTTCCAAAGCCGTAGGGAAAGGAACTGTCCCACTTGTTCCCCCCTTCTCCCATGTACTTGTTTGTTTCTTCTTCTTTGCTTGTTCCTCCATTCCCTTTTTCTCCTCCTTTTCCAGTTCTTCTTTCTCATCAAAAATTATTTCTACATCACTATCCTCTTCTACTGGTGGAGCTGTAACCTTGTTATCCACTTTCTTCCCGCTCCTAAGCGTGATAACCTCATTCACTTGCACTCTCGACGGTTGTGCCTTCTCTTGTGCTCTATCTTCCTCCATCTTAATAATCAACTCCCCTAACTTCAGAATTTCTTTCGAATTGCTATCCTCCACTTCCTTGAGCTTAACTAACATTCCAAAAATTTCCTACATGCCAATATTCATACTTCCTACTGGAGGTGTAGGTTGCATCTGCTGCTGCCTAACTGGTGGTTGTCTTGTCTCTCGCTGCTGATTGTTTCTGAATGGTCGTGGTGCATTATGGAATTGACCATATCCATGCACTTGACTAATTTTCGCATGAGTCATCAAGCACTCATTGTGATTATGTCCTATTTCACCACATGTATTACATATAACTTGCCCATGCAACACATATGCTCCCTTATCTTGTTGAAACCTCGTGAGTATTTGATTAAACGTTTTAGTCACAACACTAAGCTCCTTCTGAATTTCCGTCTTCCACTTGTTTTTTGCTTCAAGGTTTGCTACGTAGACTGTATTATCCTTCATGGATCCACTGACCTTAGACCCTAAGCTCAACTGCTCTAAAAACCTCCAGGCATCCTCTGGCTCTTGCCACATAAATGTCCCACTTGATGAGGCATTTATCATTGCTTGATGCGTCTCATTTACTCCTTCAAAGAACACTTTCACTAACTGCCACTTGGGAACCTCATGGTGCGGGAAAGAACGTAATAACTCCTTTAATCGATCAAACGCTTCATGAAAAGCCTTGCCAGGCTTCTGCTAAAAGTCTTGAATTGCACGTCTAACTTTTGTGGTCTTACTGACTGGATAGAATTATTGTAGAAACTTTGCCTTAAGTTGGTCTCAACTAGTGATACTATTAGGTGGAAGAGATGTGAACCAGTATTTGGCCTTATCCTTTAAGGTGAAAGGAAATAATCTTAACCTAAAAGTATCCCTATTGGTGTGTCTAGGGGTATTAGCATTTGCGATAACTATGAACTCATACAAATGATTGTATGGATCATCAGTCTTATAACCTCTAAATTGAGTTAATATTCCTATCAACTGGGGCCTAATATCTGCTTGAGATTCTATATCATCAGGAATGTAAATGGGCGACGAGTCATCGTACTCCCGTGGCTGGAAGTACGATGCAACCGATTGCCCCCTCGGTTGTGCAAAATACAAGGGTTTAGTAGGATTACCGTAAAAGTGATGACCATTATATCTCTGCTGACCTCGTAGTGGTTGATGTTGTTGTGGTCTTCTCGGAGGTCCCCGACCTCGGTTCCATGGTTGCTATGGTGTTGGTGGAACCCATCCTTCGTCTTCATAATCATACCTCTCCTCAGCCTCTTGATACTGGTACTGCTACTGAGGAGGTTGTTGGTATTGTTGTTGCGGTGGTACAGGTTGGAATGCGGTTTGTGGTTTAAAAAGTACTGGTGGTGGTTGTGAAATGGGTTGATAAATGGGTGTCTGCTGTCTAGATACTGGGGTGGCATCACGGGTCGGTGCTCCCCAAGACATGGCAGATGTAAATGGGTTTGTGGATTGTGGTTGGGATAAAGGTTGAAATGGTGGAATCGACGGCGGAGTGCATGATGGTATAGGTGCAGAGGCTGAAGCTGCACCACCAATAGCACTCGTGTTCCCAATGTGGAATTCTGAAACCGGGGGAATAAATGACATCCCCGTTGCCTCACCCGAGGGTTCCTGGGCAACACTCACTATACTACTACTCACATTACTAAAACTCATTGTATTTAAACGCCTACGTGCACGGATCTTGCGCGCAGTTCGCTCAATCTCTGAGTCAAAACGCAAAGGTGATAATTGCTCACCCCTACGGGTACGCATGCACTAATGCAACACGCCCGAAAAAAAATCAAAAAGAAAAATTACTAACTAACTGAAATCTCAAAATCAAAACCAAAAATTCAAAACCTAAAAGTCCTACAGATCACCTATTCTCAAGCTCACAACTCCACGGCGCCAAAATTTGACATCGCAGCGGTCGCCATGCGGTCAAAAATAAGAAAATAGCTAACACACACACTTAGCACAGTGGAAGTCAGGGTCGATCCACAGGAGTTACGTGGTCGAGACTGGTGACAGATTACCAACTGCAGTGTCACGCTACAGTAAGAGGACCTAGTTCCTAACTCTTGCCAAATAATCCCAAAAATCATAAACTAAAACAATTCCAAGCAAGCATTAACTAAACTAAACTACTAACTAAACCTTGTTACCTACTGAAATCAGAAGTACATCTCCAAATCAGAAGCAATCAAAGGCAAACCAAACATCAAACACAATCTAATCATTCAGAAATTCATTCACAAGCATAAACACCGAAAAACTGAGCAATTAACATAAACCAAATCATTACCATTAACAAAATCAGATCTAAAGGTTCCAAAACAGTAACAAAACTATTAAAAACAGAAACCAAGACTCAATGTCAAGGGTTGTCACTCCCAAAGACACTAGCCAACTATTACTAACTATTTAACTAATTGAAAATTAAAGATAAAAACATGAAAATACCAAAAGATGGTTGATGAAGCTAAATCTCGGCGTCAAAGAGCCTTGGGGTCGATTTCACACCAGGTCTTCACTGCTTTTTTCGACCTAAGAGCCTCTATTTATAGTTGCAAAAATCTCGAAGTCGCGCCGCGCATAAGTGGATCCTGCGTCGCGCGTGCGGGTTTATTCTCGTTTTATCGGCATTTAAATTCTTTCCACCGCGTCGCGCCTTGATGAATTCTGTGGCGCGCGTACGTCTTTGCCTGATTTTGCCTTGATCTTCAAACTTCTTCCAAATTGCATGCTTTTGGTCCCTGTTTTCATTATTTCTTTCCAAACAAGTGCTAGCACGAAAAGTGAGAATACCACGATATATATGATATAATTCCACTAAGAATAGGGCTCAACAACGACTAAAATATTTGATATTACTAGGCGTTGTCAAGCAGCAAAGCAATCCTGCCTCAAATGCAAGTCACACCCAAAACAATGGAGAAGACAGTTCAGCAGAGTAACAGAGAGAGAGAGATGGCGTAAGATATGAGGTGCCCAGGGGGTTCCTTCTATCGCCTCCTAGGGTTACACCTGAAACCCTAAGGAGCCTCCAAATGGACAAGCCTTTTGACCACTTGGACCAGGCTTCCCAAAACCCTAATTAGGGTTTCGCCAAACCCTGGAGGAGCCTCTATGGTGGCGCCATTTTGGTCCCTGGTTTTTACCTTGCCTGTTATTCAACTATTGAATAAATACAAACCAGTCCCTGCACCTTTTATTAATTTATTTAATCACTAAATTAAATCCAATTAATTCTAGATTAAATCTCAACTAATTGATATAGTTTCTAATTAATATATTAACACTTAAATATATTAATAAACCATATATTTATTTTCTATTGATTTATTAAACAATTAATAAATCAATCATTCTCTCTACTGAACTATACATCTATCCTCCAGCTATGAGGGCAACCCAAATGGACTTCGCTTCTATTAACAAGATAAATACAATTATAAGTCATGGCTTAGACACCTAATCCAACAGTCTCCCACTTGGATAAGTCTATGACTTTAATTGTCTATTTACCTTCTGATTAATGTCAGTTTCCCAAAAACTCTCCTGAACTCTGACCCAGTCAGTTCTGTCCAAAGATAAGTGATCTGATGATCCTCCATCCAACAAGATATTTTCATACTCAAGTCATGGATTAAAAAAAAATCAATCTTGGTCTGATACTCTGTTTCTCGATTTCTGATTTGCGTATGACTTTTGAGACTACTAATTGAACCCATCAATTTAGTCCCGGTTGGCCAACACTTTCAGTCAACTTCAAAATCATCGAGAGGCCTACAAATATCTGTTTCCCCATCGGGTCAGGGGACGGATAAGTTTCGACTTATATGTCCATACCTTTTAATAGTCAGAATACTCACAACAATGCGTTTTATAACACCGAGTTACCGGTGCGTTTTCGCATTATCAATAAGTACTTGTCTCGCAAATTACAGATCATATCTCTCCACTTAAAGATCAAAAGATATTATCGTCTTAACATTGCTCGTGATGTAATCCATGAAGCAATTTGTTCACACTTACTCCCTAACAGTGTGATTGACTGTGGAATTTCAAATAATCTAATTATTTAGGAAGTTTAAACATGCAAATATAGAAACATAATAATAAACAATTGACAAAGGTAAGTAACAATACTCATTTATAAATCTCCATTATAGAATCACCAAGTCAATTACATTTATACTGTTACAAGTTTCAAATCTATCTAATTACTAAAAATAATATCATCCTTCAGTCCAATGCTCCGAGCATGCTGATTGTGCTTGATCCTACTCAGTGCCTTAGTCAAAGGATCTGCAGGATTGTCTTCAGATGATACTCTCTTAACCAGTAAGTGACCCTCTTCTATGCGATGTCGAATGTAATGGTACTTTCTGTCGATATGCCTGGACTTTCCATGATCCCGCGGTTCTTTTGTCAAAGCGACCACTCCTTCATTATCGCAGAACAGTTCCATCGACTCCTGAATGCTCGGGACAACTCCAAGGTCACCGATAAAGTTCTTCAGGCAAGCAGCTTCCTTAGACGCTTCACTCGCTGCAATGTACTCTGATTCGCACGTTGAATCAGCCACCGTTTCCTGCTTGGAACTTTTCCAAGTGACCGCTCCACCGTTCAGAAGGAATACCCAGCCTGACGGGGACCGACCATTGTCCCTATCTGTCTGGAAGCTGGCATCTATATATCTACTCACTTTCAAGTCATCACTGCCACCTAGGACTAATACCATATTCTTTGTCCTTCGCAGATACTTGAGTATGTTCTTAACCACTATCCAATGTGCCTTTCCAGGATTACCCTGGAACCGACTAACCATGCTTAGTGCAAAGGATACGTTGGGATGAGTACATGTCATAGCATACATGATTGACCCTACTGCCGAGGCATAAGGTACCCGACTCATCTCAGCTATTTCCTCATCGGTACTCGGACTTTGAGTCTTACTCAAATTTTCATTACTTTGGATTGGTAGCTCTCCCTTCTTGGAATTTTCCATGTTAAACCTTTTTAACACCTTTTCCAAATATGTACACTGGCTCAGACCTATTAATTTTCTCTTTCTATCTCTAAGTATTCTTATCCCGAGAATATATGCAGCTTCTCCTAGGTCTTTCATGGTGAAACACTTCCCGAGCCAAGCCTTAACATCTTGCAAGGTCGGAATGTCGTTTCCCATGAGCAGTATGTCATCGACATACAGCACCAGAAAGTGACTATACTCCCACTAGCCTTGACATATACACAAGACTCATCTTCACTCCTAGAGAAGCCAAATTCCTTGACTTTCTCATGGAAGCAAACATTCCAGCTGCGAGATGCTTGTTTCAATCCGTAGATTGATATTTCAAGCTTACATACTTTATCAGGGTGCTTTGTGTCTACAAAACCCTCTGGCTGATTCATATAAACATCCTCAGTCAGTTTCCCGTTAAGGAAGGCGTTTTTGACATCCATCTGCCAAATTTCATAATCATGAAATGCAGCTATGGCAAGCATTATCTTGATTGACTTAATCTTGGCTACTGGTGAGAAGGTTTCATCATAGTCAACCCCTGGGGTTTGAGTGAACCCCTTCGCAACCAGCCGAGCTTTGTAAGTATGTACTTTACCAACCATGTCGATCTTCTTCTTGAAGATCCACTTGCACCCGACTGTCTTTCGACCCGAAACATTGTCAACCAAGTTCCAAACTTGATTGTCATACATGGACTTAATCTCGCTGTCCATTGCCTCTTTCCACTTGGAAGACTCAGGGCCTGCCACTGCTTCGCGGTAGTTAGCTGGCTCATCCAAATTTGTGAATGTACGATCACTGACCAATGTGTCACCTTCCGAAATATATGGAAACCATAAAATTCGGGCGGCATGTTAACTCTACCCGAACCTCTAAGGGGCAATGAGATGTCGGTGGGTCCAACAAGAACCTCTTCCTTACGTTGGTTGCTAGTTTCTCCTAAGGTTGGTTCATCGGCCATCTCCTGAATTTCTTCGAGATCGATTGTACTCCCACTGTCCTCTTTGGATATGAGTTCTCTCTCTCGAAAGAACCCCCGTTCTTGCTACAAAGACCACGTCCTCACTCAGTCTATAGAACAAGTATCCAAAAGACTATTTCGGGTATCTGATGAAGAAACACCTCTCACTTCTTTCTGCGAGCTTATATGAAGTCTCTCGTCTTACGAAAGCTTCACAGTCCCAGACTTTGATGTGTGCCAACGAGGGAACTTTCCCCGTCCACATCTCGTGCGGTGTTTTTGCAACCTTCTTGGTTGGGACAAGATTTAGGATATGGGCGGCAGTCTCTAAGGCATGCCCCTAGAAATGGATTGGAAGTGAAGCTCGACTCATCATGGAACGAACCATGTCCAACAAGCTTCGGTTTCACCTTTCAGCAACACCGTTCAACTGAGGTGTTCTTGGAGGCGACAACTGTGAAACAATTCCACATTCCTTGAGGTAATCGAGAAACTCGATACTAAGATACTCACCGCCTCTGTCGGATCTAAGCATCTTTATCTTTCTGCCCAATTGATTTTCTGCTTCATTTTTAAACTCTTTGAACTTTTCAAAGGTATCTGACTTATTCTTGATTAAGTAGACATACCCATATCTACTAAAATCGTCAGTAAAGGTCACATAGAACCGCGTGCCATCTTTTGTGGTTGTTCTAAAGGGACCACACACATCTGTGTGTATGATATCCAACAGACCTTCACCTCTTTCAAAGGAACCTTTGAATGGTGATTTTGTCATCTTGCCAAGCAAGCAAGATTCGCATACATCATCCGACCCGAGGTCGAATGATTCCAACACTCCATTCTTTTGGAGTTGGGCGATGCATTTCTTGTTGATATGGCCAAGGGAACAGTGCCACAGACACGCCTTCTCTATACCGCTCGAAGCATCAATAGCAAAAACATTTTTACCATAATTATCAACACACATAATAGATTCATACACTCCATCACAAGGCATAGCATTAAATATAAAAACATCATTTTTGAAAACAGAAATTGAACCATTCAATTTATTAAATTCGTAATAAAAGCCATGTCTGAACAATGCATGAAAAGAAATTATGTTCTTAGCCATATCAAGCGAATAGCAGCAATTATGTAAATCTAAACAGACTCTACTACTAAGCATTAATCTATAGACACCGATCTTGGTAACAGGTGACGTTCGCCTATTGCCCATGATCAGGTTCAATCTACCGTGCTCCAGCTCCCTACTTTCCTTTAGGCCCTGCAAATCAGAACATATATGAAAACCACATCCTGTATCAAGGACCCAAGAATAGGAAGAAGGTGAGTTATTAGATATAGAATATGTACCTGCTTGTGATGGCTTCACTTTGCCATCCTTGATGTCTTGCAGATACGTGGGGCAGCTTCTCTTCCAGTGACCCTTTTGCTTGTAGTAAAAACAGTCAGCATCTTTGGGATTTGTAACGTGCAGAATGCCGGAAGACTTGGCTCTCGGGGCATTGCTAGATGACCCGACATGAGTCTTTTCCCTTTAGTTTTGCTTCGGAGGGCCCTTCCGTTTCTTTCCTTTGCCAGAGCCAATAGCCAGGACAGGCGGGTTGACAGGGAGCAAACCTTTTCCCTTCATTCCGTCTTCAGCAGTATGAAGCATGCAGTGTAACTCAGCTAGCGTTGCCTGGTTGTTGTTCAAATGATACGCCAGTGTGAACTGGTCATAAGAACTGGGCAAGGAGTTTAACACTATGTCAACAGCTAAATCCTCATGAACAAGCATTTCCAGCTTCATAAGCCTTTACACATAACCATGAATCCTTTGCACATGAGTGCAGATGGACTCTTCATCTTTAGGCTTGCCGATAGTAAAAGCTTTTACAACCTCATGCCTTTCGATGCGCTTTTGCTTACGGAACTTTTCCGTGAGCTCTTTGTGCATCTCGTAAGGCCAATAGTCCTCATAGATACGCTGCAGTTCAGGGTTCATGGTAGCGATCATGATGCAGGCCACTTTGGTCGCATCATCTGAGTGTTTGATCTACGCGGCGACTTCCTTGGGAGTAGCGGTATCTGGGCCAACCTCAACTAGCTCGGTTTCGAGAACATACTCTTTGTGTTCAAACCTAAGAGCCATTTTGATGTTACGGATCCAGTCATTGTAGTTAGTGCCGTCCAACGTCACTTTTGAACACAATGACAGAATCAAGGTGACATTACCGGGATTCGAGTGGGGAACAGATTGGTCAGAAGACATCTGAATAAAAAGAAGGTAGTTTTAATTAGATATTATTAATAATCCTTATATTCACCCAAGAATAAATATAAGGCTAGGATCCTACAATAACAATCTACAATATCGAAGAGGGATGCCGTAATCTTTATTGTAAATTTTATAAGGTAGGCGAATGACGATTCAGCCAATTCCACCGTGGAAAATAATCTTATTATAATAGAATTCCTAGTTTCATTGAGATTTACCGAACTGTTCGATAGCATGTTTTAATCTCGGGAATGCCCCGCTGTTTGTGACTGGGATACCGAGGATCACAAACCGGGTGTGAATAACCATGCAAATTGCTTGGTACTCTTGAAGTCAATTGTCATCTCTAATTAACGTGCCGGTTAACCACACACGCTCCGCTAATAATGACAAAATCAAGAAACCCATTGCAACTCTTTGCGGACCCCAGTTGGCATGCCAGTAAACCACACACGCTCCACCAACGTTCCACAAAGTGCAATGTGCAATTTCATGGATTAGCACCAATTCACATTTTTGAACCTAAAGTAACTAGATTGGGATTTGTTTAAAGTTCTAGTACTTTCAATTATAGCATTATACTTTTAAGAGGCTTAGCGGTTCTATCAAACCCGTTCGGCTAACGACACTCGACTGACCAGGAGAGCGGTGGGTAAGAGTAGATACCCATTAGACTACCATTTTATAGGCAGTCGCCTTATACCCTCTTTATAGGACAGTTTTGTGAATGAGGCCTACTAACGGTAAGACTAGCCATTTAATCTTATATATAAATATTAACTTTTAATTATAAATAAATAAGATATATTTTAATCTTATTAAAATATTTTAGAATTAATTATTTCTTAATTTTTCGCAAATTTTAAACTATTTTTTGAAAATTTAAATTAATTATTTAAGTTGAATTAATTGATCTTTTAATTAACAATTAATTAAACTAATTAAATCTAAGATAGATTTTATGAAATTAATCAAATTAATTTTTCTATCTAGGCCCCCACATGGTTCGAAAATTACAAGCCAACAAATAAGAGTTCTAGTTATTTTATTAATCCAATTAATCACCAAAATAACAATCTACTTATAAAAGGCAAGTAAATCAAGCAAATCAAGGAGGGGACCAAGTGGGTGGCGGCTAGGGTTAGGAAACCCTAGCCAAAATCTCGATCCAAGGCCTTGCCTTGGGGTGTTCATTGCAAAAACACCAAAGGCACAAACAATTCATGCAGTTTATATCATTCACAAGAAAACAAAGCCTATGCTCTGATACCACTGAAGGGTTTCTATGCAATCAATGAACAAATAAATTCCTATGGTTCACATGCACTTCCTAATATGATCTATGTTTTCTTCTATGAAGATAATAAACTAAAACCTAAAGGGAACAATTAATTTCTAAAGATCAAATAAGAATAACCAACCTTTCTTGATCTTGTTCTTGAAGATAGCAGCAAAGCAATCCTGCCTCAAATGCAAGTCACACCCAAAGCAATGTAGAAGACAGTTCAGCAGAGTAACAAAGAGAGAGATGGCATGAGATATGAGGTGCCCAGGGGGTTCCTTTTATAGCCTCCTAGGGTTACACCTGAAACCCTAAGGAGCCTCCAAATGGACAAGCCTTTTGACCACTTGGACCAAGCTTCCCAAAACCCTAATTAGGGTTTCGCCAAACCCTGGAGGAGCCTCCATGGTGGCGCCATTTTGGTCCCTGGTTTTTACCTTGCCTGTTATTCAACTATTGAATAAATACAAACCAGTCCCTGCACCTTTTATTAATTTATTTAATCACTAAATTAAATCCAATTAATTCTAGATTAAATCTCAACTAATTGATATAGTTTCTAATTAATATATTAACACTTAAATATATTAATAAACCATATGTTTATTTTCTATTGATTTATTAAACAATTAATAAATCAATCATTCTCTCTACTGAACTATACATCTATCCTCCAGCTATGAGGGCAACCCAAATGGACTTCGCTTCTATTAACAAGATAAATACAATTATAAGTCATGGCTTAGACACCTAATCCAATAGTTATGATTACATAAACCCTAGCTATGTATTTATACAATGCTATATTACGTATATTTGGAGTATCGCTACATTCCAGGGAACTCCGGCCCAACTATAAACATGATAAGTATGGTAACTAGATAAACTAAAAAAATAAGATAAACACTACAACACGCTTCAGCTGACAGACTTCAGATGAACCAATCAGTGGCAGCGTGTAATCCTCCCTTTGATAGCATCAGATTTAAATGTTGATGTTGCCGGATCAGCTGGTGCTGATACTAAACAGCCCAACAATCTCCCCCAATAAGATGATGTGAAAACTTTTTCAACTAAGAGAGGATTGGCTAAGAGATGCAATGTACTCAGCCTCGGAGAGAATCTCAGGCTTAATCTATTTGTACTCAGGAGCATGAAGTTGAGGCTCTCTTTTTCCAAGCTCATGAGAGATTAGCATATAGAACCCATCAGCTGGCTTGGCTTTAAAGCATTCAAGACGAAGATGGAAAAGATGTTCAGTAGAGAATTTCTTCAGATCAACAGTGCGCATGAAATACATCTTTCCATTTCCATCTTTATAGGTCATCCCATGGACTGGAGTCCTGACCAGGGTAAGGGCGGACCAGGGTAAGGGCTTCAACAGGAGCACCAAAGGGAGGAATTTTGTTGAAGTCCTTTGTCTCGTAGAGAGCCAGATGATGATTCAATTGAGTTTTCCTTCTTCTTTTTCTAGGACCAAAGGGACCACCTTTGACAGATCGAGCAGAGGCTGGAATTAAATCAAGACTATAAGCCTTATCTATCCATTTCTAAAGAGCAGCACGAAGCTCTTGAGAATACAGACCCTTATGCTTTTTTGTGACATGAAGCATCTCCTCCCATTCATTAAATCCATACTTCGCAACTTCATTTATGAATACTTGTCCAGGAGCAAGTACTTCTTTGTCTTTCCTTTGAAGATGCAGAAGTAGAATCTTTTCTCCCTTATTCTTGGAGTAGCCCACCTTGCCAGATCAATTCTTCGATTGGCACTTTCAAGTTTGCTGGCAATCTTCCTTTGTTCCAAAGTCATGGAGTCAAAACTACTCATAAGCTCTTGCTGCTAGCTCATCCATCCTTCTTCTTGAACCAACTGTTTAGAGACCTTAACATCCTTTGAACAGATGATCCGGTTTGTCATGACCAGATTGTGTTCAACAGCTAACTCTTCAACCTGATCAGGGGACATGCAACACTCTTTAGCCAGCTTGAGTACTTGAGAGGATGTCTTCTGACATTTTGATGTGTCAGGGACCGAGGAGGACTCAGCAGTGCATTTTCGTTTGAACACCAGAGGGACGTCATCATCAGACATGTCAGCTGAAAAGTGATCAGCACTTGGAATGGAGGCACCTTCTGGAGTACAGGAACTTGTGTTTTCAATAGGAAAAGGTTGTCCTGGATATAGCACAGTAATAGAAGCAACATGATAAGACATATCGAAAAACCCTTCTTCGTCATCAATGTCAGATGCGTGTGCTACCTCTGGCTCCCCCTCAGAGTTAGCCTCTTCCTCATCCCCAGTACTTCCTTCAGACTTTTGCTCCCCCTCAGTACGAGCAACAATTGAGAGCTAAAGCGGATTTGACATTGAGGGAACTCCTTGAGACACGATAGTTTCTGCATGCTCCCGCTCAGCATGTGTAACGCCCCAACTTTTACAAACCATTATCATTACATAAAAACATATTTTTAATCCATAGAAATGGGTTTTTAGCTCATGAACCCTAGAAATTGGGTTTTTGATCAAAGTGTTAATTTGATATAAAGCGTTGGTTAGAAAGAGTCATAAATGATGTATATGTATGAAGAAACCATTGGAAGTGGTTTCCTAAGAATTTCAATTAGTAAAATGGAAGTTTGACTAAAACTTGGAATTTGAAGGGTGGAATGGAATTGGTGATTCCATGAATGAAACCCATGGAAATGGTTAATAAAAATAAGGAATTGGTAATTAACAATGTATGTTTTGGATTGTAAAAACCTTAAATTAAATCATCAATTGGTTATATAAGTGTATGGAAAGAAAATGAACAAAACTAGACTTTAAAATTTGAGTTGATGTGCATATGAGCTTCCTTAGAGCTCTTGTACCATCCTATGGTATTAATCATTAAGTCATGGACTTAAAAGGACTTAATAGAAGTGAAAACATTCCCTTCACATAATAGATGGTCAATAGAACCTATGGTCAAAATTTGGTGAAGTTTGGAGTTAAAACGAGCCCGATACATGATTTTTAGTGAAAAATTGAAGAAAATGGGGTCTGCAGTGAGTTACACGACCCGTGTTGTTTTAGCACGACCCGTGTAACCTGGGAAAGAAGGTTTGGATATCTTGGAAGCCTTACATGACCCCGTATTACCTGTACACGACCCGTGTGACCCGAATTCATGCAATTCACTCTCTTTATGACCCGATTTGAGTAGTTTGACCCCTTAACCTTTGGTATATGTTTAATATAGTTTGAAAACATAAAAAAATAAGTACATTTAGGGGGCTTAAGTGGTCTTTACATGTTGATAAGACCTAAATGTTTTAATAAAATGTTAATGAACTCCTTAGGTAATTAAGGAGAAACGTTTATGGGATGGAAGGGGCAATTGAAGGGAGTAATCCTAGTTAGACTTCTCTAACTAGCCAAGGTGAGTACATGAGATAATTTTACCTATTTTTGGGTGCATGGCAAGTAAGTATTTTCAAGATTTCTTATAAAATTTCTATATGTGAAATTATATGCAAGAGTATTATTTCTAACTTGTTGTGAAAGTATAATGCTATATTTAAAGTCATGTTTTGAACTACAATTTAAATTAAGTGAAAGTATGTTGGTCTATGAACCAATTATGTGAAAGTATATATTGATTACAAGTTATATATGTTTTCAAGTATGAATGGCATATAGCCACAAGATATTTAAGAAGTATGTGTTGGTTACAAACTGTATATGTTTTCGAGTATGAATGGCATATAGCCATAAGATGTTGGAAAGTATGTTTTGACATAAAGCTTAGCATGTTATAAAAATATGTTTTAAACATATGATTATTATGTGATGAAAGCTATATTTGGCATCTAGCCATAAAGACATAAAATGATGTAGTTTGGCACCTAGCCACAAGTTATATGTATATGAGTAATGTTCAAGCAAGCAGCGAGTATTTTGTATGACTGGTAATTGTACCAAGCAGCTTTAGTAAGGGAACTATGTTCCAACCTACCCGGGTTAGGTAAGGGGTCTACTGGGGCAAAAGCCCCATCGCGAAGTAGATTGCCTCAGCACTTCTATGGTGAGGATTGATCCATTCTTTCTAGCTATAGAGACTTGGGGTATTACTTATGGTGATTAAAGCCCTAAGTATAAAAATCCAGCAAGCTTATAAAACCAGTCAAAGAAAGTAAGAAAGAAACTATTTTTTTTGAAAGGTATATTATGAAGTGAATTTGAAAAGTAAAGAGTTATAGTATGATACTACTATTAGTTTTGAAAGATGTTATTTTTGTAAAGTATGTCATGAAATGATTTTTGAGAAGTAAAGAGTTATAGTATGTTACTACTATGAAATTTGGGAAGATGTTTTATTTCATAAGTTTTATAAAAAGATTGGAAAAGAAGTTAAAAGTTTGAGTCTAAAACTCATGTAACTCACGAGACATTATTGTCTTACGTATTCTATGTTTTGCCATGTATTCCAGGTTAAAATGAATTGCTATAAACGGGATGAAGTTTGGCCGGAGTGGAGCTCGAGTTAGCTCTTATCTTGGACTCAAGGTTTAATCCTTTTCTTGCTTACTATGGTTAGATTTGGTATGGATTTGTAACACCCACAGTTTTAAACATGTAAATTATCGGTTTTGATAAACTGTATTTTTGTATTCATGAACTTTTATGAAAAACCATAGTATTTACAAACAGTAGAAATGGGGTGTCACAGCATGAGACAAGTTAATATCTCCACTGATCAAGGCAGAGATGATATCCCCTTTAGGAAGAAGATCTTGAGTATCTGGTGCGTTCTCCCCCTTTTTGGCATCATTAGAAGGAGGAGAAGAAGGAGGTGGTGGTGGTGGTGGTGGAGGAGGAGGAGGTGGTGGTGGTGGTGGTGGTGATGGTGGAGGTGGAGCGGATTTTGGAGGTATGTAATGATGATCTATACCATCGGGTCCCGGTGGAGGAGAGGGTGGTAAGTCAGCAGCAGTTGCATTTTCAGGCATGACGTTGACCACGGACCAGTAGAACAACTCCTTCGGATAAGCAACATCGGTTTCCAATTGCTGAAGTCGTGAGGACTGAGTTTGAGAGATCTCAATCAAAGTCTTGAGGGAAGCTTGAATGTCATCTAGCTGTGAGGAGCTAGATGAAGGAATAGGATCAGATGATGGTCCAGGGTCAGGGGAGGAGAAGTAGATGTGTTGGGACACAGGAGGGGCAGTAAATGCTGGTGGTTGTTCTTAGGTTTCAGGTTGAGTTTTTGGCCGGGTTAAGGTTCAGTAGATGCAAAGCGGATATGCCCAGTGCCTCTTACTGGAGAAGGGATCATATGAAGAACGTTCTGAGGACCATAGATGACATCCTTATATATAACCATAGCAACATCCTCAGATTCTGAGGAATAAGAAGAAGACTCAGACGAGGCATCAGTAGAAGACTCTGATGGAGTTTCCTCTGCTTCTGACGAACTTTCTCTTAAGGGAGAAGGGATGGGAGTATTTCTGGAAATGTGCATAGTAGACTTGTGAGAAGAGGTTACCGTTGAGAAGATCGAAGGGGCTTGATGTGATGAGGGAGGCTAAGACTCAGAGGCTGTGGAGTCTTCAGGATTAGCAAGAACCACCGTTTGAAGGACAGGATGAGTGGTCCTGAGAAAACATTCCCCCGGGAAGGGTGAATTTATCCACCTAGTCATGCATGTAGGCATGGGTGTATCCATGGCAGTTGGAGCAGAAGGACCAAAAATCTTGGGAGATAACGTTGGAAAGGTGCAGGCAACATCAGCAGCTGAGAAATATTCCATAGATTCAAAGCTCAGAGCCAGAGCCAAGAATCTTGGAAAGGTAATGTAGCTCGTACGAGATTTGCATGACACAATGGTTGCCAGCTGATCGAAGATGAGACGAGCATAATCAAAACTCTTGTTGAAGGCCATTCCATATAGAAGACGGAGTTCGTATGTGTTCAGTTGATCCAGACTACATTGTTTGTAGCCTAGACATCTCCCAATGACCCCGGTCACAAACTTCCACCGTGCAGGAAAACATTGACGGAGAATCGTTTTCTTTGCATCTCACTTCCCAGCAAGATTCGGGTCATAACCCAGTAAGTACACAACCGTTTTAGAGCTTTCTTCAGACGGAAGATCGGAGAACGGAGCAGAGAAGGGTAGACGAAGGCAACGTCTGAAAGTGTCGACGGTGAGAGAGACTTGTGCTTGACCATTGCCAATGGTACCAACAATGGAGTCTAAATTAGAGAAAAAGTTACAGGTGTACCAGAATTCAGGAACATGGAGGGCTTAAACACGTCTGACATTCCCGAAATTGCAAAATTGAGGGGATGCCCTTTCAAGAAGTCAACGAACTGCTCGAAATCCTGATCCTTGAACTTGGGTGGAATAGCGAAGATGGCCGCAACATTGGTGGAGAGCACGAGAACATTAGAGGCGGGACTAGCAGCAACCTTGGAGAGGCCAGTTGGAGGGACAAACTCGAACACACGAGACATTGTAGATGCAGCGAAAAAATTAGGGTTTAACTGGTCAGGGTGAGGATAAGAGGTGTTTGCGTGGGAAAGAGGGTTTAAGGTATTTTGAAAGGATATATCTCTGTGGGGAGTTATTTTAAGAGATGACGAGATGGAAGGCAAAAAGATCGGGAGGAGATCTTGTGATAATTGAGGAGCCGAAATATCAGGGACAGATGGCAATCATCAACGGTCAGGATCTGTGGCTGAGATAAGATAGATAAAGGTGGAAGCGTGAACGGTTAATCTCAGTGACAGATGACCAAAAGATCCCTTGGCTAAAAGGACCAGCCAGTGCTTCATATACTAAAGACTTTGCTTTGGCACATGGAGAGATCATATGCCTTGTAGGGCGTGCATACAGCAGCAGCTTCTAGGGACATGGTCTGGTAGAGAAACTTCATCAGAGAAATTTAAAGATTAACGGAAACCCTTTGTCTTTTCAGGACCAGACAATACAGTCATTAGTTGATACAATGATCAACTGATGAGGTGGGTCAGTGCTTAATGTCTCAACAGGACATAAGACTTGACATACGGCAGCATGTTTCCAGGGACAGGGTCTGGTTGAAACAAAAAGAAAAAATTCACTCAGGCCCAAAAGAGAATTTTATCTGAGGGAGAGGGCAATCTCTCATCAGTGGATAGACCATGCTGGAACACTGATGAGAGTGAGTGGCTCTATTACATCTCAGGGCCCATCTTGCCACTCAGAAACGAGACTTAGACACATACAGCAGCATGCTTCTAGGGACGTAGGTGTCAGAGTTGCAGACTAGATCAATGATCACCGTCAAATCAAAAAATATGTGACATGATCACCTTGAGAAGATTAAAAGGTGATTTGTCACATCAAGCATTTACTCCATGAGAAATGAATCGCCTCAAAAACGAAAGTTTCGAGATTGCTTCCAGAGTCTATAAAAGGAAACAAACATCAGAGTACCAAGACCACACAAAACAACTATAATATATACATAAAAAATACACTCGTGTACAGAGGATGGCTGAAAGTCTGTTCAAGCACTGGGACAAAATGGAGGTGAAGATGCTGGATGAAGGAGAGTTTCAAGGTGGAACATATGGAGGAGTGATAGTTGGAATTTGGATGCATAGGTATGAGGTTAAGTTGACAACTCTAACTGACAGTGCAACAGGGAGGCCAATGAGGGTTTCTTGTGGTTGGGGAGCGCTTCAGCCAGTACCACCGAAAGTGTTTGTTGAGTATAAGCCCTTTGACATGGTGGAGGTTTGGTACAGGAGAGGATGGTGGCCGGCGACTGTCTTGAGGGCAACGGACCAGAAGCAATGTGTGGTGAAGATCTTAGAGGAGGTTCAACTGTTTGTAGATGAGAGTGAGCTTAGAATTCATCAGCTGTACACGATGGGAAGTCCATCGTTATGGCAGTATTTCAAACGTTAGTAGAAGTTAGTAAAAAATGTAATGAAGAAATGTAAGATATTAAATTTTAATGAAATGAACCGTCGTTTTTATTTGTGATTTTTCAAAACTAAAGAGATACAAAAACAGAAAAAAATAATAAGAGAAAAATACACAATTTACAGAGAAATCATTCCCAATTCACCAATGAAGTACAACATCTTTTGTTCATCAAGAGGTTTGATGAATATGTCTGCCAGTTGTTGCTCAGTGGGAATGTACAGAAGCTCAATCTTTTCTTTCTGAATAATGTCCCTGATGAAATGGTATCTGACATCAATGTGTTTGGTCTTCGAGTGCTGGACAGGATTTTGAGAGATGAGAATAGCGCTTGTATTATCACAGCAGATAGGAGTCTTTGACAGAGTAAACCCGTAGTCCATCAGTTGATTCTGAATCCATAGCACTTGTGCACAACATCTACCAGCAGCTACATACTCAGCTTCAGCAGTTGAACATGCAACTGATGACTACTTCTTGCTCGACCAGCTGATTAGTCGATTTCCCAATAGTTGGCATCCTCCAGAGGTACTCTTACGATCAAGAGAGCAGCCTGCAAAATCAGAGTCTGTGAAACCAACTAAGTCAAAAGAAGACTCACATGGGTACCAGAGACCCAAGGACCGTGTGTGCTTGAGGTAATAAAAGATTCTCTTGACAGCATTGAGATGAGACTCTTTAGGCTTGGCTTGAAAGCGAGCACACATGCTGGTAGCAAAAACAATATCAGGACGACTGGCAGTGAGGTACAGAAGAGATCCAATCATGCCTCTGTAAGATGAGGCATTGACATCAACACCAGTGGGATGAAGAGATAATGACACTGAAGTACTCATAGGAGTTTTGGCAGGTTTGCATTCAGAGAATGAGAATTTCTTCAACATATCCTGAAGATATTTGCTCTAGCTGTTCAAGATTCCTTGAGAGGACTACTTGACTTGAAGACCCAAGAAGAAGGACAGCTCACCCATCATGCTCATTTCAAACTTTGATGACATTACAGCAACAAACTCTTCACTCAGTTTATCATTGGTTGAGCCAAAGATAATGTCATTGACATAGACCTGAGCAAGAATAATGTCATCACCTGATCTCTTGATGAAAAGAGTGTTGTCGATAGCTCCTCTGTGATACCCCTTCTCAAGAAGATATGATGCCAGAGTGTCACACCAGGCCCTGGAGCCTGTTTGAGCCCATAAACAGCTTTGTCTAATCGATACACATGGTCAGGCAAAGCATCATTGCTGAAGCCAAGAGGTTGTCTCAGATAGACTTCTTGAGGGAGATCACCATGCAGAAAAGTAGTCTTCACGTCCATTGTTAGTTCTATATGCCCAAGGATGATCATAAAATGATATTACTAATAATACATGATCCTATAGGGTCACACCAACAACAAGTTTGACACCAATTGATCATTTAGAACGTTAAATTTGATTTAACATCAAATGATACTAAACTTGCAATTTAATCTTGTAGGTTATTATTATTTGAGGTAAATAATACTAACTACAAAATTAAAGGTTGATTAGTAATTCATATGTGATGAATTAATTAAGTAACAATTAAATTGTTTAAATTGTTAAACGATTTAATTGATTTATAAGTAAGCCTTTTATTTAATTTAATTAGTAAATTAAATAATATATATATATATATATATATATATATATATATATTGTTATATATATATATATATATATGTATATATATATATAATTATACAATTAAGATTGTATATTTAGATGGTTTATTTATATATTTGATTATGGGATAAATGTTATTCCATTAAAGAAATGAGAAGATGTATTATTTATAAGCTTATAATTATCTAAGTTTTATAAATAATAACAACCCACTAGCACTTCATTAGTCATCATATAACTAGCCATATTGGAAGGAAAAGAATGCATTAAGAACTTAAAAGAAAAGGGAGATGCCTTGTGTCTTCTAGCTTTTGATTATAGAAATCAAATGGATCTTTCTTTTAAGCTAGTTGCATGTGCTTTTCTTTTCTCTTGGTGGGTTATATGGTGAACGATTTTGATGTGTTTTGTATATCATTCTTGCTTCAAAAATCAGCCAAAGAAACTCTCTAAAAGCTCTCTTGATAGTTAGCAAAAATTGGTTTTTGGTTTCACAAGAAAAGGAGTTCTAACTTGCAAGTTGTGGAACTAGCATTCAAGGGTGTTCAAGCTTGTGGTGGATCAACTATAGAGGGATTCTAATTTGATTCCTAGCTATCAAAATCATCCAAACCAAACCCAAGAACAAAGGTTATGATCTTGAACTTAAACTATGTTTGTTCTTCATCTTATCTCTACATGCATGTAGCATGATCCTCTTGAAAATAGAATTTGTGTTCATGATTTTATGCTTCCGTTGCAAACTCTTGTTTTTGAAACTAACTACATGAACCTTGATTTCCAACAATTGGTATCAGAGACATGGCTATATTGCATGTTTAGATAATAAGTTTATTTGGATAAACTTGGTTTTTGGAAGCCATGAATGTTCATCTTCTTAAATGAAAGTTTCATGCATGGCTTCTTTGGCAACATGCAAGTATATTATCTATGATTTTATGTAACCAACTATAGTTTATGTATGCATGCATTTGGTTACATAGATTTTTCCTTAGAAAAACAAAGTGTTGATTTTCTTATGATTTTATGTGATAAAATGGTGCATAAACAAGCCAAGGACCATATGATGCATGTTTTGTGTTTGTATTCAATTTGGTTGTAATCTATTCTTTTATTCAAATGGTTTGTAATAATAATTAGTTATTTACTTCTTTTATTCATTTTGTAATTGTTAGAATAGTTGTATTTTATTTCATTCACAAAATGTAACAAGAGAAGGAAGTAAGAAAAGATTGCACCCAACAGCAGCACTTTCTGAAGAGCTGCTGTCCAGATTTGAAAAATGTTTTGGAAGTGTTTTATAAATTCATATCTTGGTTATTTGGTGATATACTTGTTGGTAACTTTAATATCTAGTATATACATTAAGTTTCAACAAGTATTAGCATCAATATAGCCAAGAAAGAATTGAAAAATGCTACAAAAAACACAAAATTTCTTCCTGCTGCCCTTGATCCTGTCGCAAGTTTTGAGGGGCCAAAGAAAAATCCGTAACTCACTCCACGATGTCAAGAAATGGTGGTTCAAGTGTCATTTGGTGATATAAGAAGCTTGGCAAAATTGTAGCCAAATCGAAGATCATTTGGTTGAGTTTTTGTCACCCTTTTGTCCCTAGGTTTGGACTTGATATTTCATGTGTGGCTCACATGAAATATCAAACTAGTTGGCTTGTGTTTATGCACCCATGCATGCTTGTGATGTTTGAATGTTTTATTATGTTATGTTGTGGATGAAAATAAGATTTTGCATGCTAGACAACCTAGATAATTAAACATAATCATCAAGGAGTTTGTATTTTCAAAAGTTGACATTTAAAACATAAGATGTGATAAAATTGGTTTTATTAAAATGGTTTTTTTTATAAAACCTATTAAGTCAAGTTTTGAAAATGATTGAAACAAGTAATAAAATGGAGATTTTATGAACTCTTACAAACTCCAACCCTAAGTAATAATGGTAATTATTTAGGAATATAAATTGGTTCTAATATATGTGATCAAACTCAAACTTAATATTGGATATTAATTATAATCTTGACCACAAACAAAGAATCAATAAAATGGAGATTTTATGATTTAGGAACCAATTAACAAAATAAGATTTAATGGTACCATGTTCATTGGATGCATGCAATCTACATGATACCATATGTTTTTCAAAATTAGAATTGTAAAACATTCAAATCCCTTATGAAATACGAATCTATGCCGTCCTTCTTAAAGACACTCATGTATCACTTGTATTTCCTTGTGGGATAAAGGATACCTAACCACTTGGAGTCTTCTTGTGATACAAGAAGTAGTTTTGCAATATTGATGGGATAAAGGACACCTAACCATTAATAGTTGTCAAAATTACACGTCCGTTTAAGAAGGGTGATTCGTTTGGAAATCTCTTGTGATAAAGGTCACCTAAGCATTTGAAATCCAAGGCATAGATGGGATCAAACATGCCAAACTTATAAATGTTATAATGGGATCCCATAACTCTAGAAATTATATTTGGATATAATTGGTAAACCGTTACCTACCTTGTTGATTCGAATAGGCGGGATAAAGGATACCTAACCACTTATTCGTGATGCAACTTGGATTCTAGACCTTAATTAATTAAATTTTATGAAACAAGAAAGGGTATTAATTATTAAGGACTTAATATCATAATTTACTAAATAGAACCTTGTTAAAATTTTGTAGATGGCACCAAACAACACACACTCGGCTCCTAACAAAACCTCACTACGGTCTCTCCTTGAAGGAGAAAAACTTAACCATACCAACTTCTTGGATTGGCACCGTAGTGTGAGAATTGTTCTCAAACAAGAAAAGAAAGAATATGTTCTCAATGAACCACTTCCAAAAGAGCCCCCTGCCATTCCTAAGCCCGCACACGATGCATGGCTTAAAAAGATGGATGATTCCATCGATGCATCATGCCTCATGTTGGCAACAATGATTCCCGACCTTCAGAAGGATTTGGAGAATCATTCAGCCTATGACATCATTCATCAACTAAAGGAAATGTTCCAACAACTTGCAAGAACGGAAAGGTTCGAAACTGTTCGGGCTTTCCATGCTTGCAAGATGGAGGATGGGCAGTCGGTAAGCTCTTATGTGCTCAAAATGAAGAGTCACATTGATCATTTGGCACGTCTTGGAGTTGTGATGCCCGATGAGCTAGCAACGGATATGATCCTTAACTCCTTGACAAAGTCCTTTGATCCTTTTGTCATGAATTTTAACATGAATGGTTTAAACAAGACTATCCCGGAATTACATGGGATGCTAATTACCGGGGAAAAGAATCTGCCTAAGAAAACCACTCAAGTTCTCATGATCAAGGAAGGTGGAACAAAGAGAACTAGACCAGAACACCCCACCAACTCCAAGGGCAAGGGGAAAGCAAAAGCTTTCAAAGGTAAGGGCAAGAAAGTTGTCCAACCTTCCCATCCGCCCAAGAAGAAGGCAAAGGTTGCCAAAGAAGACACATGCTTTGAATGTGGCAAAGCTGGGCATTGGAAGAGAAATTGCCCTACGTATCTTGCGGAGTTGAAGAAGAAGAAGGCCGGTGAAGGCACTTCAGGTATCTATGTGATAGATCTAGAACTTTATAATTTATCTCCTAACACATGGGTATTTGATACTGGTTGTGGAACTCACATATGTAATATGTTGCAGGGGTTCAAAAGGAGTAGGCGACTGAAGGCAAATGAGGTAGTACTTCGGGTTGGAAACAATGCAAGGGTTGCGGTGGATTCAATTGGAAGTTTTAATTTATTACTACCTAATAGCTTGTGTGTAACATTGTTGAATGTTTACTATGTTCCTAGCTTGACTAGGAATATTATTTCGGTTGCTAAATTAAGACAATGTGGATTTGATCTTTCCTTTAATAATGATGATATTTGTGTTTACAAAAATAATGTATTCTATTTTGAGGCTAAGCCTTTAAATGGAATTTATGAAGTAAACCTTGATGAAAAGACTAACAATGGCTCTTTATACCACACTTTCACCAAGAAACCCAAATTTGATTTGAGTCAAACCTATCTATGGCATTGTCGCCTTGGGCATATAAACAAAAATCGCATATCCCAACTTCAAAAGAGTGGAGTTTTGAAGGCAAATGAGAATGACTCATTTGATATATGTGAATCTTGTTTACATGGCAAGATGACTAAAGCTCCTTTCTCTGGAACCAATGAGAGAGCAAAGGACTTGTTAGGAATCATACATACGGATGTATGTGGCCCTTTCAAGCCAATGACTAGATATGGTGAAAGATATTTCATCACCTTCACTGACGACTTTAGTCGTTTTGGATATGTTTATTTAATTAAACATAAACATGAGGCGTTTGAAATGTTCAAAACGTTTCAAAGTGAAGTGGAAAATAAACTCAACAAAACAATTAAAGTTCTTCGTTCTGATAGAGGAGGTGAGTACTTAAGTACAAACTTTATGGATCATCTTAAGACTTGTGGAATTGTTTCACAACTTACTCCACCTGGAACACCACAACATAATGGTGTGTCAGAGAGGCGGAACCGAACACTATTGGATATGGTTCGATCCATGATGAGTAAAAGTACTCTACCTTTATCATTTTGGGGTTATGCTATACAAACAGCTGCTCGTCTCCTAAACATGGCACCTACTAAGAAGGTAGATAAAACGCCTTATGAGATATGGCATGGAAGGGTTCCATCTTTATCCTATCTAAAGGTATGGGGTTGTGAAGCTTATGTTAGACAAGAAGCTTCAAACAAATTAGAACCCCGTTCAACTAAATGTATCTTTGTAGGGTATCCGAAAGATTGTCTTGGATACTATTTCTACAATCCCATCGAGAATAAGATATTTATTTCTCGAAAAGCTGAATTCCTAGAAAACAAGTTTCTGACGAAAGAGGCTAGTGGGAGGTTTGTGGAACTTGAGGAACTTCAGGAACCACAACCTGATACACAAGAAGTTGAATCTAGCATTCAACAAGAAATTGTTGAACCTGAACAAACGGTTGATCAGGAACAAATTGTAATACAAGGTGTTCGCAAATCTGGTAGGGTTCGAATTGAACCAGAAAGGTATGGTTACCTTTTGATGGAAGAGGAATGTTATACGATAGATTCTGATGAACCCGTCAACTATCAGAGTGCAATATCAGATCCTGAATCTGATAAATGGCTTGAGGCCATGAACACTGAGATGCAATCCATGCACGATAATCAAGTTTGGAACTTGGTTAATCTTCCCACCAATTGTAAGACTGTTGGGAACAAATGGGTTTTTAAGAAGAAAATCGACGTGGATGGAAATGTTCACACTTTTAAGGCTAGACTTGTCGCTAAAGGATACTCACAGACTCATGGTATTGACTATGATGAGACCTTTTCTCCAGTGGCAATGATCAAGTCGATTAGGATACTTTTTGCCATAGCCGCATACTATGATTATGAGATATGGCAAATGGATGTCAAGACCGCTTTCCTTAATGGATACTTATTGGAAGATGTCTATATGGAACAACCTGAAGGTTTTGTCGATCCCAAGCATCCAAACAAAGTGTGCAAGCTTAAAAGACCTATCTATGGATTAAAGCAAGCGTCTCGAACATGGAACATCCGTTTTGATGAAAAGATTACGAGTTTTGGATTCATCAAAAATGAGGATGACTCCTGTGTTTACAAGAAAGCTAGTGGGAGCATTGTCATAATCCTAGTATTGTATGTAGATGACATACTTTTATTTGGAAATGACATCCCAACCTTAAAAGGTGTCAAAGCGTTCCTTGAGAGTTGTTTCTCAATGAAGGATCTAGGGGAAGCTGCTTATGTATTAGGCATAAAGATCTATAGAGATAGATCTAAGAGACTTATTGGTCTTAGCCAAAGTGTATATATTGATAAAATCTTGAAAAGGTTCAAGATGCAAGACTCCAAAAGAGGATTCTTGCCAATGCCTCATGGCACCATCCTAAGCAAGTCTCAGCGCCCAAACTCTAGGACTGAACTTGAAAGGATGAAACATGTTCCATATGCTTCGGCAATTGGGTCCATCATGTATGCCATGTTATGCACTAGGCCCGACGTCTCATGTGCCTTAAGTATGACTAGTAGGTATCAACAGAACCCAGGTGAAGCCCACTGGACTGCTGTAAAGAACATTCTTAAGTACTTGAGAAGAACTAAAGATATGTTCTTAGTTTACGGCGGTTTGGAAGAAAGCTTAAAGGTAAAGAGTTACACTGACGCAAGCTTCCAAACAGATAGGGATGATTCGAAATCTCAATCTGGGTATGTCTTTATTTTAAATGGAGGAGCCGTGTCTTGGAAGAGTTCCAAACAAGAAGTGATTGCACAATCCACTACAGAATCAGAGTATGTTGCTGCTTCGGAAGCTGCTCAAGAAGCTGTATGGATGAGAAAGTTCATAGAAGATCTAGGGGTTGTTCCTTCCATTCGGGACCCTATAGAAATCTTCTGTGACAATCTAGGTGCTATAGCTCAAGCAAAGGAACCTAGATTGCATCAAAAGACCAAACACATTCACCGAAGGTATAACTACATTAGACATGAAGTTAAGAATGGTGAAATAAGTATTCACAAGGTTCATACAGATCAAAATTTGGCAGACCCATTCACGAAACCTTTACCCCAAACTAAGCATGAAAGTCATGCTAAGGGTATAGGACTCCGTTTTTCTAATGAATGGATTTGATTTGTGTTTAATGTTTTATGAATATGAACTTATGTAAACGACAAGAATTATGTAATATATGTGACGTGATGTTTCATTCATAATTATTGTGTTTTATTAGCATGTTTAATCCTTGAATAAATTAGTTATTCTAAAATGTCCATAGTCGATCATAGTTGTGGGAGCAATTATGAAGTAAGACTAATATGAATTGGATTGGTTGACTTTTATGGGTAAAAGTAGCAAAAGGTTGCAACCAAATTCATAGGTACTTGTCAGTGAACAAGTATTGGACTTGACCCGTTTCAAGATCACTCCATGGATCATCATCATAAGTGATTCTTGAATAAAGGTATTATCATTGTATCCTTTGACCTGAGATACATATTTGGGACTCAAGTGTAGAGTGTACTATGCTTTGATATACTGTTGTTCTTGAAATACAAACAACCATAAAGGCCATACTCATGCATAGTACTAACTATATGAGGGGCGTATGTAGTCAAGACGGGATTTGTTCCTCTTATGTGTTGAGAGTTAGACATCTAAGGCGCCTGTTTGAAAGTTGAACATAAAATGAGAATGATTAAGATCCATGTCTCATGTTCAACATGATGTCTGTGACAAAGGGATAATTGATAGATAACCTTATACATCAATTAGAGCCTCGTGTTTTCTGAAGAATTGAATGTTGTTGAATGGCACAATGTCATGTGTTATTGGGGGCAGTGAAATGTTGCTAGACGTTTACCACTGTCGATATCATTCTATGATGCAACCTTGTGCAAGTGGGAGATTGTTAGTTCTATATGCCCAAGGATGATCATAAAATGATATTACTAATAATACATGATCCTATAGGGTCACACCAACAACAAGTTTGACACCAATTGATCATTTAGAACGTTAAATTTGATTTAACATCAAATGATACTAAACTTGCAATTTAATCTTGTAGGTTATTATTATTTGAGGTAAATAATAATAACTACAAAATTAAAGGTTGATTAGTAATTCATATGTGATGAATTAATTAAGTAACAATTAATTTGTTTAAATTGTTAAACGATATAATTGATTTATAAGTAAGCCTTTTATTTAATTTAATTAGTAAATTAAATAATATATATATATATATATATATATATATATATATATATTGTTATATATATATATATATATATATATATATATATAATTATACAATTAAGATTGTATATTTAGATGGTTTATTTATATATTTGATTATGGGATAAATGTTATTCCATTAAAGAAATGAGAAGATGTATTATTTATAAGCTTATAATTATCTAAGTTTTATAAATAATAACAACCCACTAGCACTTCATTAGTCATCATATAACTAGCCATATTGGAAGGAAAAGAATGCATTAAGAACTTAAAAGAAAAGGGAGATGCCTTGTGTCTTCTAGCTTTTGATTATAGAAATCAAATGGATCTTTCTTTTAAGCTAGTTGCATGTGCTTTTCTTTTCTCTTGGTGGGTTATATGGTGAACGATTTTGATGTGTTTTGTATATCATTCTTGCTTCAAAAATCAGCCAAAGAAACTCTCTAAAAGCTCTCTTGATAGTTAGCAAAAATTGGTTTTTGGTTTCACAAGAAAAGGAGTTCTAACTTGCAAGTTGTGGAACTAGCATTCAAGGGTGTTCAAGCTTGTGGTGGATCAACTATAGAGGGATTCTAATTTGATTCCTAGCTATCAAAATCATCCAAACCAAACCCAAGAACAAAGGTTATGATCTTGAACTTAAACTATGTTTGTTCTTCATCTTATCTCTACATGCATGTAGCATGATCCTCTTGAAAATGGAATTTGTGTTCATGATTTTATGCTTCCGTTGCAAACTCTTGTTTTTGAAACTAACTACATGAACCTTGATTTCCAACATCCATCTGAAACACTTTGAAGTTCATGAAAGAGGCAAAGGCAAGGAACAGTCTAATAGCTTCCAAACGAGCAACATGAGCAAAAGTCTCATCATAGTCCAGCCCTTCCATCTAAGTGAATCCTTGAGGCAAAGGCAAGGAACAGTTTGACTTTCCTTGAGGACGTGGAACCAGAGTCCAAACTTTGTGTCTCTCGAATTCATGGAGTTCATTCTACATAGCCTTAATCCAGTCAGCATCAAGAAGTGCATCATCCAGTTTCTTGGGTTCAATCAGTGAAACAAAATTCACATAGAGGAAGAAGTAGCTAGTGACTTGTCTTCGAGTTCGAACTCCTGATGTAACGTCTCCAATAATCTGAGTGATAGGATGATCTCTAACAGTTGGAAGAGGTTGTGAATGAGAGCCTTGTTCGCTTTCAGCATTATTTGTAGGCACAATGTCATCAAAGGAAGCTTCAGGAGACATAGGAGATTCGGGAGAGATATCGTCAGGTGCATGAATCTCATGAGAAGGCATATCATCAGCAGGAGAATATGTAGCAAGATCATCAACAAAAGGCAAGTCAGAGGTAACAGGGCTATGATCAGGTGGAGCTGAGGAGATGGGATTGAGAAGTTCCTCAAGGACTGTAATGCTCATGTGACTCGTGCTGATGTGGAAAGGTTGATTCATCGAACCGCACATGGATAGACTCGATCACCTTTCTTTTGTTCACATTGAAGATCCGAAAAGCTTTGGAAATAGCAGAGTATCCCAAGAAGATGCCATCATCAGACTTTGCTTCAAACTTTGAATGCTGGGCCCCCTATTTCAAAATAAAACATGCACAACCAAAAGCGTGAAAGTAAGAGATATCAGCGGATCGACCTTTCAGTACTTCATAGGCTGTTTTCCATGTCTTTTGACAATGATAGATCGATTTTGAGTATAGCAAGCAGTGTTAACAGCTTCAGCCCAGAAGGACAGAGAAAGACCAGCATCAACCACCATTGTTCTGCCAGCTTCAATCAAGGTCCAATTTCTTCGTTCAGCAACACCGTTTTGCTCTAGTGTTCTCACAGCAGAGAAGTTTTGGAGGATTCCCATTTCTTCACAAAAGGCTTCTAGAGTCTGATTGCGAAACTCAGTACCATGATCACTTCTCAGTTGCTTCACTTTAAGATTGAAGAGAACCTCTGATTGCTTAATCAATGAGATGATTTCAGCAGCAACATCACTTTTACTTCTTAGAAACATGACCCAGGTGTAGCGAGAGAATTCGTCCACAATCACCAGTGAATACTTTTTGCCAGCAAGTGAAGCCACATGAACAGGTCCAAAAAGGTCCATATGCATTAAGCTGAAAGGAGACACAATAGAGGAACACTGTTTAGATTTGAATGAAGCTTTGACTTGTTTACCTTTTTCACAGGCTGGGCACACTTTGTCTTTGACAAAGTTCATCTTTGGAAGACCCCGAACCAGCTGGTTCTTTGAGATCTTTGATATATTCTTGAAATTCAGATGAGACAAGCGCTTGTGCCATAGCCAGTTGATATGTGATTGTGCTCGTGAGAAGAAACATCTGTTCAGGGTTTGATCAGCTGAGAACATGTCCCGATGTAGATATCATCAGACCGCTTGGTAAAGAGAACAACTTCTTTAGCAGCATTGACAATGTTTCCTTCTTTTTTGTTAAAGCAGACTTCGTAATCAGCATCACACAGTTGACTGATAGAAATGATATTGTGCTTTAGACCTTTAACATATGAACATTAGAAAATTGTACAGATTTACAACAAATGGTGCCATAGTGCTTGGTTTGACCCTGACTATTATCACCATATGTAACCACTGGGTCATTTTTCTTAACAAAATCTTCTAACAAGAACTTGTATCCAGTCATATGACGAGAGCATCCACTGTCAAGATACCAAATATTTTCATGGCCGTGCAGTTACTAAAGCACATGTGAGAACCTCAGTGAACCCTTTTGGAAATGGGTTTGAAACAAGAAAAGATATTGTAGCATTCAGATGGAAGACAATTTAAAGAGTTTTCTTTTTTAGTCCATTTATCACAACGAATAGCTATATTTTCTTTTCTATCTGATCTTGACTCAAAATTGCACTGATCAGCCATGTGAGATGAATCACCACATCTATAGCAGGTTCTGATGGGTTTAGATTTCTTTGTTTTTGAAAATTTGAATTTATTTACTGCTTTTGAGAAGGTGAATTTCTTTTTAAGATCATCAAAGGCATTGGCAGATTTGAGATGCTCAGGAGCTTCACACACTACAAGAAAAAGTCTGAATAGCTACGAAAAGTTACTATGGAATCAAAATCTGTAGCTATTTGGCTATGGAATATGCTACGAAATAGCTGGGTATAGCAATTTTGCTACAAAAATTGCTATGAAATTGTATTCCGTAGTTAAATTGTGAATAGCTACGAAACGTTTCTACGGAATAAAAATTTGTAGCTATTTGGCTACGGAATATGCTAGGAAATGACTGGGCATAGCAAACTTGCTACAAAAACTGCTATGAAATTGTATTCCGTAGCTAAATTGTGGATGGCTACGGAAATTTGCTATAAAAATAAAGTTTGTAGTTAGTTTGATATGGAATTTGCTACACAATCACAATGCGTAGCTATTTTGCAATGAAATTTACTACAAACCAATATTTGTAGCAATTCTGCTACAAAAGCTGCTTTGGAATCAATCTTCCTAGCTATTTTGCTACAGAATTTGCTAAGGATCAACACCCGTAGTTAATTTGCTACAAAATTTGCTATAGAACTGAAATCCGTATGTAATTTGCTACAGAATATGCTACAATATCAAAATCTATAGTTATTTTTGCTACAAACAGTTGCTACAACATATAAAATCCGTGGCTAGTTTGCTACAACTCGTTAAACGATCCTAAAACACCGACTAGTTAGTTTAAATGTATATTTACGTTTACTAAAATGTTAATACTCATATCATAAGAATTATTTGCTTTTTAGTCAACTCAATAATTTTATTAAATAGAATAATATTATTATTTAATAGAATTTTATTAAATAGTATAGGATTATTAAACTTAACCTATACATAAAAACGTGTTGTATTTAATTAGAAAAGAAATAGGGAAAGGTGTTGTATTTAATTAGAAAAGAATTGGGGAAAAGTTCGTTTACGTTCGTTGCCTCTCGTCTCTACCACAGATCCGATATCGCATCCCACACCCCCTGAACGCTGCATTCCGGCCACCCTCCTCTCCGGCGATCGCTGTTCACCGTCTGTCTCCGGCGATTGCTGCGCCTTCGGTCTCCTGCGGCTTCATATTCATCCTTTGCAGATCAATCGGTAAGCTTCTCCAAGCATCTCGAATCTTTTTCTACATCTCTATCGCTGTTTGTCTCATGTAACTTAAATTTTACATCTGCATTGATGGTTTATTGGCAAAGAAAGTTTTGCTTGAATGGTTGATGAACACTTGTCGTCCCTAGGAATTGGATACTGTCTTGTCTTGCTTATTTAATTTTTGGCACCACTCTGTACTTCCATTTAGTAGCAAGTGAGTGGCGTTTCTTTTACAATACTGGTGGCTACCACTTGAGCAATTAAGGGTAAATGTTCCTGGTGCAAAAGTATCATACTATGCGACCCAACTATTCGATAATATGTCTCACTGAAGTTGGATTTTTTGGAATACTGTTGAGCCAGCAACACATATATATTTGTGGTATTTCTTATTTGCCAAACGTGATTTGTAACCTGAGTTGATGTAAGTGATTGGGACTAAACAAAAACTTTATTATATTATAAAATTACAGTGGGCTCGATTTTCAAAACTAAAATACCAATGAAATCCTTAATTCACGACATTCCATTACTATGTTGGTTTTCTTGAGAAAGTTCAATGTTTTTTTAATCACATACGCAGATATTGGAAATGGACAATACAAATAGGGACTGGATGTATGAAAGACTAGATGAGGACGGATACGTTACTACGGATGGGCTACAAACCTTCTCCATAGCTAAATAGCGACGGTTCTGCTACAAAAGTCGTTCGTAGTTAATTCGCTATGGACTTAGTACGTAACGAAATTCATAGCGCATTTGCTACGGACGCCGTAGTTAAGTTTTAGCTACGAAGAAATCTGCTACAGAATCGATCCGTTGCTATATCCGTAGCTATTCATGTTTAGCTACGGAATTTCGTTGTTTAGTGACGAAATTTTTCCGTAGCTATTTCGGTTTTTTCTTGTAGTGACATGAAATATTCGTAACAGTATGAAATTCACCATCAGAGATTGGAAATTTGATGAGATTTTCAGTACTAACACAAACATTTTCCTGTTCAGTTCCTTTTATGGAAGGATCAATAGCACTAATTTTGGTTTGAATGTTGATGTTTCCTTCCTTGTTAACATAACAATGTTTTTCAATGAGCTTAGTTTCTTTTTGAAATCCTGAGGGGACAAATTTGTTTGTAAAATCCTCAATCAATTCTTCTTTTGAAGGAAAAGCAGGTTCAGATTCAACCTTTTCGAAAATCTTGACAGCGTATTCAAAATCTCCACCAAGAATTTTGGTGTCCTGAAAAAATATCTGATTATTTATGAGTTTGGAGACTTTCTTGTGAGAAAGAGTCCAGTTTTTGATGATCAGTTGAATATTTTTAGTTACAGTTTCAGCAGCTTGTTTTTCCTCAAAAAGCTGTTTGTTAGACAAGATAAGGTCACGACATTCAAATTTTAACTTATAGTAGTCAAGATCTTTGTTTTTTATTTGATTTTTCAGTTTTTCATTTTCAAGAGTTAGATGGTGTCTGTTAATGTTAGACTTTTCAATACAAACACACAAATACTCAAAAGCTTTATTTTTTCCATTCAAAGATAAATTGACAAAGTCTTTGACCTGATACAAAGTGGAAGAGTCATAATATTTTGCAGCATTAGCATCACAGCGCTGGTGCTGATGCTTGACTCTTCAGCAGATCCACTGGTAACAGCCATCAAGCACATGTTCTGATTCTCATCATCAGAGGAATCATCTTCTTCTTCCCACTTCTCTTTCTCCTCTTCAGCAATCAACACTTTGGAGCCTAGATTTTGCCTTTTAAGAGAGGACACAAGTCTTTTGTACTTGACTTCATAAGACTCATCCTTTGAGTCGCCTTTCTTCACATTGAAGTCCTTGGTGAAGTACTCAGTACTTCCACAGTTGAAGCACATGCCATCGTTCTTCTTGTCAGCAGTGGGTTTAGGACTGTCACTGATTGACTTCCTGAAGTTCGAGAAATTTGGCTTAAACCCACCAGAGGAACGTTGATGCCCATTTATCCTACTTTCCTTGTACTGATTGAATTGTTTGACAATCAGTGCTGCTTGAGATGCAAGGTCTAACATATGCTTGAGTTCTTCATCTTCAGCATCTGATTGTTAAGTAGCAGCAGTCTCAGACTCAGTGTCCTCCTGGTTCTTTGAAAATAAGGCAGCAGACCTTTCACGTTGAATATCTCTTATAATTTCTTTCCTCTGAGCCTTAATCTCCTCATGACTGCGGAGATTTCCAAACAAGCTCTGAAGATACATGGTGCGAATCTTCTGACTATTCTTGAGAACATCGACATGATGCTCCCCTTTGTCGTCCTGGGAGTCAAGAAACTTGAGAATAAGGACAAAGTCAAGCTTGACAATGTTGAACCTTCTTATGTCGTTTACTAGGCAGTTGAAGCGATTGAAGGTCTGAGTGACAGTTTCATTCTTGTAGGCGTAGAAGAGTTCGTACCTTCAGTGGAGGGTGTTCTCCTGAGCAGCTCTCACTTCAACAGTGCCTTCGAAGGCGAAAGTGAGAGTTCTTAACATCTCCTTAGCAGATATGCAGTTTTGAACCAGATGGTAAATCTCATATGGAAGAGAATTACCAATAGCAGCTCTAGCTCGAGTGTCAAGGTTGACAAGTCTCTTGTCATCCTCAGTGAATTAGTGAATGGGTGTGGCCTTTTTCTCACCAGGAACACCATCCTTGGTAACAGTGAAGTGAGGAACATAAGGGCCGTTTTTGAGATTATCCGGCATGTGATAATCCATGGTTTCAAGAACCATTAGGGCTTTGCTCTTCCACATGCCAAAATTATTGACATCGAAGGGAGGGATTTTGTTGCTAGAAGTGGAGGAGAAAGAGGAAGACATTCTTGAATGATTCAGAAACCTGCTCTGATACCAGTTGTTGGTTTACAAGGATCGATCAAACAAGAATAAGAACAAGAACAAGAAGGTTTTTCACACAGAAAACGTGTTGATCTCACACAGAGATCCTTTTGATTGATTAACCAAGTAACGATTACATAAACCCTAGCTATGTATTTATACAATGCTATACTACGTATATTTGGAGTATCCCTACATTCCAGCGAACTCCCAACTATAAGCATGATAAGTATGGTAACTAGATAAACGACAAAAATAAGATAAACACTACAACACGCTTCAGCTGACAGACTTCAGACGAACCAATCAGTGGCAGCGTGTAATCCTCCCTTTGACAGCATCAGATTCAAATGTTATTGTTTCCGGATCAGCTGGTGCTGATACTGAACAGCCCAACACTACCCATGGTGACGAGCTAGGTCGTATGAATGCCTTATCGAGTAGCTCCTGTAATTGGGACATCATTTCCTTCATTTCTGAAGGTGCTAATCGATATGGGGCTCTTGCAACTGGCGCTACACCAGGGACAAGATCAATACGAAATTCTACCTAATGATAAGGTAGGAATGGCAATGGGACGAGTTTGGGACGGGTATTGGTGATCCCAGTCCCATACCCTATTATAAAACCGCATCTCAAACCCGGTTGTGTCCCATCGGGTACCCGGTTAGTGAATAACCATCGAGTTCGTGGTTATACCAACGGGTATCTGGTATCCCAATCTATGTTAATAATAGGTTAAAATTTACCCATTGCAATCTCCATTATAAAACCCGATCACAATCTCATCCAAATAATTATTTGAATTTTTTTAATAATTCCAATTTCTAAGAATGCCAACAAGTTTAATATCTATGAAATGTGCATTTTAATATTAACATCAATAAAGTCTTAATATTTCAAATTTAGTGACAACTTAATTGAAATCATAACACTAATTACAAAAACAATATCATAAATTGTTGATGAGTACGTTGAAGGATGGGATACGGAAATTGGTAAATAGTAATCACATAATAATAAATCGTATATAATATCAATCTATGGATTTGCAATCTCATATATAAATAATAAAATTATAAGTATATAAAAATATATGTTTCGGGGTCGGGTATATGGGATCGGGTAATCGGGCGGGTATCACCTCAATACCAAAACCAACCCATACCCGCGAATTTTTTCTAGAAAAATATCATACCTGGTCCCATAACCATTTACCGAGTTCAAAACCCGTCCCAAAAGTTTCGGGTTCGGTTTTTCCCATCGGGTTCGAGTATTTTTTCCATCCCTACGATCCGGTGGTAGTCCGGGTAATTCTTCTGGGAAAACATCTGGAAATTCTCTTACTACCCGAACTTCGTCAACTTTCTTCTTTTCTACTTCGCCATTGATAATGTATGCCAAATAAGAAGAGTAACCTTTAAAAAGACATTTTTGTGCTTTAGTCATAGTGATAATTCCTATATCACCTCGACGTCTTTCACCATAAACGTATAAAGGTTCCCCAGAATTCCAAAGTTCATTCTCCTTCCAGAATTCATATATCTGGCCTAGGGTATCTTATCCTTACCCTTGCTAGTTCCCATAGTAGCTCCTGAACCTGGATACACGTCGATTTATAGAAAGTGTCAGGCTTTTACGCCTGGTGAGCTCATGAGTTTACGAAATAATAAAATATTCAAAAATCCTTAATCAAATGTAAATTTTGGTAATATCAAAATATATTGTGTTTCTTATAGTTTAAGAAAACTCAATTCTGTATCAATAGTTTCCATGTTCCAGTTATATTGTCAATAATCACAAACTTGTTTCCGTTGAATCTGTAACCCTCTGTGGCTTTCGTTAGAACATCCATAACCCTTGGCGGGTTTTCCGGTATGAATGAAATAGCACAAAGCAATTTCTTTGATGTTGGGCCGATTTCAGCATCCCCCCGGATCAGTGGGAGTGCGGTCCTGGAGTCGGTGGTACCTCCGGACTCTATGCCTATCACCCGAGTCATAACTCGCAACTACAACTCTGATGTCATTCGTGACATCAAATGGGCGCTACCCACGGAGATTACTAATTCGCGTTGACCGAAACCTTTAATAGAGTAACCGTGCGTTGCCGAACATAATCCTTGTAACATTTAGATTATAGTTTCATTCTTTTAATCAATAATAGCACACAATGGAATAAACGTTTATTTTATAAATAAAATGTTTTTATAAAAGAATTTGTTTTAAATTTTCCAAGTATGCATATTATTGAATAAAAATCCAACATTAGTAATTTGTTGCAAATAATATTCTTTAAGTCATGATATGCCAAAAAACGTCATTGATACCAAATCTTTTAAAGATGTATAACCATCAAAAAATAATATAATTTTGACGTGCACCCAGTTTTGGAAAAATACAATATGACTCACCTGAAAGAGTAGGTATATGTTTCACTTCCTTAATAGCCCCGACGATAACTCCTTGATCTAAACGATTAAAAGGTATATCTAATGTCACTAACTAAATAAACATAACTAATAATATTTCCGTTATATAATAACGTTTTAGTAATAAGTTCATATATTTCGTTGGTCCGATGTAAAAAAAGTTACCGACTGAATAAATATAAGTTATCATATAACTAATAAGATTTTAGTTATATAATAACATGTTTGAAAATATATTTTAAACGGACAAAACGATACAACCAAAATATAACATCAACGAAATTGTAAAAATGGTTTTAACGTCTTAAATTTATAGTTATAATAACAACTAAAATTATTGCTTTAAGAAAGACCTTCAAAATATAAGAATTATACCTCGTATATAGAAGTTGATCTCCACCTAAAGCTCCATCTATTTTCTATGAAAAGTTCGATTGAACTATACTCCTATTTATAGTCTCATATATGTGCTAAAAATGAAAATTATTGAATTTGAAGTACACGTGTCAGTTGGGAAAGGTTCGCTTAGTAACCAAGCTTCACATTCGCTTAGTAACCAAGCTCATATACCCATCCAGTCATCAATTTCTCAATCTTATCCATGTTGAAACCTACAGTTCGTACAACCATTCTTTGTGTGGCATCAATTTAATTCTCTTGCTCAATTAATATACATGTGTTTATATGACTACCACTCATTGTTGAGTAGCATGCATGTATCAAAAATTATGGATATGCATAACTAAATTTGACACCTATTGAAAACTACGGATCATCATTATCTACAAAAGTCATATATTTCAAATTATGCATTTTGCCAAGCTTCTTCCTTTTATATATATATATATATATATATATATATATATATATATATATATATATATATATATATATATATATATATATATATATATATATATATATATATATAGGGTTGGGTTCAACAAGGGACTAAAATTATCCATGGTACCAAGGGACTAATCTCGATCGTCGGAATCAAAATCATCAACGACTAAAAATTAGGTTGTAAATTTTTTATATCGACGCACATGTAGAGGATTATAACAAAAAACTCACTTCATTTTTTTAGTTTTTTTAAATTTTCGAAAATATTCTTTTTCAAAAATAAAAACCGAATATACCAAAATTCATAATTTTTTGTCCTCTACAAATAGACATCCATATTGATATACAAAAAATAATTTTTTTTTCATAAGTACAGCTCGTAGAGGATTATAACAAAAACCCACTTCATTTTTTTAGTTTTTTTAATTTTTCAACAATATTCTTTTTCAAAAATAAAAACCGAATATACCAAAATTCATAATTTTTTGTCCTCTACAAATAGACATCCATATTAATATACAAAAAATAATTTTTTTTTCATAAGTACAGCTAGTCTAGATTCATAATGTGAATCTGAACTGTAAAAATTTGAATATTAGTAATTATTTTACTTTTAAAACTCTTACTACTTCAATATTATAATAATTTATAAGTAATTTACTTGATTCACAAGTGGATTTACTCATATTTACACGAAAATTTACTCATATTCACATATCAATATCATATAGTATTGAGAATTTACTTAAAAGTTTTTTACTATTTCAACATTTTAACAATTTATAATGAATTTACTCTGATTCACAATTGAATTTACTTACATTCACACAAAAAATTTACTCAGATTCACATATGAATATCATATGGTATTTTAAATATACTCTGAAATATGAATTTGATTAATTTACTTAGAAAATTTTTAATACTTCAATATTTTAATCATTTATAATGAATTTACTATGATTCATAAGGTAATTTCATTTACATTCACACAAAAAACTATTCATATTCACATGACAATATTATATGTCATTGTGAATGCCAACAGTGAATAACAGAATAACAGTTCAGATTCACATGTGAATCTCAACTAGCGGAAAATTTGAATCTGAAGTGTAAAAATTTGAATATGAGTAATTATTTTACTTTTAAAACTTTTATTACTTCAATATTATAACCATTTATAAGTAATATACTTTATTCACAAGTGGATTTACTCATATTTACATGAAAAATTATTCATATTCACATATCAAAATCATATAATATTGAGAATTTACTTAGAAGTTTTTTACTACTTCAACATTTTAACCATTTATAATGATTTTACTCTGATTCACACTATAAATAATTTACATTCACACAACAATTTATTCAGATTCACATATCAATATCATATGGTATTTTAAATATACTTCGAAATATGAATATGATTAATTTATTTAGAAAAATTTTAACAATTCAATATTTTAATTATTTATAATGAATATACTATGATTCATAAAGTTAATTCCATTCACATTCACATAAAAATTTATTCAGATTCAGATGACAATATCATATGCCATTGTAAATGTCAAAAATGAACATAATAACAGTTCAGATTCACATGTGAATCTCAACTAGCAAAAATTTCGAAAAAAAAATCATTTTTTGTATATCAATATGGATCTCTATTTGTAGAGGATAAAAAGTTATAAATTTCTATATATTCATATTTTTTTTTGATAAAAAATAAGCCCTAAAAACTAAAAAAACAAAAAAAAAACGAAGTGGGTTTTTTTATAATCCGGTAGATGCACGTCCACCGTAAAGTGTACAATCGTGTGGATGAGATTAGTCCCTTGGTACCATGGTTTATATTAGTCCCTTGTTGAACTTTTGCCTATATATATATATATATATATATATATATATATATATATATATATATATATATATATATATATATATATATATATATATATAAAATGTATACTTTTTTTTTCTTTCTTTTCTTATTTGATTAATTTGATTAAATATACATGAAGTAAAATAAATTTATATAGACATAATATATTAATAGATTACGTGTCAAAATAAAATATCATCAAATTATAGAACATATACTATTTTACGACTTATCAAAAATTTAAGAATCGATAACTAACATCGTAAAATATACCTGAATAATAGTAGTCGAAAATACGGATGTTACATTGAATAAGCTCAAGATAACTCTTAATTTTTGGAAAACCCATAAAAAGCTCACCACTGCTATTATATAATATGATTAGATAGTATAAGCTATTTGCCGTTTCAAAAAAAAAAAAAAAGATAGTATGAGCTAGTTATCCAATATAACTATTTATCAAGAAATTTAGAAAGATGTGCAATTTTGCATATACAGTACTTGCTTAATAGATGAATTACAAGAATGGTCCCTGTGTTTTATATAGTTACAATAAAAACTGTTGCCTAAAAAAACTTTATAAAAATGGCCATGTATTTTATAAAATTACAAATTGGTCCCTGTTATTTGCATATATACTCCTTGCTTAATAGATGAATTACAAAAATGGTTCCTTTATTTTATAAAGTTACAATAATAACTACTGCCTAATAAAACCTTTACAGAAACGGTCAACATGTTTTATAAAATTACAAAATGGTCCCTGTCTAACAACAATCTTGCAGAATTTGTCCTATTTCTAGAAATTACCAAAACTATCATTATTAAAAAAATTAAAAAAATGGTCCCTGCCTATTTTCATAATTCTAAAAGTCCCTATTTTGCATATAATTATCATATGGTCGTCTAATAGTGAAATAACAAAAATGGTTCCTGTATTTCACAAATTTACAAAGATACCCTGTCTGATAGTAAAATTACAAACATGATTCACGTGTACAAAAATAAAGATTAGGTAAGAGACTATTATAAAGAGGTTCTATTTCTTCCAAAAAAATCTTCCTAATTTTCTTCCTAATCACATGATCAAGACAAGTGTCAAAATCAAAGGAAGAAATTAAGAGAGAGAAATAATGGATTCCACATGTCATAATTTAGTAGGTTAAAAGGATGAATTAGGAGGATAAATTAAGAAGAAATAGAATTTTCCATATTGAAATGATAAGCCCGCTACAAAGGGCTGCCATATGCCATCTTACTAGTATAGAAGTATAATACTGATGTTACCTTATTTTAGTTTCCCTCCATCCTATTCTGTAGCTGGCGGATCCATTCCGGTGTCAAACTATGTCAAACGAATTGTGTTCAACTGTGCGAATCCGCGTACTAAATTTCCTCATCCAATCCGCTCAAGTAATCATTCGTAAACCTCATGACATGGCCATTTCTTCTTGATATATGTCCGTTTTTGATTATGAATATATTGATTCATACAAACAGCAACTTGAAGTTCCTCCCATCGTCAAGTACTCTGCATTATCCCTCTTTGCCGAAAGATTCTACCCGATCATCTCCAGGTAATTTCTGTGTTACATCCTTCTCTCTCTGTAATTGAAGTCTGCGTGTGCAGGAGTTCATATCGAGATCAGTCGGTAGTTCTAGTTCCTCGTTGTTATCATATCTGAATCAGTCCAAAACCCTAGCTGCCCAAATTACGTGGACTAAAAAACCCTAATTATCGGATAAAGGTCCAAATCAAGTCATCGCGTCCTGTGAATTCCTATATTGGTTCAAAAGTTAACGGATAAACTGTTCGGGCGTTTGGCTGAAATTGGATTTTGGCATAATTGGAATTGGAATTCAATTCCATTCCATCTCGCTCTCTTCGTTGCAAATGAGGAATATACAAAGTATTCTGACCCATGGATATCAAAATTCCATCCTAAAACCCATGGGGTTCAATTCCCAACATTTCTTCCGTATTGAACGTTTGGGGAAGAACACTACACCCTCCACAACATTTATCAGTTCTATGTTATTAATTAAGGTGTATTTTAGGCATTCAATTATTAATTAAATATTAAATATGCATAATAAACTATGTTTCAGTTGTTTGATTATTAGTCAAAGATTGCATTTTCTTTAAAAACACATGGAGTATTTCTTGGTTATCCTTATTCCTTGCAGACAGCAACATTCATTTTTAGGCAAATTACAGGAAATAGCTCATAATAGCAATGTACTAACATTTTTTCTTATTAATTTAAGGCATGGTACTTTGAAAAATCCTCCCAATTATACTTTAAAAATTCTACCCAACTGTAGAAGTGAAAATTGCTTTGTATTTGGATGATATTACTAAAATTAGTAAGTTGTATTATTTTGAACAGATTTCAGCAGGAGAATACTAATACTGGACACTGGCTTTTACAACCGGTTAGAGAAAGCAGTCTTGAGCTGTTTTCTCTTATTGCAATATGGATCTCAAGCAAAGTATGTTACCAATATCATTTTTTTTACTACAAATAAAAAAATTATTATATCTGTAGAATAAATAAAAAATATAGTTAATACCAAATAGAAGTTTAGGGTGCGTTTGGTTGCAGAAAACTGTTTTCAGTTTTCTAGAAAACATTTTCGGAAAATGGAGTGGAGTTTTCATTTTCATTTTCAGTAGAAAACGCGTTTGGTTAAAGTAATTGAGTTTTCATTTTCCGTTTTAGAAAATTAGTTCTTTGTAATTTTAACCAAACGCGTTTAACCAACTAATTGAGTTTTCATTTTCAGTAGAAAACGTGTTTAACTAATTGTGGAAAACAACAATTTTGAGTTTTCCAAGTTTTGTGTAATTTTGGAAAACAGAAAATTTTCATTTTCTAGAAAAGTTTTGAAAATTTTTTTTAAACCAAACGCGCTTTCTAACTTTTCATTTTTCTTAGAAAATTTTCTTGGAAAACTAGAAAAATTTCCGTAACCAAACGCACCATTAATCATTCAGTTTTTATTAATGAATCTAAACCACCGGCAGATTGAGGATTCTCGTCCATTATCAGTGAAGAAGTTGAAAAGTGTGGCAGACAAGAGAATAGAGGAGCAGCATTATACAACTAGAGATTTTGCAGAAGCAGTAAGCTGATTTATTTATTGTTTCAAGGAGACAATGTTTTTATTGTGATTCTGATAGCAATAGATGGATAACTTGTGCAGGAAGCAATCTTCATGCAGGTAATATATATCTTTATGTATCACGAGGCCCCATTCTGGACAACACAAAACATGTTGTACTGGATTTGAATGAAAAAGTTCCACCAAAAAGTCTTTCTATTGTGGATGCTCAAATAAAACAATAGTAAGACTGACACGTGTCATTCTCTTATTCTTCCTCATGGAGGTGTTGGATTTTGAGATTGGTACATCAGATATTGTCTATAGGTTCCTTGAAGACCTACTTATACAGTTGAAGTGAGTGGTTTAAAAGTTGTTTGTTTTATTTTATGCTAATTACTTGTTCGTAGATAACTAATATTTGTTGCTTTGAGTTTAGGGAAGTAGCGACAATCGGGGAGAATATAGATTTTCAAGTATGCATGGACATAATGGATCTTCTTTACGAGAAGGAGGAGACATCAACTCTTTATAATTCTCGTCATTCACTTGCTGCATCAATCCTGGCATGTTTCTCGCTATTTCTTCATCATACAAAAAGAAAACATGCTTTATCTTTGTGGCCCTGCTTATTATGGGAGCTGATTTGTATATAACAGTTTTTTGCCATATACAACAATTTATGCTTTACATGGGTTGTACAATATGCATAAAAAAACATATTATTATTGTGTATAAAACATATTATTATTGTGTATGGCAAAAAATTGTTGTGTATGGATCAGCTCCCATTATGCTGATCCGTACACAACAGTTTTTTGCCATACACAACAATTTATGCTTTTCATGGGTTGTACAGTATGCATAAAAAACATATTATTGTTGTGTATGGCAAAAAATTGTTGTGTATGGATCAGCTCCCATTATGCTGATCCGTACACAACAGTTTTTTGCCATACACAACAATTTATGCTTTACATGGGTTGTACAAAAATTGCAATCTTTGTACCACCTAAACAGCTGGTGCCAATGTGACAAAGTTGTCCCACCCAATAAAGTGGAACATGCGAATTGGAGAAAAATTGCAATTCTTTGTCCCATGACCCAAAAAGGTCAAAGGTGGGACTTGGATAACATGTTGTACTGTGTTTGGCTTTCCACTCGTATGGTACTCATGTCAATGAAACAAAATTTGGAATGTCAATGGGCCAAAAGTTGCAAATTTTTTGTCCAACCCAAAAAGAGACTTATCTCTTCATCGTGTAGGTTGCCTCGTATGTTATTACAGTTCCTAAACAAACATGGGAGTTTCCTATTCTTCCTTGTGGTAAGCTTCCTCTGTCTCTATGTATTATATATATATATATAATGCATTTTAGCCATAAAAATAATTGCTTATTAAATAATGCAGTGAAATATGGATTGGCATGCAAAGAAGAGGAGATCGTTGAAGTTGTTAGAGACATATTGAAACATGTATTGCAACCATGTTTAAGTTGAGATGCTTCCACAGGGAAAAAAATGTGTCTTTACATTTCTTCACGGCAAATGACACGATAAAATGTTAAAATATTCTTCCTCAAAAGCTATCAAAGTTAATAGGCTTGCTCATACGATGGATGAATACACAACTAATTGATTAATGATTGCATAAATAAAAGAGATGGCCAAACACATTAGTAAACTAAAATAATGTTATATCCATTTAAAAGTATTGGTCTAATAACAAAACAATTATTATATTTTATCAGTTTTATTGGTTTAACCATCCAATCTTACTTGGTTACAAAGGATTAAAATCAAGGGGGTAAAATTAAAAGTTACAAATAAAAGAATAGCAATAAATTTAATTTTATTCAAAGATATAACATATTAAATATAGCATGCAAGCACATGCATATCTATACATAATTACATTGTAAATAAGGATTCCGACTAAATCGAAAAACACAAAGAAATGAGCACATGAGCCGTATGTTAACTTCATCCAAGGCATCCATCATATTACTGGATAAACTGACGCGCTAACGACTAAATTCTATATATAAACATTTGTCAAAATGTTTTAATGTTTATAAGGTCATATCATGGATAGTGTTTCAGTTTACTTTATATTTATTTTACCGGAAGAATAACTAAAAATGAAGATTGGCTCAGTGGTAAAGAGTCTGTTTTGTAAACAAGAGCTCTCCTCTTCGATTCCTTCAAGCAACATCAAAGGGCTTGTAACCCAGCGGTACCGGTATTGTCGTTCATCCTTGAGGTTGAGGGTTCAAGCTTCCCTAAAAGCATTGATGGAAATTAGGTGTAATTATGTTAAATAAGATTATATTTGTTGTTCCAAAAAAAAAAAAAAAAAAACACCAAACCCTTGTTATTTTTTGCATTGGATTAACCCCTTCATTTTATTATTTTGACAATTCTAACCCTTCGTTTTCTGCCTTTTAACCAGCAACAACATCAACCATCTTTTTCTTTCCCCAAGATCCTTACTTCAACTGTAACCCTTTATTTTTATTGTTTTTCAATTTTAACCCAGATTTTCATATTTATTTATAATTTTGTCATATCTTTTTAATTTTTACAGAATTTAATTGAATTTAATATTTTTTTTGGATTTTCACTTTTATTAATAATTTTGTCATATCTTTTCCATTTTACTAAGTTTCACTCTTATTTATAATTTTATCATATCTTTTCTATTTTTTGAAATTTTTATTGACTTCTTTTAATATTTTTTCGGAAACTTAGACTTTTATTTGTAATTTTTTTATAACTATATTTCTATTTTACTTTATAGTTTTTTACGAAACAATATAATTTTATATTTCTGAATCATGTTTTTAATGTTTAGAGATGTTTTCTTAAAAAAATTTATTGTTTATAACAATTTGTTACAAACATATTATATTTTAATAGTTAATCGTTTTTTGTATTCCCGCCGCAACGCACGGGGGTTTACCCCTAGTTACCAACAATACACAATTATTCTCCAATTTTAACATTTTTAGGAATATAAAATTAAACCCCATATATTAAGAAACTAGTTGCTTGTAGACTCTATCAAAACTTTGAATTAAAGTCAAGAACCATTAAGTCCAACAAAATATTCAACCATTATTATACTAAGAGGCATTAAATTACATAATTTGTAGTTAATATATGAAGAAAGAGGGGGATTACACAGTATTGACATATTGTATATAGCTTCAAGTGCTGTGAAAGCATCTTTAAGTTAGCAGTACAATAGGCAGGATGGAACGGGACGGGACTGAGCATGACAAATAAATTATTTGCACATTGTTTAATATAATTATGACGAGTTGAAATATGATATTAGAATTGTCAAATTTTCATTGATAGCAAATATTGAAATTATGTAGATTTAAATAAAAAATATGAATATAAAACAAAAATTACGAATCCTTTGTAAAAGTATAAAAGATCAACTAAATCAATTAAATATGTAAAACAACTATTAAAATAAGAAAAAAAACAATAAGCATGTCTTCTTAAAATTCTAGTCAATAACAACTTCATTCATTCATCATCACCAAAAAAAAAAAAACCAATAAAAACATTCTAGTGTTGTCTTCCTCCTCATAAACTAGATCTCTCTTTTCTCATCACTAATTGTTTTTTTGTTTGATTTTTATCTAACTGTTTCAGTCTCTCCTATGAATTAAAGACTAGTAAAAATGGTAGTTTTTTATCTAAGGTTTTTAAGGGTGTATTGGTACACAGATAAATAGAACAAGAGAAATGAAAACTAATCTAAGGTTTTTAAGGGTGTATTCATACAGAACAAGAGAAATGAAACAAATCACTTTTTCTTTGTTTATTTATGACAAAGAAATAAAAAACGAGAATAGAATTAATTCGATTTCACCATGTTGATCCTATACATTATATAGAGAAATTGAGAGAGTTGCAAAAATTAACACCACAAAGAATTGAAAAGAAAACACAGAGACTTGAAAGAGAACTTGGTGCGTTGCCCTCACCCTTGTCTCCTCACTCTCCGCCTTCCATTTCTCTATACCAAACACACCCTTAATGTTGTGAAGAGCACATGTACAAAAAAGAAAAAAAGAAAAATAATGACGACGCTGGTTGTAACCCTCTTAGATTTGAAGTTAATAAATTGAGTTTTTCCTCTATTTCGCTATTGAAAATTTCATTAAATGCCAAAATTTATGAACCCACTAGCTTTTCACTTGACTCTTATGCTTCTTCCTGAATTGAGAAATTTTGACACGTACTCATACATAGTACACAAGCAAAAAAAGGGAGATGTGACGGAGACATAGAGAATTCATCCCCTTCTCACTTAAAAGTAAAGAAGATAAAAACTTTTGAATCTAAATTTGGTGGGATCGATGATAGGCTATTAGATAATATTAAATTTACGAAATTCCTTCATAGGAGAAATTAGAAAAGTATCCTACTATTGTTAAAGCTTGATATGTAGTCATTGATAAACTAATAACATTGATTATATGATGTAATCTTTGAAGAACATGTATGTTTTTGGATTCATGCATTTTATCGATGACACTTTAGTTGTGGAACCTAAATTTAGTGAATTCATGCACTTTATAAAAAATTAACTGTCTATAATGCTAACCATATGCTTTCAAATATGCAAAAGCAATTGGTAGGAGAAAAGCAAATCCAATCTTAACATGCATAATCATATTTGGATTTGTGGTAAATGGGCGTGAAATATTTTGTATGTTGTTGAAAGATAAAACGTACATTGGGTTTGCCTTCTTCCTCATATACCACTCTGTCACCATCATTATACGAGACGATGCAAGAGATGACACAACATTTTCAAGAAGATTTAAATAAACATCATGAAGAACAAGAATGAAAAAGGTTTTAAGATCTGATTACAACTCTTCTACATGTGATGAAGCTATAGATGATGATACTTTGGTTTCCATGAAGTAGTACAAAGCTCTCAACAACAACTTAAAATGTTTGATTTGGTATCAAAGAGGCTTTCAACTAGAATCAGAGGAGGCCATCATTACCAATTCTGATGTCTGTGAATGGATTAGAGTAGCAGAGAAACGGTTTCAAGAAACTGTAGCAACCAAGTTGGGTGATTTTCAAAAGGCGATTGATAAAAGACACAAAAGTTTGTTGGCAGATTAGATAAAATGCTTTGTTCTGCGTTTGAGATGCGTTTGAGACACTTAATTCTTCCCACTCTAAAGTCAGTGATCAACTTCGGACTCTCAACAAAGAAGTAGTGACTAGTCCACATTGCATTTGTCTATCCGAAGGTTGCTTATTTCAAGAATTCTATTTTTGTGAGACGTGTTGCTTTGCTTCTTGTTGATAATGATTTAACCAAAACAATTCAAGAGGATAATTCCACAGTAACCGCGGAAGGATTATTCTCATAAACTAAAATGTTAGAAAATAACATGAATGAACATTTGGAAGTTAAAATCAATATCATAAAACAAGAGTTGTATGGTCATAACATCTACAATCATTTATGCTATGAACAAGACAAAATGCCTTTTTCTCAAAAACAAAAAAACCAACGAAATTTCAAACAAATTCAAGTTTCTGATGCGAATTTCCAAAGAACGATAAATCGTTCAATAATGTTTAAATAAAAAAATACTTTCAAAATCCAATAGAACGAAGCCTCCACTACAACTTCAAAAGTAGTCGGTTCAAAACCAAATGAGATCATTTCGAAATCGAAGGTGTTTACTTCAAAAGCAAATCAGTCACAACAAACAAAAACAACTTTCGTACCCACTAAACCTAATTTTCCACATCCAAAATGTTGGAAATCATGGTTCATGTGGTAAGTTTCAAAAACAAGAGTTTGCAACGGAAGCATAAAATCATGAACACAAATTCCATTTTCAAGAGGATCATGCTACATGCATGTAGAGATAAGATGAAGAACAAACATAGATTAAGTTCAAGATCATAACCTTTGTTCTTGTGTTTGGTTTGGATGATTTTGATAGCTAGGAATCAAATTAGAATCCCTCTATAGTTGATCCACCACAAGCTTGAACACCCTTGAATGCTAGTTCCACAACTTGCAAGTTAGAACTCCTTTTCTTGTGAAACCAAAAACCAATTTTTGCTAACTATCAAGAGAGCTTTTAGAGAGTTTCTTTGGCTGATTTTTGAAGCAAGAAATGATGTACACATGCCCTCAAAATCGTTCACAATATAACCCACCAAGAGAAAAGAAAAGCACATGCAACTAGCTTAAAAGAAAGATCCATTTGATTTCTATATTCAAAAGCTAGAAGACACAAGGCATCTTCTTTTTCTTTTAAGTTCTTAATGCATTCTTTTTATTCAAATATGGCTAGTTATATGATGACTAATGAAGTGCTAGTGGGTTGTTATTATTTATAAAACTTAGATAATTATAAGCTTATAAATAATACATCTTCTCATTTCTTTAATGGAATAACATTTAACCCATAATCAAATATATAAATAAACCATCTAAATATACAATCTTAATTGTATAATTATATATATATATACATATATATATATATATATATATATATATATATATATATATATATATAACAATATATATATATTTTATTTAATTTACTAATTAAATTAAATAAAAGGCTTACTTATAAATCAATTAAATCGTTTAACAATTTAAACAATTTAATTGTTACTTAATTAATTCATCACATATGAATTACTAATCAACCTTTAATTTTGTAGTTATTATTATTTACCTCAAATAATAATAACCTACAAGATTAAATTGCAAGTTTAGTATCATTTGATGTTAAATCAAATTTAACGTTCTAAATGATCAATTGGTGTCAAACTTGTTGTTGGTGTGACCCTATATGATCATGTATTATTAGTAATATCATTTTATGATCATCCTTGGGCATATAGAACTAACAATCTCCCACTTGCACAAGGTTGCATCATAGAATGATATCGACAGTGGTAAACGTCTAGCAACATTTCACTGCCCCCAATAACACATGACATTGTGCCATTCAACAACATTCAATTCTTCAGAAAACACGAGGCTCTAATTGATGTATAAGGTTATCTATCAATTATCCCTTTGTCACAGACATCATGTTGAACATGAGACATGGATCTTAATCATTCTCATTTTATGTTCAACTTTCAAACAGGCGCCTTAGATGTCTAACTCTCAACACATAAGAGGAACAAATCCCGTCTTGACTACATACGCCCCTCATATAGTTAGTACTATGCATGAGTATGGCCTTTATGGTTGTCTGTATTTCAAGAACAACAGTAAACCATATCAAAGCATAGTACACTCTACATTTGAGTCCCAAATATGTATCTCAGGTCAAAGGATACAATGATAATACCTTTATTCAAGAATCACTTATGATGATGATCCATGGAGTGATCTTGAAACGGGTCAAGTCCAATACTTGTTCACTGACAAGTACCTATGAATTTGGTTGCAACCTTTTGCTACTTTTACTTATAAAAGTCAACCAATCCAATTCATATTAGTCTTACTTCATAATTGCTCCCACAACTATGATCGACTATGGACGTTTAGAATAACTAAATTATTCAAGGATTAAACATGCTAATAAAACACAATAATTATGAATGAAACATCACGTCACATATATTACATAATTCTTGTCTTTTACATAAGTTCATATTCATAAAACATTAAACATAAATCAAATCCATTCATTAGAAAAACGGAGCCCTATACCCTTAGCATGACTTTCATGCTTAGTTTGGGGTAAAGGTTTCGTGAATGGGTCTGCCAAATTTTGATCTGTATGAACCTTGTGAATACTTATTTCACCATTCTTAACTTCATGTCTAATGTAGTTATACCTTCGGTGAATGTGTTTGGTTTTTTGATGCAATCTAGGTTCCTTTGCTTGAGCTATAGCACCTAGATTGTCACAGAAGATTTCTATAGGGTCCCGAATGGAAGGGACAACCCCTAGATCTTCTATGAACTTTCTCATCCAGACAGCTTCTTGAGCAGCTTCTGAAGCAGCAACATATTCTGATTCTGTAGTGGATTGTGCAATCACTTCTTGTTTGGAACTCTTCCAAGACACGGCTCCTCCATTTAAAATAAAGACATACCCAGATTGAGATTTCGAATCATCCCTATCTGTTTGGAAGCTTGCGTCAGTGTAACTCTTTACCTTTAAGCTTTCTTCCAAACCGCCGTAAACTAAGAACATATCTTTAGTTCTTCTCAAGTACTTAAGAATGTTCTTTACAGCAGTCCAGTGGGCTTCACCTGGATTCTGTTGATACCTACTAGTCATACTTAAGGCACATGATACGTCGGGCCTAGTGCATAACATGGCATACATGATGGACCCAATTGCCGAAGCATATGGGACATGTTTCATCCTTTCAAGTTCAGTCCTAGAGTTTGGGCACTGAGACTTGCTTAGGATGGTGCCATGAGGCATTGGCAAGAATCCTATTTTGGAGTCTTGCATCTTGAACCTTTTCAAGATTTTATCAATATATACACTTTGGCTAAGACCAATAAGTCTCTTAGATCTATCTCTATAGATCTTTATGCCTAATACATAAGCAGCTTCCCCTAGATCCTTCATTGAGAAACAACTCTCAAGGAACGCTTTGACACCTTTTAAGGTTGGGATGTCATTTCCAAATAAAAGTATGTCATCTACATACAATACTAGGATTATGACAATGCTCCCACTAGCTTTCTTGTAAACACAGGAGTCATCCTCATTTTTGATGAATCCAAAACTCGTAATCTTTTCATCAAAACGGATGTTCCATGTTCGAGACGCTTGCTTTAATCCATAGATAGATCTTTTAAGCTTGCACACTTTGTTTGGATGCTTGGGATCGACAAAACCTTCAGGTTGTTCCATATAGACATCTTCCAATAAGTATCCATTAAGGAAAGCGGTCTTGACATCCATTTGCCATATCTCATAATCATAGTATGCGGCTATGGCAAAAAGTATCCTAATCGACTTGATCATTGCCACTGGAGAAAAGGTCTCATCATAGTCAATACCATGAGTTTGTGAGTATCCTTTAGCGACAAGTCTAGCCTTAAAAGTGTGAACATTTCCATCCACGTCGATTTTCTTCTTGAAAACCCATTTGTTCCCAACAGTCTTACAATTGGTGGGAAGATTAACCAAGTTCCAAACTTGATTATCGTGCATGGATTGCATCTCAGTGTTCATGGCCTCAAGCCATTTATCAGATTCAGGATCTGATATTGCACTCTGATAGTTGACGGGTTCATCAGAATCTATCGTATAACATTCCTCTTCCATCAAAAGGTAACCATACCTTTCTGGTTCAATTCGAACCCTACCAGATTTGCGAACACCTTGTGTTACAATTTGTTCCTGATCAACCGTTTGTTCAGGTTCAACAATTTCTTGTTGAATGCTAGATTCAACTTCTTGTGTATCAGGTTGTGGTTCCTGAAGTTCCTCAAGTTCCACAAACCTCCCACTAGCCTCTTCCGTCAGAAACTTATTTTCTAGGAATTCAGCTTTTCGAGAAATAAATATCTTATTCTCGATGGGATTGTAGAAATAGTATCCAAGACAATCTTTCGGATACCCTACAAAGATACATTTAGTTGAACGGGGTTCTAATTTGTTTGAAGCTTCTTGTCTAACATAAGCTTCACAACCCCATACCTTGAGATAGGATAAAGATGGAACCCTTCCATGCCATATCTCATAAGGTGTTTTATCTACCTTTTTAGTAGGTGCCATATTTAGGAGACGACCAGCTGTTTGTAAAGCATAACCCCAAAATGATAAAGGTAGAGTACTTCTACTCATCATGGATCAAACCATATCCAATAGTGTTCGGTTCCGCCTCTCAGACACACCATTATGTTGTGGTGTTCCAGGTGGAGTAAGTTGTGAAACAATTCCACAAGTCTTACAATGATCCATAAAGTTTGTACTTAAGTACTCACCTCCTCTATCGGAACGAAGAACTTTAATTGTTTTGTTGAGTTGATTTTCCACTTCACTTTGAAACGTTTTGAACATTTCAAATGCCTCATGTTTATGTTTAATCAAATAAACATATCCAAAACGACTAAAGTCGTCAGTGAAGGTGATGAAATATCTTTCACCATATCTAGTCATTGGCTTGAAAGGACCACATACATCCGTATGTATGATTCCTAACAAGTCCTTTGCTCTCTCATTGGTTCCGGAGAAAGGAGCTTTAGTCATCTTGCCATGTAAACAAGATTCACATATATCAAATGAGTCATTCTCATTTGCCTTCAAAAGTCCACTCTTTTGAAGTTGGGATATGCGATTCTTGTTTATATGCCCAAGGCGACAATGCCATAGATAGGTTTGACTCAAATCAAATTTGGGTTTCTTGGTGAAAGTGTGGTATAAAGAGCTATTGTTAGTCTTTTCATCAAGGTTTACTTCATAAATTCCATTTAAAGGCCTAGCCTCAAAATAGAATACATTATTTTTGTAAACACAAATATCATCATTATAAAAGGAAAGATCAAATCCACATTGTCTTAATTTAGCAACCGAAATAATATTCCTAGTCAAGCTAGGAACATAGTAAACATTCAACAATGTCACACACAAGCCATTAGGTAGTAATAAATTAAAACCTCCAATTGAATCCACCGCAACTCTTGCATTGTTTCCAACCCGAAGTACTACCTCATTTGCCTTCAGTCGCCTACTCCTTTTGAACCCCTGCAACATATTACATATGTGAGTTCCACAACAAGTATCAAATACCCATGTGTTAGGAGATAAATTATAAAGTTCTAGGTCTATCACATAGATACCTGAAGTGCCTTCACCGGCCTTCTTCTTCTTCAACTCCACAAGATAGGTAGGGCAATTTCTCTTCCAATGCCCAGCTTTGCCACATTCAAAGCATGTTTCATCTTTGGCAACCTTTGCCTTCTTCTTGGGCGGATGGGAAGGTTGGACAACTTTCTTGCCCTTACCTTTGAAAGCTTTTGCTTTCCCTTTGCCCTTGGAGTTGGTGGGGTGTTCTGGTCTAGTTCTCTTTGTTCCACCTTCCTTGATCATGAGAACTTGAGTGGTTTTCTAGGCAGACTCTTTTCCCCGGTAATTAGCATCCCATGTAATTCCGGGATAGTCTTGTTCAAACCATTCATGTTATAATTCATGACGAAAGGATCAAAGGACTTTGTCAAGGAGTTAAGGATCATATCCGTTGCTAGCTCTTCGGGCATCACAACTCCAAGACGTGCCAAATGATCAATGTGACTCTTCATTTTGAGCACATAAGAGCTTATCGACTGCCCTTCCTCCATCTTGCAAGCATGGAAAGCCCGAACAGTTTCGAACCTTTCCGTTCTTGCAAGTTGTTGGAACATTTCCTTTAGTTGATTAATCATGTCATAGGCTGAATGATTCTCCAAATCCTTCTGAAGGTCGGGAATCATGGTTGCCAACATGAGGCATGATGCATCGATGGAATCATCCATCCTTTTAAGCCATGCATCGTGTGCGGGCTTAGGAGTGGCAGGGGGCTCTTCTGTAAGTGGTTCATTGAGAACATATTCTTTCTTTTCTTGTTTGAGAACAATTCTCACACTACGGTACCAATCCAAGAAGTTGGTATGGTTAAGTTTTTCTCCTTCAAGGAGAGACCGTAGTGAGGTTTTGTTAGGAGCCGAGTGTGTGTTGTTTGGTGCCATCTACAAAATTTTAACAAGGTTCTATTTAGTAAATTATGATATTAAGTCCTTAATAATTAATACCCTTTCTTGTTTCATAAACTTTAATTAATTAAGGTCTAAAATCCAAGTTGCATCACGAATAAGTGGTTAGGTATCCTTTATCCCGCCTATTCGAATCAACAAGGTAGGTAACGGTTTACCAATTATATCCAAACATAATTTCTAGATTTATGGGATCCCATTATAACATTTATAAATTTGGCATGTTTGATCCCATCTATGCCTTGGATTTCTAATGCTTAGGTGACCTTTATCACAAGAGATTTCCAAACGAATCATCCTACTTAAACGGACGTGTAGTTTTGTCAACTATTGATGGTTAGGTGTCCTTTATCCCATCAATATTGCAAAACTACTTCTTGTATCACAAGAAGACTCCAAGTGGTTAGGTATCCTTTATCCCACAAGGAAATACAAGTGATACATGAGTGTCTTTAAGAAGGACGGCATAGATTCGTATTTCATAAGGGATTTGAATGTTTTACAATTCTAATTTTGAAAAACATATGGTATCATGTAGATTGCATGCATCCAATGAACATGGTACCATTAAATCTTATTTTGTTAATTGGTTCCTAAATCATAAAATCTCCATTTTATTGATTCTTTGTTTGTGGTCAAGATTAATATCCAATATTAAGTTTGAGTTTGATCACATATATTAGAACCAATTTATAATCCTTAATAATTACCATTATTACTTAGGGTTGGAGTTTGTAAGAGTTTATAAAATCTCCATTTTATTTCTTGTTTCAATCATTTTCAAAACTTGACTTAATAGGTTTTAAACAAAACCCATTTTAATAAAACCCATTTTTCACATCTTATGTTTTAATTGTCAACTTTTGAAAATACAAACTCCTTGATGATTATGTTTAATTATCTAGGTTGTCTAGCATGCAAAATCTTATTTTCATCCACAACATAACATAATAAAACATTCAAACATCACAAGCATGCATGGGTGCATAAACACAAGCCAACTAGTTTGATATTTCATGTGAGCCACACATGAAATATCAAGTCCAAACCTAGGGACAAAAGAGTGACAAAAACTCAACCAAATGATCTCCGATTTGGCTACAATTTTGCCAAGCTTCTTATATCACCAAATGACACTTGAACCACCATTTCTTGACACCATTGAGTGACATGTGATTTTTCTATGGAGCCCTCAAAAATTTCGAAATCAGGGGCAGCAGGAAGGAATTTTTGTTGTTTTTGTTGCATTTTTCAATTCATTCTTGGCTATATTGATGCTAATACTTGTTGAAACTTAATGTATATACTAGATATTAAAGTTACCAACAAGTATATCACCAAATGACCAAGAAATGAATTTATAAAACACTTCCAAAACATTTTTCAAATCTGGACAGCAGCTCTTCAGAAAGTGCTGCTGTTGGGTACAATCTTTTCTTACTTCCTTCTCTTGTTACATTTTGTGAATGAAATAAAATACAACTATTCTAACAATTACAAAATGAATAAAAGAAGTAAATAACTAATTATTATTACAAACCATTTGAATAAAAGAATAGATTACAACCAAATTGAATACAAACACAAAACATGCATCATATGGTCCTTGGCTTGTTTATGCACCATTTTATCACATAAAATCATAAGAAAACCAACACTTTGTTTTTCTAAGGCAACAATTTATGTAACCAAAAGCATGCATACATAAGATATAGTTGGTTACATAAAATCATAGATAATATACTTGCATGTTGCCAAAGAAGCCATGCATGAAACTTTCATTTAAGAAGATGAACATTCATGGCTTCCAAAAACCAAGTTTATCCAAATAAACTTATTATCTAAACATGCAATATAGCCATGGCTCTGATACCAATTGTTGGAAATCATGGTTCATGTGGTAAGTTTCAAAAACAAGAGTTTGCAACGGAAGCATAAAATCATGAACACAAATTCCATTTTCAAGAGGATCATGCTACATGCATGTAGAGATAAGATGAAGAACAAACATAGATTAAGTTCAAGATCATAACCTTTGTTCTTGTGTTTGGTTTGGATGATTTTGATAGCTAGGAATCAAATTAGAATCCCTCTATAGTTGATCCACCACAAGCTTGAACACCCTTGAATGCTAGTTCCACAACTTGCAAGTTAGAACTCCTTTTCTTGTGAAACCAAAAACCAATTTTTGCTAACTATCAAGAGAGCTTTTAGAGAGTTTCTTTGGCTGATTTTTGAAGCAAGAAATGATGTACACATGCCCTCAAAATCGTTCACAATATAACCCACCAAGAGAAAAGAAAAGCACATGCAACTAGCTTAAAAGAAAGATCCATTTGATTTCTATAATCAAAAGCTAGAAGACACAAGGCATCTTCTTTTTCTTTTAAGTTCTTAATGCATTCTTTTTATTCAAATATGGCTAGTTATATGATGACTAATGAAGTGCTAGTGGGTTGTTATTATTTATAAAACTTAGATAATTATAAGCTTATAAATAATACATCTTCTCATTTCTTTAATGGAATAACATTTAACCCATAATCAAATATATAAATAAACCATCTAAATATACAATCTTAATTGTATAATTATATATATACATACATATATATATATATATATATATATATATATATATATATATATATATATATATATAACAATATATATATATATATTTTATTTAATTTACTAATTAAATTAAATAAAAGGCTTACTTATAAATCAATTAAATCGTTTAACAATTTAAACAATTTAATTGTTACTTAATTAATTCATCACATATGAATTACTAATCAACCTTTAATTTTGTAGTTATTATTATTTACCTCAAATAATAATAACCTACAAGATTAAATTGCAAGTTTAGTATCATTTGATGTTAAATCAAATTTAACGTTCTAAATGATCAATTGGTGTCAAACTTGTTGTTGGTGTGACCCTATAGGATCATGTATTATTAGTAATATCATTTTATGATCATCCTTGGGCATATAGAACTAACACAAAATTCGAAAAACCAACAAAGTCAAATTTAACCAAAGGAAACAATCTGATAGACACATTCCATGTTTGGTGACATCGCAGCGGTTGTCGTACGGTCAAAAATAATAAAATACCTCACTCTTACTAGTACAGTGGTAGTCAGGGTCGAGCCACAGGAGTTTCGTGGTCAAGATAGGTGATAGATTACCAGTTGCAGTGTCACGCTACAACCAGAGGGAACTAATCTCTACTTTCCCAAAAACAGTCCAAAAACTCAAAATCCAAACAAGTCCAAAACAAAGCATAAACTTAAATGAAACTTACACTAAAATCTAACCCAGCTTGCTTACTGAAATCAGAAGTATAATTCAGAAACAGAAACAAACAAGATCAATTCAAAAGCTTAAAGCATCCAAACATCAAAATACCAAAAACATCAATAAACATGGAACCGAATGATTAATTGCATAAACTTCAGATCCAAAACATCCAATCCAGTAAACAACGAAAATCAGAAACTCTAACCTAATGCTAATTGTTGTCACACCCACAAACATTAAGCTATAAGCTTTAAACAACTAAACTAATATGAAATTAAATGAAGAAACATAAAATACCACGAATGGTTGCTGAAATCCAAAATTTAGAGTCAAAGAAGCCTTAAGTCAACCTTATGGGTCGTTCCTTGTGTGCTGATTTCCACCTAATGGCCTCTATTTATAGTTGTGGAAAATAATAAGTCGCGTCGCGCAACTCTGATATACGCTGCGCGCGTAGAGCCTTATCCCCGATTTTTCGTCATTTGAATTTCTTCCACCGCCTCATCGTTGACTTAGCGTGGCGCGCCCATGTGCATATCCGCGACGCGCGTGTTCAGGCGACTGTTTTTGTCTTTATCTTCAAACTTCTTCCATTTTGTCTGCATTTAACCCCTGTTTATAGATTTTCTTTCCAAACAAGCACTGACACAAAAAGTGAGAGTACCACAGCATATATGATATAAAATCACCAAGAATCGGGCTCAACAACGACTAAAATACTTGATATTACTAGGCGTTGTCAAATACCCCATACTTGTGACTTGCTTATCCCCAAGCAAGAGAGTTTTTAACAGATTTTAACTAAGACTCAAACAATTTTTGAACGTGTTCAATTCCAAAGCTTATTGCCCTAAGAGTTAGATTGAAATAGTTTGTGAAAACATAACCGGAATATTCTTTGGAATTCATGACTTTCTAAAGAACCCTTGATTACAAATTTTCTGTCCACAGTGAAGTGTATGTACTCATTCAGATTCTAAAGGCCATAAAAGAACTATCCATGACTTTCGATGTTGTCCGTGTAACGAGCTTTCAGAAATACCATCCCAGACCAGACGATCTTAGGTGGCAAGGTGCATAAGTCTCACCCATTTTAGACTTATCTGCTCGAACAACAAAGGCCACTGATTGACAGTCCCTTCCTAAATTCCAATCCTAAAATACTTCAATCTTCTAACTCCTAAAACTCAACTTATTTGACTAAACTCATAGCATGTTAACAACTAAATAGTATTTCTTGAAAAATACCAATGCTATAACATTTAAAAACTATTCGTTTCAAAATTAAATAAAATAAAAAATTTGAAAAATTTGCTAAAATGTTTTGAAATTTGATCATTTTCTGCAAAAAATTTCAAAAAATCTCTTTCGACCGTCCACACCCCACACTTAAAATCGTACAACGTCCCCGTTGTACAAAAAAATATTTCAGAACAAGGGAAAAAGAGTTACCCCTTTGACGGTTGACTGCTTGATGGTACTTGGTTGTCACAGGTACAAAAACACGTACATTTCTCGCTTCAAATTTTCAGGAGTTGTAGCGCAACAGTAAAACACACCGGTGATCATGGCAAGTGGAGGGGGCACGGTGACCTCACACTTGCCTGAAACAACTCCTCCACAGGTTCCCATTTCGGTATTACATGCATCACTCACAAAACATTAAATGTAAAAGAAACAAACAAACAAAATATACACAAACACAAAAATACGATAGTGTCATAAGTTTGGTACAAATATCTCAAAATGAAAAGAAAAATACATCAATCATCATGTGATCGGGAAGGACCTACCTCGTCATCATGTGCCCTGGCTGGAAATGGTGGTGGGCGTCGTCCCCGATGAGGAGCTGTCTCCAATAAAACCTCCCCTATCCAAGCCAACTGGTCCTCTATCCTGGTGACCCTGTCGGTCAGCTCCCGAACAGCAGTCAATACATCCGACAGTTGCGGCTGTGCTGGTGCAGCGACTCTCTGGCATCGCCTCGCTGGTCCTCCTCCTCCTGAGCATAGGCTGGTCAGGGTGCCCGTGGTGCCTCTGTCGCCACCCTCATATATCAACCCGCCTGTGGCTGATGAATAAGCCCCATGTTCTCCGAAAATCGTGCTGATGTGTGCACAGGGGGTATCGCTGTCAAGGAAGCGATGGTCCCGATAGTAAGTAGGCCATAAGATCGGGCCAAGAGGGTAATGTAATGCCTGCCGGCCATAGGACTGCTGCCTGACACACCCGCAGCTCGAGTGGATAGAGAGATTGCCAAGGCATAGGGCAGATGGAGGAATATGGTGGGATCGAGGAGCGCCTACATGAACGTCATGTCCTCGCCGGACACCTTCTCACCTCCTTGCTTCTGCATAACAGAAGTGGAGATCATACGGTGCATGAGGCGGTGGAGTGGGTTGCAGAGCTGGCTCTCCTTGGCCGACCCCGCCTCAAATTGGACATTGGACAACGTAGCCCAAATAGCTGAATTAGCTGCCCGCTCGGGCTGGCCCTGGATGCACGTCCAAAGAAAAGGCATAAAGTGGCGACTCTGGAGCTCATCCTCCGTATAGATCTCTGTGCGCCTCCCAAACTCCTGGAGACTGCACTCCCTGCTAACTCCACCCAATCTAAAGCTGATAAGTCTGGACCGTACCTCCCACGAGGCCGGTGCGTAATGAACTATGGATAAGAACTCCAGAAGAAGCTCTGTGTAGACAATGTCGTCCTGGTTGGCCATCAGCATATCCCAGCCGTGACATGTGAATGTAAACTCCCCAGCGGACCAGGTGCGGTGGAGAAATTGCTCGATCTCGGCCCACAGTCCGGCCTCTGCAAGAATATCCCTGTCTAAAATGGTCACCTCTAACACCCGACGAGAAATCAGCGCGTCCCACCGCTGTGTATACTCGACTGAGCTCTCCAAAATATCAGGAAACTGGAGAAAAGGGTGATCACGTCTGAAAGCCATCTACACACAAAACAAAATTTTTTTCATTTTAGTCCTTTCCTTCCGCAACGAGCCGCGGCGCGGCCCAAGAACCAGGGCGCAGCGTGTCGAGGGTCTGTCACGAAATTTTTTCCCCAAATCGTCGATTTTCACCTGTTAACTCAATCCAACACTACTACAAGGTAGCCTAAGCATCGACTAGCCCCTCTAGGGTGATTATTTTGCAAACAAAACAGCCTACGAGCCAGCATTGCCGATTTCTAAGTTTTCTAGTTTTTTGAAGAAATCATCCAATTTAACGGCCTAATTGCTTGTAATAACTAGTAGAAACAAGTTAGAACAACATACCTCGATCGTATGAATCAAAAACATGAGAAAATTTCTTGGTTGATCGGAGCTCTAAGGCGCGGTGTGGGTTATAAGTGTGCGACGAATGAAAAGCGACGTACCTTAAATAAGGGTTATGACCGATCGTTATCCGTGTCGTGGAAATGGACTAGCTGCGGCGCGCATGTCCCCAAACCAACCCCTGTGCATCGGGTTGTTTTGCGTAAGCGCGGCGCGCCTTTCCTCATGCCGCGTCGTGGCGTTCAATTTTTCAAAAATCCTTCGTGTGACCCCACACTTGCCTTGAACCAATAACACCTGCAACGATGATGATAATATTTTCCTAATTTCTCCTAAAACTACAGTACCAAACCTATAAAGGATGGGTTGCCTCCCAACAAGCGCTAAGTTTAACGTCTTCAGCCAGACGGCTTCCTCGTACTCCTACTCTCCTTGATCCTCCTGTGGCATTATCTTATTCATTTTGGGTGCAAAGTTGTGAACCGTCATTGCCAGCAATGATGTGAGTTGTGTCATTCGATCGCTGACTTGACAAATCCACTGCTGTTGTGCATCCAGGAGCTAAAAGACCTTTGCCTCCCTACACCATGCATCTTTTTCATACTGCTGATGTTTTAATTCCATCATCTCCATCATATCAAGCAATTGCACCTTATCCACTGTTGATAGCGGATGATCTTTTGTTTCCTTCAGGATCTCTTCTTCTCCACCTTCACCCTCTCTAGTCCATATCTTTCCTTTATCCCTGGTTCCTGGTGCCATCAGCGAACTGCTACTCCAATACTTATCATCATACCCTTGTGGTATGGATATGGGACACTCGAACATGTTAAGCCTACGCTTCCTCGTCCCAAAGGAGATATCCAAATCTCCCGACTTGCAATCCATAACAGCACCAGCTGTAGCCAAAAATAGACATCCTAAGATCAGCACGGGCGCGTCCTTCAAACTTTCGTATTCCATGACCAAAAAATCCACGGGGTAAAAGAAATCACCACTTTTACTATCACATTTGTCAATTTTCCTCGCGAGACCTTAGTTGACTGATCGGCCAGCTGTAATACCATCTTAGCGGGCTCTAATTCCTCATTCTTGTACTTGTCATATAGGTACCCTGGCAACAAGTTAACACTTGCTCCCAAATCCAATAACGTGTTCCTGATGACAACGTCCCCTACCATGACAATAATCAGCGGTGAACCGCGGTCCGTTTCCTTCTTGGGCAGTGTCCCCAACAATGCCTCGCTTACTTTAATCGTCAACCTTACCATATCAGGTGTAGGCGCCTTGGATTCCTTATTTGTCTTACACATCTCCTGAAGAATCCTTGTATCTTCAAGAGCATTTTTCAACTTATCCCATAGAGGTTGATTTATTGATGGCTCAGTTGACTTATTTGGCACCTCCTATGTTTTCTTTTCCTTCTTACCCTTCTTCCTCTGTTTAATTCCAGCCACCATTGGCTGCTCCTCCTCTTGGACCTCCTTGTCCTCCTTAATTTGAGTTTCCTTCTCAACTTGGATCTCTCCCTCCTCATTATCTTTTTCTTCTTCAGGCTTAACTTCTTCTTCATTCTTACCCTTCCCTTCAATCTCAACTTGATCTTCATATCCTAGTAAGTCCTCTACAGTCACCTTCCTCCATTCGGCCTCAACGGCATTCACATGCTCCTTCCCAGTCTGCTGAGTATGGTTTGGGTTGATTTCTGTAGTGCTAGGCAACTTGCCATTGTCCCTCTTTCTTTGATCTTCAGCCATCTGAGCGATTTGCCTTTCCATGTTGGTGATGGCTTTGGCATTAGCCTGGGATTGCTGCTGGGTGGCGTTGAACATTTCATACATCTTTGCAGTCATGTCTTCTTGGCTTCCTGGGGCATTGTTATTTTTATTAGCTGGTCCCTGTTATTGATGTTGTTGTTGCTCCCATTTGAATTGTTGTTGTTCACCGGTTGAAATTGCCTGGGCTGATTAGACGACTGCCTTTGATAGTTATTTTGCCTCTGATTATTGAAATTTTGAGGATCCTAGTTGTAAGGTCTGTAAGGTCGTCCATTATTGTATTGTCCTTGACCTTGACCAAAAACCTGATTCACCTCCTAGGCCCTATGTCCTTGTTGGCTTGCTTGTTGCTGATTCTGGGGCCCATTCTGTAAAGTAGACATTGGTCTATCAAACTTCTTATTCAACTCACTAATCTCTTTCTTGACCTCCTTCTTCCAATCTACGTCTGCTCCTACTGCTGCAGCTGTATTTATCGGCTTCCTGGTAGAAAACTTTGCTTTTGATCCATTACTAAGCTGCTCCAGAAATTGTCAAGCCTCATCGGGGTCTTGCATCATGATGGTACCACTGGATGATGCATTGATCATCGCTTGGTTCGTTAAGTCCACACCATCAAAGAATAATTTGACCAGCTGCCACTTCAGAATGTCGTGGTGAGGGCAAGAGCGCATCAATTCCTTCAAATGATCCTAAGCCTCGTGAAATGCCTCTCCAAGCTTCTGCTGAAAATCTTGAATGGCTCACCTAATCTCTGTAGTTTTACTCGCCGGGTAGAATTCTTGTAAAAACTTAGCCTTCACCTGCTCCCATGTGGTGATACTATTAGAGTGAAGAGATGTAAACCAATAGTTGGCTTTGTCTTTTAAGGTGAATGAGAACAGCCTCAACCTAAAGATATTCTTATTGGTGTTCCTAGGGGTATTGGCATTGGCTATGGCTATGAACTCATATAAATGGTTATATGGATCATCCTGTTTGTAACCCCTAAATTCCGGTAAGATAACTAAAAGCTGTGGCCTAATTTCTACTTGAGCATCTACATTTTTGGGAATAAAAATGGGCGATGAATCGTCATACTCCCGCGGTTGGAAGTGCGATGCAACCGATTGCCCTCTCGATTGTGCAAAGTATAAAGGATGAACAATGTTACCGTTATAGTGATGATCATTGTTGTAACCTTGTTGACCTTGCGGTTGCTGCGGCTGTTGTTGTATTCTCCTTGGAGGTCCCCAACCTCTGTTCCATTGTTGCTGTTGTTGCTGAGGAATCCATCTTTCTTCCTCATATCCTTGCTCGACCTCCTAGTACTGATATTGTTGTGGTGGAGGTTGTTGTGGTTGCACATATTGTGTTTGTTGTGGTAAGGTTTGAAAAGCGGTTTGTGGTTTAAAGATGGTTGGTTGGTATGGTTGTGATTGTTGTGGTTGAGAAATGGTGGTGTGTTGTCTAGGCGGTGGGTTGCCATCTCGGGTCAGCGCTCCCCAAGCCATAGCAGCTAAAAAAGGGTTGGTTGATTGTGGTTGTAATGGTGGAACTGAAGGCGGAGTGCATGATGGTATCGATGCAGGGGCTGAAACCGCACCACTAGTAGCACTCGTACTACCAAACTAGAATTCTAACACTTGGGGTATAAATAGAATTCCCCCCGTTACCTAGCCCATAGGCTCATGAGTAACATCCTCTATAATAACACTAGTAGGACTCATCTTATCTAAGCGCCTACGCACACGGTTCTTGCACGCGGTTCGTTTGATCTCCGAGTAAAAAAGCAAGGGTGATAACTGCCCACCCCGACGGGTACGTATGCACTAGTGCAAAACGCCCGTCAAAATCAAAACAAAAATACTAAATAACCTCAAATCTCAAAACTAAAACTAAAAATCAGAAACTAACTCCCTACAGCTCAACTAATCTTAAGCTCACAACTCCCTGGCAACGGCGCCAAAATTTGACATGCGCAGCGGTCGTTATGCGGTCAAAAATAATAAAATACCTCACTCTCACTAGTACAGTGATAGTCAGGGTCGATCAACAGGAGTTTCGTTGTCAAGATAGGTGATAGATTACCAGTTGCAGTGTCACGATAGAACCAGAGGGAACTAATCTTTACTTTCCCAAAAACAGTCCAAAAACTCAAAATCCAAACAAGTCCAAAACAAAGCATAAACTTAAATGAAACTTAAACTAAAATCTAACCTAGCTTGCTTACTGAAATCAGAAGTATAATTCAGAAACAGAAACAAACAAGACCAATTCAAAAGCTTAAAGCATCCAAACATCAAAAGACCAAAAATATCAATAAACATGGAACCAAATGATTAATTGCATAAACTTTAGATCCAAAACATCCAATACAGTAAACAACGAAAATTAGAAACTCTAACCTAATGCTAATGGTTGTCACACCCACAAACACTAAGCTATAAGCTTTAAACAACTAAACTAATATGAAATTAAATGAAGAAACATAAAATACCACGAATGGTTGCTGAAATCCGAAAGTTGGAGTCAAAGAAGCCTTAAGTCCACCTTATGGGTCGTTCCTTGTTTGCTGATATCGACCTAATGGCCTCTATTTATAGTTGTGGAAAATAAGAATCCGCGTTGCGCAACTCTGATATCCACGGCGCGCGTAGAGCCTTATCCCCGATTTTTCGTCATTTGTATTTCATCCATCGCCTCATCGTTGACTCAGCGTGGCACGCCCATGTGCATATCCGCGGCGCGCATGTTCAGGTGACTGTTTTTGTCTTTATCTTCAAACTTCTTCCATTTTGTCTGCATTTAACCCCTATTTATATCTTTTCTTTCCAAACAAGCACTGACACAAAAAGTGAGAATACCACAACATATATGATATAAAATCACCAAGAATAGAGCTCAACAACGACTAAAATACTTGATATTACTAGGCATTGTCATTTGGGTAGATAAAAATTTGGACCTGTTTAAAGATAAAAATCTTTCATTAAATGATTTTAAACTTGCCTACGGAGAGTACTTGTGTACCTATACACTATGTAGTTCTTTGTCAAGAAAATCAACTCATATGAAACCAAATTGGAGAAAAAAGGATTTAAATGAAAATCGGACCTCGAATTTTAAAAAGACTTCAAAGTCCAAAAATCTTTCAAAATCTTCAAAAACTTCTAAATCTTCAAAATCAAAGAACCTTTCCAAATCCTCATCCAAAAGTGTAAAAAAAATTTGGGTTTAGAAAAGTTCATCTGTTTCTAAATCTTCATCCTCAAAATTTTCATCTGCTTCCAAAGAATCAAGGTATCTAAAGGAGTCTTTTTCTGGTACTGACAAATCCTCTAGTGATACCTCTGAAAACATTTTCATGTGACAACAAATCCGAAGATGCATTAACCGAAAAATGGATGGAAGAATCTTTCACTTACCTAGAGGACCCAATATTGATTGGGTACAAACTTCTCATTGACTAATTTCAGGTAATGTCTGAAGAACAATACTACAAGATAAGGTATATGGATACTGTCACACATCTTATTTGTATCTACTATCCAGGGGGAGCCTGAAGTCTCCATGCCACAAAACACGATTAACTCACCGGATGCTCCTATCGAGGGGGACCAAAATCACAACTATGATATTATGTTTACCCTAAATAATTAAAATGAAACTAATTCGGATGAATCTTCTTCCATTCCAGGTTCTCCTTCGGACACTAAGGAAATCATTGCTAAAGGACCACGTGAGTTTGATTCAAACTATCCACCTTTGGAGAAATGGACGAAGGATCATCCATCTTCACAACTCATTGGAAACATTCATGACCGGGTTCTGACTCGTGCACAACTTCACCAAAAACAAAAATGAGTTAAACAAAAACTCAGAGTTGTGCATGTTCAATGTTTTTATCTATAAAATTGAACCTAAGAATGTTAAAGATGCCTTCCAAAATTTTCATCACCCAGATTGCATCGAAGCGATGCAGTTGAAATTAGAAGAATTCGAAAGAAACAAAGTATGGATGCTAATTCCAAAACCTGAAAATGCATCGACTGTCGGTTTTGAAATGGGTGTATCACAATAACCTTGATTCCGAAGGTAACGTGGTTAGAAATAACGCAAGGTTGGTTGTCAAGGGTTACTGACATCAGGAAGGCATATATTATGAAGAAACCTTTCCCCCTGTTGCGAGGCTCGAGTCAGTTTGTATCTTTTTGGCATATACTGCCCACAAAAACATTGACGTTTATCAAATGGATATAAAATGTGCCTTCTTGAATGGTGAACTTGAGGAAACCGTTTTTGTTGAACAACCTCCAGGATTTTTCAATAAATAACATCCTGATCACTATTATGTTTTGGATAAAGCTGTCTATGGTTTAAAGAGGTGCCTGGTATGAAACTTTGACAAAAATTTTAAAACGATCATATTTAAAACAAGGATTAGTGGATCCCACAGTCTTCCGAAAGAATGTTGGTCAGCATCTAATGCTGGTACAAAATTATGTTTATGATATCATTCTTGGATCCACCAACCCTTGCTTAACAAAAGAATTAGAGCATCTGACGCAAAGCAAATTCAGAATGAGCATGATGGAGAAGATAAATTTCTTCCATGGACTGCAAGTTAAACAATCAACAGAGAGAATTTTCATAAATCAACAAAAATACACCCGAAGTCTCCTTGAGACATTCAGAATAACTAATTGTTCAAATGAAAAAGTGCCTATAGCTGCAGGTTAATTCTTCATTTGACAAACCGAAGGTGGATATTCAAGCATATACGAGTATGATCGGATCATTGCTTTATCTTACAATAAGCAGACCAGACATTATGTTTTCTGTGTGCAACTGCGCAAGATACCAATCAGATCCACGTGAACCACATATTGCTGTTGTAAAGACGATTTTTTGCTATCTACATCGTACACCTTCATATGGTCTATGGTACCCTGCGAATTATGGCTTCTATGTTCAAGCCTATTTAGAGTCGGTTCTTAAGGGATCCTCTATTGATTGCAAAGTACTTTTGGGGTTGTCAGTTCCTGGATGGAAAGCTTATAAGCTGGAAATCAAAGAAGCAGACATGTGTGTCCATCTCTACTGCTGAAGTAGAATACGTAGCTGTCGCTACCCATACCTCGCAAGTCGTATGGATTTAAAGCCAACTCAAACATTATCCTATCAACATGCGAAGGATACCCTGTTCTGTCACTCACAAAGTGCCATTCACATATGTCACAATCCTGTTCAACATTCTAAAACGAAGCATATAGCACTTCGCCTTCACTTCATTAAAAGTCACGTTGAAGAAGGAAATATAGAGGTTCACTATGTTAATACCACTGAACAATTGGCATACATTTTCACAAAAGCATCGGATGAGAAGTCATTCACCAGAATTGTTCAAGGGCTGGGGATGATTGATGTAGATTCACTCACCTAAAAACTCATATTTGCTTACTCTAACGTTTCCCTCTCCTTTGTATATAAATAGTTTTCCTGTCTCCAATCTCTTTATGAATCTCAGATGAATATGGCAATTAACAAGCTTGAAGCCAAATGCCAAACCATTTAAGAAGTAACCTCGAAGAAGTTAAATGAAGTTATTGCAAAATTTGAGTCTTCCCATCCTTCAACACATAATACAATTCACATTTTTTGAAGGAGCTACAGGCAACCAGGCGAGAATGACTGAACTAAGTAGAGAATCCCCCGTCATCGCCTTGCTGAATTTTGCTACTCAAGTTCATCAGAATAATTCAACCACGATTCCTAATACACTCCAGGTACTGAAGGTTGCACTTCAACCCATCCTCAACTCGTCATCCAAAATGCACTAAGCTCAAGCTTCCCAGACGGGACTAAGAGCGTTTGCTCCGACTGGATCACCTATCCATCCTTAACAAGGGGGAGAAGGGTCCAGCTCTTGGTCCCATGCCTTCTCAACTTCTATGACAACTACTTCCACAACTTCTACAACAACCTTTACAACAATCACAACAGTTCCTCTGATTCCTACCTTCGGAATGACACGACCGCCGGTTCCAAACCCAACATCCGAAGGGGGATAAGCATCGTATCAGGGCCTGCTAGCTCAGGTCCTATATATTCAACCATCACTTCCACTACTGCGACATTGGGATCCAGTGCTTTAGGATCTAGGGCATCGGGTGCCTCGGATCGTGGAAAGGATCCAACTGTTATTCTCAAATCAAAAGTTCATAACGAAAATCAACCATGGATCATCATGTTCATAACCAAGATCATGTAGTTCACAGCAATTGCATCAACTAAAGATGAATAAAAACATCATACCTCATTTTGGATGTAAGAACCCAAACCAGAATCCCTCTAATTATGCACACCCAAGAACACTAGAAGAACAAATAGACATAACTTCTTCTAGGTTGAAGAACAAGATCCAGAACCCTTGAAGGATTAAGGAAATCGCCAAAACCCAAAGAAAGGGAGAGGGAAGGAGTTGGCGGCTCTGAGGAGGCCAAAAGGAGTGCTTTTGGTTTGATCCCTAAGCCTCTGGAGGGCTCCTACGGTTCCAAACTTAAGGAGCCTTTTTACAGCCGCCCCCTGGAATTGTCTAAAATAATCAAACCTTTAATTAATTACAATCCAGTCCTTCTAATTAATTTCTTTAAATTAATTCAAAATTAATTTATCAATTAATTATTGATTCAGTTTCTAATTAACTTATTTCTCGATCAATTAATAAACCAATCATTCCTTCTCCTTTTCTGTCATTGTTTGTTTTGATTGGGTCGTGAAGGAAACCCAAAAGGGCCCTGCTATTATTAGAAATATCACCACAATTAATGACCTTGGACACTATTTCCAATAGCAACTATGCCTTGCTGAGGAAGAGAAGCTAAGACAAATAAACTTCGTAGCTTTGGGGAGAATGGGAACCACCCAGGATCTTGGTCCAATTGACAAGGCATGGAATGCTAAATAAATCACAACTATTGGTTTCACGAATTTTAATGTTTTCAATAGCGTTCCTCTCAAAACCTATTCTACTATAAACTCAGATGATGAGTAAATGGATGTGTCGAACAATTTGAAGACCTTCGCACAATTTCAGTTTGTTCTAACAGTTACTCCTGGAAGTGCCGAAGCTTTTAAGTAACGAAAGATTCAGTTTCATGCCCATCTGATGCAGGAACCTCAGTTGGTCAGGAGTTCAAAGAAGATTGTACAAATCCTCTCCATGACCCTGAGTGAATTATTTGAAGACAAGTTCCAGAACACCCATTGCCACGTCCTTCGGGGGTCAGACAAAGAAGATTCCAGATTTAACATCGTTGATTTCGCGGTAATGAACTGACACGTCGCAGTCGTTAATGCGGTAAAAATATAAAATAAATATCTTGCGGTCCGCTAGTAGCGGAAAGTAAGGGTCGAACCAAGGAGTTCGTGATTGACACTTTGTGTTAAAATATGACCGATCTATAGTGTCACTCTATAGACAGCTACCATTCGTACACTTGATTCCGAAAAACACGAAAACCGAAACTAAAACTATTGATCTCTATCGAAGTAACAAACCACTAGGGATGAGCATGGGTCGGTTTGGGTCGGTTTTGACCCAAAACCGAATCTAAACCGATGACTATCGGTTTTTAAATATTCAAACGAAACCCACACCCAAACCCAACGGTTCGGTTTTTTGGTTTTTGGTTTTTATTCGGTTCGGTTTTGGTTTTAAACCGAATCTAAACACAAACCTTGAATTATACCACCCACTTCAGAAATTCATATATATAGAAGAGAAAGAAGGCATAAGTTTTGTCCTACCGGCAATGTGGGATACTTTGTATCAAATTTTAAAAGAAATCTATTGAAACAATTTGCAAAACAAAATACGTAAACAACAAGTTTCGAACTCGAAACCTCACTTACACATGTTCTGTGTGTTATCCATCTCATCCGGCTATTAGTTTTGTTAAGAATACAGGTAAAGAAGACTCAGAACCTCACATACACATGTTCTGCGTGTTATCCACCTCACATACACATGTTCTGCGTGTTATCAATCTCATCTGGCTACCTGTTTTATTAAGAATACGCAAATATTGTTTATATTATATACATACAATATATATTATTTAAATATTTTATACAAAGTGTTTTGGCATTCTACAAACCGAACCCAAACCAAAAATTTCAAAAAATAAAAACCATTGGTTCGGTTTCATGTTCGGCTTCGGTTTTTCGGTTTTTGGGTTTCCGGTTCAGTTTTGCTCATCCCTACAAACCACAACTAATCGACTAAACGAATCTGTATCCGAGATCAACTCAGGAAATTAGAAATAACCAATTCAAAACCAATGAATCAAAGAAAAACGATTGATACCAAAAACATAAAATTACGATAAAAAAGAAATAAACATAAACTTGCATTCAACGAAACCCAAATCAGAGCAAAATGCTTCTGAAAGCAGGAACCAATATGATTTCTGCGGTCGATGGTACAAGTCAGAACCCTTGATCGCACACGAACAAAATGAGAATTGAAAAACGTAAAAACAATGAAAACTAACCAACTATCGAAATCTACTGAAAAAGCTACGAAATGTGAGTCAAAGATGTCTTAGTTCCCTCAAAGGTCTGATCTCTGCTCATGAAATCCGAAGTGGGAGCCTCTATTTATAGTTGTGGATAATGCCTCTCCGCACTTAGGTTTGACGTTCTACGCACCGCGGGTCAACCTTATCCCCCTGTTTCTTCGCACTTTGAAATTTGAATCCTTCCGGGTTAGCCACTTGGCCGCGTTGCGGTCTTCCTTCTTACGCGCCACGCGTGTTACTTGTCATTCAGCTTTGTTGTTTGACTTTGCCAATTTTACACAAATTACCCCTGTATTTGCACTAAAACACGAAACAAGTCCTTGGCACTAAAAGTGAGTAATATTAGCATCTTGGAAAGATAATCTAATTATAACAGGACTCAATAACACCTAAAATGGCCAACATTGCTAGGTGTTATCAAACTACACTTGTGCCTTGTTTGTTCCAAACAAGTAGGGCTTTTAAGAAATTCTAACAGTGATTCAAATATGTTTGAATATCTTTAGTTTCAAAGTTTATTGTATTCGAAAAAGTTAGATGAAAATGATTTTCGAAAAACATGACCAAAGTACCATTTGGGAATCACGACTTTCTAAAGAACCATTGATTACAAATTTTAGGTTCACAATTGTGTAAACTTACTCATTCCGATTCTAAAGGTCGCTAAGGAATTCTCCATGACTTTCAATGTTGTTTGTGTAACGAGCTTTCGAAAACACTATCCCAGACTAGACGATCTTAGGTAGTGAGGTGCATAAATGCCCTAAGGGCTACCCTTTTCGATCCTACCGGCTCAAACAACAAACGCCATTGATTGACAATTCCTTCCTGACTCCCAATCCTAAGATACTCTAAATCTAAGATTTTCTAACTTCTCAAACAGTCAACTTATTTCACTAACTTAGCATATTCACAACTACACAATATTCCTTGAAAAACACCACAATGCTACAATATCCAAAACTTATCCGTTTCAACGTTACAATTCCTTATAATTTTTGAAAAATGCTAAAAGTTGAAAACTTGACTCAACGTCCTCGTTGTACAAAAAGAAAAATCTAGAACAAAGGAGAAAAAGAGTTACCCCTAGAACGTTAGAATACTTGATCACAGGATCGTCTGTATCAGGGTTGACTGTGTGCATCATCTTGGTGAAGTTTCCAGGAGTGGGGACACACCAGTAAACACGTCGGAATAACCGGTAAACACGTCGGAATAACACAAGTGCAGGGGTACAATGACCCCACACTTGCGTTATGCAACTCCCTCAGTTGATTTCATAATTGGTTCTTGCAAACTTAACAAAGATAATTAAAAGAAACATAAAGAAACAAACAAGCGACATACAGTACTGCAGGTTAACGTTTACTACACAACAACGGTTGTTTTTTTTGCAGTCCCTCCTGCACCAGCAACGGTTCAATTACTTCGCCTATTCCAGCATCTCTCGATGCGTCCCAATCAACAATTTGTGCGGGCAAAATTTTTCGTTTCAAGCATTTGAGTTAATCTTTCCATAAAATTCCGACATACAACGCTGGAAACATAAGCTGGATCACTGAGCTACTCGTTGGGCCTACCGGTGCTATTTTGAGCAGACAGTTCCTATTCAGCAGGTTACCACGGCACAAAGCTATTCCTGCAAGATTTAATAGTTATTTCTATTCAGCAGGTTACCACGGCACAGAGCTATCATCCCTCGAGGGCTATGAAGATTCAACAACCGTAACTCGTGATTTAAATGACCGTAACATGACATATGAAAACAGACCCTAATTTGTCTAATTCGGGTAATTTGTATCATCTTTTTGCAGTTGTGTTCATCGAAATACAGTTTCAGGTAATGCATTGCATTCAGAAGTACTACATTCTGCCTGAAATTGATCAGTGAAGCTAGAACAGGAAACCCTAAATGCCATTTTCTTAACTGTGAATTAGAAGTTGCAAGAGTGCTTACTGGATTTGGGTGTATAGTTTTTGAAATTCGTCAGCAGAAGGGTGCCAGATCGTACTTACAGTTATGTTTTATGAAGCCCTGCACCTGATCTTTTGTAGTTTGGGATAAAAATTGGATAGAGACTCTAGTGTTATTATTCTCTTATTATTCTCAGTTCTGTATTTGAATTCATGATAAGCCACGGCGGCACGGACTTCGTTTCATGCTAGTCTGATCGTTACGATTTCTTCCTGTCTCCCCTATACTTCACCCTACACTCATTTGTAACCATGTCTTCGTGTTGTCTTATCCTAACTACTCTAAAATGATCAAAGTATAATTACCAGAAAATTACAATGATCAGGTTGCCCTCCAAGCGCTATGTTTAACATCTTCAGCCGGACGTATACCTTCCTTCTGATGATTAGTAAACTGGTTGATAGTATAAAATTCTACCGTTTCTACCCGTAGATTTTTGAATGTTCCTGATGTGATATATGGCTTCAATCGGTGTCCATTTACTTTGAATGACGATCCTCCCTTGTCGTCTCTTATTTCTATTGCGCCATACTCCGTAATGCTCACGATTTCGTACGGGCCGTTCCATTTACTTCGCAGCTTCCCTAGAACATCTTTAGTCGAAAATTGAAAAGCCACACTTTCTTTCCAACGTCAAAGGATTTCAACTTTAGCTTGGTGTCATGATATCGTTTCATCTTGGACTTATATGTGGTAGTGTTTTAGTATGCGTCGTCCTGCAGCTCCTTTAATTCGAACAATTGCAACTTCCATTCTCTTCCAGCTATTTCATACTCGGTGTTCACTTGTTTCACAGCCCACATGGCTCGATTGGCCAATTCCACTGGTAGGTGACATCCTTTCCCGTAGGTGACATCCTTTCCCGTAGACCAGCCGATATGGTGTCATATCAATTGGTGTTTTGTATGCTGTTCGATATGCCTACAACGCGTCTTCCAATCGCTACAACCGGTCCTTCCTAGCGGTTTTCACGGATTTTTGTAAAATCTTCTTTATTTGGCGATTGAAGACTTCTATTTGGCCGCTGGTTAGCAGGTGGTATGGCATGGCGATGCGATGATGAACTCCATAGTGATTCAGCAGTCGCCCGATATTAAAGTACTTGAAATGTGATCCGCCATCACTGATGATCACCCTTGGGACACCATGCCTGGTGAAGTTGTTCTTCTTTACAAACGTACACACCACGTGGTAGTCGTTTGTTCTGGTGGCTTCAGCTTCAATCCATTTGGAAACGTCATCCACTGCCACCAAGATGTAAACATACCCTTGCGATGTGGGGAAGGGTCCCATGATGTCGATTCCCCAAACACCGAAGATGTCAATAAACAGAATAGGATTGAGCGACACTTGGTCCCTAATTGAGATACTCCAAAGTTGCTAACAATGAAGGCATTATTTTGACATTGCGTGTGCATCCTTAAATATTGTTGGCCAAAACAATCTTGACTCTAACACGTTGTACCCAGTCTTCTTTACGCTGAAAATACTATAATAAATTACAGTAGCGTATAATAAATTACCTGCCGCGGAGCGAGACACCTTGACTTTACCATCCTTTGCGTCTTGCAGGTACTTTGCATTCAACGAAACCTGAATCAGAGCCAAATACTACTTACGCTAGTTGAAATCAATTATCGAGTAAATGCTATAAATACGTATAATAAATTACAGTAGCGTAGAAATTCGATAATCACACCAATATTATTTTGGTATAAAAAATATTCATAACACGATGTAGTCGTGCTCACGAATCCGTAGACATACAGAATGTCGAAAACAGAGTTCGCATGTAAAAGTTACAGCAGTTCAATCGCAGGGAACAATAAACGTACATAGGAATTGGACATTAAAATGAATTACGTGGTGCCTTAAACATTAAATATGAAATAACGGAACACATATTATGAAGCGTAATATGGTCTAGTATTTAATTTCATAGCCCGATTATTTTTCCGGTACAATGCCAAATACCGCGTAGTCGGAAGAATACCGCGCATAAACGCATATATCTTCGCCAAACGAATTGGGAATCATTTTAAATAGATGGTTACTAATATTTTTATGATTAATATTGATTAACATATTTATTAGTAATTATATATCCCAAAACTTATAAAAATACGCAAAACGTTTTACCACTTTTTATAAAAAGCACCAAGGTTTATATAAAACATGTGTATATTATATAAAATGCTAGAACCTCACCCTACCCCCTCCCTTTGGCCGGCCATGAAGCCATCCAAGCCACCCTAGACCTCATATCACCTCCATGGGATACATATCTTGTTATTTAATATAAATTGTACAAAAAATCCTAAAAATAGATTTATTAAATCTTGTTAGTTCCCATGCAAGATCACCCAACAATCCTCATCCACCCTTATAAAAATCAACCATATGAAGCCTTTGGCACCTTTCACATAATCTCCAACACATTTTCTTCCATACTCTCCAAAATCTACTCTAAAATGATCAAAGTATAATTACCAGAAAATTACAATGATCAGGTTGCTCTTCTGACAAGCGCTATGTTTAACGCCTTCAGCCGAACGTATACCTTCTTTCTGTTGATTAGTAAACTGGTTGATCGTATAAATTCTACTGTTTCTACCCGTAGAGTTTTGAATGTTCCTGATGTGATATAGGGCTTCAATCGGTGTCCATTTACTTTGAATAACGATCCTCCCTTGTCGTCTCTTATTTCTATTGCGCCATACTCCGTAATGCTCACGATTTCGTACGAGCCGTACTTCGTAGCTTCCCTGGAACATCTTTAGTAGAAAATTGAAAAGCCACACTTTCTTTCCAACTTCAAAGGATTTCAACATTAGCTTGGTGTCATGATATCGTTTCATCTTGGACTTATATGTGGTAGTGTTTTAGTATGCCTCGTCCCGCAGCTCCTCTAATTCGGACAATTGCAACTTCCGTTCTCTTCCAGCTATTTCATACTTGGTGTTCACTTGTTTCACAGCCCACATGGCTCGATTGGCCAATTCCACTAGTAGGTGACATCCTTTCCCATAGACCAGCCGATATGGTGTCATATCAATTGGTGTTTTGTATGCTGTTCGATATGCCCACAACGCGTCTTCCAATCGCTACGACCAGTCCTTCCCGGCGTTTTTCACGGATTTTTGTAAAATCTTCTTTATTTGGTGATTGAATACTTCTATTTGGCCGCTGGTTAGCAGGTGGTATGGCGTGGCGATGCGATGATGAACTCCATAGTGATTCAACAGTCGCCCGATATTAAAGTACTTGAAATGTGATCCGCCATCACTGATGATCACCCTTGGGACACCATGCCTGGTGAAGTTGTTCTTCTTTACAAACTTACACACCACGTGGTAGTCGTTTGTTCGGGTGGCTTCAGCTTCAATCCATTTGGAAACGTCATCCAGTGCCACCAAAATGAAAACATACCCCTGCGATGTGGGGAAGGGTCCCATGAAGTCGATTCCCCAAACACCGAAGATGTCAATTACCATAATGGGATTGAGCGACAGTTGGTCCCTTATTGAGATACTCCCAAGTTGCTAGCAATGAAGGAATTCTTTTGGCATTGTGTGTGCATCCTTAAATATTGTTGGCCAAAACAATCTTGACTCTAACACGTTGTACCCAGTCTTCTTTACGCTGAAAATACTATAATAAATTACAGTAGCGTATAATAAATTACCTGCCGTGGAGCAAGACACCTTGACTTTACCATCCTTTGCGTCTTGCAGGTACTTTGCATTCAACGAAACCTGAATCAGAGCCAAATACTACTTACGCTAGTTGAAATCAATTATCGAGTAAACGCTATAAATACGTATAATAAATTACAGTTGCGTAGAAATTCGATAATCACACCAATATTATTTTGGTATAAATAATATTCATAACATGATGTAGTCGTGCTCACGAATCCGTAGACATATAGAATGTCGAAAACAGAGTTCGCATGTAAAAGTTACAGCAGTTCAATCGCAGGGAACAATAAACGTACATAGGAATTGGACATTAAAATGCATTATGTGGTGCCTTAAACATTAAATATGAAATAACGGAACACATATTATGAAGCGTAATTTGGTCTAGTATTTAATTTCATAACCTGATTATTTTTCCGGTAAAATGTCAAATACTGCGTAGTCGGAAGAATACCGCGCTTAAACGCATATATCTTCGCCTAACGAATTGGGAATCATTTTAAATATATGGTTACTAATATTTTTATGATTAATATTGATTAACATATTTATTAGTAATTATATATCCGAAAACTTAGAAAAATACGCAAAACGTTTTACCGCTTTTTATAAAAAGCACCAAGGTTTCTATAAAACATGTGTATATTTTATAAAATGCTAGAACCTCACCCTACCCCCTCCCTTTGGCTGGCCATGAAGCCATCCAAGCCACCCTAGAACTCATATCACCTCCATGGGATACATATCTTGTTATTTAATATAAATTGTACAAAAAATCCTAAAAATAGATTTATTAAATCTTGTTAGTTCCCATGCAAGATCACCCAACAATCCTCATCCACCCTTATAAAAATCAACCATATGAAGCCTTTGGCACCTTTCACATAATCTCCAACACATTTGCCTCCATAATCTCCAAAATCTACTCTAAAATGATCAAAGTATAATTACCAGAAAATTACAATGATCAGGTTGCCCTCCTGACAAGCGCTATGTTTAACGCCTTCAACCGGACGTATACCTTCATTCTGATGATTAGTAAACTGGTTGATCGTATAAAATTCTACCATTTCTACCCGTAGATTTTTGAATGTTCCTGATGTGATATAGGGCTTCAATCGGTGTCCATTTACTTTGAATGACGATCCTCCCTTATCGTCTCTTATTTCTATTGCGCCATACTCAGTAATGCTCACGATTTCGTATGGGCCGTTCCATTTACTTCGCAGCTTCCCTGGAACATCTTTAGTAGAAAATTGAAAAGCCACACTTTCTTTCCAACTTCAAAGGAGTTCAACTTTATCTTGGTGTCATGATATCGTTTCATCTTGGATTATATGTGGTAGTGTTTTAGTATGCCTCGTCCTGCAGCTCCTCAAATTCGGACAATTGCAACTTCCGTTCTCTTCCAGCTATTTCATACTCGGTGTTCACTTGTTTCACAGCCCACATGGCTCGATTAGCCAATTCCACTGGTAGGTGACATCCTTTCCTGTAGACCAGCTGATATGGTGTCATATCAATTGGTGTTTTGTATGCTGTTCGATATGCCCCACTACTAGAAAAAAAGCCTTTAATGACTGACATTGTCAGTCATTAAAAGATATAGATGACAGACAAATGTCTGTCATTGAAAGCCCAGTCATAAATGAAAGATGACAGACATTTGTATGTCATAAATTTACGACTGACATTTACGACTTACATTTATGACTTACTTTTACGACATAATTTACGCAAGTCATAAATGGAAGTCGTAAATGTATGTCATAATTTTATGATTTGTAGAAAAAATAAATAATTTTTGTAGATTTAGTAATATTCAAATTAAACCACTTTTAATGCTAATACAAAATAAAATCTCAATATATATAAAAACAATCCATTAAATACAATAATGTCATGTCACAAGCCAACAAGTATTTCAAAGTTATCAACAATATTATTTCTCGTTACAAAAATATCATGGATAAATAAAGTTTGTCATAAAAGACACATTCTCCACGAAGATCATCAATTTGTATATTCGTCCTTGCTGCCCCCAATCAATCAATTGTGTGAATTCCCCAGGCTGCATGAATGCAACAAAAAAGTCTCATTAAGCCCAATTAATTTAATACAACAGTCTTTTCACAAGTTACAAAAGCTAATTACATCACGTGAACTGTTGTAATGCATGATCAAGAAAACCAGTCAAAAAACCTGATACACATATTCAAATTTCAAGGCTACAAATTGAGGTTCGTCTACTACACACAGGCTTCTCAAGATCCTCCAAAGTAGCATCAGGATTTGTCTTCCAAAGTTCTTCCACCTTATTGATCAAACACAGACATATGAAAAAAAATCCAAGCCACCCTAGACCTCATATCACCTCCATGGGATACATATCTTGTTATTTAATATAAATTGTACAAAAAATCCTAAAAATAGATTTATTAAATCTTGTTAGTTCCCATGCAAGATCACCCAACAATCCTCATCCACCCTTATAAAAATCAACCATATGAAGCCTTTGGCACCATTCAAATAATCTCCAACACATTTGCTTCTATACTCTCCAAAATCTCCAACAAGTTTTAAGTGTTTCTAAGCCTTTCAAAGGGTTTTAAGCAAAGATCTTGGTAAGTTCATATCATCTCAAACTTCCAACATCAGTTCTACCATCATTCTTTGTTGATCTTCTATTCACACTCTTGACCTTGAACTATAGATCATCTTGAAGATCAAGCCACCTCCAAGTTGCTAAACTTTGATCCTTTCTTTTTCAAAACTCAAGATTTGCTTCGAGGGTGAGTTCATAACCCATATTTTCTACTCTTTTTAAGTGTCTTAAGGGGGAGAATACAAGTCTTAAAACTATATGTTTTACTCTTGAAATATGATGTGTTCATATGTTTGGTCATCTTAATACAAAAGTATTTGGCATAAAAATGTGTTAAGATAAACTAAAATACATATTTAGTTCAAGAAACTAACATGTAAGACTTTTAGACACCTTTGTCACAAACAAAACTTCATGTTTTACTTTGTTGGTCAAATGGTCATAAAAATGATACATTATATGATCTTTTGGCAAAAAGATATGAAAATACATTTTTCACTAAAATAGTCATAAAAACTATTTTGTCATATAGTGTTGGACATAAATCAAATGTAATGGTTTACGTAACTAAAATGGTCTAAATAAATATGTCCTTATTATCTTCACATGAAAAATAACCATTTACAAGAAAAAAACGCTATTTTTAACATAATAACGACTATTTGGAACTTATAACGTCATAATAAACTTAGGAAATGACTTTTTACAAGGAAGTTGGTATTTAAAACAAAAATGACTATTTTCAAAGTATAGTGTACCAAAAATGACCATTTGGAAAGATTACCATCATTTTGACAAAATGACAAGAACTAAAAATGTTGCCATTACTTAAGAAAATGACCGAAACTAACAACTTGCCATGACTTGTTAGATAAATTGTAAATTTATGTTGTTAGTTACATATTTAGTGCCCTAGATGTAAGAAATTAAACATTTCAACTACTTAACATCTTTTAAGCTTAAATACTTTAACATGACGAAAACATTTATATAAATTCTAATGGGTATAAATATATAATTATTACATACCATAATTATCATGGACAATTTGATAATTACAAACGTAAAGGAGTTTTCAGTGCATTTATGTACTATAATTATCATGAGTAATTTGATAATTACAAACGTAATGGAGTTTTCAGTACATTACATACTATAATTATCATGGACATTTTGATAATTACAAATACAAATGAGTTTTTCAATACATATACAAGTAAGGTTTACTCTATAATTATCATGGATACATTTTGATAATTACAATTTACAAATACAAAGTAGTTTTTCAATACATATAGAAGTAAGGTTTACGTTATAATTATCATGGGTATATTTTGATAATTACAAATACAAAGGAGTTTTTCAATACATATACAAGTAAGGGTTTACACTATAATTATCATGGGTACCTTTGATAATTATAGTTACAAAGAAATTCATTCAGTACGAACTAGGATAAAACATCATGTTGGCTAGTTATGTGAGACATTGCTTCATAGTACTAAAAGAAGTACACATATGGTTGTTAGCTACAACTACGACCGATGGGTCAAGGGTGACAAATGTCTTAACACTGCGATGCCTGAAGAACGCCGTGCCAGGCCATCAGGTCATAGCGAGGTTATAATAACTCACATGAGCAACAACGAATATCCTGAGTTTGGGGGAAAATGCCTTCAAATGGATTTATGTAAATATAAAGCTACATGTTGCTTTATACAAAATATAAGTATGGTTTTGGTTATACATATGGGTTTTATGGGATTAAGACTACATTTTATCAACATACAAATATAAGTACATTTTACTATACATACGGGTTTAATGGGATTAAAACTACATTTCATCAACATACAAATATAAGTATGGTTTTACTTATACATACGTGTTTAATTTATTTAAAACTACATTTAAGCAAAATACAAATATAAGTACGGTTTTACTTATAGGTATGAGTTTTATGGAATTAAAACTATATTTTATCAAGTTACAAATATAAGTAGGGTTTTACATATACATACGGGTTTTATGGAATTAAAACTACATTTTATCAAGATACAGATAAGTACGGTTTTACTTACACAAGGGTTTTATGGATTTAAGACTAAATTAATGTTAAAAAAATATTGTTTTTCTTGGTATATACGCTATGTGTTTTCACAAAGGAATTACTAAGTTTCTCATTACAAAATCTTATGAACTCACCAACGTGATGTTGACACTTGCCAAATTACTTGTATTCACATGTAACAATTAGTCAGGTACGACTAATCTTTTGGGATGGGACGCGAAGGCGTCTCTTTTGTTTATTTTGCTATCATATTGTAATTGAATTGAAACAATAATGTTTGAACAATGTAACTTTCCAATTATAATGTATGATGGTTGTTTATCTATTTATGTTTCAATGTATGCAATGGTATTGATACTGTGTGACGTTCCACCCTCCAATGATTCCACCATCGTGGTTTGGGGGTGTGACAAGATTTCTCCAACCAGTGATCCGAAAGTGGCCACTTGCTTTTACTACACTCAAAAGGGCCATTGGAAACGAAGCTTGCCAAAGTACCTACAAGACGCAAAGGATGGTAAATTCAAGGTGTCTGGCTCCACGGCAGGTATGCATATGATCCAACTCAGTGACACCAATACTTCTAATTCGTGGGTCCTTGATACAGGATGTGGTTTTCATATTTGTTCTGGTATGCATGGCCTAAGGGAAAGTAAGGAGCTGAAGTGAGAAGAGCTGAACATGATCATGGGGAATAGACGCATTGCCCCTGTTACAAAGATCAGGATTTATGAGATCAATTATCGAGTAAACGCTATAAGTACGTATAAATACGTATAATAAATACTACTTACGCTAGTTGAAATCAATTATCAAGTAAACGTTATAAATACGTATAATAAATTACAGTAGCGTAGAAATTCGAAAATCACACCAATATTATTTTGGTATAAATAATATTCATAACACTATGTATTCATAACACGCATTTCCCCAGTCTTCTTTATGCTGAAAATACGTATAATAAATTACAGTACCAGTCTTCTTTACGCTGAAGTGTGCTCTACATGTAGAGGAATGACGGTGGGTTCATACTTCTGGGATTTCGTTATCAGGAACACATCGACGATTGATTTGATCAGGTCCTACCTTGAAAAGATCGGGGTCGTCCCAGATGAACCGTTGAGCATATGTTTGAAACTGTTTCTGCCTTTGTTTTGTCCAGTGTGTCGGCATCTTCCCCATAGCTACAAAATTAACATAGTTTTGCATACCAAGGAGCGTTGTCGACTGTGAGTAGTTGTTTGTCCAGGAACGCATCCTGTATCCCTGCTTCGAGTCCTTGTATTGGAAGGTGCGATAAATGATCAGCTGCTATGTTTTCAGTTCCCTTTATGTCTTTGATCTCCAAATCAAATTCTTGTTGTAGTAACGTTGGTTTAGATTCCTTTTTCTATAGAAGGTGATGAATAGCACTATGATCTGTGTAGATCAGAAACTTTGATCCCCAAATATACGACCTAAACTTGTCTAATGCAAAGACTACAACAAGTAGTACCTTTTTTGTGGTAGTATAATTCATCTGTTCCTCCGAGAATGTTTTACTTGCATAGTAGATGACTGCCGGCTTCTTATCAACTCTTTATCCTACCAATCGGGCGGTTTTCAAAATGGGTGCCTCGACCAATTTATTCTTCAGGATAGTAAATGCCTTAACACATGCTTCGTTGAACACAAATGGTGCATCCTTTAACAGTAAATTGCACAATGGCTTCGAAATAGTGTTGAAGTCTTTGATGAATCTTCTATAGAATCCAGTGTGGCCGAGAAATGACCTAATTCCTTTCAATGATGTGGGAGGAGGAAATGTGGAGATTACTTTGATTTGAGCTCCATCTACCTCGAATCCTCGCTCGGACGCCACAGGTCCCAAAACAATGGCCTCCTTAACCGTGAAATGACTCTTTTCCCAACTGAAGACTAAATTTGATTCTACACATATTGCTAAGACCTTTTCTAATTGTGCCAAACACATATCAAATGATGATCCAAAGATGGAGAAATCGTCCATGAAGATCTCCAATGAGTCCCCTACCATGTGTGAGAAAATCGCCATCATACATCGATGAAATGTAGCAGGTGCGTTGCATAAGCCAAAAGGCATTCTCCGAAATGCAAAATTACCATAGGGGCAAGTGAAGGTGCTCTTAGCATGATCCTCAATATGAATTGCAATTTGGTTATACCCAGAATATCTGTCCAGGAAGCAATAATACTATAAGACCCTAATCCTGAAAAGCTACAGTGCAATGCCAAAAAGAATGAAGTTCAACATTTAAAAGAAATTGATTTTGGAAAGCAAGGAGATAGGGTCACTATCTCTTAAGATAGTGACGCTATCTTGGCCAAGTTACGACGGTTCGGTTTTTCATTAGCTACGCGATGCAAGCAAGTGGTGGGTTAACACGATGAAGAGATAGTGGTGCTATCTTAAGAGATAGCATCGCTATCTGCCCTGTTTGGGCCAAAACCGTAGATTTTGAAGTTGGGCCATATTTAAGGGTTGGGAACCCTAGGGCAACTGCCAAACACCATCTTTCAACCCCTAAATCGTCCCTTTCTCTCTCTAGACCATCTTGGATGAGGTTTTGGCATTTTTTGTCTCTTTGGAAGGATTTTTGAAGCTTGGATGATGTTAGAAGGTTGATGATGATGCTAGAAGTTGCTCCTCTTGGTTGAGTCTTCAAAGATCTGCATTTTCTAGACCATTGTGAGTATAGTTTCCACCTTTATGCATTTTTAAGGTTATTCTTATGCTTTTATTGGAATTGTATGGATTGAAACGAAGTAATGGTCCATGTTGGTGTTTATCCATGGTTGGGAAGGATAAAGTTTGGAACTTTATGCTTTAAGTCCTGATTTAGAACCCTTAAGTTGGTTTAGAGAGTAAGCTAAACTCTTTGTAGTGGTTTTGTAGTTTTTTTGACCACATTGGACATGGATCTTGTTCTTGAGCTTGTATGGACATGTGTGGTTGGTAAAGTTAAGATTTTTATCGCTCTCGGGACTGTTTGGGAGGTCCTAGGAAGAAGAATTAAGTCCTTGGCTGAATGAATTAAGAGCTAAATAGACTTTTGAGGCTGTTCATATTTAGCGAGGCTAACTAGGGAGGTTAGCAGCGCTAACTGTTTGTTGACTGTTGACATTGACTTTGACCGTTGACTTTTTGACCAGTTTGAATTTTGGTCAAATATGAGGGTTTGGGGTACTTGTTTTAGAAGTTTATCCTGTTTGGGGTTTAGGAAGTTCTAAGTGAAGTTTATTCTTGTTAGGAAGTTCACGTTGTCGCTTCTGAAGACGCGCATGTGGAGTGCTGTTTGGCCTTACGGATTAGGTGAGTCTGCTCACTATACTATGGGTAAAGTTACATTCGTAGGTAACTTAATTACTATGTGTAGTGATGTATGGTAGCTGGACGTGCCTTATGTTATTTGACTGTTGAGTTGGTAATAGGAACCTGATGGGTTAGGCTGATGGGTTAGGCTGTTTGTTTAGGCTGTTGTGCTTATATGTGACAGTTGTTGAATTCGTTCTGACGACTGAAGAACGAGTTTATCGATCTGAGGGTTGTTTCATGAAAAAAGATGATGCATGACCTGTCGTACCTGGACACCCAAAGATCAAAGAACGAGTTTATTCGGTGACGGACGGAACGGGGCAGGCTCGTGAGTTCTTAGCCGAGGCAGATCGGGGCAGACCCGAGAGCCAGGTTGTTCGGGGCTGGCTCGGAGACTTTTTGTGTTTGTGTTTATGTGATGAATCGTGTGGAATTTTGGGGAGTTAACTAAGCTTTATGCTTACTCTTTCACCCTAACTATTTTGGGGAGCTTGGAGCACAGCGCGACTTTACCGCATCTAAGGTTTTGATAAGTAAGTCTTTCGATGGATAATTTTTGTAAATGTTTTCGATAAATACGATTTTACATGTTTTAAATACTATGTTTTGATTTGGATATGTTTTTTTATAACCGTCTTTTGTATTTGAACCGTCTTAAAACAAAAAATTTTAATATGAATTTTGGAGCATTACAAGTTGGTAGCAGAGCCTTAGTTTTAGGGATTTGGATGAACATGAATGTGATTCCAAGGATTTGGATGAATAGGACTGAGATTCCAAACTCAAACTAGGGATTTGAAGATTTTCTAAAACGATTTTCAAAGGAAAACTGCTTTTATGTAAATTTTCTTAGTATTTACGTAGAGTAACATGGGGAGGATTCCCTTTCATGTTCCTGTTAGATTGTTGCTTGGGAGTTGGAAACATTGTATGAATACCTAACTTATGATTTTAAACGGGTAAAGGTGTTTTGAAAAGAATGAGATGCGAAGCGTACAGTCGGCCGAAGATCAAGTAAGTGATTTAGTTCCCAAAATATCCATGATATTGTGTGCGGATGACATGACATATGCTAGAAATAGGCTAAGGATCCACTCAGGAAATTACATGATAGAATTATCCTGGATCATAAGAATGTATTTTTTCTAGATTGCTGCTTGCTATGTGATGCTTGTGTGTGACTTTTGCACATATGCTTGTACTGTTAGGAGATTAAGGGGATGCTTTATGATTGTATGTAATAGGATCAGATAGCCTTTGAATTCTTGAACCGGCCTTACTGGATGTTCGTTGTTTGGTTGTGACTTTAAGGTAGGGACATCTATTCGATTGTCTAACTACTCTTATTGCATATGCTTACACCTTCATGACAACGCCTAGTAATATCTAGAATTTTAGTCGTTGTTAGGCCCTATTCTTGGTGAAATTATATGAGATATACATTGGTATTTCTCACTTTTTGTACTACTGCTTGTATGCAAGAAAATGTTACAATCAGGGACTAAACACGGACAAATGGAAGAAGTTTTGAGGATAAGGCCAAAACAGTCGAATGAGTACGAGTGTCGTGGGAGTGAAGTCATGCACGTCCAGCCACGTCAAGGATGAGGGGGTGAAGAGAAATTCAAATAGCAAAAAAACGGGGATAAGCCAGCACGCGCGACGCGGCTAGAGGCTTTACACGCCGCGGATTCTTAATTTCCACAAGTATAAATAGAGGCCATTAGATCGAAATCAACAGGCAAGGAACGACCCCTAAGGTGGACTTAAGGCTTCTTTGACTCCAAGTTCCCACAGATGCTAGATGAGACACCACAGTACGAGGGTCGACGAGACGAGTTAAGTTCCTGACCCGTCCTTGGCGCTGTTCAGCTGGATCGGGATCCTGACCCAGGCCATGCTCTGGGCTGAGCTTGAGCCCTTTATTCACCGCACCAGGATTGAAGGGGAGCACATTTTTACTTGCCATGGCTGGGACAGGCTGATGGCCAACGAGGAGGATGTGGTTTACAAGGAGCTCCTTCTAGAGTTCCTTTCGACTTGCAAATACACACCAGCATCACGTGAGCCACGAGTCTAGATGGTCCGATTTCGACTGGGTGGAGAGAGTAGGGAGTGCAATCTCCGTGAGTTTGGCAGACACACCGGGATATACACTGAGGCGGAGCTACGAAGCCGCCATTTTGTACCTTTTCTACGGGCATGCATCAGGGGACAGCCTCAGCGGGAGGCTAACGCGGTTATTTGGGCAGCGGGTGTAGCCGACAGCAGCCCCATGGCTGGTGGGCATTATTACATTACACACCTGGCCCGATCCTATGGCCTTTTTGCAGCTGAGATAGTGGCGACTCTGACAGCGACACCACCCTCACGGACATCGGTCTGTTATTAGGAGATTATGAGACTTATTCACCAGCCACGCGCGGGTGTTATTTTGAGGATGCCGATGGAGGCACCACTGGGTCCCTAGGCTCAACCAGAGCCAGAGCAGCCAACGAGGCGACGAAGACGGAGGGAGGAGCCACCAACTGATCCACCAGTACAGCCCCAGCCATCCCCACAGCTCGCAGAGTTGCAGGCTGTGATGAGGGCCATGGAGAGGAGGATGGCACGTGCTAAGGCTCGTGACGGGTGGGCGGTTGAGACGCAGCGATTGATCATGCTCCAGCTGCGGATTGAGGAGTTTCCAGACTACCCTCCGAGTGATCCAGATGATGAGGCAAGTCCAAGTAGGACCCACCATGATGATGATGATTGATGTATTTTCTTTCTACCTTTTTGAGACATTGTACCAAAGTTATGACTATCTTTTGTTTTAGTTTTTGTCTTTTGTGTTAGTTATCTTTTGCATTTAATTTGTTTGTGAGTTTTGCATGTGAATACCAAATGGAAGTCGACTAAGGAGTTGTATCAAGAAAGTGTGGGGTCATTGTATCCCTACACTTGCCATTTCACCGGCGTGTTTACTGTTGCGCCACAACTCCTGAAATTCTGAATCGTGAGCAGTTCGTGTTTTATATCTTGTGACAATCGAGTTCCAACAAGCAGTCAACCGTTCCAAAAAGGGGTAACTCTTTCTCCCTTATTCTGAAATAATTTTTTGTACAACGGGGACGTTGTACGGATTTAAGCGTGGGGTGTGGACGGTCGAAAGAGTGTTTTTGAAATTTTTGCGGGAAATGATCAATTTTCAAAAAAAAATTTAGCAACTTTTTCAAAATTGTAATAGATTGTAATTGGTATTTTTCAAGTAATAGATTGCGGGAAACGAATAGTTTTGAAGTTTTAGTATTGGTATTTTTCAAGAAATATTATTTGGTTGTCATCATGCTGATTTCTTAGTCAAATAAGTTGAGTTTTAGGAGTTATAAGATTGGAATTTAGGAAGGAATTGTCAATCAGTGACCTTTGTTGTTCGAGCAGGTAGGTCTAAAATGGGTGGCCTCGAAGAGGCATTTATTCACTTTACCACCTAAGATCGTCTGGTCTGGGATGGCATTTCCGAAAGCTCTTTACACGGACAACATCGAAATTTATGGACAATTCTTTATTGGCATTTAGAATATGAATGAGTACGTACACTGTATACTCCTTTATGGACAGAAATTTGTAATCAAGGGTTCTTTAGAAAGTCAAGAATTCCAAAGGATATTCTAGTTATGTTTGCAAAAACTATTTCAATCTATCTCTGGGGAAAAGAAGGTTTGAAATTGAACACGTTCAAAAAATGTTTGAGTCTTAGTTAAAATTTGTTAAAAACTCTCTTGCTTGGGGACAAGCAAAGCACAAGTGTCGGGTGTTTGACAACGCTTAGTAATATCTCGTATTTTAGTCGTTGTTAGGCCCTATAGTTGGTCAAATTATATCAGATATACATTGGTATTTCTCACTTTTTGTACTACTGCTTGTATGCAAGAAAATGTTACAATCAGGGACTAAACACAGACAAATGGAAGAAGTTTTGAGGATAAGACCAAAACAGTCGAATGAGTACGAGTGCCACGGGAGTGAAGTCATGCGCTTCGCGCCATGTCAAGGATGAGGCGATGAAGAGAAATTGAAATAGCGAAAAAACGGGGATAAGCCAGCACGCGCGACGCGGCTAGAGGCTTTACACGCCGCGGATTCTTAATTTCCACAAGTATAAATAGAGGCCATTAGTTTGAAATCAGCAGGCAAGGAACGACCCCTAAGGTGGACTTAAGGCTTCTTTGACTCCAAGTTCCCACAGATGCTAGATGAGACACCACAGTACGAGGGTCGACGAGACGAGTTAAGTTCCCGACCCGTCCTTGGCGCTGTTCAGCTGGATCGGGCGATCCTGACCCAGGCCGGGCTCTGGGCTGAGCTTGAGCCCTTTATTCACCGCACCAGGACTGACGGGGAGCACATTTTTACTTGCCATGGCTGGGACAGGCTGATGGCCAACGAGGAGGATGTGGTTTACAAGGAGCTCCTTCTAGAGTTCCTTTCGACTTGCAGATACACACCAGCATCACGTGAGCCACGAGTCCAGATGGTCCGATTTCGACTCGGTGGAGAGAGTAGGGAGTGCAATCTCCGTGAGTTTGGCAGACACACCGAGATATACACTGAGGCGGAGCTACGGAGCCGCCATTTTGTACATTTTCTACGGGCATGCATTAGGGGACAGCCTCAGAGGGAGGCTAACGCCGTTATTTGGGCAGCGATGTCGAATGATCTGTTCGAGGCCGGGTCGGCGAATGAGAGCCAGCTCCGCGACACACTACACCGTTTGATGCACCGTATCATATCCACTTCTGTCGTACAAAAGCGAGGATGTGAGAAGGTCTCCTGGGATGATATGACTTTCATGTGGGCGCTCTCCAATCCCACCAGATTCCTCCACCTGTCGTACGCACTGGAAGTCTCCCTGACGACCCGGGCAGCGGGTGTAGCCGACAGCAGCCCCATGGCCGGTGGGCATTATTACATTACACACCTGGCCCGATCCTATGGCCTTTTTGCAGCTGAGATAGTGGCGACTCTGACAGCGACACCACCCTCACGGACATCGGTCCGTTATTAGGAGATTATGAGGCTTATTCACCAACCACGCGCGGGTGTTATTTTGAGGATGCCGATGGAGGCACCATTGGGTCGCTAGGCTCAACCAGAACCAGAGCAGCCAGCGAGGCGACGGAGACGGAGGGAGGAGCCACCAACTGATCCACCAGTATAGCCCCAGCCATCCCCACAGCTCGCAGAGTTGCAGGTTGTGATGAGGGTCATGGAGAGGAGGATGGCACGTGCTAAGGCTCGTGACGGGTGGGCGGCTGAGACGCAGCGATTGATCATGCTCCAGCTGCGGATTGAGGAGTTTCCAGACTACCCTCCGAGTGATTCAGATGATGAGGCAAGTCCAACTAGGACCCACCATGATGATGATGATTGATGTATTTTCTTTCTACCTTTTTGAGACATTGTACCAAACTTATGACTATCTTTTGTTTTAGTTTTTGTCTTTTGTGTTTGTTATCTTTTGCATTTAATTTTTTTGTGAGTGTTGCATGTGAATACCAAATGGAAGTCGACTAAGGAGTTGTATCAAGATTCAAGAAAGTGTGGGGTCATTGTATCCCTACACTTGCCATTTCACCGGCGTGTTTACTGTTGCGCCACAACTCCTGAAATTCTGAATCATGAGCAGTTCGTGTTTTATATCCTGTGACAATCAAGTTCCAACAAGCAGTCAAGCGTTCCAAAAAGGGTAACTCTTTCTCCCTTATTCTGAAATAATTTTTTGTACAACGGGGACGTTGTACGGATTTAAGCATGGGGTGTGGACGGTCGAAAGAGTGTTTTTGAAATTTTTGCCGGAAATGATCAATTTTCAAAAAAAATTTAGCAAGTTTTTCAAAATTGTTAATAGATTGTAATTTTGAAACGAATAGTTTTGAAGTTTTAGTATTGGTATTTTTCAAGAAATACTATTTAGTTGTTATCATGCTAATTTCTTAGTCAAATAAGTTGAGTTTTAGGAGTTATAAGATTGGAATTTAGGAAGGAATTGTCAATCAGTGACCTTTGTTGTTCGAGCCGGTAGGTCTAAAATGGGTGGCCTCGAAGAGGCATTTATTCTCCTTACCATCTAAGATCGTCTGGTCTGGGATGGCATTTCTGAAAGCTCATTACACGGACAACATCGAAAGTCATGGACAATTCTTTATTGGCCTTTAGAATTTGAATGAGTACGTACACTCCTTTATGGACAAAAAATTTGTAATCAAGGGTTCTTTAGAAAGTCATGAATTCCAAAGGATATTCTGGTTATGTTTGCAAAAACTATTTCAATCTAGCTCTAGGGAAAAGAAGGTTTGAAATTGAACACGTTCAAAAAAATTTTGAGTCTTAGTTAAAATTTGTTAAAAATCTCTCGCTTGGGGACAAGCAAAGCACAAGTGTCGGGTGTTTGACAATGCCTAGTAATATCTCGTATTTTAGTCGTTGTTAGGCCCTATACTTGGTGAAATCATATCAGATTTACATTGGTATTTCTCACTTTTTGTACTAGTGCTTGTATGCAAGAAAATGTTACAATCAGGGACTAAATACGGACAAATGGAAGAAGTTTTGAGGATAAGGCCAAAACAGTCGAATGAGTACGAGCGCCGCGGGAGTGAAGTCATGTGCGTCGCGCCACGTCAAGGATGAAGTGGTGAAGAGAAATTCACATAGCGAAAAAACAAGGATAAGCCAGTACGCGCGACGCGGCTAGAGGCTTTACGAGCTGCGGATTCTTAATTTCCACAAGTATAAATAGAGGCCATTAGGTCGAAATCAGCATGCAAGGAACGACCCCTAAGGTGGACTTAAGGCTTCTTTGACTCCAAGTTTCAGATTTTAGCAACCTCTTTTGGTATTTCTTATGTTTCACTTTAATTTTTTTATTAGTTTAGTTTGATTTAGCCTTTAGCTTAGTGTTTCTGGATTGTTCAACCAGTAGCAGTAGGTTAAAGTTAGTATTTTCGTATTTCAAGTACCTTGGATCTTCTGGTTTTGGTTTTAATACAAGTAATCATTCAGTTTATGTTTTTGTTGCACTTTTCGATATTTAATGTGTTTGAATGCTTGTTGAATGCAATTGGTTTGTGTGTTTGCTTCTGGATTTTGAGCTTTGTTTCTGTTTTCAGTAAGCAATATTAGATTAGAACTTGGTTTGGTTTATCTTAGTTTATGTTTAATTTGGATTTTGGACTTTGCTTTGAATTTGTGTTTTTAGTGTGTTTTTGGGAAAGTGGAGTTACTCCCTCTGGCTGTAGAGTGACACTACAGTTGGTAGGATATCGTCTTGTCTTGACCACCAAACTCCCGTGGATCGGCCCTTACTAATGTTGTACTAGTGTGTGTGTGAGGTTTATTTTCTTATTTTTGACTGCACGACGACCCCTACGCTGTCACTTCCCGAGACGACCTGACAGGATGAGCGGAAGTTCTTGTGGTGCGGGTTGTTGGAATTCCTAGGTAGACTAGAAAGAGTGTTAGGCACTTCGGTTCAGGGTTGTTTGAATGATATTCGAATTCCCTTTAGAAGGGAGTGAGACGACTTAGAGAACCAGGACGATCTTTGGAACAAGTACGAATAGGTGTGGAAGGTAGTACAAGGGCCTGTACTATTAGAAGCACATGATTCGTACCTGGAACGAAGGGAGACCCGTGGGATATAAGGAGTTTGTAGATGAGGAAATCATGTGAGCGATATGTTATGCGGGTGTTGTAACCCATTTCTATTCGGATTTCAAATGAGGAAGGGTGATCAAAGAGAAAATGATTCGGGACTCACGTCGAGTTAGGGTGGCCGGGTTGGGCCTGAGATAAGTGACGAGGATGTTCGAGATTGGGTCACCGTAGAGGTGAGTAGGGCTGTGTTTGAGATGCTTCCTTCGGTGATTGATTCGGTCAAGTCGGAGATGTTAACACTGTTTGACGAGCGGTATGCCACGAATGAGGAGGCAATGATGGCTCGGTGCCAGGCTATGATGAGGAAGGAGATCAGCGAGTTTGTGGCTGCTGCTTGACGTCAGACTTTTGTTGAGATGGAGTCTGCTGCTGCATCGAGGGAGATCGAGCTCGATGCTCAGCTGGGGCAGAAGAGGCAGAACCAGGATTTGTGTCAAACGTTAGTGAAGAGGTTACGGGCTACAGTTTCAGGTAGAGTGGAGGACCCTTACCGTTGGGATAGTAAGTTGGAGGTGAGGTTTTGTGTTTCATGCAATCAGATTGGCCACATCAAGGCGAGTTGTTTGAGATTGTCAAGGGATGCTGGTCGGGATTCAAGTTTTGCTGCCCAAAAGTGTGAGGGTGTTTGTCAGGTGAAGATGGACGACCCAGAATTGGAATGCGGGGCTTAGCAGTTGGATGTGGAGGTGGAACCTCGTCGGTCATTGTCGGTATGTTTTCGCAGTCTTGTTTTGTTTCATTTCTTTTGTTGCTTTGAATGCAGGTAGTTAGTCGGAATCTATTCTGAGTGAGCGGTCGAAGACAAGTTGTTGTTAGTGGTTTTGACAGTGAGTGAAGGGTGGATTGCATGTGGAACGTTAGTGGCTGCTGGGTCAGCTGTTAGCTAGTTCGAACCCTTAGTGGGGGAGAACTGTTGGGTTAAAGGATGAAGGACTGTGACGATGCGTTTTCTTAGACTGTGAGCGTTTTGTTGGGATCTCCTGTTTTATAGATTGTCATGGGTAGACGTCGTTGTCTGTGTTGGGATAAAGAGGGGTTGGCAGAGATAGTTTGCGGAGTTAACATAATGATGTTCTCTATGCGGTCGCAAGATTCAGATAGTTAGTGTGGAGCCGGTAGAAGTTTGTTCAGGTCGGGCGTGGTACGTAATTTTGATCGGGTGTCACATTTCTGTAAGCAACATAAATGAGTGGGTGTGCTTCGTCGTCATCGTTCGAGGGATTGTGGGGTTCAACGTCTATTGGTTATAAGGGTTGATTCGAATTTCGCATGATCTCTGGTGGATGATCGTTGGGTGTGGGGTTCAAAGACGAGACCGAGGGTCTGAGGCAATGTTTAGAAGTTGCTGTGTGGAGTAGGAATATTGCATTAGTGGTTGTGTCGTTCAAAGCTAATCATGCTCCCGTTATCGTGTATGTTTCGTTCGAGTGACGATGTTCGTGGTCGGTTCGACGATGTTTCAATTGTCAAGTTGGAAGTTGTTGGATTTTCGCTCTCTTTGTCAGATTGCTGGTTGAGTGTGCTTATGCGTGTTGGATTGATTGTAATTTCCTGGAATTATGGTAGGATTCTTGTCAACGCTGTCATGTCGCCTGGAGGTTGATGGCTTAGTGTTATTCTAAGGAAGTTGGAGTTTTCGCTAAGAGGTAGGGTTTCCGGTTGAATTGGGTTAGTCGTTGGGATTCTGTTTATTTTGTCCGCGTAAAGAACATCGGTGATTGTCGGCGAGTTCTTAAGAGTGGTAGTGTTCAAGTTTTAATCAATTATTCTAGTTCGGGTTAGTAGTAGGGGTGGCGTGTGCGGTAGATCAATCGGGAAGGTGTGAGCAAGGAATGTTTGATAGCATGCTCATTCGTTCGACAGGATGAGCACCTCGATTCTTCAGCATCGGGAATGCTAGGTTCAGTTCTTCAGGATACTTCTCGGATTGGCGGAGCAGTTGTATTGGAAGCATTCGGCTTGTAGGGTTTCTCGGCAATGCATTAAGGATCGGTTAGATAACCGATCTGGGAAACGGTTGAGGGTTTTAAGGTGTCGCGTTTCGGATTGGGTTTTAATCGTCAAGGTGGTTGAGTATCTTCTTTGGGAAGTTTTGTGTGTTTGGTTGTTGGGTTAGCTCTTGATAAGGAAGAGGGGTTGTGGTCCCTGTCCCAGTGTATCTCGGGTTCATTCTTAATAATTACAAGACCGTATGTTTTCTGGATGCATTGGATCTATGAGGTTTTAGTTTAAGTGGGTGCTTATTAGTTAGGCCTACTTGGTTTGGTGAGTGTAAAGGATCGGGTGTAGCGGCCCGGTGTTAGAGAATCAAGTGAGTTTCGTCACTTGGGTTCGTTGCAGTTGGTTGAGTAGTTGATCCTAGGTCGGGAACCTAGAGTCGGATTTGGAAAGGTTGTGTGTAGCCCTGTGGGCGGATCAATAAGTGTTAGGTGTTGTTCTTGGTCGCCTGATCTGTTCTTGCGACGGGGGGAAATCAGAATGAATCGGGGAAGGACTACAAGTCTGGCTGTAGGCTGGATGGAGCGGAGAACCTAAATAGGGTAAGTCAGGGAGGCATTGTGAGTCCAGTCGTGAGCTTGGCGGAGCGGAGAACCTGAATGGATGAAACAGGGAAAAGCCTACGAGTTCGGTTGCGAGCTGAATGAAACGGGGAACCTGTGATTCCATGTATGGTGATGAGCGCGGGAATAGCCCGATAGGTTGTTCATCAATGGTGTACCACATGTTTAAGACCTTAGTTGTATGGATACTCTTGGACAGAGTTCTTGTAGGCCGGTAGATCGGTGGTTGGCGTGGTGTGAGTAGTTTATCTTGTGTCTGTGTTTGAGTATTTTCTGAGGCAGTGAAACTGGCATTATTAGCTATGGGGCTTGGTGCGATATTCAGAAGGTAAGTAACGGGACGACCCCGATCTTTTCAAGGTAGGACCTGATCAAATCGTTCATCAATGTGTTATTGATAACGAAATCCCAAAAGTATGAACCCACTGTCATTCCACTACATGTGGAGGTCACTTTAGTGTCAAGAAGACTGGGTACAAGGTGTTGGAGTCAAGATTGTTTTGGCCAACAATATTTAAGGATGCACACGCAATGGCAAAAGAATGCCTTCGTTTTTAGCAACTTGGGAGGACAGGGTGACCTAGTGGTGGAATAGGCACAGGGGATAAAATTGTGTTGCACCACTAGTACTTCCGGAAGCTCCATTGGTATTTACTGAACCAGGGGCACAATCGGCTGTCCCCCTGTTACCTCGCTATGAAGTTTATCCGTAACATCCTCAATCAATACATCATCAGAATGCATGTTGAACAATCGTCGTCAAACACGGTTCTTACGTGCAATTTTTTCTATCTCAGGATTAAACAAAAGAGGTGACGTTTGTCCACCTCGATGTGTACGCATTCACTAAATGAAGACGACCATAAAAAACAATTAAACTAATTAAACTAAAAAGAGAAATGTTGACTGGCACAATGTGTCAAGCGCACAACTCCCCCACAACGACACCACAATTTGACACGTCGTAGTCATTGATGCGGTCAAAAATATAAAATAAATACCTTATGGACCACTAGTAGCGACAAGTAAGGATTGAACCAAGGAGTTCGTGGTTGGCACTTTGTGTCAAAATATGACCGATCTATAGTGTCACTCTATAGACAGCTACCATTTGTACACTTGATCCCCAAAAAACACGAAAACCAAAACTAAAACTATCTATCTCTAACGAAGTAATAAACCACAACTAATCGACTAAACGAATCTGAATCCGAGATCAACTCAGGAAATCAGAAGTAACCAATTCAGAACCAATGAATCAAAGAACAACGATTGATACTGAAAACATAAAATTACAATAAAAAAGAAATAAACATAAAGTTGCATTCAACGAAACCCGAATTAGAGCCAAATGCTTCTAAAAACAGGAACCAGTATGATTTCTGTGGTGGATGGTGTTCTACAAGTCAGAACCCTCGAGCGCACAAGAACAAAATGAGAATCGAAAAATGTAAAAACAATGAAAACTAACCATTTACCTAAATATACTCAAAAAGCTACGAAATGTTAGTCAAAGTCGCCTAAGTTCCACTCAAAGGTCTGATCTCCCCTCCCGGAATCCGAAGTGGGAGCCTCTATTTATAGTTGTGGAAAATGCATCTATGCCCCGCGGGTCAAAGTGAGTAATATTAGCCACTTGGTCGCGTTGCAGTCTTCCTTCTTAGATGCCGTGCGTGTCACTTTGACTTGACAATCAGATTTGTTTTTTGACTTTGCTAATTTTACATAAATTACCCCTGTCCTTGCAGTAAAGCACGAAACAAGTCATTGGCACTAAAAGTGAGGAATATTAAAATCTTAGAAAGATAATCTAGTTATAAGGGGCTCAATAACACCTAAAATGGCCAACATTGCCAGGTGTTATTGAACCCGAATGACTTTGTGGTAATGGCAAAGATTTTAAGCCATCCTCCTCCAAATCTTTCTCTGGCCGAAGTCATCTTTGCTCAAGCCAAGAAACAAGTGATTGGCTTCTTGACTTATTACATGAAACGTCTTGCAAGTTTTGATGGTGAAATTACAGCAAAGTTCGGAAAGACACCATCTACGCTCAATTTCTCGCTGGATGATATTGATTCATACGAAGATGGGGAATCGTTCATGACCCTTGGGGAATAGTGTATAGAGGTAAACTGCCCGGTGGATAGAGGACGAGTAGAAAGTTTTTTGACATGGACTTCAAAGGTCGATTCCCTTCTAATCTTTTGAGATTCTTAATTTGTCGTACCTACGCATGTAAGAAAAACACCTCTACATGTTAGAGGCTCACCACTACCTCTAACTTTGGATTCCCTCACTTCACACAAAGGGGAGATTGTTGGGAATTATATGTTTGTGATGAAGTGTTGTTATGCAGATATGAAGTCCAGCTTCCATAGGCCTTTATGTTTGAAGATCTGAAGGCCTAATTTAACCAATCGCCTTAACTTTTTGTAGTGCACATTGAGACGTCATGTCATACCTGACTCTCAGTGCCTCCTATTAGATAGTACAGTGATGTGATAATGGTAATCGTGTATGTACTATTTTCAGTTTTATTGTACTATTTGTCTCCTTGCTCATGTATAAATACCAAGCATGACTATCTGGGTTGATTGCGAGTTTTAGAACAGCCATTACTGTAAACCCTAAAATTTCAAATCAAGCTTTTGGCACCTTCTTTATTCGATTCTCATCTTTTTCATTGTTTGCTTGTTCTTACCCTAAACTATTTGGTTGATTTATCATCCTATATCGAATTTGGGAACTAACACACACACACACACCCTAAAGCTTCAATCATGTAAGCCTTTAATTCTTCTTCTGTGGACACCAAGCAAATATCAAAACCCTAATGAGTTTGTGTAACACCCGACTTATTAACCAAAACACCCTAAAAAATTTTTCATTTTTCAAACCAAATATTTTATAAATAAAACATAAGTAGGGGTATTAGTTAATACAATACAAGTACAAGAGTATCACGAAGTACAATACATAGAATATTATACATTCTTCAAGCCGGGTCGTTACTTCAAATGCTAAGTCCTCAGTCACGGACTTTGTCTTTTCCCTTGGCAGGGTCACGCTCACCTGCAGGGACATGTCAATAAAACTGTGAGCTATAAAGCCCAATGAGTAATCAAATCAAGTATAACATGTATAAGAATAAAATTCTCTATACAAAATCAATAAGCAATATCATGCAATTTAAAAATCATATATGGCTCACGGGTTATCCCGCTGTTGCCTAGACTCACGGCTCCGTTCTTGCCATCGAAATGACTCACGGCTTATCCGATCATGTCTATATAGGTTAATAGCCATTCAAATTAACTCTAATACAATAGAGTTCAATATAATATCGTTATAAACAATGCCTAGTTAATAAACATTCCGTTTACTAACTTTATATGAATTTTACTATTCACCGAGGCATTCGGATCGGTCTACAGTGCCCCCGAGGGGTCGAAAACTCAATATGAAAATTTTCCCAAACTTTTTAGACCATAACGAGCCTATGGTTCAAATTTGAGCTAAATCGGACAAGCCAAGCAAAAGTTAGCGTTTTTGATCCCCTGCCTGGCCTCTGCTCGGAGGCGCACTGCGCCTAGGGGAGGGCGCACTGCGCCTGGGCGCACCCCGCCTGGCTCCTAGGCGCACCGCGCCTGGCGCCAGTGCAGGTCCCTGGCCTGTCGCGATTTATGCACTGTAGCTTGCAGTTTTGGTCCATTAAGTCCTTATTTCTGTTCTTAATCGTTTGGGGTTTGTTCCTAGGCTAAAACCTTTCATTTTAACAAGGTTTTTAACCCCCAAAACACCCTCAACCAATCATATGAAGAATTAGGGTTCTTAGTTCTAACAACCCCAAATCTTCAAATCCATCCAAAATAACAATCTACTTCCATTTTCTTTGGTTAAGTCTTTATTAGAATGACTTAATGGAAGTATTACATCAATCTTACCTCTAAACTTCCAATTATACCCTTGTAAATTCTATAATCCAACTTGCAAGTTCCAAGCCTTCAAGAACCTTCAATCCTCTGCAGAAATCAGCTCCTAGAACACTCCCGTAACTCCCAAAATTCTGCACAAGTGTTTTCTTTTATACCTCCAAAGTTTGCATTTTTGGTCCTTGAAGTTCTAAGTCTTAAACTCTTGCCACCATTTACACAATTTTTGACACAAATTCAGTTTATTATAACATTTTAAGTCCAAGACTTAAAATATTATTTCAAAACAAGTCCTTTTCTGTCAAAAAGACCAAATTACCCTTTTGAGGTAAAATGACCATTTTTCCCTTTTTATTATAATTATATAATAAACATGTTTTTGGCGTTACAAATTCTCCCCTCCTTTAAGAGATTTCGTCCTCGAAATCATACAAAATGTTGAGGATATTTTTCCCTCATTTCACTTTCGGTCTCCCACGTCATGTCGGAACCTTTGTGATGGCGCCAAAGGACTTTCACCATGCTGATCTTCTTATTTCGCAGCTGTCTTGTCTTGCGGTCTAACACCCGCTCGAGTCGTTCTGGATATCTCAGCTTTTCATTCACTTCAATTTCAGCAAGAGGTATATGTTGAGACTTATCAAACAACGTTTTCCTCAAATGGGACACATGGAATACATCATTTATACCATGAAGTTCATCAGGTAACTCCAATCTATACGCCACAGCTCCAACTCTTTGGGATATACAGAAAGGTCCAATAAAGCGAGGACTTAACTTCCCTTTCTTCCCAAAACGAATTAAGACTTTCCAAGGAGATACTTTGAGCATTATCATATCTCCTACTTGGAATTCTATCGGTTTCACCCGTTTGTCCGCATACTGTTTCTGTCTATTCTGCGCTACCTTTAAATTTTCGCGTATCAGTTTGATCTTTTCTTCAGTCTGTGCTACAATTTCGGGTCCAGCCAACGGCTTTTCCCCAACTTCAGTCCAGCAGGTCAGAGTACGGCACGGTGCTCCATACAAGGCTTCATACGGGGCCATCTGAATGCTGGAATGATAGATGTTATTGTACGCGAATTCCACCAAAGGTAAATGATCTTCCCAGCTTCCACCGAAGTCAATGACACAAGTTCTCAACATATCTTCCAAAGTTTGAATAGTTCTTTCACTTTGGCCATCGGTCTGCGGGTGGTATGCAGTACTCATAAGTACTTTTGTACCCAATTGCTTTTGAAGACTCTGCCAAAAATGAGAAGTAAACCTACTATCTCGGTCTGATACAATCGATGCTGGTAATCCATGTCGACAAATCACCTCACCAATGTAGATTTTCGCCAGTTGATCTACTCTGTACTTTTCTTTATATGGTATGAACTGTGCCGATTTAGTCAATCGATCAACAATCACCCATATAGAATCATAACCTCGAGGTGTCCGCGGCAACTTTGTTACAAAATCCATGGTAATATGGTCCCACTTATTCTCTGGAACCGGCAATGGTTGTATTTCCCCATACGGTTTCTGATGGTTTGACTTAACTTGCAGACAAGTCAAACATCTTTCCACAAATCTTCCGATGTCCCTATTCATTCCAGGCCACCAATACATCGGTTTTAACGTCCGATACATCTTGGTACTGCCCGGATGAACTGCATAACGGCTATAGTGTGCATCTTCTAGAAGCAAATTCCGCGCTTCTCCTTGTTTTGGGACCCATATTCGACCTCTGAAGGTCTTCAATTTCTAAGCATTTTCTTCCAGATGCTTCAAGTATCCAACCATTCTTTCACTTTTTATATTCTCCGGCTTACACGCTCCTTCTTGTGCTGAACGAATCAATTCTTCTTGTGCTGAACGAATCAATTCTGGTAACCGGCTTACTACACCCATGCATGCGGATGTAACTTTCAGAGGAGCTTCTTTTCTGCTTAGTGCATCTGCCACCACATTCGCCTTGCCAGGGTGGTACTGAATTTCACAATCAAAATCTTTCAGCATATCCATCCACCTTTGCTGTCTCATGCTAAGCTCTTTTTGATCAAAGAGGTACTTCAGGCTCTTGTGATCCGTATAAATGACAAACTTCACACCGTATAAATAGTGCCTCCATAACTTCAATGCTAGAACCACAGCAGCTAATTCCAGATCATGAACTGGATACTTCTTCTCGGCATCTTTCAATTGGCGGGACGCATAGGCTATGACCCGACCTTTCTGCATTAGCACACAACCAAGACCAATTCTAGAAGCATCGCTGTAGATCACATACTCTTCTCCGATTTGTGGTAAAGCCAACACCGGTGCTTCACATAAAGCTTGTTTCAACTTCTGGAATGCTTCTTGTTATTTTTCGGCCCACATGAACTTTTCACCTTTCTTGGTCAACTTGGTCAACGGAGCAGCTATCGAAGAGAAATTCTCAACAAATCTTCTATAATAACCTGCCAAACCAAGAAAACTTCGTATCTCAGTGGGACTTCTAGGCGGTTCCCATTTCATAACGGCTTCGACCTTCGCTGGATCTACTTTCACCCCGTCGGCATTGATTACATGGCCAAGAAATTAAACTTCCCTTAGCCAGAAATCACACTTAGAAAATTTCGCATACAGCTTTTCTTGACGAAGCAGCTCTAACATCTGTCGCAGGTGTACCTCATGTTCAGCTTGGCTCCGAGAATACGCTAAGATGTCATCAATAAACACTATCACCGAGGTATCAAGGAACGGTCGACACACCCGGTTCATAAGATCCATGAATACGGCTGGAGCATTGGTTAACCCAAAAGGCATCACCAAAAACTCATAATGACCGTATCTCGTTCGAAAAGCTATCTTCGGGATGTCTGACTCCCTTATCTTCAACTGGTGATAACCCGACCTCAGGTCAATCTTTGAAAAATTGGACGCGCCTTGCAGCTGATCAAACAAGTCGTCTATTCTGGGTAGCGGGTACTTGTTCTTCACCGTGATCTTGTTTAACTCCCGATAGTCAATACACATGCGCATTGACCCATCTTTCTTCTTAACAAACAAGATAGGGGCTCCCCAAGGCGATGTACTCGGTCTGATAAAACCTCTGTCTAGTAGTTCCTCCAGTTGCTTCCGCAGTTCCACCATCTCTGAAGGTGCTAAACGGTATGGAGCTCGGGCAACAGGTGCAGCTCCCGGAACTAATTCAATCGTGAACTCAACCTGTCGATCTGGTGGCAACCCTGGAAGTTCGTCTGGAAACACATCTGGGAACTCGTTCACCACGTTCACATTCGCTACCCCTACTTTAATCGGTTGAGCCACCGATACATAAGCTAGATAGGACATCCCTCCTTTACTGATACAGCTTCGGGCTTGAGCAAAGGAGATGACTAGCATTCGCAATCGAGGTCGTTCACCCTGAATCTTTATCCATTCTCCATCCGGTGTTAACACTGTGATGTTTTTATTTCTGCAATCCATGTTAGCATAATTCGTTGCTAACCAATCCATTCCCACAATCACACCAAATTCATTGGTAGTCATCGGCTTCAAATCTATAGGGAAAACGGTCCCGTAGATTTTAAGCTGACAACCTTCCAGGTGTTCGGAAACCCAAACATATTTGCCGTCTGCTATAGCTACTTCCAAGCTTTCATCCATTGGAGTTAACGGTAAGTTCAGGAGAGACAACAAAGACTCCGATACGAAACAGTGAGTAGCCCCCGGATAAAAAATAACATATACAGGTATGGAATTAAGAGTGAAGATACCTGTCACCACATCTGTTTTCTCACGGGCTTCCTCCACAGTCATCTGGAAAGCTCGCGAGGCTACTGGTCGTCCCCTGTTCTTCGGCTCTTCTTTCTTTCCCACTTGATCATCCCTGGGCCTTTCACTGTATACCCCAGATTTTAGTTGGGGACAGCTCGAACGAATGTGATCTGTAGCTCCACATTGGTAACATCTTCTATCCGCCCGACACTCCCGTGTAAGATGACCCGTTCTTCCACAATTTCGGCAGCTAACTGACCCAGTATCACTGCGACAACTGCCCGTGTGCCTTTTTCTGCATTTTTCACACCACTTTCCTTCGTCCTTCTGGCTTTTTCCCCTAGACCCGGATTGTTGCGACTTTTTCTGAGGCGTCCAACCTTGGTCTTCCGCCTTTCTTTTTGTTTCAACGGCCTTCTTTTCATCTTCTTGTCGCTTTAATTCGGTCTCCCTTTCTGTGGCTCGATCCACCACTTACCGGAAAGTAGTTAGTTTCAACGGTTGCACTATTTCTCTAATTCGGGTTGTCAACCCCCGGACATACTTGTCGATCTTTCTCTTTTCAGTGTAGATATGGTGTTCCGCAAACCTAGCTTTCTCCAGAAAGCTAAGAGTATATTCCTGAACAGATCGGGAACCCTGTTCCAGATGCAGGAATTCATCCTCCAACTTCTGAATAGCTACTTCTGAGCAGTATTCTTCATTGAACTTTGTCTTGAATTGCTCCCAAGGTACCGATTGGGATGAATCAAGATCCAGTGATTTGTAGTAGGTTTGCCACCAATGTAGTGCACCGCTTGTAAGTTGGTTCGTGGCAAATTCCACTTTATCATCATCCGCACACTTGCTTACTCGGAACACCTTCTCAATATGCATGATCCATTCCATAGCTTTAACTGGATCATCTGTCCCCGAGAATTCCTTTGGTTTACAACCAAGGAAGGATTTATACGTACACCCAACTTTCTTTATCGAGGCTTCCCCACCTTGAGTTTCCTTTACTGCCCGGGCCCGACTTTCTCCCTGGCTTTCATCTTCCGGCTGCCTGTCATGAACACTTTTTGCAGCCTCTTCAGTAGGATTTGGATTGGCGCTCGGATTAGGATTGCCACTCGGGTTAGGGTTGTTCGATATTGCTGGCATCATTTGCCTAACCACTTCTTCCACTATCGCCTGAATATCAGGTGGATTTTGTCCCACCGGTTCCCGTGCTGGTGCTCTTCGCCCAACAGAGCCGCGTGACCTAGCTGGTCCACTTCTTGCAGTTCCACGCGAATTCGCACCAGTGGGATTGCTTCGTGTATTTCTCATACTTCAAAATTTCAGCAAACCGTTAGATTACATATATAATAACAAACTTATATATCTAACAGTCCATTTGTCGGTTTTTCTCTCAAGGTTTAAGTCCAGGAATCTAATCTAAGACACGTAGTTCACTTAAACCACGGCTCTGATACCAACTTGTAACACCCGACTTATTAACCAAAACACCCCAAAATTTTTTTCATTTTTCAAACCAAATATTTTATAAATAAAACATAAGTAGGGGTATTAGTTAATACAATACGAGTACAAGAGTATCACGAAGTACAATACATAGAATATTATACATTCTTCAAGCCGAGTCGTTACTTCAAATGTTAAGTCCTCAGTCACGGACTTTGTCTTTTCCCTTGGCAGGGTCACGCTCACCTGCATGGACATGTCAATAAAACTGTGAGCTATAAAGCCCAATGAGTAATCAAATCAAGTATAACATGTATAAGAATAAAATTCTCTATACAAAATCAATAAGCAATATCATGCAATTTAAAAATCATATATGGCTCACGGGTTATCCCGCTGTTGCCTAGACTCACGGCTCCGTTCTTGCCATCGAAATGACTCACAGCTTATCCGATCTTGTCTATATAGGTTCGACTCACAGCTCCGTTCTTGCCATCGCAATGACTCACGGCTTATCTGGTCTTGTCGTACCATTGATATGGACTGACTCACAGCTCCGTTCTTGTCTATAGCAGACTCACGGCTTATCTGGTCTTGTCGTGTCATTATTGTTGACTCACAGCTCCGTTCTTGTCTAAAATAGACTCACGGCTTATCTGGTCTTGTCATATATCGAATCATGTAATGTATCGTTTTTGTCCCCCAAAATCATTTCCATTTGCAGCTGCTCATATAACACATATTACATCGGATAATAGTGATATTACTCACCTGAAGGTTTGCTACAACTAGCGTTTGTTGTTCCTTGCCGTGAAATGAAATCCGTAGGATTTTGTCTCGTGCCTATAATTCCATTCATTATCAAAATGATTATAGGTTAATAGCCATTCAAATTAACTCTAATACAATAGAGTTCAATATAATATCGTTATAAACAATGCCTAGTTAATAAACTTTCCGTTTACTAACTTTATATGAATTTTACTATTCACCAAGGCATTCGGATCGGTCTACAGTGCCCCCGAGGGGTCGAAAACTCAATATGAAAATTTTCCCAAACTTTTTAGACCATAACGAGCCTATGGTTCAAATTTGAGCTAAATCGGACAAGCCAAGCAAAAGTTAGCGTTTTTGATCCCCTGCCTGGCCTCTGCTCGGAGGCGCACTGCGCCTAGGGGAGGGCGCACCCCGCCTGGCTCCTGGGCGCACCGCGCCTGGCGCCAGTGCAGGTCTCCTGGCCAGTCGCGATTTATGCACTATAGCTTGCAGTTTTGGTCCATTAAGTCCTTATTTCTGTTCTTAATCGTTTGGGGTTTGTTCCTAGGCTAAAACCTTTCATTTTAACAAGGTTTTTAACCCCCAAAACACCCTCAATCAATCATATGAAGAATTAGGGTTCTTAGTTCTAACAACCCCAAATCTTCAAATCCATCCAAAATAACAATCTACTTCCATTTTCTTTGGTTAAGTCTTTATTAGAATGACTTAATGGAAGTATTACATCAATCTTAACACCCAATCATAACTGTAATTGCAGTTTTTGAGTTCTACAAAACTCATCAAGAACAACTAGTCAAGAGTTTGGAAACTTACCTCTAAATGTCCAATTATACGCTTGTAAATGCTATAATCCAACTTGCAAGTTCCAAGCCTTCAAGAACCTTCAATCCTCTGCAAAAATCAGCTCCTAGAACACTCCTGTAACTCCCAAAATTCTGCACAAGTGTTTTCTTTTATACCTCCAAAGTTTGCATTTTTGGTCCTTGAAGTTCTAAGTCTTAAACTCTTGCCACCATTTACACAATTTATGACACAAATTCAGTTTATTATAACATTTTAAGTCCAAGACTTAAAATATTATTTCAAAACAAGTCCTTTTCTGTCAAAAAGACCAAATTACCCTTTTGAGGTAAAATGACCATTTTGCCCTTTTTATTATAATTATATAATAAACATGTTTTTGGCGTTACAGTTTGTGTGTTCCTTGCAGTGTTAAAAGAGATGAGAGGGTAGCAAGAGAAGAATTTAGAGACTAAGGTAGGTATCCAAAGGTTTTCAATGCCTTATATAATTGCACAAACCCTAAGGATTATCTTTCTTCATGTTTGCTTAATTACGGTAATAATACTGTAGTTCAAACTTTGACCATTTATTGTATAAAGGTGTTGGTTATATGTCCATGGTCATAATAAGTTGGTGATATTACTATAAATAGTAGGTTCCTTTTAGGTTACACGCTAGAGATTATTTAGCCAAAAGAGATCAAAAATAAACATGGGGGACTAAGTTTATTAATATATAAAGTCAATGTATATTAATTAGAAATTAAAGTGAAAATATAAACAGTTTGAATTTCAAATAGTCCTTATCCGCAAGGGAGGAGATAGGGATGAAAGACACTATAAATACAACCATTGATTAGAGTTGTAAATCATCCATCTCCTCCCCACCCTTCATATATAACTGGCCAATTACTTCAAGCAAATGTTTATACTTCATCAATAAGTGCTAGATCATTGTCTTCGGTAAGATTCCATTAGAGGAGTTCTACTTTGCGCTCTAGACATCCTAACAAGATCATGTCTGAATCATAAAGGTATATCTTGACCCCTCTTGAGTTTACAGTTACAAAAGTGTGTATGATTTTGTGATCCGTGGTGGAATATGATCTTTGATTTATGTTTCTGTTGCATTGTTGTTATGTTATCGTATTCCAACTGTTGTATTAGAGCCACTTAATCATGATTTTATACTATTTTGAGTTGTTTTGATCTATTTCTTGATGTTAAAAATCGGATTTTTATTAGGGTTTTGAAACTGATCGTCATTAGCGCCGTTATTTTTTATGATAATGTCACTATCTTCTACCCAGAATACAATCAATGGGTTTGAATAGCATCGCTATCTCGAGGGTATAGTGTCGCTATTTGCTCTAGGTGATAATATTATGTCGGAAGGTTAGCGCGCTATGCTCGCAACAGACTTCTGCATCGTGAATCATTCATATGTAGCGATGCTATGAATGATCCTTAGCGTCGTTAATTTCGAAAATAAAGTTTTTTAATTCGATTTAAATAGTAAATTTTAAGTTGTATAAAATATTAGCATATGTTGATATGGATAATTACTTAGTTTAATTAAATAGTTTAATTTTCTTTTATTAAACACAATATTTTTATTCATTGAGGATGACTTAAGCATGAAAGTCATACAAATGCTTTCTTATGTGCAATGAGGTTTTATACCGAGATCCTTTGTATGTATGTTTGTGTATCTTAATAAAAATATTGTGTCTTTGTGTGTTGGTTGGATCTTGTTAGTTTTACATTGGTGGTTGTGTTTGTTTATTTGGGTTTTATTTCGTTTGTGGCCTGCGTGTCGTTTTGGTTTTTCATTATATGTAACTTTCTTTTAATCTGTAATTTTATTAGATTAGTTAGAAAATTGTATTAGAATAGTTTTTGTAATAATGAAGACCAAAGGCAAATTGAAGGTAGATAACGGAGCATGGTGGCAAAATCAAGAGTAGTTGGTGCATTATTGTGGTTGTTTGTCCCTAGTTTTGACCGTGTTTCTCCTTGTGTTGGCTCACGAGAAACACATAGGATTCAAAGGCAAAATTCATCGTTATATATATTGTATTTATTTACTTGTTTCAATTGTCATTTAAATAAATATGAGAACACAAATTGTTAAAAGTTAACAAAAGAATTTCAAAAGTAAAATTGTCGTTTCAAACTTGTTTTAAAATATTAAATTGACTCGTTTACCAATTAAAGGGTAAAAATATTTTAATTGAATGAAACGAAATCCTGTTCTATAAAAATGTAAATCTCATACTACCTACGAAGAACCACACGTTTAATTGGGCGATTCCGGCGTAGAAAGTGCTATATCCAACGCGTCGGATTAAACTCGACCAAAATTATGTGACACTCAAGATAACTCGTGAATCATGGGCCAGGAGAGAGGGTGATGATGATGAGATTAAACATGTGATTGATCAGAATCAATGAATCCCAAAAGCACTAGAAGCTTCATAATATATTGAAGTTGACAAAAAGTATTGCCTACCTATGTAACTTTTGGGGATGACTACGACATATCTCTTCACCACCAAAAGCAAAATATTGATTGTGGGATTAAGTAAAATTATTTTCGGTAACTACTTTTAAGGGATTGATCAAACTAACTAAACTCTACTTATATATATATATATATATATATATATATATATATATATATATATATATATATATATATATATATACCATACTATAAACCATATATAAATTACAACCCCTTAATGCACAATTGTCTTAATGTCTTAAAAATGTACAACTTTTTTAAGCATTAATATATCAGATCTGATTTTAGCCCTTAAATCAATCTTAACCTTTGATATTTGATTATCCACACAAACAACTTTAAACCAATAGAAATACTTCATTTCAAAATTCAAATTTCAAATCTCTAAAAATCACACTATAAATCAACACATTCCCAAACAAATCTTTACACCAATCTTTTTCTGCTCCAAAAATTGTTTATATATGTCTGTTTCTGCTTTATATTTTCTTCAAGCCATGTTTTTGAATAATGGCAATTTAGTTTCTGCACACAGACACAAATATTAGGATAATTGTCTTTTTACAAGCTGATTATATAAATGTTGGTGTTATGAAGATACTAAACTTTGTAGCTTTTGTTGTTTGCAGGTATGAATCAATTTACGGAACGAAAATACAAGTTACAAATCAGGAATTGACATACATTCTTCCTTACTCCAATTTTTTTGCTCTACAATAACCTGTTGTTTAGATCTGATAGTTTGTTTCTGTTTCTGCACAATACAAAGTAGTAGTTTACTGAATCATAAGTTTTTCATGTCAAAATAGAAAAATATATAGATCTTTCGATGCCAATAACATCTTTTGATTCTCGGTTACATTTATTTTTCTCAATCTGAAACAGGTAAAGGTTATGCAGATTAAAAAACTAAGATCTACAAACAATAAAAATCGAAATCAGGATAACCACCACATGCTTCTACAAAAATCTGAGAACTGATAAAACCACCACATTCTTCTACAAAAATCAGATCTACAAACAATAAAAATCGAAATCAGATCTATAAACAATAAAAACAGGTAAAGGTTATGCAGATTAAAAAACTCAGATCTACAAACAATAAAGATCTACATTTATTTTTCTCAATCTGAAACACTTAAAATCTGAGCAGTGATAAAAATAGAGAACTGATTAAAATCGAAATAAGGTTAACCACCACATTACTCTACAAATCGAGAAGTGATAAAAATCGAGAACTGATAAAAATCGAAATCAATGGAATACAATGTCCGATTACAATGTGTGTTGTTTACAATGTGTGTTGTTGATAGTTGATCCGAAAATCATTTAATCATTTAATCAGAAGTCAATGATATACAATACCGAAAATCATTTAATCAGAAAATCATTTAATCAGAAGTCAATGATATTTGATTTCAAGTTTATAACGAAGATCTGAAAATCAGATATACCAAAAGATGAAGGCGGTACAGAGGATCAGGAGCAAAGGATCTGATGAAGGTGGTGGTGATGAAGGCGTCTGTCAATCAAGAGGAAGCAGATCAGTGGTGCTTCGTTGCTGTACGAGAAAGAAGCAGATCGGCGGTGCTTCGTTGCTGTACGAGAAAGAAGCAGATCGGCGGTGCTACGTTGATGTACGAGAAAGAAGCAGATCGGCGGGTCTTGGGTGCAGAAAGTCAATGACGGGTTTCAGAGCCAGATTCAATACGGCGGAGATGGTTACGGTGGAGGATGAATCGGTTGAAGATCCAGTGAGTTGCCGGAGAAGGAGACCCGGAGGTCGAAAGCTTCAATCGGATGAGATGGTCACCGAGAGGAGAAGAAGAGCTTCAATCGGTTTCCTGGAGATGGTCACCGGGAGGAGAAGGAGAGAACGAGATGGAGGTGTAGCGGTTCAATCGGTTTCATGGAGATGGTCACTGGGAGGAGAAGGAGAGAAGGAGATGGAGGTGTAGCGGCTGGAGTGAAATGAGTTTAGGGTTAGGGTTGTGTATTTAGGTTATTACACCCAAATTCCGAATTTACCCCTCTTTATTTAAATATTTATTTCATTTATATCTATATAACTAAATTAATATTATATATATTTTTATATAACGTTAAAAAGAAGAAACATTATTATTATGATATATATTTACGTTCGGTTTCTCCAATCAGAATTAAGGTGATCATTGAAAACTCTTTTTGACTTCTTCTGTAAATATCAAATAACCGTGTTTTTTAAACAATCGATGCGGGATTTGAAAGTAACAATTACTGATGGGGTCGACCAAAAAATTGAATGCTTAATTTAATAAGAAAATATACTATTATAATTACCAAAGACGTCAAAAAGAGGCAAGCAAGTGGCTAATTTTTACGAATTAAATTATTCGAAGCCACCTCACATGGGTACAATATCGGAAACCATTACCCGAACGAAACTACCAGTCGTCGCAACATCGCACGAATGTATTATTTGGAGTTTGATTTTTTTTTCCAAAACGAAATTAATCATCGAAAGAAATTTATTTATCGAATTTAACTATTCGTCGTCCACCAAAAGATATTAATCGCTGAAACTCATCTAACTGCCGCAAAAACCGATTCACCGCCGCCGCAACGCGCGGGTTTGCCGCTAGATTTAAGAATTTTTACAGTTTTGGTTCGAAAAATTGTATTGCCCCTTGCCCCTTTGTTTACTTTGTCTTTTGTTCAGATTATAGCATTCTACTTCTATTTATCATATCATTGCAAAAAATCCGTATAGTTCCAAACTGATTTCTAAAAGTTTTTTCTATTTTTGGTCCCACACTCTCAGGTATTTACCGTCCCCTATATCGTCGGAAAGGTAATCAATCCCCCGAAAAGAAATTAATCACTCTCATATTCGTCAATTTACCCTCCCATCTGCAACCTAAAACCTAAAAAGTAATTGCCGAAACAAAACTATTGGTCGCCGCCGCATTGCGCGGGTACGCAGCTAGTATATATATATATATATATATATATATATATATATATATATATATATATATATATATATATATATATATATATATATATATATATATATATATATATATATATATATATATATATAAGCGATCGGGTGAGGACTCATCTTAAAGTGAGGACTCGTGAGGACACCTTAAAAAATTGGTAAAAAAATAAAAAAAATATAAATAATAAAATAGATCATAGTACTATATTGTCAAAAAAAATTCAAAAAAAAACTTTTGGATCATTATTTTTTTTATAATGAAACAATGATCCAAATAAAAAAATGGGATCATTATTTTTTTCAATGATCCAAATTTTTTTTTCCAATTTTTTTTATAATGATATATAACTATTCTTGTTTTTATGATTTGTATCTTTTTTAAATTTTTTTCAATTTTTTTAAGGTGTCCTTTCGAGTCCTCACTGAAAAAAGAGTCCTCACCGGAACGGGACCATATATATATATATATATATATATATATATATATATATATATATATATATATATATATATATATATATATATATATATATATATATATATATATATATATATATATATATATATATATATGTATATATATATGTATATATATATATATGTATATATATATATATATATATATATATATATATATATACATATATATATATATGTATATATATATATATATGTATATATATATATACATATATATATATATATATATATATATATATATATATATGTGTGTGTGTGTGTGTGTGGCTCCAAATACAAATACAAATTCAAAATCAGTTACAAATATCTCACTAACGCAAATACTCTCTAAGGATAAGTTGACGGGACCCAACTACTTGGACTGGATACGTATCCTTTAGATCGCCCTCCAGTAAGATAAGAAAGATGGGTCCTGGATACCACTTTTCTTGAGGGTCCTGCTGATGATGTAACTAGAGTTGTTGGGGATGCTTGCAAAAAGCATAAAGATCAGTTGGATGAGGTCACTTGTCTCATGTTAGCAACTATGGTTCTAGAGCTCCAAAAGAGCTTTGAGACTATTAGGGCATCTGAAATGGCTAGCTAGGTCAAGTAGATGTGCCAAGAGCAGGCTAGACAGGAACGATTCAACACAATGATCACCCTACTAGATTGCAAGCAGCAAGGAACCATTGTCAGTGTACACGTGCTTAAGATGAAAGCTTACGTTGATAGATTAGAGCGACTTGGTTTTCCAATCACTAAGTAGTTGGCCACATATATTATCCTATGCTCATTGTGTAGTTCATTTAGTCATTTCATACTGAATTATAACATTAATAGATTTGAAAAGACCATAATGGAGTTGCACGACATGCTCAAAACTACCGAGGCAAATATGTCTAAGCCTAAGAAATACAGGTCCATGGCTCGGGTACTGGCAAATAGGGTAGGGATGTTATGAAAAGAAAGACCAAAAATCCTAAAAACAAATGGAAGGGTCAAGTTGGCGATCCCAACTCCAACTCTAGCGACAAGGGCAAAGGAAAGACCGGTTCTATGATACTACCCACACCAAACCCTGATAAGGCCATTTGTTTCCACTGTATAGAGAAGGGACACTGGAAGTGAAGCCACCATAAATACTTGGTGGAGATTAAGGAGATCAAACCCAAAGTGTCTGACATGGCAGGTATATACATGATAGAACTCCATAATACTTCAGCTACAAACTCTTGGGTCGAGACACAGGATGTGCTACTCACATTTTCTCTGATGTCCAGTGCCTAAGAAGAAGTAGGAATTTGAGGCATGGGGAGCTTGACCTGATCATGGGCAACAGACATACGGCTGATGTCAAGAGGATTGGGGATTATGAACTCATGTTTTATAACCGGATTTTCTATTTGTTTATTAGATTGTTGCTATTCGGAATCATTTGAACTCATGCAATAGACATTCGACTGATGGAAATATTTTGGTTTTTAAAAATAATTTTCATTACTTTAAAGCATGTCCTACGAATAGAATTTATGAAACTTTCGTGAGCATTAAAAGAAATGATAAAAGTCCCATTCACAAGAAACTCAAAAAGAGGCAAGGGTCTGTTAAACCTCATACACTAATGTATGTGGACCGTTCAGATTAGCTACAAGACATGGAGAAAGGTACTTCGTCACATTTACTGATGATTTCAATATATGGGTGTGTTTATTTGATTAAACATAAGTCTGAAACCTTCGAGGTGTTCAAAATGTTTCAGAACCAAGTAGAGAATTAACAAGGAAAAAGGATTAATATCCTCCGATCCGACAGGGGTGGAGAATATCTTAGTCAATAGTTCAACGATCATCTAAGGAACTGTGTAATTCTTTCACACCTTACTCCTCCTGGAACACCACAACACAATGGTGTTGTTGAAAGGAGGAAACATACATTATTTGATATGGTTCGATCCATGTTGATTCGTGCTAGTATTCCGATCAGTTTCTGGGGCCATGCCTTAGAGACTGCAGCAAATGTCCTGAACCTTGTACCAACTAAGTGGGTCAACAAGATAACGAGCTAAAACTTCAAGAAAAGGTTTATCCTTCATCAACAGGTGCTAGATCGTTGTCTTGGGTGCGATTCCATTAGATGAGTTCTACTTTGGGCTTAAGAGATCCTAACAAGATCATATCTGAGTCATCAATGTATATATTGATCCACATTGAGTTATAGCTATAGAATTATGCATGATTTTGTGATATGTGGTGGGACACTATATTTGATTTATGTTTCTGCTTTGTTGTTGTTATGTTATCGTATTCAACCAAAGGGTCCTGCTAGTGTCTGGTTATACAATTTTGAATTGAGCCAAGTGTGTAACCCAATAGGCTCATGCATTTATTAGTTGTGCCACTAACTTGATTATGTCGGTAGGCATATCTCCAACATTACCAACTATATAAATTTTGAATAAACTAGTTTTTGGGGAAGGTAATAACCATGAAAAGTGGATCATAATGGCGCATTAATGAAAATAATTTCTCCTAACATATATTATAATCTCTACATAATAAGCATTATATCAAATAAAGAACATGCTATATAAGATCCTAAAATATCAAAACAACTCAAATAAATGCATGTAGCCAAATATTGTTTGATTCAACTCTACTAATGGCGGTCTTTTTTCATGAAATCTTACAATATATCTATAAGTATATGTTGTGTGCACTAGTGTGACCATGCCAAGATCTATGATGAAGGTTTTCATTTATATATCCTCATATGTAACTCTATTAGCTAAAATATAATCATCCTTCATTGACGAACCAGTTATGGTATCTCACGTAGAGCTCATCTAAGACACCATTCCCCTATTTAAAGAGAACACGAATCCTGACAGCGAGTATGAATCCTTTCGATTTGTTAAGAGGCTTGCATCAGTACAACGTTTTACTTTAAGCTTTTCCACATCGCGTAACATGCATTTTGTTCTTCTCAAATACTTAACAATGCTCTTAATTACCATCCAATGGGCTTTTGAAATATTGGATTGATGTCTACTCATCATTCTTAAAGAATACAATACATCAGACCTCATACATAATATAAATGATCGATCTCATAGCCTAAGCATAGTTGACTCATTTCATATTACTCCTTCTAGGAATCAAGACGTTGAGCTTAGCTCTACCCATAATGATGTTGCATAGGTAAGAACAGTTTTGGAGTTTTGAATCCTGAATCTCTTTATGTTCATATCCATTTACGTATTCTGGCTTTTGCGAACAAGTGATCTTGATCTATATCTATAGATCTTGATGCCACTATGTATGTTATATCCCTATGTATTTCACAGAAAAGCAATTCCCTAGCCAATTTATTTTAACATTTGCAATCTAGGGATCTTTTATTATCAAGACAGATTCCAATGACGAGATGCTTGCTTGAGTCCATATATGGCCCTCTGATGCTTACACATTGTAATAAAATGCTTGGACTCTACAAAGCCATTAAGGTGTGTCAAAAACACATCCTTAGTGAATGTTCCATTGAGAAAAGCCGTTATTACATCCATTTTCCATGCTACACCATGTTTTTTGTGTAACCCATTACCACAAGTTGGATTTTATATATGCAACTTCATTTCGCATTAGTCTTCCTCTTAAAGACTTATCTACACCTAACTATTTTATAAATTGATCAACCAAGCCGCAAAATTAATTATCATATGTAGATTGAATATCAATATTCATAGCCTCCTTATAGTAAGTAGACATGGGCTTGCTTTTTCCTCCTGGTAGTTGATAGGTTCATCATGGTTTACCATAGATTCATCACAATCAGTTATGAGTAAACCATATCTTTATGGTGCATGACATCTCTATTAGATTGATGAATAGAAGGTGGAACTATGCTAGGTTCCTTAGTAACTCTTTGTTGAGGCTCTAAGGTTCTATAACCTCTTGATGAGTACTAGTGCCATCATTTGGTTCTTTGACTCCTGAACTTCTTCATGGTCACTAGCTCCTACCAACGTCATTGGATATCAACTCTGTTTCAAGGAAGACTTTTCTGTCTAATAACAAATTTTTTGTTCTCAAAAGGTCTGTTATAATAAAACCCAAAAAAATCTACTTGGATATCCACGAATAGTACTTCTCTAATATGGGTTCTGGTTTTTCTTGAGGTTCATGACAAAGGTAAGCCTCCCAACACCATAATTTTAAATATCCTAGTGATGGTCTATCACCATTCCATATTCCAGAGCATGTTTTAAAAACATTTCTTAATTAGCAAGAGGTTAAGGAATCTAGTAGCAGTCTCTAAGGTGTATCGATTGCATATGATTGGAAGCATAGTATGACTTATCATGGACCGATCCATATACATTAATGTTCGGTTTCTCATCTATGCTACACTTTTATGTTGTGGTGTCCTAGGTGGAGTTACCTAGGAGATAATCGTACAATTTCTTAGATTATTTCTAAACTCTTGACTGAGATACTCATTGTCCCTATCTGATCTGAGAATCTTAATCCTTTTACTTAGCTAAGTATCTACTTCGTTTTGGAATGTCATGAATACCTTGATGGTTTCAGACTTATGTTTAGTAATAGAATATAAGCATGTTGTTGAAATCATTAGTAAGGGTGACGAAGTATCTTTCACCATGTCTAGTGGTTGATCTGAACAATTTGCATACTTGTAAAAGTTCCAACAAATCTTTGTTATTGACACGCCTAGGTCGTCGTGCGGTCAAAAATAGTAAAATAAACCTAACACACACTAGTATAGCGGTAGTCAGGGTCAATCCGTAGGAGTTACGTGGTTAGGACAAGACGATAGTATACCAACTGTAGTGTCACTCTACAGTCAGCGGTATTGTTTCTTCTTTTCCAAAAACCAACTAAAAACACAATTCCAAGACCAATGCCAAAGACCAAATCAAACATGAACTAACTAAACCAAACCAAATCTTAGACTAATGTTACTTACTGAAATCAGAAACTAAATCCAAAATCCAGAAGCAACAAACAGTTCCAAACACATCAACAAGCATTCAAACATCCAAAATACCGAAAATTGCAAATAAACCATAAACCAAATGATTAACTTTTATAAATCCAAATCAAACCAATATTCAAATAATCACAATAAAATATCAGATCTAACCAACTGATTATTCTACTGAAATCAGAAACTATGAATCTAAACAAACATCAAGTAATCGATGGAAATCCCGATTGCGGAATGCCTCGATACCGAGTTGATAAAATAAGAGAAAAACTAAATTACTAACCAAAATATTGATTCCCACTGAAAAACTGACGAAATAGTGCCTTTGGATCCCTCCTTTGCGTCCCGGGATGAGTGAAAAGTCGGACGGGACTCCGGTATTTATAATGGTGCGAAATTAGGGTTTTCGCGTCGCGGCCACTTAGAATCCGCGACGCGCGTGTTGCCTCAGCCCGATTTTTCGGAGTTTAAAATTAAAAAACGAAGATTTTATGTTTTTTTGACATTAGCGTCGCTAATGTGGAAATTAGCGTCGCTAATATTGGATCTAGAAACTTCCACGCGCGCGTTCGAATTTTGAATCTGAATTTTTCCCTCCTACGAATAGTAGCGACGCTAATTATAAAAGTTAGCGACGCTAATGTGTCCAGACTTCTTTTTCTTGTCCGTTTTGTTCCGTAACTTCTCCAGAATTGCACTAAAACCCCTACATTTACACTAAAAACATTTCCAAGCACCTTGGCACAAAAGTAATTGATATTAGCCAATTAATAAATATAAATTAACTAAAACACGGCTAAATAACGCGTAAAATACTTGATATTACTAGGCGTTATCAAACACCCCACACTTGTGCCTTGCTTGTCCCCAAGCAAGAGAGTTTTTAACAGATTTTAACAAAGACTCAAACAATTTTTGAATGTGTTTAATTTCAAAGCTTATTTTCCCCAGAGTTAGATGGAATAGTTTGTGAAAACATAATCGGAATATTCTTTGGAATTCACGACTTTCTAAAGAACCATTGATTACAAATTTTCGGTATGCAAAAAGCAAACTTACTCATTCAGATTCTAAAGGCCGCTAAAGAACTGTCCATGACTTTCGATGTTGTCCGTGTAACGAGCTTTCAGAAATACCATCCCAGACCAGACGATCTTAGGTGGCAAGGTGCATAAGCCCCACCCATTTTAGACTTACCGGTTCAAACAACAAAGGCCACAGATTGACAATTCCTTCCTAAATTCCAAACTTAAAACACTCTAATCTTCTAACTCTTAAAACTCAACTTATTTGACTAAACTACTAGCATGATCACAACTAAATGATATTTCTCGAAAAATACAAATGCTACAACATTCAGAAACTATTCATTTCAAAATTACAATCTATTCAAAATTTTTAAAAATTACTAAAAATTTTAAAAATTTGGTCATTTTCCGCAAAAATTTTCAAAAACACACTCTTTCGACCGTCCACGAACACCCCACACTTAAAACCGTACAACGTCCCCGTTGTACAAAAAATAATTTTAGAACTAGGGAGAAAGAGTTACCCCTTAGGAACGGCGAATTGCTTGATTGTCGGGACCATTTGTAGCAGAGTTGATTGTTCACGTCATTCACGATGAAATCCGGGAGTCGGGGCGCAGCAGTAAACACGCCGGCATAACACGAGTGTAGGGGTACGGTGACCCCACACTTGTGTTATGCAACTCCATCAGTTGGTGCAGCAATCCTAGTTTGGCAGATACTAACAAAAAATTGCAAAATACACCAAAGAAAATTATACATTGCGAGTTGTTGACCTTGCTGATTCCTCGTCTCCATGACGCCGAAGTGTCAAGGCCGCGACGCGTAGACGCGATGAAATCCGGTGTCTGTCGATCAAGTTTGAATGTACGCGGCGTGAGATGAAGATGACCGCGTCGCGAGTATGCATGAAAAGCCCAGATTTTTTGATTTTTCAATTTTAGTCCGTTTTTCAAATTGATTGCACCAATATGTTCCTAAACTAGAGAGTAACAAAAGCCCTAAGTTTAATTTCAGAAAAACAAACTAAAATTGCCCTAATTTCTCATTTAGGTCAAAAACCCTTGATTATGAACCCTAGATTTCTTGATTTTCTAATCCGACCTGTTTTTATCAAATTGAACACACCAATAGCATCCTAGAGTAACTATGAACAAAACCCCTCTATCAATTTCAGGAAAAATAAGCCACAAGTCTACCAAATCGAGCAAAAACCCGAAGAACCCTAATTTTGAGCCCTAATTCACAAATTCCTGATTTCTGCATGTTTTCATCAAATTGAAGGCATCAATAGGTAGCTAGGGCAGCGATTAAGAAACCCTAGGTGGTAGATTGTCGAAAATCAAACAAGAAATCCGCCAATTTATCGATTTCGCTGAAGAACCCTAACCGAGCCCCCCAATTTCGAAAATTCTTGATTCAACCTGTTAAAGTACGAATTGAAGCTACCAATATCTTTCTATAGGTGCGATTAAGGAACCCTAGGTGGTAATTTTTCGAAAAACAACCAAGAAATCCATCAATTTGAGGTTGAAAGGTCCGGTTTTCCGAAAACCCCAAAAACGGGCCCTAATTTCTCAATGCTTAATTCTGACTTGTTTTTTCTCAATTGATTGTACCAATATGTTGCTAAAGGACCGATTAACAAATCCCAAGCCTTAATTTCAAGAAAAACAAGCAAGAGATGGCTCGATTTGAAGTTAAAGGTTGCAAAACCCAAAACCCCAAATCAGCTCTAAAACAGCGAATTCGATGAAATTGTGCGATAAGAACGATAAAAGGATGTTTAGATACGTGCCTTTGATGCTGAATTGAAGTTTGGTTGGATTAATTTCTCGAAAAATCGAAAATTTCGTGATGTGTATGTGTGTTTGGAGTCGGCAGACGCAAAGGAGGGGGAGGGGAGTTCAAGGTTAGCGACGAGAGGTTGAAAGAGAGTTGACCACATGTTGACCAAAGGTTAGCGTCACTAATATTAAAAATTAGTGGCGCTAACTTGTATTTTCCATTTTTTTGCTATTTTTCTGTATTTTTGAAAACCCGTTCGACCACCCCACACTCGAGTTATGCCAGGACATTTTGAAAAAATTTCCAAGTTATATTTTGACAAAATAAAAACTAAAAATTGAAAAACAAAAATTAAAAATACTTACCAAAATGTCGGGTTGCCTCCCGAAAGCGCTTCTTTCTTCGGTCTTTTAGCTGGACCGTCTTTGTGCGGCTACGGTGGGTCGTACGCCATTTGACTCCGCTGATATCCAGTCACCACCGTCCTCTCGCTGATTCCATACTCCGATTTCCCCAGGTCAAATGGTTTGCCGGTTCCTCTGCTGCTGCCCGGTTGTCGTTTTCTGATTATTTCGCGCGAATGTTTGGAAGTTGCTTTAAACATCCAAGCTCGGTCCTTCTTTCGGTATCTTTTCAACATCACCGGCTTAACGTGGAGCGCCCCCAGTGCTGCTCCCAGTAAGTGTTCCCCAAGTTGTTTGTTGCTCGCATCTCGCATGGTGTCTTCATTTTGCAATTTTGGCTTGCAGTGCCAATAAAAATTTTTCAATTGATTGGGATCGGGAGGCATATTGTTGGTATACTCCTGAATGTCCTCATCAATGGTATTGATCACATCTAATTTTCCATTCATAAATGGATCATGAGTGGCGATAAAATCATGTTTATTATGTTCAAAGACCAACTCGTCGGCATCATCTTCTTGATCATCGTCCAACAGGTGGATTGGTACCAAGAGTGAGCAAATGGTTTGATCTGGTGAAGGTATAGATTCACTCATCACCAGATCCTCACTTTCAAAATGCTCAAAATTTTCAAAAATTTCTGGAATTGTTGGGCTGGGGTCTGTACTGTCACTTACAGCCTCCTCCTCAACATCCTCATCAACCAATTTGTCTGGTGATGGTATGGATTCACTCATCACTCATCACCAGATCAACATTATCAACATTCTCAAAAACATCAAAAGCTGTTGAGTCAGAGGTAGCATTGTCACCTACAACCTCTTCCTCAACAACATGTTCGACCCTCTCAGTGGTCTCTTGACTTTCCCATGGTGTATGCCCTTCCATCACATATTCAAGTGATGCAAGTTCACACACATTATTATTGGTATAAAAATCACTCGCCTCCGGTTCTGGCCAAGGTGGTGAACATTTCCAACTTTCCTCTAACCTATCTAAAGAAGCTTGCAAACTTAAAAGAGCATCAGCTTGGTCCTTCTGTTCTTGGTGAGTGTTATACCAGAGTACCCAAAGTTGGGCCCAAGTTACAGAATTTTCAGGTTGAGATGACTCCTCGGTCCGCCATCCATTGTCATCGGGTGATCCATTGTAGCAATCATCCTCGTAATAGGTGTCGGCCGGATTTTCATAATATTCATAATCCTGATCCGGGTACATGTAATCACCCATTATGAAGACGTATACATACCAACAATCAACAAACTAAAATCAAATATCAAAAGAAACAATCCTATTGATCGTCTATCCTAAGTGCACAACTCCCCGACAACGGCACCAAAATTTGACACGCCTAGGTCGTCGTGCGGTCAAAAATAAAGAAAATAAACCTAACACACACTAGTATAGCGGTAGTCAGGGTCGATCTGCAGGAGTTACGTGGTTAGGACAAGACGATAGTATACCAACTGTAGTGTCACTCTACAGTCAGCGGTATTGTTTCTTCTTTTCCAAAAACCAACTAAAAACACAATTCCAAGACCAATGCCAAAAACCAAATCAAACATGAACTAACTAAACCAAACCAAATCTTAGACTAATGTTACTTACTAAAATCAGAAACTAAGTCCAAAATCCAGAAGCAACAAACAGTTCCAAACACATCAACAAGCATTCAAACATCCAAAATACCGACAATTGCAAATAAACCATAAACCGAATGATTAACTTTTATAAATCCAAATCAAACCAATATTCAAATAATCACAATAAAATATCAGATCTAACATACTGATTATTCTACTGAAATCAGAAACTATGAATCTAAACAAACATCAAGTAATCGATGGAAATCCCGATTGCGGAATGCCTCGATACCGAGTTGATAAATTAAGAGATAAACTAAATTACTAACCAAAATATTGATTCCCACTGAAAAACTGACGAAATAGTGCCTTTGGATCCCTCCTTTGCGTCCCGGGATAAGTGAAAAGTCGGACGGGACTCCGGTATTTATAATGGTGCGAAATTAGGGTTTCCGCGTCGCGGCCACTTAGAATCCGCGACGCGCGTGTTGCCTCAGCCCGATTTTTCGGAGTTTAAAATTAAAAAACGAAGATTTTATGTTTTTTTGACATTAGCGTTGCTAATGTGGAAATTAGCGTCGCTAATATTGGATCTAGAAACTTCCACGCGCGCGTTCGAATTTTGAATCTGAATTTTTCCCTCCTGCGAACATTAGCGACGCTAATTATAAAAGTTAGCGACGCTAATGTGTCCAGACTTCTTTTTCTTGTCCGTTTTGCTCCGTAACTTCTCCAGAATTGCCCTAAAACCCCTGCATTTACACTAAAGACATTTCCAAGCACATTGGCACAAAAGTAAGTGATATTAGCCAATTAATAAATATAAATTAACTAAAACACGGCTAAATAACGCCTAAAATACTTGATATTAGTAGGCGTTATCAGTTATGCTAAAAATTTCATGTGAATGATGCTTTAGTCACAAGATTCACATTTACTAAAGGAATTTTGGTCAAATGATTCCAAAATCCCATTTGCCTGGAGGTTAGCCATGTGTTTCTGGTTTATATGCATAAGATAGCAATGCCATATAAAGGTCTTATCTAAACCATTGTTTTATATGGTTTTATCAACTTTAAATATTGAATTAGTGTTGCTTCTTATGCTTATACTATTATCATGAATGTTATAACGAGGGTTTTCATCTGAAATACAGAACACATTTTATAAAAAAATTAGAACCATTTTTAAAATATAACTCAAAACCATCTCTATAAAGCATTCAATGAGATAATTTATCTTTCCATATCAAGTAAACAATTACCATTCAATAAAAACACATAGTAAGAACCATAGAGAATTTGTTCATAGTTCCTAATCCTATAGACACTAGCAATTTGTATGTTTCCCATGACTAGGTCCAAACCTTTGTGTTTCTACCTTTTTCTTCCTTTTAGGCTCTACATATTTGTAGAAATGTTAGTAATATATCTGGTGTCCAAAACCTCGAATTTAGAAGAAAAAGTTATACGGAGTTATAAATATACCTAAGCTATTAGACCTCTTGGCATTAAGCTTTCTAGCTTATTAAGATATTTTTGACAGATGTGTCTTGCATGTCTTTTTTCCTTGTTATGGATACAAAATATCTCATCAGCATGCATGAGTTGATGTATATCACAATTAACCTTTCCTTTACTAGGAATTAAGCTCTTCTTAAGCATCCTTTAGGATTAGGAATGTTAGATGGTTTGGGTTTGGCCATGTCAGATTCTTGTGACATCATCAAGCCATCTAATCCTTATAGGAATACATCTCCAAGTTGTTCATGTCGTTCAAGAAAAACACATCATATAAACTAGTTATAGAGTTGAGAACAAAATTCATGGCCAACTCTTGACTGATAAGAAAGCTTAACGTCCATAATTGGTCATCTACACATTCAAGATATGGAAATTGACGTACAGAATCAACAATGTAAATGGATTAAGATTCTCATATCTGATAAGGGCATTCAGTACAACCAAAATGAAGTGGAGAATTATGTAAGTAAAGGTAATTATATAATCAACTAAGTACATTGAATCATTATCGATAAGAAAGCATAACCTTAGTAACTTTGTTCTGGAATGTCCATGATATTCTTAACCTATATCATGTTGTACTTTGGTGTTCAGTAACATTTTTTTGTAATTGGTAGCCATATAGGGAATGTTTAGGTATGACATGATGAGTATGCAAGGTCTATTAGTCAATGTTTACTTTTTACTTCTACCCTAATAAGAAAAGTGATATTCTTGGGGCCATAGATGATTTAGTGCTGACATTAAATACAGACTTCACCAAGGTGATCATGGTTGAAGAGCTTCAGATCTATAAAGTAAATAAAAGAGTTAATTTGGCAAATTAGAATCATAATCATTTAGTCTTTTTGAAATCCATTATTCATTAAGATATCTTGACATGAAATGATATACAAATTTGCTAAGTTGAGTTACCAAATGAGAAGAATTGTCAATTCGCATAAAAGTGAAGAGTAAATAAAAATGTAAACTTTAGTTAGAATGATTTCACTGTTTCCTTGGGAAGAACGAAATGAAAATTCATAAACTAAAGATCTGAATGTGTTATACTTCGGTTATTGAGAAATAGAATATATCTAGGGACTTTTTCATGATATCTAAAAAAGGTTTGAATTCATTTCACCATATAGAGTGTTTGGTCATAATTCTTTTCAAAGTGAAGTTTGCACTACTCTATTCGATCATTTAAGAAAGGCTACTAAGATTATTAACACTTTCAAGTAATGCTTCAACTATGACACCATAGGATTCCTTTGATTTATCAATGAAGATAAGAAAGTGTGTGAATTTAAAATTAAGTGAAACCTCGATCCATCACACAAAGTATTTGGACATTGTTCATTTCAAATGGAAACATGCACTACTCTACCCACTCATTTAAGAAAGATTACTATGTTTATTCACGCTTCCTGGAGAAGGCTTCCAGAATGGCTTGAAAGGATTTATTCTCTTTTCATTATAGAAAGGGAAGGTGTAAACAAGTATGTTCAAAAGTCCAATTTTAGATGACCACCCCTCACTCCATTTAGCTCAATATATTACTTTGGTATAACCCATCCCATCCTTTGTGTCAAAAATTATCTGGTTGTAACAAAACAAGGAAAATTTTGAAATGAATATATCTAGCAAAGCAAGTAGGTATATATTAATAAAGCGAAGTGAGGAACCACAGACTTATGTAAAAATAGGACACCATTAAAATCACCATCATGTTAATAAATACATAACGTATAACAACATTTACCTTATACCGAATGTCCATTGAATTACCTAATGTTGCAAGGAAAATCCTAAATATATTAGTCACCAAAGAGGAAATGAAATGCAGATGGATTCTAAAATCAAAGTTTTGTCCATTAAGTTCATTTAATGCATTGTCCAGGCAACAGACTTCTAAACAATTTTACATTGTGAAATTTGCTATGATCACTTCTGAATCATCAAGAACTTAATTCGGTTGACATGTTAGGAAAAAGGGTTCACATGAATATTGAATTACATATAGCCGGAAGTGTGATACTTTTACAAAAGTTGTATTGGCAGCGATCAAAATTTAGGAGTACATTTTTCAGAAGTCGAAAGTGTACTGATGATCAGAAGTTCCGAAGTATGGAAAATCTGAAGTACAGATGATCATAAGTAAAAAAGATTTGAAGTACGGATGATCTGAAGTACATAAGATCGATCATTCAGAAGGCTGTCGAAGTTTTGATAATGAACAATAACTGTCATTGTTTTGAAGTTATTCAAAAGATTTTTTCTCAAAGTAACAAGGTACAGAAGATCAAAAGGGATCCAATGGTTTTGTACTGCACATTAATGACTTTAGATGAAATATTTGAATCATTACATACATGAGTTTCGAAGGTACTGTTAGAGAAGACGTTATACAAGAAAAATAAAACTCAAAATAAACACATATCCGGTCTTTCGATTGCCAGGTGATGAGTTTGCCATCAAGGAATTGGATACCTCCTGAAGTGCTTTTCCTGTCTATTGGACACCACCAAGATCTGCATCCAAATAAGATTGAATGAAGTAGCCAAAGTTGGCAGGATACCAAAGACCGATGGACTGAGTTCGAGGTAGATAACGAAAGATGTTCTTGATTGCTGCCAGGTGAGGTTTCTGAGGATTTGCTTAATAATGAGCATAGTTACAAAATAGAAAACATTATGTCTATCCTACTTGTAGTGAGATACACAACTGACCCTATCATACCTTTGTATGTCTTTGAATCTACTGTTGGCTTCTCAAGTGATGGAGTGAGTTGTGTACTGTATGTCGCATGAACTTTAGCATTTAAGCGGTTTTCTATTCCAAAACTGGCCAACAAGTTCTTTTTGTATTTTTAGTGATTAATAAAAATTCCTTATTGGAATTGTTTGATTTTCAATCCAAGGAAGAAGTTAATCTTTCCCATGAAAATTTTCTTTTCATTAAACTTTCAAATTCTCTATAATCGAAGGGTTAGTTAATCCAAAGATCATATCATCAACATAATTTGAACCAACATCATGTGATTATCACTTTCCTTTTGAACAGGGTAGGATCAACTAAACCTTGCTTGAGGTTTGATTGTTTCAAAAAATGAATTAAAGTGTCATATTAGGCTTTAGGTGCTTGCTTCAACCTGTTGACAACCATGTCCAGGATATAACAGTAATGGGAAAATCATCATTTATAAAACCAATGGGTTGTTTCACAAACACTATTTCCTCGAGTTTGTCATTTAGAAAGGCATATTTGGCATCCTTTTAATAAACATCAAAGTTTTTATGAGCAATATAAGCTAGAAAGATATGAACTGCTTCGAATTGCCAATATCCTTTAACAAACGAACATGTTATCTAACTGTTTTGGTCAAAAATGTGCTAGACCAAATTAGTTATTGTCGTGGTGCTAGACTTAGGATCCTTAAGAGGATCTTCAAATGTTAACATAGGGATCTTATGAGAAAACCCGCTGATCTAGTTGAGGATCTCTGGCATAAAACCTCGGGAACCGGAAATATTCGGTTGCCTTATGTTGATTTTATTGATTATGAAAATAATTACAATAGCTAGTTACAATGAGAGTAGAAAATAGCAGAGTACAGTCGTGGATGTGTTGTATCGTGTTGTCTTCTTTGTAAAATAACGAGTACAATGGTTATTTATAATGAAACTAGCTAACTAAATCCGTAGAATCTCGGCATAATATTCTGATTTGGGATCCTCATTGATTCAACATGCTAGCCATTGAATATCCTTGACTGGAACAACTTTTCTGAGTTTCTTGGCCTTATCTCGAATTGACCGGGTCCTTGTTGACTCAATCTTGACCTGTATGGGATAAGTGACTGCACAAACATAGAAAGACAACGGTTAGTTTTGATCAGGATCCTAGCCAATATTCTTACGTAGTATCTTGCCCAAGAACCTTTATAGGATCCTAGTGGAAATTTCACCCATTACAGTTGTCCTTTTTAAACCTGATTTTCACGGATAAAGTTAGGTTTAAAATTTAAATACTAAATTTGAAATTCCAATTTCCCGGATGTCGAGGAGTTGATAAGACTAATGGCTTATCTTGGTTTATCGAACGATGCCGTTTCACTCGGTTATGATCTAGAAAACCCTACATCAAGGCTTAGTATAAATAGGAGTGCTTCTTCATTCGGATTGCTCCTTTTCTTCTTTGGCTCTTCGTGCGAGTTTTTACAGGTACGTTTCTCTCCTCCTTTCTTCTCATTTTCTTTTGCTATCTTGGGTAAGAAATTCGATCATTCCAGAGCTCCTATTGTCGACGATTTCATAAGCCAAGAGCTCCTTAGCAAGCATGAGGAGGAGATTTGTTCCTTCAAAGACAATGATGCTCATCGGATTGTGAGTCGGGGACTGTTCCCTACCACCGTCGTGTTCAGAGCTTTTAGTCCTCATTTTAATAACTGATAGAATTTATCCTTCCTAGGTCTGCTTCCCAGAGTAATTCCTTCTAGTCTTAGGTTTTGCTTTTCCTTCTTTGATCTCCGAATTCTTTACTGCGACTGGAATTTCTTATACCCAAGCAATGCGTGGTCTGGAGAATTCTCTTCTGGATAGATATAGTTAATCGTACCGAGGGTTTAGATCTTGGTCATTCCGTGATCGCCTCTACATACGACCTTCAGACTTTCGGTTCTCATCGCATTCTCTTTAAGATCAAGCCCAGCTATGAGTACTTGGTCTTGAAAGCTACTCACCATGACGTCGTTTGGAAGGGTCGCTTCTTCTTTGTAAAGAAAGACACCCTTCTTGATGCTGAGTAGATTCCGCAAGAGTGTGTGGTCAAGGTTAGGATTGTGTCTTTTTCTTTTTTTGATATTTTTATTGTTAATATATCTTCTTGTTTTGTTTTTGCAGTTCTGTAATTTGACACCGTTTTTCCTGCCAATTCAGACACCGAGGCGAAGATCAAGGAGTTTTTTAGGATCCCTACATCAGAGAGGACCTTCTGTGCTGTTAACATAGCTATGAATCTTGAAGAGGATTTCGAGTCCCTTGCCTCTAGTACTGCAAAGATGTCAAATGGTAAGAATTGTTTCAAATTTTTATGAGGGATTTCTTACCTCGATCCTTTCAAGGGTCTTAAATATTTTCACAGTGATGTTTGGATCTTGTTTATAGTCAATCGTACCAAGGGTTTAGATCTTGATCATTCCATGATCGCCTCTACATACGACCTTCAGAATTTCGGTTCTCATCGCATCCTCTTTAAGATCAAGCCCAGCTATAAGTACTTGGTCTTGAAAGCTACTCGCCACGACGTCGGTTTTGTAAAGAAAGACACCCTTCTTGACGCTGAGCAGATTCCTCAAGAGTGGGTGGTCAAGGTTAGGATCGTTTTTTTTTCTTTTCTTGACATTTTTATTGTTGATATATCTTCTTGTTTTGTTTTTGCAGTTCTGTAATTTGACACCATTTTTCCTGCTAGTTCAGACACCGAGGAGAAGATCAAGGAGTTTTTGAGGATCCCTACATCAGAGAGAACTTCTGTGCCGTTATCATAGCTACGATCTTGAAGAGGATTTCGAGTCCCTTGCCTCTAGTACTGCAAAGATGTCAAATGGTAAGAATTGTTTCAAATTTTTATGAGGGATTTCTTACCTCGATCCTTTCAAGGATCTTAAATATTTCCCCATTGATGTTTGGATCTTGCTTATAGTGTCTAGATCCACTCGTTCCACCAAGTTCGGCTGATCCGACATGGACGACCTGCTGAGTGTCAAGAAAGAAACAAAGCTTGTGATTCCTAGGAAGGAGCCCACTAGCCAGGCCACGACCATTCGGAGGAAAAGAAAAACGGACGTGGAGGTCTTCGATGTTGAGATTTTTTGATGAAATGGAACAGGTAGCTACTAAATCTAACGTGGAGAACCTAGTTCAGTCGGTAAGTGGGGTTCCTTTTGGGTTTTAAATCTGAATTTCGGTTCGTACCATGATCCTTTTAAGTTCCTTTTCAGTTTATACAGTTTACCTCGCATTTCGTTGTTTCCATGGAAGAGGGAAAGACCAAGGCCAGGGAGCTGTAAAAACTGGTGAAGGATCTGAAGTTGAAGGTCCAACGTTTGGAGGGAGAGATGTTTACTCTTAAGGCCAAGCAGGAGCAGGAAATCCTTCAGGCTACCTAGGAGGCAGAGGCCAAATGCGAACAGGACATACAGGCGATCACTGCACGCACCAAGCTGTCAGCTATTGGAAATATGTCCAAGGTCATCAACTGTGGTGATATTTCTTATAATAGCTGGGTCCTATTTGGGTTGCCCTCATGGCTCAGTAAAAACAATCAGTAGCAGAAATAATAGAGGAATGATCAGTTTATTAATTTATTGGAAAATAAATTAATCATAAACCGATTCAGAAATTAGTTGTGAAATTAATTTATAGAAATTAATTAAGGGATTGGATTGTAATTAATTAATAAAACAAGTCCAGGGGTGCGGCCGCCAACAGGCTCCTAAGTTTGAAACCCTCGGAGCCCATGCACTATAAATAAAGGCCTTCGGGTCCAACCCTATGGCATCCCAACACCCTAAAGGTGCCGCCAACTCCCTCCTCTCTGTCGAAATCCTTAAAACCTTCAAGGGTTTCTGGATCAATTTCTTCAAGCCCGAAGAGTTTCTGTCTACTTGTTCTTCTGGTGATCTTGGGTGTGAATCATTAGAGGGATTCTCGTTTAGATCCTTAACATTTAAAAAATGTATGAATCATATACATCTTATTGTTGATGCAATGGTTATGAACTTATGATCCTGATTATGAACATGATATGATCTTGCTTAATAATATGCTCAGTTTTGGGATTTAATCTATTTTATCTTATGTTTCCTGATTGAATTGTGTTAATGTATAAAATCCCAACAGTGGTATCAGAGCCATTGTTCTTAGGTTGCATGCACATTAGATTAAAACTTGAATATGAATGGTTTTGCCTACCTGAAATTTTTGAAAATCATAGGTATACTACTAGTAAATCATGAAAATTGTATGTTATGAATTTTTCCTAATCTGTATTCCTCTTATACCTATTAGTCGACATTTGTGAAGGGTTTAGGAGCCTCCTTAGACTAGTTGGCGGCTAGGGTTTCACAAACCCTTCCTTGGCTTGCAAGTTTCTTAAAGTAGTTTGTTGCCTAAACTGCTTCCTTTTGATTTAAGTTGATTAATTTAATTATTAAAACCATTTTAATGGAATTAAATATGACATACATAAATTTTAAATTGTTTAAAATTTACCATTAATATATTTAGAACAGTATCTATATATTATTATATCTTAAATTAAAACAAGAACATTGGTGAAACCATGACTAGGCTCATCAACTTTAAATGTGTTTGAAGGTTTGAAGGAGGATTCGCTAGAATTCTAATGAGGTTGGTTTTTAAAAGACTGTCTACCACCCTCACCGCCTGTCACATTTTATATAGTGGAGTTGCCGAAAGGGTTTGATAGGGCAATATTTATCAGTTAAAAATATTAACTTAAAAGTATTAAGACAAAAGTCCCGTTTTAATTAAAATAAAATGTGAATCATATGCTACCCATGAAAAACACACATTTTCTTTATAATTTGTTGACGGAGCTGTGTGGTTAACCGACACGTTAATCTAGGTCATAGTTGAGAGTGATGTGGCACTCGCGATTCTTAAGTGTATCTTAAGCCGGGGATCATGCGTTTTTGCATGGTGTATTCACCATCTGATCCATGATCCACGACATCCCTATCATGGATTCGAGATGAGCATAACCAAGATTAACAAGCCATTGACCTTAGTCAATGAATCTCATAGACCTAGAGATTTTATAGACTGAAATCGATAAATAGTTTATCTACCTTAATGACCATTATGTTGTGATTATGGCATCCCTCTTCACATCATAACTGAAAGGAATAGAATTAAACTAACTAAAATTCTGATTTTATAGATGTCTGAAGCAAGTATCAATTTTCCTCCTTCTCCTCCATCACCCATCTCTGAAAGCTTTAAGAAGTATCTACTGGATATGTATAAGCTTACTGGTCTTAACTATCTGGACCGGATTTATACTTGGAATATTGTTCTAAAGTACGAAGGAAGTCATATCTAATTGAGAGTCCCCTCCCCATTCTACTGAGGCATGGCACTACCTAGGAACTTCATGATCAGCATAATTTCCTTATTGATGAGTCAGAAGAAGTTCGTTGCCTTATGAAATTGACCATTGACCCTAAGATCCATAGGGATTTCGAGTTTCTGGGTCCTTACAACTTAGCACATCTGGTTGGGGAAAAGTTCAATGAACCAGTTAAGCAAGAACGAAGTAAGATCTTCAAAAAACTTGAAGAATGCAAGCTAGAAGAGGGCAGTAGCGTCGGTCCGCATGTTCTCAAAATTGAGGGATACATTAGTGTGTTGGGTGTGAATTTCAATCAAAGGATAGAAAATAAACAAGTATTACGAACAACTGATTCAAGCTAAGTAATCAAGACAAGCAATGATGTGAATAAACAATGAAGAACACAAGATATGAATAACAGGTGTCGAATGCTTTGATTTTACAGATAGGGTTTTACAGTGATGGTGATTCAATCGCACAAAGACGCACACTCGACATAGATGGTATCACTGATATTTATACGTGATCAGTGATACCAATAGTACAGTAAATATACAAAGAATATCCTAACAGTGTACTAGCCAATGAGCATGTAGTATTGTGCAACACGTAGTCTGCTACACACGCGTGCTTACAAAAAGGTTGTTAGTGATAAGCCTTCGGATCCTCTGGAGAAATCCTTTGGAGTCTTCAGGCTTCGGTGTCTAAGCTTCGTAGTCTCGAGGACTTCGGATGAGGTAAGCACTTCATCACAATTATTCTCAACAATCTCCCCCTTTGTGTGAAGTGCATCCGAAACCTATTGTGCCAAATTTCTCTTGAATGCTTTCTTCAAGGCTTGTCTAATGGCTAACCACCAAGACATGTGATCCATAAACTTTTTCTTTAATTCATAAGGGTTGACTGGGCATGAATTCACATTGGTTATCATACTTGTAATCAAGGACGAAGGGTTGAGACCTACATAGTTTATTTCAAAGAACTTTGTAACCACTTCGATATCATTTTTCAATCCTTTGAAGACCACCCCATAAGGTTCTTGAAGCACTTCCCTATTTCTGAATCTTGCAATGTTGTGAACTGTGGTTGGGGGAGTACTCAGTGGTTGGTTGAAGAATGTGCACATTTCCAAATCGTTCTTGGCAAATCGTAACATATAGTTTCGCAAAAATCCCTTGACATGATTTTTGGCTGCATTGAATGTTATTATTAACTCCGCAACATGGCCAGTTTCATTCTTCATGCACTCCAGAATCACTATAAAATCATTTGGATTCATAATCGGAAAGTCATCAATAGTGAATCTAGACTCCTCTTCCTTAGAACCACAAAGAACAAAGAATTTGTAGTTCTGGAAGTCTTCAAACAACTCAGCCTCTTTGATAGATATAAGCTTTACTATCTTTTTTCAGGCTCTATACCGTATTTTGATTTTGAATGAACATGGCATGAAAATTTATTTTCTTTCTCCAATAGATGGGCCTCTGTTCATTCGTGATGGATTGGGCAAATTGAAGAAAGGAAAAAGTTTTCGGATTGAATGGGACGTCAAGTTGTTGGTCAACAGTATTGCTTGTTTCATAGCTCTGAAGGGGAAGTCTATTGAAGACATTGAGATCAGCGAATCCAAAGGACTGTATTTCTTCTGCAGTCTATTTTCCATCTTCATTTGCAAAGGCATTGATCTTCAACATCTTCGCATAATCTTCACATCTGGCTTTGTAGACTTTCTCCATGTGTAGAGTGATCAAGCTTTCAACTTTCTTTTTAGTTGATGCCCCAGCTTTTGATGATCCCAATGTAGTGGTGGTGATTGTTGAGTATATGGGACCCGAAGAAGTAAGAAATGGCGGTGTTCCAAGAGAAGTAGCCATATATGTGGTTGCTGTTGTGGTTGTTGCAGTTGTTGTTGTGGCTTCGGAGGCAGTGATTGCTGTCAAAGTGGCACTAGACTTGGCTTCTCCCCCTTGTGAAGGATGAGCCTCATGCTGAGCAATAGTTGGTCTAGATTGTGGTCTGGACAAGTGATCAGCAAAGTTGATGAGAGGTTCTAATGTTGTTCTTAATCTTGTAACCATGTCTTCGGTTAGAACAACATTTGTCTTCCGAAGTTCATCAGCAAACTTTGTGACCTCCGAAGCGGATTGGGCGATTATAAGCTCTTCAATTCGTGCTTTAACCTCATCATGTTGTTTTTCAAACTTGGTACTCTGCTGATTGTTCCATGTTTGAGCCTCAGTGCGAAGGTCCTGTAGAGCCTTCAGTACTTCGGAGTTTGAGGACTCAACTTTATCAATAAAATCTTTTATTTTCTTCTCACTCTCATCCATAAGCAGCTTGTGCTTACAGTCAACTTCAGATATAGCAGTTTGAATTTTCTGCTCTAGGAGAGTTTGGATCTTTACTTGGTGATCCATCAAACGTTTCTCAGCTTGTTTAATCGAGCCATTGAGCTCATCAGATAGATTTATCATCAAGTCTTCAATCGTATCTGAGATGTCCCCCACTGTTGGTTTTGTGGGATCAAACCCAGTTTGGGCTTGAATGAGGACATCAAGCTTGGAATTTAGAGTCTTATACTACTTAATCAGCATAAAATCTCCATCTTGTAATTCCTCATCAGTTTCTTCAACAGTTAAAGGAGCCATATGAAAGGCTTCAACAAAAGCTGCGGAAGAGAGAGGTTGTTGTAGAGGTGATTCATGCATTTCAAAATCTGGTAATGAGAGGTCAATACCAGAGGTGTAGATGTTTAGCATTGGGTCTGTAGAGGTGATGATGGGTTCAGATGTTTGAGGAGCAGAGGTTATTGGAGTTTGTATTGTAAAGTCGGATTTGACGTGTGCGGAATAATAATAACGTGAAGATTGAAACAAATATCCAAGGTGCCGAATGATTAATTATCAAATATGTGAGATGTACAAAAGATATTGCTCCAATCACTAGGATGAGCATAAAACACATACACCTCACATTGTGAGCTCTAACCTAATCAATGAATACTACATTAGTATATATAGGTTGGCATAAAAATTAGGCAAGGCCCAATAAACAAGGTTTTACAATGGGCTGACCAAGCTTGTCATGCATCACTCCATGAGGGCTTACAATCTCCCCCTCAAAGAGCGGAATGAATGATGTGTGGCAAGATGGCAAATGGGCACTAGCGGAAGCAAAGCTGATGACAACATGGGATGTAGAGGCGAATCCGATCTCCTCATATACGTGAAAACTCTCCCTCAACGTGTCACCGCTCTTCATAAAATGTGATCGTGAAATAACCTGCTAGATATGAGAATGCGCTCAATCAGGAAATTCAATAAAAACTCCCCCTCAACTTGAGCGTATTCGTCAATGCCCAAAAATTTGGCAAGTTGCATTAAAAAGATATGAATCATGGAGTTCAAAAATTTTCTTGTGTTCTTGTTCATCCGTTCTTGATCACCATTCATCCAAAAATTCTTTTCGATGTGGGGGTTTGACTTTGTTTTGAGTGGGGTTCCAAGATTTTACAAATTGGGATTTGAATTTGGGTTAAAATGGGTTAAAGAATTGGGTTCAGATTGGTTTTTGTTTTGGGTTTGATTTTCTTTGGGTCTGATTGGTGTAGATGTGATCCGAATTGTGTTAATTGGAAAGGTATCCGAAGGGCTTAAAGGGTTTGTAATTGGGATGTTTTGTTGGGCTCCCAAACGAATGTGGGCTATGATCCGTAGGTTAGAAGACTGGGTCCGATTTGTTGGGTAGGGTTTGGAATCGAAAGTCCGGTACCATCCGTTTGTATATCTTTGAGGTTGCGTGTTTTTGCTTATAAGTTGACCACAAAGTCAACTGTGTCTTCTTCCGCATTTAACGCTACATCCAACTTCTTCTCCTCTCCGGTTCCTTCCATCATCTCCGAAGGCCTTCGGAGGCAACAACTCCACCCGTCGGAATTAGACCCATCGGTATCACCATCGTATCCAATTTCTCCATTCCGATTGCATACGCAGTTTCCTTTCCTTTTCTCCGATTCAGTGAAAACCAGAAAAGTATCCGACCACCCTTCAGACTGTTTCTCTTCTCCTTATTCGATTCACTTTTTTTTAATATCCTTCGTTCTCATACTTATCGATCTCATATTGATCTCAACCATACAAAAGGAACAGTCCTCCCTTCGGAACAGTTTCTCGCCATCAATGGCTTCCCAGCAAAGGCTAATCCATCGCTACTCTTCACTGTCACACCCTCAAACCGTATTGGCGGAATAGTTCAAGGGTGGATGACTTCATGAACAATATCATAACAAAGTTGAATAGTAGTGAAATCCAAGCACACAACCATCGTTTAAATCAATTACAAATGTTACAAAGTTTACTTATTACATGTCTCAAGTACAATTGAAATGATAACAAAATAGATAAAAATGACGTCGTAACGTCATTACTTGTAGCGCTTGTATTTACCTTGTCAGTTTCCTGAGAATACAAGTAGTTGAAAAAGTGTCAACAATTAAGTTGGTGAGTTCATAAGATTTTGTAATAGAAAAGCCCTTTGTTTGTAAACGATAGTAATTGAGAACCAAGAAAATCCTATATTTTCTTATAAAAATGACCAAGTCTTTAACTCCCAAAGACTAAAATGTAATATGTATAATTGTAGTGTAATAAATTGGTTTTACTATTTATTAATTCCAATATAATATTTCATGACTATCAAATAAAGAACGGCCAGGTAGAAGATCAAATGGGGAGGCAGGACCCTTACAACGTATACGCCTTTCGGAAATCCAACAACCTAGCTCAATTGATCGGCCTAGACACTGCTCTCGTAAGTAGATCAATCGGTATTATATTTTTGGAATTATAATTGAATTGTTATAATAATAACGTAAATAATTTATAAAATAAATTATTAAGTTGATATTTTTCCCCGTGAGATACCCTATAACCATACTGTGACTAGTTGGCCTGTTGCGACGTTCTTCAAGCGTCGAAATGGTAGACATTTGGACACCTCAGACCTGCCGGTCTAGCTGTAGCGAGCAGCTCAGGTGCGGGGTTGTCAAGCCCCGTATAAATCTGTACTCAAATATCGCGCTCTCTTACCGAGACTCTGGTTATAAATATACATGACTTATAGTAGGTACTTATAAAAGTACTGTGAAGATTCATCTCACAAAATGTATGTATTTCAATCAACTTGTTTACGTACGATTTGTATATAAAAACTCTTGTAATTGTCTATTATCATTTTTCCCATGATAATATAGTGTTGTTAAATAATTATACAATTTTATATAATTATTTTTGTCATGTTTAAGCGTCAATATAACCTTATGTTTTTTAGTAATTCCGTCGTAACAATCATATTTTGCGAATAATAACGAAGTAACTTGTTCAAATGTTTATAAATATCATCTTTTAAGATATTTCTCACAAAAATGGTGTAATAACTTGGTTATAACCATTTTTGTTGGAAAATAATATTTTTGTTTATAAAAACATAGTTTTTACTAGTCTTCATTTTTATAACGTTTTTACCCAAGATCTAGTATTTTTGTACGCTTTATTTGTGGTTTTGTAATTTTTACATATATTAATATGTCAAGGTGTTCATAATACATGGATCTATTCATATTTTATCTCAAGTTCATCTTTATAATATTTTGTCCGAGATCTAGTATTTTTGTATGGTTTATTTGTGGTTTTGTAATTTTTACATATCTTAATATGTCAAAGTGTTCATAATACATGGATCTATTCATATTTTATGTCAAGAGCATTTTTACACAAACATTAACTTTATAAACTTGTGTAATTCAACATGTATAACAATAACACACATATAAACTTGAATAAAACAACATTTATAGTAAAAGAACTTGTATTCTCCCCCAAAAGATTTGAAAAGATGAAAAGGAAGGGTATGAACTCACCTTGAGTGGTAGATCTTAAGGTTTCTTGGTAGAAGGTTGAAGAGTTTGGTTCTAGTACTTGGATGACTCTTGGACAAAGCTAATATCCAATGGATTTTGATGGATGTTAGTGTGTGTAAAAGGTGTAAAAATTGTGTTATGTATATTAGAATCAAAAGAGGAATGAAACTTACTACTTAATCTTGTGAAGAGAGCTTGAAATTGAAACTTGAAAGTGAAGATGGTGGTGATGGTCTTGGGGCCGTGAGCAAGAGGTAGAGGAGAGAAAGAAGAAGTTTGGTTGAATACAAATGAATTTGGCTAGTCTCTCTTGGAAGATTTATACTTAGATTTTTCCTATTATAAAATTACTAGCTTCATAAGTGCCTAGATTTTAAATTTTTACCACTAAGGTTTTAATGGAGCACTTGTTTCAGCCAAATGAGTGTAGGGTGGGGGGTGGGGTAGGGTAGGGTTAGTTTTTATAAAAATAGCAATGTACTTATAAAAATGGGTGATTTTTATAAAATCGTAAGTCGTTTTAGTAAATTTTTATGCGTTTTTAACGAAACGAAGTTTTAAATAATTATTTTGTATAAAAACATTGTCAAACATTTATTTTGATTGAAACATAACTCGTTGGATGTCGGAATACGCGTTTAAGCGCGATATTCTTCCGATTTCGCGATTTTTGACGTTTTACCGTAAATTGTATTTAGCTTTGGAATTAAATACTAGATACTATTACGTTACTTATCATATAAGTTTTTATTTCATATGTGATGTTTAAGGTACCACATTTTGAAATTTGAGTCCAAACCCTGTGTACATTTATCCGTTCACAGCGGTTTAATCGTTATAACATTCACATACGAACTCCGTTTTCGACGTTCTATATATCCACAGTTTCGTATTTACGAGTAGATCACTTTATGAATATTATTATTTTCAAAATAATAATTGTATGATTATCGAATTTTTACGCTACAGTAGTTTGCTGTCCGTATTTTCGACTTTTAATCGATATTTGTTTGATTTAGCATACGAAATACTATAATATTAATAATTCATTGCAAAAGTTATAGAAAATAACTTTTCAACATATAGATTAACGTACGCTTCGTTTGACTATAGTTGACTTTTGTTGAATAAAAATTTACAATTGTCACATCACCTACCCGTTAGAAAGAATTTGGTCCCGAAATTTAGCTCTTGAGTGGATCCTCAAGGGTTTGTGAAGAGGTGTGGGTATTTCTGCTTCATTTGGTCTTCGCGCTCCCAAGTAAACTCAGGTCCTCGCTTGGCACTCCAACGGACCTTAACTATTGGTATGCGGCTCTGTTTGGTTCTTTTGATTTCTCTATCCATGATCTCCACTGGTTCCTCTACGAAGTGTAGGTCTTCATTGACTTCGATTTCGTCAAGGGGGATGATCAGGGTTTCATCGGACAAGCACTTCTTGAGATTCGACACATGGAATGTGTTGTGTACTTTGCTAAACTCCTGGGGTAGTTGAAGTTTGTAGGCTACAGGACCGATCCTTGCTAGGATTTTGAATGGTCCAACGTACCTTGGGTTAAGTTTTCCCCTCTTGCCGAAGCGTATCATCCCTTTCCAAGGGGAGACCTTCAGCATGACATGGTCACCCACTTGAAATTCTAACGGTTTACGCCTTCTGTCTGCATAACTTTTCTGTCGATCGCGAGAGGCCTTCAATCGTTCCCGGATTTGAATGATCTTTTCCGTGGTCTCTCGTATGATTTCTGGCCCGGTGAGGTTGCTGTTTGTCACTTGACCTTTGACTAGCTGTGTGTCGCCGACCTCGGCCCAACACAAAGGTGATCTGCACTTACGCCCATACAGTGCCTCGAATGGAGCGGCCTTGATGCTAGTGTGGTAACTTTGTTGTAGGAGAATTCAATTAGTGGCAAGTGAACGTCCCACGCCTTGCCAAAGTCTATTACGCAGGCGCGAAGCATGTCTTCCAGTGTTTGAATGGTTCGTTCACTTTGGCGATCAGTCTGCGGATGGTAAGCTGTGCTCATATCGAGTCTGGTTCCCATAGCCTTTTGCAATGCTTGCCAAAAGTGCGAAGTGAATCGGCTATCTCTATCAGAGATGATTGATTTTGGCACGCCGTGCAATTTTACAATATCTCTGAGGTAAACCCTCGCCAGTTTGTCCATCCTATTAGCCTCCTTGATTGGTAGGAAGTGTTCGGATTTGGTTAACCTATCTACGATTACCCATATAGTGTCTAACCCACCGGTTGTCTTTGGTAATTTGGTTATGAAGTCCATTGTTATCCGCTCCCACTTCCACTCGGATATTGGTGGTTGAACTAGCAAACCCGAGGGCTTTTGGTATTCTACTTTAACTTTGGCGCAAGTCAGGCACTTGCCCACGTAAGTAGCGATTTCTGCCTTCATGTTTGGCCACCAATACAGTTTCTTGAGGTCCTGGTACATTTTGTCAGACCCGGGATGAACGGAGTATCTAGTCTTATGAGCTTCATTCATGATAATGTCTCTGTATCCGCCGAATTTCGGTGTCCAGATTCGGTTCATGAGGTAACGAGTTCCGTCATCCTTAACTTCAAGGTTTTTATCCATCCCTCGCAAGGCTTCATTTGCGAAGTTTTCAGGTTTTAAGGCTTCTAGCTGCGCATTTTTAATTTGAGTGGGTAACTGGGAATAGATCGTCATTGTTAATGATTTCACTCGGTGGCCCGTGTATTCCTTTCGACTGAGGGCATCAGCTACCACGTTGGCCTTCCCTGGGTGATAACAAATTTCACATTCATAGTCACTTAGTAGCTCCACCCATCGTCGTTGCCTCATATTGAGTTCTTTTTGGTTGAGGATATGCTGGAGACTCTTATGGTCGGTGTATACCGTACATTCTGTGCCGTACAGGTAGTGTCTCCAGATTTTCAATGCGAACACTACTGCTCCCAACTCGAGGTCATGTGTAGTGTAGTTGACCTCGTGAGTTTTAAGCTGCCTTGAAGCGTAAGCAATGACCTTTCCTCTCTGCATGAGTACACAGCCCAGACCCTGGTTCGATGCGTCGCAATAGACCACAAAGTCTTCTGTTCCTTCTGGAAGGGACAGAATAGGAGCGCTGCATAAAGCTTTCTTTAGGGTCTGGAAGGCGGCGTCTTGGTTATCTCCCCACTTGAATGTCACACCCTTCTGTGTCAGGGTGGTAAGTGGCTTTGCAATTTTTGAGAAATTCTGTATGAATCTTCGGTAATAGCCAGCAAGGCCCAAAAACTGACGGATTTCTGTCGGAGTTCTTGGTGCTTTCCAGCTTTCGATGGCTTTGATTTTGGAGGGATCCACATGCATTCCTTCCTTGCAGACTACGTGGCCTAGAAAGTCCACCTTTTGAATCCAAAATTCGCATTTTGAAAATTTCGCATACAGCTTCTCTGCTCTTAATGTTTCCAAAACCTGTCGTAAGTGTTGACTATGTTCCTCCTTACTTCGTGAATAGATAAGTATGTCGTCGATGAACACTATCACGAATTTATCTAGGTAAGGTCGGCATACTCGCTTCATTAGATCCATAAACACTGAGGGCGCATTAGTCAATCCGAAGGGCATCACAACGAATTCATAATGGCCGTAGCGAGTTCTGAATGCCGTTTTAGGAACATCTTCCTCTTGAACCTTGAGTTGGTGATATCCCGACCTCAGATCGATTTTTGAGAAATAGCTCGCTCCTTGGAGTTGATCGAACAGGTCGTCAATTCGGGGTAGCGGGTATCGGTTCTTGATGCTGAGTTTGTTTAATTCCCGGTAGTCAATGCACATACGGAATGACCCATCCTTCTTCTTCATGAACAAGACTGGTGCTCCCCAAGGTGAGAAGCTCGGTCTGATGAACCCTTTACTTAGCAGTTCGTTTAGTTGACTGGATAATTCTTGCATTTCTGCCGGGGCTAATCGGTATGGTGCTTTTGCTACTGGGGTGGCTCCAGGGATCAAATCGATTCTGAACTCGACTTGTCGCGCGGGTGGTACTCCTGGAAGGTCTTCTGGGAATACGTCGGAAAAGTCGCAGACTTCAGGGATCTCTTTGATGCTTTTTACTTCTTTCTTTTCGTCAACAACGTGGGCTAGGAAGGCATGGTATCTTTTCTGTAGGTACTTTCGGGCTTTGATGCAAGACACGATTCGGAGGCTGGTACTGGGTTTATCACCGTAGACAACAAAGGTCTTGTCATCCGGCAGATGAAGTCGGATTCCTCGTTCGTAACACATGATATCGGCATGATGGGGAATTAGCCAATCCATACCAACAATCACGTCAAAACTTCCTATTTTAACGGGCATTAAATCGATTTGAAAAGAGTGATCATCTAGGGTATGTGTACAGCCTATGTATATGTTGTTTGTGCTTTCTGTTTTGCCATTAGCCATTTCTACTGTAAATGTTTCATTGAGTGGTTGAGGTTTTTGTTTTAGTAAATATTTAAACTTGTGGCTTACGAAACTCCTCTCCGCACCGCTATCGAATAGTATACAAGCATATGAATTATTGACGAGGAACGTACCGGTAACCACGGTAGGATCCTCTACCGCTTCAGCGCATCCCATGGCTAGGACTCTTCCATTTCTCCCCACATTCTTTGTCTTTGGGCAATCACGTTTAAAATGCCCTGTCTCACCACAACCATAACAGGCTTGACTCACTCCGACATTAGTGGCTTGAGGGGTTTGTGGGGTTGGCGTCCTGCAGAATCGGGCAGTGTGGCCCTTCTTGTTACAGTTCAAGCAGTGCATTTCTCTACAGGCTCCAGTATGGTGGAAATTGCACTTGTTGCACTTGGGCAGTGTCCCATTATACTGCTTGGTTGTTGTAGGGGTAGTCGGGACAGTGGCTGCACGGACTGCCACAATCTGTTGTCTCTTGGCATTTTCTTGGTTAGGCTGACCCCTCCCCTGTTACAGGGTTTCCTTTTGTGGTCCTTCTCCTTTGGTTGTTCAGTTCTTGGGGTCATGGTTCCCTGGTGAACCCCATGGTCAACTAGTCGTTGGGCTAGTCGTTTGGCGCTGTCGAAGGTAGCGGGGCTTGCTGATTCTACATTCCCTTGGATCTGAGGAGATAGCCCCCAGATATAACGCTCCACTTTCACAGATTCTGGCGTGACCATAGTAGGGCAGAGGGTTGCCAGGTCATTGAATCGGTTCGTGTAGGAGGTCAGATCTGAACCTTTCATAGTGAGGTTCCATAGCTCTTGTTCTAGTTTCTGGATCTCCCCTCTGGGACAGTACTCTTTCATCAGCATGGTCTTCAGTTCCTCCCAACTCATTGAGTTGGCCACAGGAAGTGTCAGAGCCTTAACATGGCCCTTCCACCAGGACATAGCCGTATCAGCAAAGGTACCAGCGGCGAATTTGACTTTAGATTCCTCGGAGCATGCAGAGATTTCAAAGATTGATTCTGTTTTCTCAATCCATCTCGTGAGAGCAAGGACACCACCAGTACAGTGGAAAGCCACTGGTTTACAATTAACAAAGTCTTTGTATGTGCATACTCGTGATTGGTTTGATGTTTCTACATTAGTGGAGTCGTTGGTGGTATTCCCGCTTCCGTTTCCATTCGTCCCATTAGAGTGTATCTGAGCGACAGTAGCTGCTACCGCAGCAGTAACAGCAGCCTGAAAAGTGGCTGAGTCCGTCATGGATGGCTCGGGAGTTGCGATCGGTGCGCGTCTAGCGTTTCTTCGACGAGGTGGCATATTTCTGCCACAAGGATTTAAGATTTGACGTTGGTTAGTTCTTGGTAAGGGTCATCAAAGTACGGCGTTTCTATTATACGTTTATGTCGACTATGAAGTGATAGGGGTATAATAGGTGCATAAAGAGTCTAGATGTATGGTTCTATAGTGTCATAAAATACTCATATAGTATTTTTGTTTTATGTTTTGTTCTAGTGTTTTTCTTTGTACATGGTTCTTGGTAAGTCTTTAGAAGTTGTTATAAGTAAGGTGGTTTTTAAGGGGTATGAGAGGTATGTAAGAGAAAATTCTAAGTGTACGACTTCGTAGTATTCATAAAATACTCCTGTAGTATTTTAACTCTATGTTTAGTTCTATAGCGTCTTAAAATACTCCCATAGTATTTTAAATTTTATGTTTAGTTGTTTGGTTATTGGTAAGTGTTCGGACTTGTTGTTCACCACGACTATCCCTAAGTACCCGTTAATTATATCTTGGACCAATAGAGTTGATCAAGCTCTATTTATCCAAGACATAATTACCAAAGCACTTAGGTCTATCCGTAGTATTTCAATTTATCCTAATACTTTTGTATGTCTTAGCTATGGTATTGTTCTAGTATGTATGTATGTACTTATACTTTTTATAAAAATTATCGTTATAATTTTAAAAGTATACTTGTACACAATGTTTTCGAGAGTATTAGTCCCATTGTATTTATAGTTGTATATCTTAAATGGATTGGTATACTTAGTTCACTATAAACAATGCTCTGATACCAATCTGTCACACCCTCAAACCGTATTGGCGGAATAGTTCAAGGGTGGATGGCTTCATGAACAATATCATAATAAAGTTGAATAGTAGTGAAATCCAAGCACACAACCATCGTTTAAATCAATTACAAATGTTACAAAGTTTACTTATTACATGTCTCAAGTACAATTGAAATGATAACAAAATAGATAAAAATGACGTCGTAACGTCATTACTTGTAGCGCTTGCATTTACCTTGTCAGTTTCCTGAGAATACAAGTAGTTGAAAAAGTGTCAACAATTAAGTTGGTGAGTTCATAAGATTTTGTAATAGAAAAGCCCTTTGTTTGTAAACGGTAGTAATTGAGAACCAAGAAAATCCTATATTTTCTTATAAAAATGACCAAGTCTTTAACTCCCAAAGACTAAAATGTAATATGTATAATTGTAGTGTAATAAATTAGTTTTACTCTTTATTAATTCCAATATAATATTTCATGACTATCAAATAAAGAACGGCCAGGTAGAAGATCAAATGGGGAGGCAGGACCCTTTCAGCGTATACGCCTTTCGGAAATCCAACAACCTAGCTCAATTGATCGGCCTAGACACCGCTCTCGTAAGTAGATCAATCGGTATTATATTTTTGGAATTATAATTGAATTGTTATAATAATAACGTAAATAATTTATAAAAGAAATTATTAAGTTGATATTTTTCCCCGTGAGATACCCTATAACCATACTGTGACTAGTTGGCCTGTTGCGACGTTCTTCAAGCGTCGAAATGGTAGACATTTGGACACCTCAGACCTGCCGGTCTAGCTGTAGCGAGCAGCTCAGGTGCGGGGTTGTCAAGCCCTGTATAGATCTATACTCAAATATCGCACTCTCTTACCGAGACTCTGGTTATAAATGTACAGGACTTATAGTAAGTACTTATAAAAGTACTGTGAAGATTCATCTCACAAAATGTATGTATTTCAATCAACTTGTTTACGTACGATTTGTATATAAAAACTCTTGTAATTGTCTATTATCATTTTTCCCATGATAATATAGTGTTGTTAAATAATTATATAATTTTATATAATTATTTTTGTCATGTTTAAGCGTCAATATAACCTTATGTTCGTAAACTATTCCAATAATAGTCTATTTTTAGTAATTCCGTCGTAACAATCATATTTTGCGAATAATAACGAAGTAACTTGTTCAAATGTTTATAAATATCATCTTTTAAGATATTTCTCACAAAAATGGTGTAATAACTTGGTTATAACTATTTTTGTTGGAAAATAATATTTTTGTTTATAAAAACGTAGTTTTTACTAGTCTTCATTTTTATAACGTTTTTACCCAAGATCTAGTATTTTTGTACGCTTTATTTGTGGTTTTGTAATTTTTACATATCTTAATATGTCAAGGTGTTCATAATACATGGATCTATTCATATTTTATCTCAAGTTCATCTTTATAATATTTTGTCCGAGATCTAGTATTTTTGTATGGTTTATTTGTGGTTTTGTAATTTTTACATATCTTAATATGTCAAAGTGTTCATAATAGATGGATCTATTCATATTTTATGTCAAGAGCATTTTTACACAAATATTAACTTTATAAACTTGTGTAAATCAACATGTATAACAATAACACACATATAAACTTGAATAAAACAACATTTATAGTAAAAGAACTTGTATTCTCACCCAAAAGATTTGAAAAGATGAAAAGGAGGGGTATGAACTCACCTTGAGTGGTAGATCTTAAGGTTTCTTGGTAGAAGGTTGAAGAGTTTGGTTCTAGTACTTGGATGACTCTTGGACAAAGCTAATATCCAATGGATTTTGATGGATGTTAGTGTGTGTAAAAAGTGTAAAAATTGTGTTATGTATATTAGAATCAAAAGTGGAATGAAACATACTACTTAATCTTATGAAGAGAGCTTGAAATTGAAACTTGAAAGTGAAGATGGTGGTGATGGTCTTGGAGCCGTGAGCAAGAGGGAGAGGAGAGAAAGAAGAAGTTTGGTTGAATACAAATGAATTTGGCTAGTCTCTCTTGGAAGATTTATACTTAGATTTTTCCTATTATAAAATTACTAGCTTCATAAGTGCCTAGATTTTAAATATTTACCACTAAGGTTTTAATGGAGCACTTGTTTCAGCCAAATGAGTGTAGGGTGGGGGGTGGGGTAGGGTAGGGTTAGTTTTTATAAAAATAGCAATGTACTTATAAAAATGGGTGATTTTTATAAAATCGTAAGTCGTTTTAGTAAATTTTTATGCGTTTTTAACGAAACGAAGTTTTAAATAATTATTTTGTATAAAAACATTGTCAAACATTTATTTTGATTGAAACATAACTCGTTGGATGTCGGAATACGCGTTTAAGCGCGATATTCTTCCGATTTCGCGATTTTTGACGTTTTACCGTAAATTGTATTTAGCTTTGGAATTAAATACTAGATACTATTACGTTACTTATCATATAAGTTTTTATTTCATATGTGATGTTTAAGGCACCACATTTTGAAATTTGAGTCCAAACCCTGTGTACATTTATCCGTTCACAGCGGTTTAATCGTTATAACTTTCACATACGAACTCCGTTTTCGACGTTCTATATATCCACAGTTTCGTATTTACGAGTAGATCACTTTATGAATATTATTATTATCAAAATAATAATTGTACGATTATCGAATTTTTACGCTACAGTAGTTTGCTGTCCGTATTTTCGACTTTAAATCGATATTTGTTTGATTTAGCATACGAAATACTATAATATTAATAATTCATTGCAAAAGTTATAGAAAATAACTTTTCAACATATAGATTAACGTACGCTTCGTTTGACTATAGTTGACTTTTGTTGACCAAAAATTTACAATTGTCACATTCACCGATTGACAACTAGAACCACCGAAGGAAACACTGCAACATCGATTCTGTTCACATTCATTTCTCTCCGATTGCAAACTGACTTACGCAGGTAGTCACGAATTTATCTTCAATCGGGTTTGTCTTTCTCCCTTCGTATACATACAATTTTGTCACAAACACGATTTTATTGAATTGATTTCCCAATAAAGATCAGAGTGGGTTTTCGTCAAAACATTTTCGTCAAAGCTGAAGAACAGCAAATATCATCAAATTGAGCACCCGACTAGAGATCTGGAGCAGATATGGAAAGAAAATCACCACAAACAATAAGGTAGATCCAGAATATGCGTATTTTCAAACAGAAATGAGTGTCGATGAAGAACACCGTCAGATCTGAAGTCGGTAACTAGTTTTATAGAGATTTCTTTCACAATAGTTTGGTTTTCATTTTTCATTCTCACATGATCGTTACTGTACCCACTGATTCTCATATCATAATTTGATTTTGTGATTGTTATTTGGATCTGAGAATGTTTGCGATGGTTTGGAATGTCGATTTCATTGGGTGTTAACTGTTAACGATTGGGTTTAAAGAATGAAGAACTGTATGAATCTCAATGTACCAAAGGGACATTTTTTTTAGAAACAAGAATGAGATCTGATTAATTGTGCTAAAAACGTGAATCAATAAATGATCAGATTTAACCACAATTTTGAAATTTAAGTAAATCAATTTCAAGCAGGAGACGAAAGTGTATTTCATTTGAGTGAATACGAGATATGAACAATATGAACAGTCTGGATAGATTGAACATTCAAATAGTGATAACAAAAAAATCTGGGCACAAATTTGATTAACGAACAGTGAATGTAGATCTAGAACAGGAATTTCAAATTAGGGCATTGAAGTATAAATTTATAGATCTAGTCAAAAGATGAATACCATGAACATAGATAAAGCTCATGATGTAAACATGAATTTCCAACAATCAATATAATCTATAAAAGAAAGGATGAGCCAACTCTTTCAACAATAAAATCTTGATGATGAACATTAACATGAACACTATGATGAACACCAAGAACAAACAAGATGAACAATATCCCCAAAAGATAAATGAATCCAAAAACTCATGAGAAACTCACCAACAATCTTTGAAACATTGAAACAATCTTCAAAAGTTGTCAAATCGAGATCGTTCCCTTGAAATAATCGCTAGATCTTCAAGGTACGGCTCTGATACCACGTGTTGGGTGTGAATTTCAATCAAATGATAGAAAATAAACAAGTATTATGAATAACTTATTCAACTAAGTAATCAAGACAAGCAATGATATGAATGAACAATGAAGAATACAAGATATAAATAATACGTGTCGAATGCTTTGATTTCATAGATATGGTTTTACATTGATGGTGATTCAATCGCACAAAGATGCACACTCGACACAGATGGTATCACTGATATTTATACGTGATCAGTGATACCAATAGTACAGTAAAGATACAGAGAATATCCTAACAGTGCACTAGCCAACGAGCATGCAGTATTGTGCAACACATAGTCTGCTACACAAGCATGCATAGAAAAAGGTTGTTACTGATAAGCCTTCGGATCCTCTGGAGAAATCTTTCGAAGTCTTCAGCCAGTATGATCTGTTCATCCAGATGTATAGAAAAGGGAACCAGGACAAGTCTATCATGAAGATGTATTCGATGTTGACTCTGTATGAGTCGTTCATAGAGATACATCGTTCTACTGATCCAGCTACTTCATAATTGAGTCCGGTCATGAGACATATCAAGAGACGGTCTAGGGCAACTGTTTGGCCAGTTCTGAGGTGTCTCAAACCGGGAATTCACAGGGTGGGATACAATCACAGAAAGATTGGAAGATGGTATAAATCTAAACTGTTTGGCAACTCAGGTATTTCTAAAAATCAAAAAAACTTCTGATCCTTAATTCCTTAATACAGGATGTGTTTCTCACATTTGCACTGTATGCAACAACTTAGTAGGATGTGGGACACGGATGCATAGAAGCTTATTCGGATCGAGAGAGCACTGCTGCTGTTATAGGATCGGGATTACGGGATCATGCCGTTATGATGTTTAGTTAGATATTTGATTATGTTATTAGCTAGTAGTTGCATATGACATTCTTTTCATATGTCATATTGTTTGAGGATATTTGTTTCAGATTTAATGAAAATATTGATATTTGTCCTTTATAAAAGCATGGTTGTTTTATATTATCCTTACAATGTTGTATGAATGTGTTGGTTGCATTAACAGTAATAATTTTGAATGTTGATACATCCAAAAGTGTATTGGATGTATAGGTGTGTTTGTATGATTGTTTAAATTAGATTTAAATAAGAATTGCATCCCGAAAGATCCAAGTGGACAGGACTTTGGAATCATTTGACTTAGACTCATATGATGAATGCAACTCTTATTTGAATTAGATTAAAACAAGTATTGCATTACCCAAAAATCCAATGGACGGGATTTTGGAATCATTTGGCTTAGAGTCATATGATGAATGCAAATCTTGATTAAATTTGTAGACATAATTCACATAGAGATGTGAAAGAAATAAAGATTATAGGGCAATATCCACACCAGTTCTTGTGAAGTGCCCATATCTGCCAATAAACACGATTAGTCATACTTCATTATGTTTGCCAAGCGATTTAGCAAATATAACTTTGTTTATTGAAATAAAGAGTAAGTTAGAAGCTTTTAATTGTTCAAGGTTTCAAAGTGAAGTATAAAATCAACAAAGTTAATATGAGTAACTGAGTTTCACAAACATCCTAGGAACTTTGAAATCATTTCACAATCATCTCCTTCCAATGAACACTTCAGTGTTATAAAAGGAGAAGTCAAACATTGTTTAAAATGATTCGATCCTTGATGTATCGGGATACACTCTAAGTTTCGAAGGATTAGAGATTCCAATCAGTTTGACAATCCACAAATAACTTAAAACAATATCTTAGACTAGGCAGGAACATGCAAAAAGGTCTAGGGTCATGAAGTGTTCATCCGAACCTCGTAACTAGCATGAACCCAATCGGAGTGTCATTTCATCGGTTATCCTGCAATTGCTTTCGATACTTGTTTTACAAGTCACTGACACGCCTGGGTCGTTATGCAGTCAAAAATAAGAAAATAAACCTCACAAACACTAGTACAGCGGTAGTAAGGGTCGATCCACGGGAGTTTGGTGGTCAAGACAAGACGATAGCTTACCAACTTTAGTGTCACTCTACAGCTAGAGGGACTACCTCCACTTTCCCAAAAACACCTGAAAAGACAAATTCCAAACAAAGTCCAAAATCCAAATCAAACATAAACTAATCTAAACCAGACGAAGTTCTAACCTAAGATTGCTTACGGAAATCAGAAACAAAGCTCAGAATCTAGAAGCAAACACACCAATCAATTGCATTCAAAACACATCCAAACACAATAAATATCGAAAAATACAACAAAAGCATAAACTTAATGATTACTTGTATTAAAACAAAAGCCAGAAGGTCCAAAGTACTGAAATACGAAAATAATAACTCTAACCTACTGCTACTGGTTGAAACAATCCAGAAACACTAAACTAAAGCTAAATCAAACTAAACTAATAAAGAAATTAAAGTGAAACATAAGAAATACCAAAAGAGGTTGCTGAAATCCGAAACTTGGAGCCATAGAAGCCTTAAGTCCACCTTAGGGGTCGTTCCTTGCCTGCTGATTTCGACCTAATGACCTCTATTTATACTTGTGGAAATTAAGAATCCGCGACGCGTAAAGCTTCTAGCCGCATCGAGCGTACTTGTAACATCCCAAAATTTTAGGGTCAAATTAAAAAAAATTAAACGGACACTTCAATATAAGAAAAGCCACTTAATTAATTTTGACAAAATTCCATAACTTATAAGTTTAATGAAAACATCCCAAGATTAACAAAAGTTAATGAAATCACAACATAGCGGAATTTTCATTCAAAAACAGTCCTCCAATGAAGCAGCACAGTGTATACACGTCACGCCTTGCCATCCATGGTACCTGATGTACCTGAAGCAGTAGTTTATATAGGGAAAGGGTAAGCACGGAGCTTAGTGAGTTCCTTAAAATACCATACGATCCATCACATAACATACAACACACAATAACCATTCATATGTCTGTGAGACTCGCGGGCTATCCTTGTTCCGCCTGAAGACTCACGGGCAGTTCCCGTTCCGTCTTATCGCTCGCAGGCTTTTCCCGTTCCGTCTAATGACTCGCAGGCTATTCCCGTTCCGCCTATTGGCTCGCGGGCTATCCCGTTCCGTCCACAAACAATCATTATCATAGCAATAATTCATACAATTATCATAACAGGTAAGATCACCTTAGTCTAACAAATCTTCCTTCCTACGCATGCAATATCACCTATAGTATAGTGAGAAGACTCACCTGATTATAGTTGACTATATCGTTTATCTTTCTCGGCTTTGTATTTCCTTCAACTTTAACTGTTAACATAATAAGAAATCTATTATTTCTTAATCCTTAACTATATTATAGTCGCATCATTAAACCCTTCAATAATTCCAATATGATACTCCATGATTTATCAAGTAAAGAACGGCCAGGTAGAAGATTAGATGGGGTGGCAGGATCCTTTCAGCATTTTAACCTTTCGGAAAATCCAACAACCAGATCCCAAGTAATCGGCCTAGTCACCGTCCTCGTAAGTAAATCAATCGGTATTATTTTCGGAAATTACGAATTGTTATAATAACGACATTTTAAGGTTTTTGCTTACTATTGTTAGAAATGAGTATAATATAACATATGTTATACTTACTAAATATTCTACTTCTTAACAAAAACTATTTTACAATACCTAATTAAGCTATAGAAAGGTTTGTAGTTACCTTATGACCAGTCGTCGAGATCTATAACTCCTTCGTTAGGCTTTTAAGCTTCCTTCCGCTCACTTGCTTACACTCTAGTGCTTAGAAACCTCTATATATTGGATTGAGATTTAGTTGTGTGGTTTATGAGATGTTTTGAGGGGTATTTATACTTGAATTATTGAATAAAAAATGGCATGACACTTTTGACAAAAGATTTTAATAATATAACTTTGTTGAAATTAATACCTTCTAGAATCAGTCTGTTCAAGACTGGTTTAGCCGACTTTAAACCCATGAAACTCACATTTTTATTTGATATTCCAGAAATTTATCTCAATACCTTTCCAGGGATGTATTTTACGTATTTATATGATTTTTCTATGATTTATTATGAATTTTTGAAAACAGACTATCTAATCTGTCAATTCCGAATTAATCAGTAAAGATTGCATTTTTTACCATAGATAATGTCATTTTCAAGCTTACTATTATTTTTGGTAATTGTACTAGACTCAATTTGTAAACTTTGTGCACGAGGTCCAAAGGATTTTTCTAGAATTAATTATGATTTTTCTAAAAACGACACAAAATGCTGATTTTCATATGAAATTGTAACTAAAGTTTTTCTTAGCTTTATAACTACCAAAAATCATATAATTCCTAACACTCTTATTTTAAGTATATGTTATAATCAGGATACGGGTCTTACAAGTCTCCCCCACTTATTTGGATTTCGTCCCGAAATCTGCATTCTCGAACGCCTTTATGTATTTCCCATCGAGTCTTCAAAAATCCTCCTCGTCTTATTGTCGAACCTTTACAAGGTTTCATTATCTTTCCCCTTCAACATTCACATATCTCTGTAATAATGCTTAAGGTCCTATTATTCTCATTTACTACGTTTTTTTTTCTTCTAGTTACTCTGGATGTACAAAAAAACTCTAACAGTTTCTCACAGTTCCACACATCAACTTTACCGGCTACTATCTACAGTACATATTTAGTACTTTCTAATTAGTTAACCTAGTTAACTTGCAACACCTAATTTTTAACACTATTTCGTATTTATATGAATTCGCATATTTCAACATACATTTGTCTCAATTCAACATTTTCTTTTAAATACTTTTTGGCTAAATAAATCTATATTTGTAAAATCTCCAAATGTTTTTGTTTCTCCGAAAAATATAAAATTTACATCATCTTTCGTAAGTTTTTTTTTTTTTGAGTACCGAACACTCTTTAAACTATTTCCATTATCAGGAGACATAAAATTTTGTTTTATTTCAAGAGTCTCTTCATTATCTTGTTCTCATCGGATTCAAGCAGCGAATTTTGAAAAGAATATCACTTGGGGTAGTGTAAAGTCGCACCTATTGTAGTTGGTTTGAATTTGGTACTAAAACGTGAGGTGTCCTTTCAGTTCCGTGTGTCCTTTCGGTTCCAGCTGCAAGATACTATATATACAGGTATGTAGTATCATTCATTTTCAGTCTCATCCTCTCTTATCACTAGTTTGTTTGTAAACGAACTCATATTTAAAGCCAAGTCATGGAAAACAGATCTTCAATGGATGATCTGTCGAACCCTGGACCTGGTTTTCCGCAAGGAGAGGGTACTTCAAACCAAACATTCTTAATAGAGTTTGGTGACTCTAACATTCTAGACATATATCATCCATACTTCGATTACCTTTCTAATGTTTTGTTTGATTTTAAATTATGGTACAGTCTTCCAGATATACTACCAATAGAGCATTTCCACGATGAGCCGTAAATTTTTCCCGAGTTGAAAATTAACTCAGATGATCAGGTGCATGCATCTGACTTTGCACTTGATCAGACTCCATGCCTTCTACCAGGTTAAATTCTTTTGAATGATCCATTTGTAAGTATTCTATTTTGTTTTATCATTTGACATGTGTTATTTTCAGACCCATTTGTGGATGGTCTAACTGAGTACAATCCATTCATGGACGTGCACCCAACAAGCAGTGAGTTTGTCCCCATGAATCAAGAATTCATGGCTGGTATTCAGGATGAGAATCAATTACAGAGGACTCATAACATAAATATTGAATTGAATCCTGAGTTTGGGGTTGGTTTTCAATATCAAGATCATCTTCGGTTGATTCAAAGGAATCTAGAAGGATTTCAGAATCCTGAGATTTTAGTTGAAAACCAACAATTATTACCGATAGAGGCCACTAATTTTGATGAATTAATGTCCATCTTTGGGTCAAAAAATCAGGATCATGTTCAAATGATCCAGAATGATAACAATACAATTGGATTTGAAACTTCTAGTTCAGAAAACATAGCAGGTGGCAGTGGAAGAGGTTTCAGACATTTATTAAGTAGGGAAATAATAGCTGAACACTTTAACGAACCAATTGAGAAAGTTGCGAAGGAACTCAACATTGGATCGACACAGTTAAAAAAACGCTGTAGAGATTTAGGTATCGAACATTGGCCCCAACGACAACTTAAGAGTCTGCAAACTCTTATTGATCGTGTTGAGGTAAGGAATTACATTTTTTTTGTTTTATATCATAAAGTTGTAATTAATAAAGTTATTTATGTCACAGGAATTTGGTAACGAGTTTAATGGAGCAGCAGGATTATCGAAAGATTTAATACCCAACCTAAAAAGGGAGAAAGAAGCAATAATTGAAGGGTCACAATCGGGTCTAACAGACGACACAAAGAAGCTAATACAAGCTGCTCATAAGGTTGTATTTAGGAAAAGAAAAATTCAGGAAAAGGGGGAAACTTCATCAAGAACTCATACACAGCAGCAATCTCCGCCATCTAATTCTGGTATGAGTAGTATTAACCCTGGTTTACTCGAGTCTTCGAGTGAGGAGAATTTTTGAGGCTTTGTAGGTGACCTAGCCTGGTTTCCTCCTTCTGATAGCTACCCCCAACTGGTTCCGAATTAGAGCCCTTCCTCATCACTGCCCTACTTACACACGCCCCAAATGAGTCAATTTTTAGCCCATAATCATGGGGTTACGGGTTCCAACCCTATTGAGACCCCATACCTTGGAGCTCTTCCTCCAATAACCGGAAGCATACCCCTTCCAAATCCTCAAGAAGGTACAAGTCAACGTAATGATGACAAAGAGTGGAGTGTAGAAGATCTTTTCTCACATCTTTCTGATTCTCCAGTTTAGGTTAGTAGTTCTGTAAACTTTTCTTAATGTATTAATATAAAGTTATAGTAATGAATTAAATATATCGACGTGTTACTATAATTTTAATGATTTCATCGATTCTATACAATATTCATGTTGTTCCCTTAATTTTGTATTCCTCCCCCACTTGGACTAAAGTCCAAGTCTGTTTCTTCGATTTATAATTTTTTTTACGAGCCCTTACTCTCGAACAAAAACCAAGCCCACTCTGCTCAGCCAACAACTTGCATTCGGGCAAACACCATCTCAATAAACATGTTCCGATAATGTAAAGACGTTTACATCAACCACCATATGTTACTCATCCGCTTGCGACCCTAGTCAACACCTCTATCGTCAGTTACCTCAATCACGAGCGAGTGATCCATACTCTCAACCCACACGACCCGCTATCATCTCAGGCGCCGCTTGCACCTCTTTGACCGTGAGTTGGAAAACTCACCCTTGCATCCTCTAGTCCCTGTCTGACTTGTGCGCCCATTAGTTGCATGAAAAATAGCTACCACAATAGTACTTTGACATTCCCCCTTTCAACAGTCTTTAAGCTCAGTAATCAACTTAAGCATGATCAGTCCAACCAAACTGGTATGATCACATCTTAATTTTTCCTACTGAACCTCACAATCAACATTCAACAATCGAATGGATAAAGGTTTACCACATTACACTAGCATTTAAGTCAACTATGCTAGACACTCACATACTCAGCTCCTTGGATGATTCGTGACGAACTCCCGAATCGAATGCAGATCTTGTGCTTTCGATAGTAGGAGCTCTACTACTACCTTCCACACCTATCCATGTTCGTTCCAAGACCCGTCTCGAAATATCCAATTTGCTTCTCACCGATAATTTTAACACATATGCCCTTACAAGGCATATGTCAACCCTTCTAGGAATACTTGGAATCCCACCCCCACCCTGCTATTCTAACTAAGACGGAACTTCCTCCAGTGATGACAGATTGTTTTGCTAACGTAGTTGTATACAATATCAAAGTAAACAGTCTTTCAAATAAGAGAATCTTCCCTAAGGCAACAAGCAAACAAGGAACATGCAATAAGGTCAACTCACACATTCTATGACTATTCAGTCCATATTGTATACAACTTAGTGCAAAACTCTAAGCAACCTATCGGCACTAGCATACAGTTCTATTAGAAAATAACAGATAATAATACAACAATGTGTGATCTCTACCAGGCATTTCAGGAAACATATACCACATGTTTTTTTTAACATCCAGAATATTAAATACTTAACCCATTTCTCATACTGGCGTCGGCTGGCGGTACACACTGTGTCTTCAGTTCACCCTTCATAAAACATATTTCTTTCGTAAAAATGTTTTAAGAAAACTCTTAAGCCTCAACTTGAGTCCAGAACTCACTAAGTGAGCCTGATTCTCTCAAGCTGTGCTCTAATACCAACTTGTAACATCCCAAAATTTTAGGGTAAAATTAAAAAAAATTAAACGGACACTTCAATATAAGAAAAGCCACTTAATTAATCTTGACAAAATTCCATAACTTATAAGTTTAATGAAAACATCCCAGGATTAACAAAAGTTAATGAAATCACAACATAGCGGAACTTTCATTCAAAAACAGTCCTCCAATGAAGCAGCACAGTGTATACACGTCACGCCTTGCCATCCATGGTACCTGATGTACCTGAAACAGTAGTTTATATAGGGAAAGGGTAAGCACGGAGCTTAGTGAGTTCCTCAAAATACCATACGATCCATCACATAACATACAACACACAATAACCATTCATATGTCTGTGAGACTCGCAGGCTATCCCTGTTCCGCCTGAAGACTCATGGGCAGTTCCCGTTCCGTTTTATCGCTCGCAGGCTTTTCCCGTTCCGTCTAATGACTCGCAGGCTATTCCCGTTCCGCCTATTGGCTTGCGGGCTATCCCGTTCCGTCCACAAACAATCATTATCATAGAAATAATTCATACAATTATCATAACAGGTAAGATCACCTTAGTCTAACAAATCTTCCTTCCTACGCATGCAATATCACCTATAGTATAGTGAGAAGACTCACCTGATTATAGTTGACTATATCGTTTATCTTTCTCGGCTTTGTATTTCCTTCAACTTTAACTGTTAACATAATAAGAAATCTATCATTTCTTAATCCTTAACTATATTATAGTCGCATCATTAAACCCTTCAATAATTCCAATATGATACTCCATGATTTATCAAGTAAAGAACGGCCAGGTAGAAGATTAGATGGGGTGGCAGGATCCTTTCAGCATTTTAGCCTTTCGAAAAATCCAACAACCAGATCCCAAGTAATCGGCCTAGTCACCGTCCTCGTAAGTAAATCAATCGGTATTATTTTCGGAAATTACGAATTGTTATAATAACGACATTTTAAGGTTTTTGTTTACTATTGTTAGAAATGAGTATAATATAACATATGTTATACTTATTAAATATTCTACTTCTTAACAAAAACTATTTTACAATACCTAATTAAGCTATAGAAAGGTTTGTAGTTACCTTATGACCAGTCGTCGAGATCTATAACTCCTTCGTTAGGCTTTTAAGCTTCCTTCCGCTCACTTGCTTACACTCTAGTGCTTAGAAACCTCTATATATTGGATTGAGATTTAGTTGTGTGGTTTATGAGATGTTTTTAGGGGTATTTATACTTGAATTCTTGAATAAAAAATGGCATGACACTTTTGACAAAAGATTTTAATAATATAACTTTGTCGAAATTAATACCTTCTAGAATCAGTCTGTTCAAGACTGGTTTAGCCGACTTTAAACCCATGAAACTTACGTTTTTATTTGATATTCCAGAAATTTATCTCAATACCTTTCCAGGGATGTATTTTACGTATTTATACGATTTTTCTATGATTTATTATGAATTTTTGAAAACAGACTATCTAATCTGTCAATTCCGAACTAATCAGTAAAGATTGCATTTTTTACCATAGATAATGTCATTTTCAAGCTTACTATTATTTTTGGTAATTGTACTAGACTCAATTTTTAAACTTTGTGCACTGGTTTGAGGTCCAAATGATTTTTCTAGAATTAATTATGATTTTTATAAAAACGTCACAAAATGCTGATTTTCATATGAAATTGTAACTAAAGTTTTTCTTAGCTTTATAACTACCAAAAATCATATAATTCCTAACACTCTTATTTTAAGTATATGTTATAATCAGGATACGGGTCTTACAGTACCGCCTAATCCCCATTTATTAGCTATTTGAATTTCTCTTCACCGCCTCAACCTTGACGTGGCGCGACGCGCATGCCTTCACTCGCGCATCGTGTGTACTCATTCGACTGGTTTGGCCTTATCCTCAAAACTTCTTCATTTGTCCGCTTTTAGTCCCTGATTGTAACATTTTCTTGCATACAAGCACTAGCACAAAAAGTGTGAAATACCAATATATATATATATATATATATATATATATATATATATAATTTCACCAAGAATAGGGCCTAACAACGACTAAAATACTTGATATTACTAGCCGTTGTCAAAGCTTATAGTTCCAAGAGTTAGATTGAAATACTTAGATTCAAACATTTTTGAACATGTTCAATTTCAAAGCTTATTGTTCCCAGAGTTAGATTGAAATAGCTTTTGCAAACATAACCAGAATATCCTTTGGAATTCATGACTTTCTAAAGAACCCTTGATTACAAATTTTCTGTCCACAAAAAAGTGTACGTACTTATTAAGATTATAAAGGTCATTAGAGAACTATCCATGACTTTCGATGTTGTCCGTGTAACGAGCTTTCAGAAATGCCATCCCAGACCAGACGATCTTAGGTGGTAAGGTGAATAAGTGCCTCTTCGAGGCCACCCATTTTAGACCTACCGGATCGAACAACAAAGGCCACTGAATGACAATCCCTTCCTAAATTCCAATTGTAAGACCAAATTAAGAACAAGGCAAACAACGAGAACAAAAGTAATTGAGTAATCAAACAGTCGAATGATTTATATTCAATGTGAAAGGATAGTGCTCCAAGTCTTTTTAACGACGAGCAACTATAAGAATCGTTACAATGAATAAGTGAATGTGAAAGTTACGTAGTGAACAACTAGGGCTAAAGGTGTTTATGTACTAGGATCTAATTGGATAAACACTCAATCCAATTAGTTACAGATAAGTATAAAAACCCTAGTCATTATCTATTACAAAAGATAAGTATATTCAAGACAGTCTTCCGATAAGCATAGAGACTTCGTATCATCACTCACTTCGTATCACCTCATCACTTCGCATATACCAGACCCTTCGGATAGGAACACATGTACTTTGGATATCAAAATATCATCACAACTAGAATCTTAACATTCTCCCCCTTTGTGGTGAAGATGCCAGGTATTCGAAGTTTATAACATACGAAAAGCTTTGGTCAATTCCCTCCGAATCTGTAACCACCACTTCAGATGAGTGCACAACTCAAGCTTCGCATCCTCTGAGTTTTCATTGTTAACAGTCACTCTAGCAATCATTCCTTCCAAAAATGTTGAAGGGAACTTCTCCTTCTCATCCATGTCAAAAAACAACTTCTTCAAAGCCCCTTTCTTTGTCATCCTTCCTTTGTAAACTACTCCCCAAGGTTTCTGTAGAATCTTTCCATCACTGATTTTGGTTATGCCAGTTAGTTCTTTATCAGCAGCTGGAATAGATTGCTTAAAAAGCTTTGCAATTTCATAGTCATATTGGGCGAAGTTTCGAAGGTATGAACCCATAAATCTTCCAACGAGCTTCTGACCTCTAGTAAGACCAACTTGCTGTGAGATTCTTACTTGAGTTCGGTTGTAAAATCTTTCAACTAAATCCACGAAGTCATTTGGATTCATTAGCGGGAAGTCTGCAACAGTAAAAGAGCTCTCTATCTTCTATTCACCTCTTCGGACATGATAGGTGAAGTTCTGATATATGTCTTCGAAGAGTAGTCCGGTTTCAATCTTGTCTATCCCAACAATATTCAAGTAGAACCAGACATCGGTTTGATCAGCAGCAAGGTTCACATGAAACCTGGCTTTTTGTTCTTGAAACTTTCTTTTTTCAGCTGGATCAAACTCAGTGTCATAGATATTGGCAGTGAATAGCTTTGGATTGAAAGGGATATCCAGTTGCAGCTCTGTTGAATTCTCATCACTAAACGAAACAAGTGGTAAACGGTCAAACATTTCAACAGTTGTAAACGCCAAATTCATTATTGTCTCATATGTCCAGATTTTGTTCACTGGACCCAAGACTTCTTTCTTCCCTGCCCTGTCTCTTGAGATCACATACAAATGCCTTAGCTTTTCATATTCCTCTTCTTTTTTCTTTTTCTCCTCAGACTTGCACAACACTACAACAATTTTCTTTCCCTTGTCAACCGAAGGGCCAGTCTCAGGAGGAATTTTAGAAGTAGTTTTCTTTATTAATGTAGCAGACGGTGCAGAACTAACTCCAATTTTGATTCCACCAGAGAGTCTTTTTATGAGACTCGAAGTGGATTTGGTTGTCATTGGTGTTGTTGTGGTGATTGTTGGTGGTGATGTGAATCCGAAGAATGGTTTTGTCGTTTGAGCAGTCGTAGTCGATGTTTGAGTGAGTGGTGCGAGGGTTGTGATGGTTGCTGTTGGAGTGAAGGTGATTCTTGTTTGCCTTGTTGTTCGTCGAGGTCCTTCTGCCCCTTGTGAAGAAGGCATTGAAGGCTTCGGAGCACCCGGTAAACGACTAACAAGTGTCAGAAGCGGTGCGATATCCTTTCGGATGGAGTCGGTGGTTTGAGAGACCAAAATTTTCATTTGTTGGTTACTGATCGACTGGGCTTCTTTATAGGCACTGAGCTCTTGCACCTTCGGTTCATATGCAGCTATTGTCTTATTGGCATCCTCAACATCTTTCCTCAAACTTTTCAATTGGACTTCAAATTCTTCAGCATCTCTATTTGAGAGATTCTCAACCGAAGTAGACAGAGTGGTAAGCTTAGCTTGGACTTCTGTATGGGCAGCATTGAGTTTGGTGACCACTTCGGTGAGCTTGGATGCATGTTGTTCCTGGATTTGCTGAGTTTTCTCTTCAACTTGTTTCTCAACAGCTTTACATCGTAGGTCGATTTTCTCCAAGACATTCCTTGTCATCTGTTTGACATATGTTTCTACCACTTTGACTGCGTCATCAATTTTCTTTGTGACTTTGTTCGTGATGGTTTCTTCAAAAGATGTAAGGGATTCTGCCAAGTGGTCATTAGTAACCCTAGACCCTTTGTCAGAGGTATAAGTGGTCTGGGCTTGTATCAAAATATTTAACTTCGCATTAAACTGGCGAAATTGTTTCATGGACACCAGGCTTGTGTCTGGTTCATCATCGTCTTCATCTTGAATTTGGATTGAGGCGGTTTCAAAATAGTCTTCTTCCTCCTTGTCGGTTTTATCAGAAGAGGTAGAATCCGCCATATCATCCATTAAGAACGAATGAATCGGAGGTGGAACTTCTGTTTTAGTTGTGAAAATGGGTGTGGTATACTTTGGTGGGGTGATGGTGGATTTGTGGTAGTTGGATTACCCGATGTGAGACTTGTGTCTACATCAGATGTGTGCACAGGGGTCTCAATTTGACTTGTCTCCACATTAGATGTTTCGACAGTGGTCAAATGTGCGGATACCACTGGGGTTTCTGTTAAGGTAACAAATGGATCAGAAGGAGGTACCTTAGTGGTTGTGGTTTCGGTTGGTGATGGAGGAATGTTGGTATCCTCCTGATGCATGTGTTCTTCCTCACCTTCTTCTTCTTCTTCTTCTTCGTCTTCGGATCGAGGTGTTGGTGGTCGTGAAGATGAAGCAACTTTATTCTTGGAAGGTTTCACTGCTTGAGTCTTCTTCCTTGTATTTGTTTTCTTGGCTGGGGCTTCGGATGGTTTGGCTATGCCTTTTCATTTTCCACCCTTAGCCTTTGGAAGTTCGGACTCAATGACCCTTGTGAAAACCCTGAGGGGTGCAGGTGTTATTGTTTTGCGATACTCAATCAACGTGAGGTTATCATCGGGAACCTTGCACAACATTGCCTCAGGGATTTGGGTAATGAATTCCAACCGGTCATCCGAAGTTGAGCTAGAAGGAATCTAGACTTGATGAAACTCATGAACAGATAGGTTTGAAGGTATTGGTACCTTCTCATGAGCATAGACTGCTTGAACTATTACGGCCCATAAGCGTGTGGATGCGATGTCTGTGGCCCTCTTCGCATGATTGAGGTAGGTGGTGAAATCGGTCCATAGAGTCGAAGCGTAGTCGACTGGAACATTGTAGTAAATTCCGTAGTGTAGTTGCAAGAAGGTGTAGGAAGCGGAATCGAGACCGGAAGTTCTTCCAGAGAGACTTCGTAGGAGAATACTAAAGAAGTATCCCCAAACAGAGGGCGGCTTGTTCTTTTTGAAAGAACTCATGGTGCGTGTGACTGGAGTGTGCCCCATCTCGTTCAGCATATTCAGCATTTTCGACTGAGAGGCCATCTGAAACCGTCCAGTCACTGGAAGGTGAAGGATCTTTGCGAATTGCTCCTTCTTGACGGTGATTTTTTTCTTGGTTTCATTGGCAGTGACAATTTCAAATGACACATATTGACCATCTGCATTCAGACGTGTAGTATGGTGTGCCTTGTTTACCCAGATCTTTGGAACTTTGGTAATGGCAGTCATGGCGTGTGCAAGAGGTGAGTATTGCAGACATACCACCAGCATCGCCATTGTTGACGAGTAGGCTTCAGGGTCAAGGTTTGCAACGTGATTTGCAGACATGGGGTTTAGATATGTAACAGAATCAGCTTCTCCTGCTGTGAATGAGATATCGTCGGTGGCCATTGGGAGTGTTTTAAGTTTTGAGAGTTGAGAGTGTTTGGGAATTCTTAGTTGCAGGTTTAGAGAGGTTTGAACCGGAAGGGGTAAAGGAAGGGTTTGCCCGGTTTATATAGTATGTTGATGAGTGGAGAGAGAATGTGCATTTAATGCATGTTTTTGAACGGTCGAATAGGGTTCGTCCACGTCATCCATAAGTTGAGGGGACATTCCCTTTTTCTTGGTTTGACAGCTGCATCATCCCCAGGTAGCCGTTGTGCTCGATTCCTATTGGTTCCTGCATCTCCCAAAGCAAAACAGGATCAGTAAGGATCCCATGAATCTCGTTGAATCCCAACAGACTTGATTCTCATATAATAAAGAGATAAAATAATACAAAAAAAAAATATTTTTGGCTTTTTCCTGTTTATGAAATATACAACCGAAGTCTACTCATGAGTCGTCTATGTCACCCATCCGAAGTGCTAACACAAGGATCCAATGAAGTTGTGAAAGTATGATTTTTGGTTCAGTTCGTCGGATGAGAGCTGATTATTCTAGGAAGTCCTTATGACACATATATATTCGAACAAGATTTATGTAATGTGCATTCATATGAATAGTTGAACCCAGTGTAGTTATTCCACCATCGCCAGTATGTTAACTTAGTTGTCTGGTAAAAGATTCGAAGTATTACGAGTAGTAAGCTTAGATAACACATCCCAATACGAAGAGTTATATTTTCAATTTTATGATTTGAAGTTTTATGGGATTGTAAAAAATTATCTCGATTCACCAGATGAAGTATTTGGACACGCTTTTCGGATGACAAGCCTTTCAAAATTATGCACTACTCCACCCTTTTCATGGAAGACAGGTTACTGAGATGTTCATACCGCCAATCTGGTTCTCAACTGTGTCACAGGAGATCCTGATTGTTGCGTTGAAGACAGGAGGTACACCTTGAGTACTTCGTATAGTGCTAATCTTAGTATTGTTTTGTAATGGTATCCGAAGATAGACTAGAAGTGCGGTGTAAGCGCTTTGCTAGCTTTTCATTGCTTTTGAATTATTTCAACTCTTATGTGTTTGTAGCGATTATTTCTACTTATTCGATTTAGCATGATTTTTCATAAATATTTACAAAAATCCCATCAGTTGAATGTGTAAGAAGCTGCTTTTCTTCGTATCAGGAATTGTCAAATGTTTACTACCACGCAATACCTGGAATATGTTCTGAAAAGACTAAGTCTTTCTGATTAGTTATTTGCTTATACGAAGGAGGAACCACTGGGTGCAAGTAAGACATGAGGTTTACATGAAGTCTTGTATGAAGTATGGACATGTCATAAGGTCTTTAACCATGATCAGATCGTCTGAAGTGTTACCAATGTTGCAAAGCGAGTCCCAATTATCTCTTAGTGCTATGAGATATGTTCAACAGACTCTAAAAACCACGTTTTGTCCTTTAATTGTGCGTTAATATTTTTGGAATATATGGTTTCGGATGAGAGTGACATGAACGATGCTATGCGCGGAAGTCAGTATTAACATGTGATCAGAAGCGTTCCGAAGCGTCAGATGTAAATAGTGACTATTGGCATCCGAATATAAATGTATCCGAATGGAACCGAAGGTTCGTATATGAATAGTTTCGTTTCTGATGACAGGCAAATTTAAAAAAAACTTTTATGCAAAAAAAAATTTAAAACCTATTTTGAATAACTTAAGTAAAGAAGAAAAACTAAATGATGTACAGAGTCGTTTGACTGAAAGCACTTAGCTGATTATTTGTTTGGAACTGCGGATGACTCAAGCATGCCCAGCCCATGAATGATTCGTGTAAAGGATTTTTCATCCAAAGCTTTGGTGAAGATGTCGGCCAGTTGATCGTTTGTATGAACGAAATGGACCTCAATATTTCCTTCTTCTACATGACTTTTAATAAAGTGATATCGGAGAGAAATATGTTTGGTCTTTGAATGTTGAACCAGATTGTGACAAATTCGTACTGAACTTTGTGAGTCATAGTATAAGGGTATTCTTTGCATATGTATAGCATAATCTCTTAGTTGACTTTGGATCCAGATCATCTGAGAGGTGCATGCAGCAGCATCAATGTATTCGGCTTTGGCTGTGGAGATGGAAACACAAGTTTGTTTCTTTGATTGCCAACTGATGAGCTTGCCATCTAGAAACTGACATCCCCCTGAAGTGCTTTTACGATCAAGAGCACATCCCCCCAGATCAGCATCGGAGCAGGCTTGAAGAAAGAAGCCTGAATTTGAAGGATACGACAAACCAAGAGAAGGAGTTCGATGAAGATAACGAAAGATTGTTTTGACTGCGGCTAGATGAGGTTCTCTTGGATTTGCCTGGTATCGTGCACAATTACACACTGAAAACATGATGTCTGGGCGACTTGCAGTTAAGTAGACTAAAGAACCAATCATGCTTCGGTAGACCTTATGATCAACCTCCGGTTTGTCAAGCGAAGGTGTGAGTCTCGTACCAGCAGCCATGGGAACCTCCGCATTAGAGCAGTTCTCCATCCCAAAATTTTCCAATAAGCTTCTTGTGTATTTTTCTTGGTTTATGAAGATACGTTCGGATGTTTGTTTAACTTGTAGGCCGAGAAAGAAATTTATATTCCCCATCATGCTCATTTGAAACTTACTTTTCATTAAGGTTTCAAAATCTTTTGAAAGTTCAGGGTCTGTGGATCCGAAGATGATATCATCCACGTAGATTTGAACTAGCATGAGATGATTTCCAACTTTCTTTCTGAAGAGAGTGGGATCAATAGAACCTTGTTTGAAGTTTGATTGTTTTAAGAACCTGGTTAAAGTTTCGTACCAGGCCCTTGGTGCTTGCTTTAATCCATAGACTGCTTTGTCAAGAATATAATAGTGATTTGGATATTTTTCGTTTATAAAACCAGGTGGTTGTTCCACATACACTGTTTCCTCGAGTTCGCCATTTAAAAAAGCACATTTGACATCCATTTAATAGACATCAAAGTTTTTATGGGCAGCAAATGCCAAAAAGATTCGGACGGACTCAAGTCTGGCAACAGGGGCGAAGGTTGCATCATAATCGATTCCCTCCTATTGGCAGTATCATTTGACAACGAGTCTAGCTTTGTTTCGAACAATGTTACCTTCTGTATTAAGTTTATTTCGAAAAACCCATTTAAGACCTACTACAGAGGAGTTGGTTGGTTTAGGTATTAAACGCCACACTTTGTTTCGTTCAAATTCAGCCAACTCACTCTGCATAGCCTCAACCCAATCTGAGTGTTGAAAGGCTTCTTTTACAGTTTTGGGTACAACTTTTGAGATGAATACGTTAAACATGCAGTAATCCGATCGTTTATTTAATTCGTTTTCTTTAGCTTTTAGTTGAGATCGAGTGAGTACCTTTTCGTCTATATTTCCAATTACCTGAGTCTTCGAATGATTCTTTGTCCATTTTTCAAGCGGTGGATAGGCAGGGTCATATTCTGGTAAAGTTTATCCATGCACTTCCTCTGTATCAGAAGGATAATCTGAAGTAGACCGGTTGTCTTCGGTTATACCATCAGGAATTGGTTGCTCCCCCTCAACCGAAGTGGGCGTGACAGATGACTCCCTCTCGGCAGAAGATGTCTTGTCAGATGACTCCCCCTCGAGATGAGATGCGGGTGGTTCGTTCTCCGTATTAGAAGAAGTGGACTTTGATGAGTTATCCTCTACCAAAGGATCCTTTGGGTTGGATTTCTCACACTCCCCCTCAACCGAAGGAATTTTTTGCGTTGTGGATTCCGACTCCCCCTCAACCGACGGATCTTTTTGTGGTGATGGTTCTTTTGTGAGATGATCATCGGTGAGCTTGGTGATTTCTGGTACATTATTGTCCTCCGAATTTGTTTCAGCATTTATTGCCTGATCAGGGTTGTCAAGTAGGAAAGAGAAATCAAGGTTGAAAGAGTCTAAAAGTGTAACTTCAGTTGGTGTTTCTGGAAAAATGGGGGTACGAGGAAAGAGTTGTTCTGATTTCTTGATATAGTGATCATCAAATGTTAGATTGAAAGTTTCCTCAATCTTCCTTGTTGTCTTGTTTAGTACACGATAGGCTTTCGCAGAGTGTGAATATCCTAGGAAGACCCCATCATCGGATTTGGATGCAAACTTTGTAGTTCCAGGTTTGAGTTTCATGATGAAACATCGGCACCCGAATACATGGAAGTATTTGACATTTGGTTTCCTTTTATTGATGACTTCGTATGGAGTGATGTTGAAGCGTCTATGAATGTAGGAACGATTTTGAGTGAAGCATGCAGTTGCAACAACTTCGGCCCAGAAATACATTGGAAGATTCGCATAGTCAAGCATGGTCCTTGCTGCTTCACATAATGATCTATTTCTTCGCTCGACTACACCATTTTGTTGTGGAGTGTAGGGGGCTGAAAAATTATGAGTAATCCCCTTCTCCTTCAGATAAGAGTCAATTGTATGGTTTCTGAATTTAGTGCCATTGTCACTTCGGATAGCTCGTATAGGTTTCTTCAAATGAAGCTCGATTTGTTTGATGAAAGCTATGAGTTCGGCAGGTGTGTCTGACTTTTGTCCTAGAAAGATTACCTATGTGAATCGTGAAAAGTCATCCACGATAACTAATATGTATTTCTTTCCTCCAAGAGATTCGACCGTTGAGGGACCAAAAAGATCGATGTATAGTAATTCAAGAGGTTCAGTGATCTTGGAGTCTATGGTAATCGGATGAGCTTGTCATTTTTGCTTCCCATGTTCGCAAGCAGCACACAACGTGTCATTATCATACTTCAGTGTTGGCATACCTCAGACAAGATCAAGAGCAACCAACTTGTTGATATTCTTGAAGTTCAAATGAGATAGTCTGCGATGCCATACCCAGCTGAGATCCAAAGGGACTTTAGAGAGTAGACAGATGGAAGGTGGTCCCACAATTGGCTTCATATCCAGTGGATACATTTCACCCTTCCTTGAAGATTTTAGCAAGACTTCCTTGGTATTTTTCTTCTTGATTACACTACCAGCTTCGTCGAATGAAACTTTTAAACCAGTCCCCACAACAAGTTGAGATACACTAACTAAATTGTGTTTTAGCCCTTCTACGTAAACGACTCGATTTATGGTGAATTTTCCATTTGTGATCTTTCCATATCCTTTTATGGGACATGTTTCGTTGTTCCCAAACTTTACATCTCCTCCATCTTCTAAACTTCTGAAGTCCCTTAGGTACTCTATCCTCCCCATCATGTGTCGTGAGCAGCCACTGTCGATGTACCATTCCTTGTCGTACTGCTCATCGATCATTACCTACAATTTAGAGAGAGAGTTCAGGTACCCAACATGGCTTGGGTCCTTGAGGGTAAGTATTCAGATCATAGATCCATGAAGCAATCATATCATCCTTTTTTTTGCCAGAAGTAGAAGCAATATTTGTCTCGATGGAGTGTTCATTTATTAGATTTTTAGTAACTTTTGGAACCCATTTCAAAATTTTCGTTTGTTTTTGCTCTATAGGACTCAATGGTGGAAGTGGATTTGGTTTCACAGGGACCCATTTCCTGTTTGAAAGTAAAGATTTACTAGACGAAGTGCTACATCGAGTAGATTCGCATAAAAACTCCTCATAAGCAAGTTTAAAATCTTGAATTGTTAAACTTTTATCTTTAAACAAATCCATGTTTTTGTCAAGCCAAACTTGAAACGTATCAATAAGATTGCTTCCCTTAGTGAAGGTTTTCTTTGTTGTTTTTTCGTAGTTTTTGTTTGAACAAATAGGTTTTGCTGGTTCAAAAGAGATTTTCTGTGGTTTTGTCGAAGACTTTTTAACAGTAAAGGACTTTTGTTGATCTTGAAAGGCTTTCTTTTTGTTTTGGAAATCACGATAGTTCTTCCTTCGTCTATTATCGTAAAATCGCTTATGCTTTTCAACAGAAGATTGAGTCTTTGGTTGATTTCTATTTGTTGCTAAGTTTTTGGTTTTTGAAGAAGTTTGATTATTCTGAAACTTTCGATTATTTGAAAAACTTCGATTGTTTGAAAAACTTTTGTAATTTGTAAATTTTCGATTGTGGCAACGTCCGAATGTGTTTTTCATCTGTTGCATTTCTTGTTTACGTTTATTGATTTTAGACTTCATTTCCGCATTCAAAGTATTTCAAGCATTTTATCAGATGAAAAAAAACCTTCGGCTGTTATATTGGCATTGTCATCTTTTACAATCGAAATAAGTTCACAGTTTTCTTCAAGATTTACACCTTTTTTGACAAAAACTATATTTTTAAAGTTTGCAACTTTTGGATACGTACAAGCTTGTTCGACAAGTCTTTTGGTTTTATTGTTTGCGTATTCTGAGTAGTTTTTCGAAGTACTGAGAATTTGGAAAGTTTTGGAATTGTCATCCGAAGTGACCTTTGTAACTTTAGGACTATTTGCGTGAAGAGTCTTGGTACATTCTGTGGATTCGGATTTTGAAGAACAGACTGACGTGGTTTTTAAATGTGATAAATCACTACAGTCTATTTCTTCAATATCATAATCAGAATCAGAATCATGTTTAGAAGAATCAACAATAACATTCACAGATTCACTTTTAGTTGCTAGAGGAATTGTGGGTAGTGAGTTATCCATAACTTTTAATAGATCATTAGGGCTTAAAAAATTTTCGAATGGAACAATACCATGAGCATAAGTTGGGTTTGGAATTTCAATAGATGAAACAATGGATTCACATTCGTATGAAATAGAATCAACTTCTTGTAACTTAAACTCAATGAAAGGTAATAATTTTTTGTGATGATCTAAAGAAATATCAGAAGAGTGATAAATTCGGGTAATATACGCATATAATCTTTTAGCAGTTTCACAAAAAATATTTCTTTGTTTTAATAAAAATTCATTGTTTTTCATGTACTGTTCCCTACTTTCTTCTAAAATATCTATTCTAAGTTGACTTTTCTCTAGTGCCCCACGCATTCCAGCTTGACCTTGAGCGAAGTTACTTCATCCTTTGCCTGACACGCATCACTATTTGCTGAAACAAGTAGTTGATTCATATGCAGACAGTTAGAAGTAATTTCGTTGAGGTCATTAATAAAAAGTTCTCCTTGTGCCATTAGACAGACACCAGTGATTTTGCTTTCCTCTTATTCATCCGAACTCTTCCCTTCGGACCATATGCCATGTCCAGTATGTGCAGCAAACATTGCTCCATGTGTAGGTGTTCTGATTGCATCGTCATCCGAACCAGATGACCAGATCTGGTATGTACCATCACCATTATTAGGAGCAACAAGTGACAGACTTTGAGTCTTCGCACGAACCTCTTCCAGTTTCTTCATATAGTATGCTTCGTCTTTGACTCGTTCCTTATTCTCATTTGCATTCTTCAGCATGCAGTCTTTGGCCAGATGATTCTTCCCTGAACAATAGTTACAGTCGTATCCAGAATCACCCAATAATTTCTTTTCAGGTTGAGAAGTTGCATCAGGCTTCAATTTGGAATAATCAGTTGTTTTAGTTGGCTGTTTTCCATTGTTGAAATTTCTGTTGATGTTGGGTCTGTTCTGTGGTCTCTTCTGAAAGTTTCTGTTATTACTGGAGTACAGTTCCTTCGTATCGCCTTCTTCATCTTCATCACCTTCATCATCAGCATCAGTGACGTCATCGGATTCAGTCTTTGAGACAAAGGCAAGAGTCCCAGCATTGGGTGGATCATCAGCTTCATCTAGAACATCATACTCATATGATTTGAGTAGATTATAGAGTTCTTCGAGCGAGTAGGAGTTTGTCTTCTCATGAGCTCTTACCATCATTGTGATTTGCTTCCATTCCCTTCGGAGACATTGCATGAAACGAAAGTTGGTTTCATGAGAAGTCTTAGAGACTCCATATTTCTCTAGTTCGTAGACCACACCAGTAAATCTCTCAAACATCTGATCAATCTTCTCATTGTCCAGTTGTTTGAAGTTGCTGAAATCAGCCAGTATGTTATTGACGATGCTCTTCTTCATGACATCGCTACCTTCGTATCACATCTTCAGTCTGTCCCAAATCTCTTTAGCTGATTTTGACCTTCGGATCAGATTGAAGGCAACAGGAGGCAGTCCAGTTTTCAATTCTCGCATGCATCCTTTGTCATTTTCGATCTTCTTCTTGTTTGCAACAATTACGACTTCAGTATCGACTGGAGGAGTAGAGGCTTCACCAGATTTTGCAGCAAATCTGGTCTGAACATTAGCAGTAAAAGGACCTTCCTTCAATGATCATAAAAGATCTTTATCATTACCAGACAGGTGATCCTCCATACGATCAACCCATTGATCGTAATGTTCAGGAATCAGCATAGGTGCCTTGTTGCTGGAACCAAGTAATGCAGCGTAGTTCATCATAGTGTTGTTCGCGTTGTAGGCCATTGAAAAATTAGATCGTTGCTAGAAAATTATCAAGATTAAAAACTCTGAAACACGGAAGGGTGGATTCAAGAACAATTTGAACCCACGAATCAAAGAAGATATATTAATCTTAATATCAGATCAGTAAACAACCTGCTCTGATACCACTTGTAAGACCAAATTAAGAACAAGGCAAACAACAAGAACAAAAGTAATTGAGTAATCAAACATTCGAATGATTTATATTCAATGTGAAAGGATAGTGCTCCAAGTCTTTTTAACGACGAGTAACTATAAGAATCGTTACAATGAATAAGCGACTGTGAAAGTTACGTACTAAAAAACTAGGGCTAAAGGTGTTTATATACTAGGATCTAATTGGATAAACACTCAATCCAATTAGTTATAGATAAGTATAAAAACCCTAGTCATTATCTATTACAAAAGATAAGTATATTCAAGACAGTCTTCCGATAAGCATAGAGACTTCGTATCATCACTCACTTCGTATCACCTCATCACTTCGCATATACGAGACCCTTCGGATAGGAACACATGTACTTTGGATATCAAAATATCATCACAACTAGAATCCTAACACCAATCCTAAAATATCCCAATCTTCTAACTCCTAAAACTCAACTTATTTGACTAAACAAAAAGCATGATCACAACTAAATAATATTTCTTGAAAAATACCAAGCTATAACATTCAATACTATTCGTTTCAAAATTACAATCTATTAAAAATTTTGAAAAATTGCTAAATTTTTTGAAAATTGATCATTTCCCGCAAAAATTTCAAAAACACTCTTTCAACCATCCACACCCCACACTTAAAACCGTACAACGTCCCCGTTGTACATAAAATTATTTCAGAATAAAGGAGAAAGAGTTACCCCATTTAGATGGTTGACTGCTTGATGGAACTCGATTGTCACAGCATACAAACACACAAACTTCTCACGATTCGGCATTTCAGGAGTTGTGGCGCAACAGTAAACACGCCGGTGAAATGAAAAATGTAGGGGTACAATGACCCCACACTTGCTTTAAACAATTCCTCCATACACTCCCTTTTGGTATTTACATGCAACACTCACAAACACATTAAATGCAAAAAGATAAAGAAAGCAAAAATAACACAACAAAATGTGCTACGGATTGCCGCGGCGCGTGATGGCAAGGCGCGCGTCGCGGTAATTACGAGATGTTCAAGTTCCGTCAAGTTGGAAATGACCGCGACGTCTACCACAGGAGTCCCGCGGTGCGGTAATTTCATATTTTTAGTCCAATTTTAAACATTCATAAAATTTTCTCCAAAGCACATTTACCTAATTTTACTTTATTTCATTACTGCCCTAAGGCTTATTTATCAACCTAAACATTCAAATCCTAATTTTTACCAATCAATTATCCAAAATTAACCTAAACCTAAAAGTGCAAAAAGTGAATAAAATAATTACAAAAGATACCCCTTTTTAGTTGTGGGTTGTATCATCCTCTTCTTCCTCCTTCGGCTCGTCTTCCTCTTCCATGGGTTCTTCCTCTTCCTATTCGATCAATGGAGGTTGAGGCCATGGTATGGTACACTTAGAGTCGGCAAGGAACTTGACAACACACTCCGAAAGACACATAAGCTGAGTATGAGTGTTTTCTGTACGCCAATCAATGTCCCGCACAGTTGATGATAAGTCGTTGTGCTCCAGCTGCTGGCTATGCATGGTCCGATGGATTGACTTTACTTCATCTGCTAAGAACTGCGAGTCCAAGGTCGCGAGAGCGATGCGTTGTGGTAAGCTAACTGTTGCCCATGCTCTTTTTCGTGATGTCAACGGTTCGCTGCGTAGAGCCGGGAATGGCGATCGAAGGACAGACGTGGCACCGTCATCAATGTAAATAATGTCCCACGAAGTCGTGGTAGGCGGACTGAATATAATGTGAGGAAGAACCTCCAATCCACAGATGTTGTGTGGTGTCAACAGTCTGTAAGAACGCGCCAAACGCGTAACAAAGTGTCCGCTGCCTATCGTGAGAAACTTCAGAGGCGTGTCTGTGATTTGCTTGAAGTAGTCGTCTATGAAATACGGGATATTGCACGTCTGAAGTTTTCTCGTCAGGGCTCACATGAGATGAAGCTCACGGGGCAGGACCTGGTCTATGTCGTCACGCGGCTAAAGCATCGTAGATATCAACCGGTGAAGCATCCGATGCGATGGTAAATGCATCTGGCTCTCCGATATGGTGTTCTTGTGATAACGGTTGGATGAAATAGTGTTCTAGAAGTCGGCATACGAAAACGTGTCATCTGGGGCGTAATTGGCTCGCCTGTGGAACCGTTCAAACCCATTTTCTTCAGATTCTGCTTGTGTATAAAGTCCAAGACGGTACCCAAATTCCCGCAGACTACAGCTTCGGTGTTCGTTTCCTAACCGAAAATTGATGGCATCGCCATCCTCCATGCCCAGCGTCTTGGGATCAAAGTCAAAACTAGAGACGAATTGAAGAAACACCTCTCGGTACACCGGCTCGTCAATTTGAAATAACGCCTCAATAGCCCGGCACGTATATATAAGTTCATTCGCCTCATAACCTCCCTGAACCAGCCAGTTTTCCAAATGTTCCAAGATACCAGAATCCCTGGTTAACTTCCAGTTGACCGTTTGCGTGGGTAAGATCCGTTTGTGTGGAAGCACGACCTTGCGATTCTGGAAAGTGCGTCTATCGAAGTTGTTGATTCGTGTAGGTAAAGACTTCCAGTCGATAGAATCAGAGCTACCAGCAGAAGACATTGTTCCTGCAGAATTTACCCAAATGAATCCGCAATCAGGACTGTTCAGCATCAACTGCAGCGTGGGGTTTTACTCCACGCGTCACACCATTTGAATGTTCGTACCCTGCGTCGCTGCGTATCAACAGACACGGCGCGGCGTATGAAATTCAGGCCAGAATAAACTAATTAACGCTACAATAGGCCAATTTATCAATTCTAACTACTGGGTTATGTCGCATTCACTGTCCTAACTATTTGGCATCATCAATTTGGTCCTAGAAACACGACATTGCGAATTTCAGTTGATTTCATAACTTTCCAAGAACTTGAAGAAAAAGAAAAGAATTTAGAATACTTACTTGATCTGTTGATTAGGAGAAAGATGAAGATGTGATCACGAATTACAGGGGGTTGAATTGGTAAGAAACCAGAAAGAATGTACGCTTTTGATTTTTATACAAGTCTGAAGGTATTTGGGTTTGACTCAAACTCTGTTTTAGTGATTATCTTCACACTCGAAATCAGATTAGGCCGCAGCGCGGATCAATGATCCTCGCGTCACGAGTGTCTGATTCAAGTTTATTAGTAATCGCAAAAACATACGCACACACGCTACGGACTAAAGGTTCCCGCGTCGCGTGGTTTTAAAATCCCCAAATTGACCCCACACTTGTTTTCTTACCGTGATTGATTAGACAAGTTAAAAACTGAAAATGCAAAATTTTCACATGATCGGGTTGCCTCCTGACAAGCGCTAAGTTTAATGTCTTCAGCCGGACGTGTACTTACCTGTGTACTGCACGTATTCTGGAATGTCGGTTACAAACTCAACTGTCTCCACCTCCCTTGAAGTCTCGAATTTCCACAGTACCATACTCTGTGACACTAACAACTTCATACGGTCCATTCCATTTGCTTTTGAGCTTTCCGGGAAACATCTTTAACCTTGAATTATAGAGCCACAATTTCTGCCCCACCACGAAGGTCTTTAGTCTGAGCTTAGCATCGTGGTACCGCTTCATCTTCGACTTGTATGTGGCAGCATTTTCATAAGCCTCATTACGTAAATCCTCCAGTTACAAAAGCTGCAGTTTCCGCTCCATCCAGGCTGCGTCATAATCCATGTTGACCTGCTTGGTTGCCCATAATGCCCAGCTGTAGTTCCAATCGGTGTCTTATAGGCAGTTTTGTAAGCCCACATCACATCATCTAATCGTTGGAACCCGTCTTTTCTGTCTTTCTTGACCATCTTCTGGAGAATTTCCTTTATTTGCCGGTTAGAAACTTCCACTTGGCCAGTTGTGTGTGGATGGTATGGTGTTGTGATTCGATGATTGACCCCGTAGTACTTCAATAACCGACCAAACTTGAAATTCTTGAAATGCGATCCCCCGTCACTGATGATTACCTGCGGGACTCCATGGCGAGTGAATAGTTCTTTTTGACGAACTTTCAGACCACGTGATGATCATTTGTGCGGGTTGGTTCGGCTTCGATCTACTTGGAAACATAATCAACAGCCACCAAGATGTAAACATATCCTTGTGAAGTCGGGAACGGTCCCATAAAATCAATTCAACAAACATCGAAAATGTCTACCACTAAGATCAGATTCAAGGGCATTTGGTCCCTCTTTGAAATATTCCCCAGCTGCTAACAATTCAAACATTCCTTGGCGGTCTTATGTGCATCTTTGAATATCATTGGCCAGTACAATCCAGATTTTAGAATCTTATATCCCGTCTTTTTTCCACTAAAGTGTCCTCCATAGGCTGACGCATGACAGTGCTCCAATACATCATTGATCTTGCTATCGGGCACACAACGACGAATTATCTGGTCTTCCCCTACCTTGAACAGATCGGGATCATCCCAGATAAACCTCTTTGTGTAGGTCTGGAACTGCTTCTGCCTCTGCTTCGTCCAATGTGTCGACATTTCTCCTGTGGCCACAAAATTAATATAGTTCGCGTACCATGGTGCACCAGTAAGTTCTAACAGCTGCTCGTCAGGAAATGTGTCTTTTATCCCTGCTTCCAATCCTTCTGCTGGCAGTCTTGAAAGGTGATCAGCTACCACATTCTCTGTTCCTTTCTTGTCTTTTATATGCACATCAAATTCTTGTAGCAACAATATTCATCTTATCAGCCTTGGCTTTGATTCCTTCTTCGCAAGCAAGTGGTGAACAACACTGTGATCAGTGTAGACCACAACCTTCGATCCCAAGATGTAAGATCTAAACTTATCCAGAGCGAAAACTACAACAAGCAGCTCTTTTTCTGTTGTAGTGTAATTCAATTGGGCTTCGGTGAAGGTTTTGCTAGCATAATAGATAAGTACTGGCTTTTTGTTGATTCTTTGGCCTAACACCGCACTCGCTGCATAATCGCTTGCATCACACATAACTTCAAATGGCTGGGTCCAATCGGGAGGTTTCAGGTTGGGAGCTTCAACCAGTTTATTTTTCAAGATGTTGAATGCTTTAACACACCCTTCATCGAAAATAAATGGCGCGTCCTTTAGTAAAAGGCCACAAAGAGGTTTGGAAATGGTTCTAAAGTCTTTGATGAACCTTCTATAAAATCCTGCATGTCCTAAGAATGATCTCACCCCTTTCACTGATGTCAGAGGCGGCAGTGTGGAAATTACCTTAACCTTCGCTCCATCCACTTCAAATCCCCTTTCTAAAACTACATGTCCAAAGACAATCCCTTCCCTGCCCATGAAGTGACTTTTCTCCCAACTAAGCACCAAGTTTGAATCCACACATCTTTCTAAGACCTTTTCCAATTGATTCAAACATGCTTCGAATGACGAACCAAAAATAGAGAAGTTGTACATAAAAATATCCAACGCATCACCAATCATATCCGAGAATATCGCCATCATACACCTTTGGAATGTTGCTGGAGCATTACACAAACCGAATGGCATCCTTCGGAACGCGAAAGTGCCATAGGGACATGTGAACGTCGTTTTTGCTTGATCCTCCAGGTGAATAGCAATCTGATTGTAACCTAAGTAACCATCTATGAAACAGTAGTATTTCTGCCCGACTAATTTGTCCACTATTTGATCGATGAATGGCAATGGAAAATGGTCCTCAGAAGTCACAGCATTAAGCTTTCTGTAGTCAATACACACTCTTCATCCAGTTACGGGTGTTGCAGACACTTTGTCACCGTCCTTCGTGTCCACCACAGTGATTCCAGATTTCTTGGGCATAGTTTGTGTTGGACTCACCCATTCACTGTCGGAGATTGGACTTATGATTCCAGCATCCAACCATTTCAACACTTCCTTTTTGACAATTTCCTTCAAATTCGGGTTCAGCCTACGCTGCGTGTCTCTTGCGGGTTTGGCTCCTTCTTCAGTGATGATACGATGCATGCACGTGGTGGGGCTGGTCCCCTTCAAATCCGCAATTGTCCAACCAATAGCCTCCTTATGCTTATAAAAAACCTCAAGCAATGCTTTCTCTTGCTCCGATATCAAATCAGCTGACAGAATCACTGGCAAAGTCTCTTTTTCTCCTAAAAACGCATACTTAAGATGGGTTGGTAATGGTTTCAGATCCAAACTTGCTAGCTCCTGCAATGATGGCTTCAATGTTTTAGGAATTTCTGTTGGCAGCTTCTCGATGTGCGAGCACTATTCAGCTTTTGTAACCTGAGTAACCATCTAAGAAACAATAGTATTTCTGCCCGGCTAATTTCTCCACTATTTGATCGATGAATAGCAATGGAAAATGGTCCTCAGAAGTCGCAGCATTAAGCTTTCTGTAGTCAATACACACTCTCCAAAGTCGGTGGCTCCTGCAATGATTACCTTCCTTATTAGCACCTTCTTCCTCTTCAGGGAATTCTACTGCTTCTTGTTGCAATACTTCAGGTGTATATTGCTGAATTAATTCATCTATAATATCAACCTGATAGCATTATTCTTCTTCTATCGTGCTCCCCTTTGCATTGAAGATGTTGATCTTCGTTTGTTGGTGCCCAAAGGAGATTCCCATTTCTCTCGTGCGACAGTCAATATTTGCATTGGCTGAGGCTAATAATGGTCGCCCCAAGATAATTGTAGGTTGCTCCCTATTGGCCGCCTGACGAGTATCGAAGACCAAGAAGTCGGCTGGGTAATAGAAATTTCCAACTTTGATAATAACATCTGAAAGCACTCCCCTCGGAATTTTCGTAGACTTATAAGCAAGTTGCAGAATGACATCCATGGGTCTTAATGTACCAAACTCGTGCTTGTCGAAAAGCTGTCCCGGCAAAATATTCCACTCGTGCTTGTCGAAAAGCTGGGCTTTCTATTTTGGCGGTAATGTGTCCATAATTATTGAACTGACATACTCAGTTAATTCAATCTTCTTGGGAAGGTGCGAGAAGATATGCTTCTTGTGAATGCACATCTCATTCAAAAATTTCGCGTAGGCAGGAACTTCTTTGATGAGCTTGACTAGTGGAATATTGACCTTAATTTGACTGAACAGATCCCACATTTCCTGTGCTTTCGGTCCTTTCTTTCCATATGATCTCTTCTCTGGCTTTTCCAAAGCAGCAGGAAAAGGAGATGTTCCGCTAGTCTCCCCTTTCTCCCATTTTCTTGCAAGTTCCTTTTTCCTTTCTTGTTTCTCTTTTTCTTTCTTTTCTACTTTTTCCAATTCCTCCTTCTCATCGAACACGATCTCCACATCACTATCTTCTTCAAAAATCGGAGCTGTAACCTTATTATCTGCTTTCTTTCCATTTGTAAGCGTAATAACTACATTTACCTGCGCCTTCTAAGGTAGCACTTTTTCTTGTTCTCTCTCCTTCTCCATCTTCATAAGTTGATTCCCCAGTCTTAAGATTGCTTGAGTATTTGCGTCTTCAGCTTCCTTGAGTTTGAGCAAAATTTCATAGATTTCCTTTGTGCCAATGTTTGTATTTCCTCCCTGTGGCGCTGGCTGCACATTCTACTGCCTCCCTTGCGGTTGCCTAGCATCTCTCTGCTGATTGCTTCTGAATGGTCGCGGCGTGTTATTGAACTGACCATATCCATAAACTTGACTGATCTCCTCGTGTGTCATCGAGCACTCGCTGTGGTTGTGACCTACTTCACCACATGTATTACAAATGACTTGTCCATGTAATACATCAGCTCCTTTTTCTTTCTAAAATCTCGCGAGCATCTGGTTAAACTTCTTCGTGACAACACTTAACTCAGTTTGAATTTCCTTCTTCCATTTGTTTTCGGCCTCAACACTTGCCACATACACTGTGTTGTCCTTCATAGATCCAGTGTCTTTGGAACCTAAACTAAGCTGCTCCAAAAATTTACATGCATCTTCTGGTTCTTGCCACATAAAAGTTCCACTGGATGAGGCATTGATCATCGCTTGAGTCGTTTCATCCATCCCATCGAAAAATAACTTAACCAGGTGCCACCGCGACACCTCATGATGTGGGCAAGATCTCAGAAGCTCCTTTAATCTGTCAAAAACATCATGGAATGCTTCCCCGGGCTTCTGTTGGAATTTTGGATGGCTAGCCTGATCTCCGTGGTCTTGCTAGCCCGATAGAATTCTTGCAAAAATTTGGCTTTCATTTGCTCCCAAGTAGTAATACTATTAGGTTGGAGAGAAGTAAACCAATATTTGGCTTTGTCCTTTAAGGTAAAGGGAAATAATCTTAACCTAAAAGTATTCCTATTGATATTTCTTGGAGTGTTGGCATTCGCTATTGCTAAAAATTCATATAAATGACTATATAGATCAACAGTCTTATATCCTCTAAATTGGGTTAACACTCCTAACAGTTGGGGCCTAATTTCTACTTGATTATCTACATTCTCAGGAATATATATGGGCGACACATCATCATACTCCCTGGGTTGGAAGTGTGATGCAACCGATTGTCCTCTCAGTTGAGCAAAATATAAGGGTGGAATAATATTACCGTTATGATGTTCGTTGTTGTAGTACTGCTGCCCTTGTTGTTGCTGTGGTTGTTGAAATCTCCTCAGAGGTCCCCGACCTCGGTTACATGGTTGCTGTGGCTGGACTGGATGATAAGGCATCCATCCCTCGTCTTCCTACTCATAAGTTGGGTCTCCTTCTTGGTACTGTTATTATGGTTGCTGAGGTTGTATTTAAGGTGGTTGGGTTTGGGTTTGTGGTGGTATTGGTTGAATAACAGGTTGTGGTTTGAAAATGGGTTGCTGGTATTGTGAGGGTAATGGTTGTGGAAATTGGGTTGTGAAACCGGTATCTGCTGTCGCGGTAATGGGTTGCCATCTCAGGCCGGCGCTCCCCAGGTCATCACAACAGATACTGAGAAAGGGTTTGTAATAGGTTGGTTTAAAGGTTGGACTACAGGCTGAGTGCATGATGGCGGTACGGGGCTGAAACCACACCACCATAAGCACTTGTGCTTCCCACATGAAATTCAGAAATCGGGGGTATATTTGGAACTCCCCCCGTTGCCTCGCCTAAGGGCTTATTGGTAACATTCTCAATTGTGACACTACTAGGACTCATATTAACTAAACGCCTACGTACACAGTTACTGCGCGCGGTTCGCTGGATTTCAGAGTAAAAAAGCAAGGTTGATGTATCCCCACCCCGACGGGTACGCATGCACTAGTGCAAAATGCCCGTCAAAACCAAAATGAAATTACTAACTAAATGTAACGCCCCAAAATCACGATTATAAAATTTCATTTATTACCAAGGTTCTAAGAAAATCTTTATTCAAAAAGTAAAACTATTTCGACATTGTTATCAAACCAATAGCAAAAGTATTTAAAAACCATGACATAAAACATTAAATTAAGGTCCCGTAGATGTGATGTGCTGCCGTCAAACCTTGCCCTTCCCTTTGTCAGTTGAGGTACCTGAAATGTTTTAAAATCAACGGGTAAGCACAAAGTTTAGTGAGTCCACAAATTACCATACATGCCCACACATTAAACATCCCGTCCTCGAGAACGACCCGACCCTACCTGCCATACAACAGCTACGGGTGTCCATCATACAACAGCTATAGACACGGGGAGGTTCTACCCATCATACAACAGCTATGGGTTCCCAGTTATGGCCCAGCCCATCATACAACAGCTATGGGACAAGGCAATAGTCCAACTCGTCATACAACAGCTACGAGTGAACACGCATTAGTATTGAGCCCAAAAACAAATAACCACAAATCATAGAATAAATCATATAACTGTAAATAACACCCAAGACGCATAACATGCAACATCATATAGTAACGTGAGGATACTCACCTGATTTGTAACCGTGCAGATATTCTCTAATATCCCAACTTAGCCCGTCCAATCACCTAAATCCCACACACACAACATATTAATCACCGACCAAACTCCTATCGACTGGCCTAAAGGTCAGACCCAACATTTTCCATCAAACAAGGGTCGAAAATAAGTTCTTGGTCAAACAGTCAATCGCCGCAGTGCGGCTTCTCCCCTTACGCGTCACAGACTATCATCGCACACTTACGGGGTTTACTCGAACCCGCGTCGCCGACATAACCTGATCGCGTCGCATACTCGTAATAGTCCGAAATCCCTTTTAGCCCTTAACTAGTACAACCATCGATTAGGGTTCCTCTCTACACCATTCTTGGGATCAGAAACTACCCTAAGGTCACTTTCTTATGGACATGCAAGTCCATACATGTCCATGGTAAAAAACCCTAAGTGGTACAAGTCATCTAAGACTACTAACCAAGGGAATAACACTACATGACGGGATAAAATGGAAAGTCAGAAGAGTAGATCTTCTTACCTTACTTCTGAAAAACGGAGTGATGCACACGATCCGTTACAAGCCTTCCCTCACGTCGTATCTCCTTCTTCCAATCTCTCCAAAACCTTCAAAGCCTTGAAACAGAAGAGCCTCTGCCGAAACCACTCGTCTCCACCCCAGAAAACCTCCAAAAACATGAACCCTAGGGTTGGGTCCCTTTATATAGGCGTTTAAATCCGAATTAGGGTTTTTCACATCTACGGCGCCCCACCCCGCGGTCCATTCAGATGCGCGGCGCGCGTGTCAATCATAGCCTTCCGAGCCGCGCCGCGGATCCTTCCGAGCCGCGCCGCGGTGGAAAGGGTCTTACAATTCTCCCCCACTTGACTGGATTTCGTCCCCAAAATCCGCTCCTAAAAACAACTCTGGGTAATGCCTTCGCATTTCTTCCTCTGGTTCCAAGTCAATTCAGACCCCTTACGATGCTGCCACTGCACCTTAACTACCCATATAGTCTTATTTCGTAAAGTTTTATTTTCCTTTCAGTGATTGCAATCGGTCACTCCATAAAATTCAGGCATTCATCTAATTGAATATCTTCCAAAGGCACAATTGTAGTTTCGTCGGTAATACACTTTCTGAGTTGCGAAACGTGGAATGTGTCGTGAATTTGACTAAGTTGTTCGGGCAGCTCCAATCGGTAAGCTACCTTACCTACTCGTGCAACGATTCGATATGGTCGAATGTACCTAAGGCCAAGCTTTCCTTGCTTCCTAAAACGAATAACTCCCTTCCAAGGCGACACCTTAACAAGAACATAATCCCCAACCTAAAACTTGAGGTCGGACCGTCGCCTATCTGCATAGCTTTTCTACCGACTCTGAGCTGTTAACAACCTCTCCCGTACCCTCTGAATTAGTTCCGTAGTCTTGAGTACTACCTCAGTACTACCCAACGCCCGCTGGCCAGCCTCGCCCCAGCAAACAGGAGTCCGACATTTCCTTCTATACAACATCTCGAAGGGAGCCCTGTCAATACTCGCATGATAACTATTATTGTATGAGAACTCAGCTAAAGGGAGATGGGAATCCCATCTCCCACCGAAATCAATAATGCATGCCCTAAGCATATCCTCTAATGTTTGAATCGTCCTTTCACTCTGCCCATCCGTCTAGGTTGATATGACGTGCTGAAACTTCTTCCAAAACCTAGAAGTGAATCGGATATCTCGGTCGGATATCACCGAGACCGGTGTACCATGACGAGAGATAATCTCGTCTACGTAGACGGTAGCCAATTTCTCTGCAGAAAAAGTCTCTTGGATGGGAATGAAATCAGCACTTTTAGTCAGTCGATCCACAATAACCCATATGGTGTCCATTTGTCGAGGGATCCTTGGCAACTTCGTGATGAAATCCATTGTGATATGCTCCCATTTCCAATCTGGGATCTCAAGAGGCTGCAATCTACCATGAGGCCGTTGGTGCTTGGCCTTGACCCTACGACAGGTCATGCATCTTTCGACAAACCAAGCTACTCCCCTCTTCATGTCGGGCCACCAATAATATTCACGCCGATCCCTATACATTTTCGTCGCTCCGGGGTGGATAGAGAACTTGGACTTATGTGCCTCCTCCAATAATGTTTGTCGAACCCCACCAAGTTTAGGTACCCAAATTCTCTCATAGCGAGTTAACAAGCCTCTACTATCCTTGACCATAGTTGATAGCTGCCCCACAATTCTTTCACTCTTGCTTGCTTCCACCTGAGCTTCCCTTATCAACTCAAGTAACGGTGTCACAATTGTCATCCTTAGACAAATGCCCCAAAGGGGTGCACTCGTAACCTTACAACTTAGAGCATCCGCCACCACATTGGCATTTCCAGGATGATAGTGTATCTCACAATCATAGTCCTTCAATACCGATAGTTAAGGTCCGTTGGAGTGCCAAGCGTGGACCAGAATTCACTTGGGAACGTGAAGACCAGATGAAGCAGAAGTACCCACATCTCTTCCCAAACCCTTGAGGATCCACTCAAGAGTTAAATTTCGGGACGAAATTCTTTCTAACGGGTAGATGATGTGACAATTGTAAATTTTGGTCAACAAAAGTCAACTGTAGTCAAACGAAGCGTACGTTAATTTATATGTTGAAAAGTTATTTTCCATAACTTTTGCGATGAATTATTAATATTATAGTATTACGTATGCTAAATCAAAACAATTATCGGTTAAAAATCAAAAATACGGACAGCAGACTACTGTAGCGTAAAAATTCGATAATCGTACAATTATTATTTTGAGAATAATAATATTCATAAAACGATCTACTCGTAAATACGAAACTGTGGATATATAGAACGTCGAAAACGGAGTTCGTATGTGAAAGTTACAACCATTAAATCGCTGTGAACGGATAAATGTACACAGGGTTTGGACTCGAAATACAAAATGTGGTGCCTTAAACATCATATATGAAATAATAATTCATATGATAAGTGATGTAATAGTATCTAGTATTTAATTTCAAAGCTAAATGCAATTTCCGGTAAAATACCGAAAATCGCGAAATCGGAAGTATAGTGCGCTTAAACGCGTATTCCGGCACCCAACGAGTTATAATTCAATCAAAATAAATGTTTGGCAATGTTTTTATACAAAATAATTATTTAGAACTTCGTTTCGTCAAAATCTCACAAAATTTCACTAAAACGTCACACTATTTTATAAAAATTACACATTTTTATAAGTAGTTTGCTATTTTTATAAAAACCAACCCCACCCCACCCCCCTACCCCACCCCATCGGCAGCCCAAGCCCCCCAAACCATCAAATCTCAAATCCATGGAACTATTCATGATCTAGGCAAAGATGATGCTAGGATTAAACAATTACATAAAAATCAAACTCTAACTTTATGCCAAGATACACCAAATGAGATGCAACTAGACCCTCACTCTCTTCCCTCATCTCTCTTTCTCCTCTCGGCTCTCACCTCACTCTCTCCCTCTCTTCTTCTCTTCCAAAACCGATTCCACCATCATCATCTCCAAAATTCCATTTTCAAGCTTCTTTCACAAGTTCAAGATGTAATCTTCACTCATCTTTTGATTCTAACATACATAACACAAGTTTTACACCTTTTACACACACTAACATCCATCAATACCCATTGAATATTAGCTTTGTGCAAGGGTCTTTGAGCTAAAATCTTCATCATCTTCAAAGATCTTTCAAGTTCTCTTGGTAAGTTATGATCAACTAGTGATTTAAGTTCCAAATACCTTCATATACTCTTTTACACACACATACTCACGAAAATCCATTGGATAATAGCTTTGTCTAAGGGTCCTCCGGGTCTTAGAACCAAAATCTTCAATCTTCTTCCAAGAAACCTTAAGATCTACACTCAAGGTGAGTTCATACCCCTCATTTTCATCTTTTCAAACCTTTTTGGGGGAGAATACAAGTTCTTTAACTATATACGTTGTTTATTAAAGTTTATATGTGTTTAAATGATATATATGTTGATTTACACAAGTTTATAAAGTTAGTATTTGGGTAAAAATTCCTTTGACATGAAATATGGGTAGATCTTTGTAAGATGTTCATAAAGATACATAATATACTTGTATAAAAGTTACTAGACTATAATTAAAGTGTGTAAAAATGGTAGATCTTGAACAAAAATGTTATAAATATGAATTTGCCATGAAATATGAGTAGATCCATGTATTATGAACACTTTGACATATTAAGTTGTGTAAAAGTTACTAAACTACAAATAAAGTGTACAAGGATACTAGATCTTGAATAAAAACGTTATAAAAACGAAAACTAGTAAAAACTACGTTTTTATAAACAAAGGCACTATTTTCTAGCAAAAATGGTTATAATCAAGATATTACACTATTTTTGTGAGAAATATCTCAAAAGATGATATTTATAATCTTTGAACAAGTTATTTCGCTATCGTTCGTAAAAATAAGGTTATTACGACGCAATTACTAAAAATAGACTATTATGTGAATAGTTTATGAACAAAAGGTTATTATGACATTTAAACCTGACAAAAATAATTATATAAAAATATATAATTATTATACTTTACTATATTATCATGGGAAAAATGATAATGGACGATTACAAGTGTTTTTATATACAAATCGTACGTAAACAAGTTGATTGGAATACATACATTTTTGTGAGATGAATCTTCAAAGTACTTTTATAAGTACCTACTATAAGTCCTGAATTTATATAACCAGAGTCTCGGTAAGAGAGCGCGATATTTGAGTATAGATCTATACGGGGCTTGACAACCCCGCACCTGAGCTGCTAGCTACAGCTTGACCGGCAGGTCTGAGGTGTCCAAATGTCTAACATTCCGACGCCTGAAGAACGTCGCAGCAGGCCAACTAGTCACAGTATCGTTATATGGTATCTCACATGGTAAAATAATCAACTTAATATTTTCATAAATTGTTTACGTGGAAATACACATTTCAACGAAAGTACACTACAGTTTACATATTACATTTTAGTCTTTGGGATCTAAAGACTTGGACATTTTTATGAGAAAATATTGGATTTTCTTGGTTTTCAACACTATCGTTTACAAACAAAGGATATTTCTTATACAAAAATCTTATGAACTCACCAACTTAATTGTTGACACCTTTTCAACTACTTGTATTCTCAGGAAATTGTTAAGGTAAACCTCAGCGCGATTCGAAGAGACGTTACGACGTCGTTTTTGCTCATTTTGAAATCATTTGTAATTGTGATTGAAACACGCAACTTTTAAACGATGTAACATTTGCAATTATGTAATGATGGTTGTTTGCTTGGAATTCACTATTATTCAACTTTGTTATGATATTGTTCATGAAGTCATCCACCCTTGAACTATTCCGCCAATACAGTTTGAGGGTGTGAGAGTTAAGCCATTTAAAAGATACCAAATTTCTATACAGCCCCTGTTCAAACGTATTTTAACACCCGTTGTACCTAAAATCACCTTCTGATTTACAAAATAAAAACAAACTAGACATTCATAATCTTCTAATGCCTCTGACCTCACATTTTTTTGATTTTTCAATGATTTACTATGAATTTTGCAATACAGCAACAATGTGCTGTCATGAATAAGCTCTACAACATCATAGAAAATGTGATTTTTACCTATCTTGAACCTGGAATTCCTTTACAAGGTACACAAGCTAAATAAACTACACATTCATACCATTCTAAGGCCACTGGAATCAGCTCCAAACGATTTTCTACAATTTTGTACTATTTTTCTAAAACAGGGCAGAAACATAGCAAAATTCCGAAAATTGAAAGCTCCACCTCAAAATTTCAATCAAATATTCGAATTTCTTGTGGAAATTGATTGGGCTAATTAGAGAACCACTAGTAATGATTACTTTAATCCACAACATCAATTATGATCCACCGATTTCACCAAATTCATAGATTTAAGAAAACCCCAATTTCTAGGGTTCATAGAATCAAACTTCTAATAACCATGTTTCTATGCCATAATTAGGTTGGAAATGAGTTCCATGAAGCATAGACACATGAATTATTCACTTTAAATCATAGGTAAAGACCTCCCCAACTTTTGAAAATTGAATTCCACCCCACCCACATCTTAAATTCGGGTTTTGTAGGTCCAATGATCTCACAATAACAACAATGATATCAATCAATCAATAAGAACACAAGGAGATTAAGCTTCAATGCACTCTTGTATTGATCAAGACTGGTACATAAGCTTATGTGATTGCCAAGAACAATAATTCTCTCTCTCTCTAGCTTAGCACAATTCTCTAGGCAATCCCCTTACAAATGAGGTCATCAAGACCTTAAATACGCTAGACCTAATGACCTAAGCTCATGGGAAACAATCCACTAGCCTAAAATGGTGTGGACCACAAGGACCAAAACCGAACAACCCTTGGTTGTTCGGCCCTCCCACCGAAATTACAAATAAAGCCTAAATTAAATATCTTTTACAACTTTAGTCCTAATAAATAAAGATTAAACCAAACTAAAATTAATTCCTAACAATCTTCCCCTTGGTTTAATGCTTTCATTTATCTTCAGGCTTCACTTGAACATAGACGTCAGTTGAATACTGCAGAAAATTTTTAACAATCTCCCCCTCAAATGGACAATCTCCTCCTTAGCAGGAAAACCTTCCTCTTAGCAGGTGACAGGAGTGAATGTTGATAGAATTCAGCACATTGCAGCAACAACTTCGTCTTCGATGCAGGTCGTCATCAGATTTGGATTGGTAAGCACTTTGGTCAATAGAGCATTTCTAGAATCAGCACATCCAGCTTTTGATTTGACTTTAACTTTGACCGGAGTCTGACTCTTCTTCTCTTGATTTGATCACTTCAGGTGTTAATGTAGTAACAAGTTGACTGAGGAGGAATTCAAGCAACTTCTCACATGGAATTCAGCTTCACCTTATTCGGGAACAAATCTTCGTGTCAAAATTCTTGAACGTTGCATTTTACTGACGCTTCTCGATACGATCAGTAATCAGCAAATCTTGTGGGTCACGGAGTTAGTAACTCTTATCACAGTTGTTCAAGGATTCATTCTTGGCTCAATAATGAGACTTCTCGCAGTATCTGTGTGAACCCGGGGGAACGCACTCGATTGTTTGAGTATCGGAGAACTTACTCGTGGCCATTTTGATTTTGGCCCCTGCATATCCTGGATCCAAGATCTCAATGTAGTTGACAAGTTGACAAGTCAACTTGGCTCTCGACGAGACATTCAATGGTATCTGAACTCTACGGAGTGTACCATCTTAGTGCCAATTTTGAATCAAGTAAGGTTGCTGGGGTCTCACAGCTATTGTGGTAAACAACAACGATCACTGACCCAGAGTTTCAATGTTTCATCAATGTGAGGTAATATCACATTGAATCACAACCATTTGTTTAGAAGAAGTTTTAGGTCAAGAGTGCTATGAGCGTGTCATATATCTTGGTTACTAGACATACCCATCGACTAGACTTTCGAATTGTCATCAGTGTATGGTTTATTACACTGAATCATCCAACTCTTAATTTAGAAGCTTTGTTAGGTGAGAATGGTTGTTGATGCCTCACATCTACTACTTGTGTTGTAGCAAAGATCATTAGCATAGAATGTCGAAACATCATCATTACTTGGTTTAAAGTAATGAATCGTCTATTTCTAGCATCAGAAATTGTAAAGATGGTTAAGAATAGATTGGTGTGTGTGATAGACTACGGTACGCAGTCTAACCATCAGCACAGACTTTTTAACTCTCGACATCGAGTGGTTTCTCTCAAAGTGTCTAGAAGTTGGTGTTACACAAGAAAAACTTTAGATTGGTTGAGAAGCGGTTGTCAGTGCTTCACACTCATTGAGGTATGCCAATGAGGATCACAAACACTTAAAAGTTACCTCAGCAGTGAGTGGTATAAACTAGTGCGTCGTCGGTAGGTAAGAAAAGTTTTGGATTTTTTAATTATATTATTTAACGAAAGATATGAAAATTATAAAAAATAAAAAATATTTTTGTCTTTTTAAGTTTTGTAATTTTTGTTTGTTTTTCTTGATACCATTTGCAGCTATACATAATTTTGAAAGGAAAGATATGAAAATTGTAAAAATTTAAAAGAAAATATTTTTGTATTTTTAAATTTTCTGATTTTTTTCTGTTTTTCTTCTCCCCCTAAATTTGTGCATGGGAAGAATAGCGGAAATAAAACATGAACAAATTTACCTAAACAAAAATAAAGTAAAAATATGTACAGAACTAATTCAATAATCAGTGAAACGTATCATTTTTAGCATCTCGACTAGCACATTGAATCGAGCTTTTGCAACAGGTTTTGTGAATAAGTCCGCCACATTATTATCAGTGTGGACTTTTTCCAAGTAAATCAATTTACGCTCGAAGCAATGTCTGATAAAATGAATTTTAATATCAATGTGGTTAGTCTTAGAATGCTGGACAGTATTTTTCACGATTGGGATAGCAGCTTCATTGTCACAGAAGATTGGAGTGTCAAGAAAATTCATACCGTAATCAAGTAGCTGATGCTGCATCCAAATGACTTGAGAACAGCAGGCCGAGGCAGAGATATACTCAGCTTCAGCTGTAGATGTTGACACGGTCTGTTGCTTTCTGCATTGCCATGAGATCAGCCTATCTCTTAGAAACTAACATCCAGCACTGGTGGACTTTCTGTCAATTTCACACCCTCCATAGTTGCTATCTGAAAAAGCGTAAAGATCAAATTCACGGTTCTTTGGATACCAAAGACCAAATTTTGGTCTCCCTTTAAGGTATCGAAAGATCCGTTTGATGACATCAAGATGAGAAGGTTTAGGATTAGCCTGATAGCGAGCACACTAGCAGACTGCAAAAACGATATCCGGTCTGCTAGCAGTCAAGTACATCAGTGAACCGATCATTGAACGATAGTAAGTTTGATCAACTGATTGGTCGTCTGAGTCTGAAGATAGCAGAGGTCGCTCTACCATTGGAGTGTTAGCCTCTTTTGCATCCTTGAAACCGAACTTTGCAAGAATATCCTCCACATACTTCGCTTGATGAAGCAGGATACCCATTGAACTCTGTTTCACTTGCAACCCGAGAAACATTGTCATCTCTCCCAACGAACTCATTTCAAATCTTTTCTTCATCACCGTCTCAAACTCCTTGCATAAAACATTGCTTGTTGAATCAAATATGATGTCATCCACATAGATCTGGATAACGATTTGATCATCATCTTGGCGCTTGATGAACAATTTCTGATCAATACTTCCACGAGTGTAACCGTGCTGAAGAAAATGTTCTGTCAAGGTAGCATACCAAGCACGAGGAGCTTGATGCAGACCATAAAGGGCTTTATCAAGCTAGTAGACATGATTTGGAAATTTGGAGTTGACAAAACCAAGAGGTTGATCAACATAAATTTCCTCTTTCACCTCTCCGTACAAGAAAGCTGTCTTGACATCCATTTGGTAGACGGTAAAATTCATGAAAGAAGCGTAGGCAAGGAAGATCCAAATCGCTTCAAGTCGCGCCATAGGAGCATATACTTCCATGTAATCAAAACCTTCTATCTGTCTAAAGCCTCGAACCACCAGGCCTGCCTTGTTTCGCACAATCACTCTCGAATCATCTTGCTTGTTGCGAAACACCCATCTTGTATCCAAAGCCTTTTTGCCTTCAGGTAGTTCCACCAATTTCCAGACATTCAACTTCTCAAACTGGTTCAACTCCTCATGCATTGCATCCACCCAACTAGGTTCATTGAGTGCCATCTCTACGTTCTTCGGTTGAATTTGAGAAATGAAGCACGAATAGAGACACTCGTTGACTTGACCACTTTGTATTCTGGTTAAGACAACAACATCCAGAGGGCCAATAACATTGTCGATTGGATGGTCCCGTTGAATTATTGAAGGGACTTCATATTTGAGCAAAGCAGTAGAGACCGGAAGATTGGTTATATTCTCAACCCTTTCTGTGCCCGAAGCACCTTTATCAGAATATCTGAAGTCGTGAGAGGTACTTGCAATATACTCGTCAGGAATTCTTTCAGGAAAGAGAGATCAGCAGGATCAGGTTGAATAACATCTTCAGGGGTAATTGATTATTCAACAACTGGAGTATCGCCAACAACTTGGGATGAAACATTAGGAGCATCCTCAACTAGAGATCTTCAAGAATGACTGACGAAGTGATTAGATCAGGAACAATCTCTTCAGCATCCTCTCTATTAGTTCCACTGGGGCCTGGTTGTGTGCCTGAAACAACATCAGAAAGCACATACAAAGGTTTAAACAGTTCAGCATAATCAAACAACCAGTCAGTTCCAACACAGGCATTAGTTGGATTCTCTTTTAGCCAACGAACATCAAATGATTCCATGATTTATTTTTTCGCCTTGTTGTACACCTGATACACGGTTTTATTTGTATATCCAACGAAGTAACAATCATCCGCTTTGGAGTTGAACTTCGGAGTAGCTTCAAGACGAAGAAGAGTGCACGGGCAGCCAAAGGTACGAAAATGTGAAACATTTGGCTTGCGACCATAAAGAATCTCGTAAGGTGTCTTTATTTGAGGTTTATTGATGATGACCTGATTCTGAACATAGCAGGCTGTGTTGATGGCTTCAGCCCAGAAAATCACTGGCAGTTTAGAATCGCACAGCATGGTACGCGCAGCATCAATAAGAGTTCTGTTGCGTCGTTCAGCAACACCATTCTGTTGCGGAGTACAAGCCGCACTAAATTAATGCACGATACCCTTGTCTGCACAAAACTTGTTTAGAACTGCATTCTTGAATTCCTTTCCATTGTCGCATCTGATGGCTTTCAGCTTCTGATTCGTTTGATTTTCAATGAGCTTGATGAATCTAATGACCAGATCTGCAGTTTCACTTTTGTTCTTAAAGAAGAAAACCTATGTAAAACGTGAGTAGTCATCAATAATAACTAAACAATAAGAACTGCGATTAAGACTGAGAACATTAACCAGGCCAAATAGATCCACGTGAATCAGCAGAAGAATTGAATCAATGGAATTGATCTGCTTGGGTTTATGTGACTTTCTGTGATGTTTGCATTGAGCACAGGCAACACATTTCTCAAATGTAACGAAGTCCTTGATTGGAATTCCAGTAACCATGTCGTTCTTTGCTTGACGAATCAGATTCTTTGTGTTGGCATGACCGAGACATCTGTGCCACAACATCACACTTTGTTCTGCAGCTCGGGAGAATAAACAGGTGACATTTTCGGGAGTGTTGTGATTCATGTCGATGATGTAAGAATTTCTTTTTCGTTCCGATCGAACTAGAATCCACTCCTCTGGAATGACTACGCCAGGCTTGAGAATCAGACATTCCTTCTTCGTGAAGTGCGTTGAAAAACCCTTGTCACATATTTGAGAAACGCTCAGCAGACTGTGCTTGAGCTCAGGTACAAAATTCACGTTCTCAAACTTCAACACACCATTTGACACCATCCCTCGTTGCGTGATCACCCCTTTTTCACCTCCCGTGAAGCAAACACATCCCCCATTGAATTTCTCAATGTCGTGTTGTTGGGACATGTCGCCTGTCATTTGCTAGAACAGCCACTATCAACATACCAAGGTCTGCAGATATTCCTCCGTAACTGTTCATGCACATGTCGCAGGATCAATTAGATTTAGGAACCCAATCCATACGGAAACTGGGTTTACCTTCACTATCAACACATTTAACAGATTCAAAGCTCATGTCACGTTGATCAAATATTGGCGAGACATTTGAAAATGTTTGAACACTGCCTTTGGGAACCCATTTCATATTTGGTTTAAAACGTTTATCTTTAGATCAAATGGGAACATTATCATTTGAAGAAGAATTAGAACTACTAAAAGTTGATTCTTGAGAAGACTTGGGTCTTACAAAAGTTGGTAAGCCATAGTTACTTCTAGAAGTAGTTCTATTCCAGACATTCGTGTTATTTTGATTTCTCTTTCTAGAACGTGACCTTGAGGGTTTTCTCTTATAAGATTTCCCTTTTGGTACATTCTGGAAAAATGATTCATTTTCAGAAGCATACACGTGTCGGGGACAGTTTCTAGCAATATGATCGGCAATTCCATAGTTAAAACAAGTCTGTCCTTTTAAAGGAGTATTGGAATTTTGTCCAATTCTAGATTTAATTAACTTATTTCCACACACACACATGCAAACAAAATATTTATCAGATAAATTCTTCTTCCTAACAGTTTTTGAATCAACACCACACAAAGTTTTAGAAATAACAGTAGTCTTAGAGTTAAATTTAACATCAACACAAAAATCATCAGAATTAGTCTTCAAACAGGTTTTAATAGAATTAAAAGCAGGCGAGTCTTCAAGTTCCTCAATCTTCGTTTTTAATTTATATGCACATGAGATAGAAACATCAGTATTTTTCATTTCAGAACTCTCATTGGTTCCAGATGTACTTGGTTGAATGTAAATTGATAAGAAACAATCTTCAGATTCTTCAGTGTTTTGTGAGAGAGTAAAATTATTATTGTACGGAGGGGGAACAGCACTGTACCCTAGACCCTCACCTTGTATGTTTGACCAGACAGTTTGTTTTTCAAGTATGGTTTCGACTACGTCACTAGATACATAAACTTTCTTAAACGTTGATTCTTCCTTTAGAAAATTTATTTTTAATGCATTTAATTCAGCAGTCAAACTTGCAATATCTTCGTTGGCAAACCTAATGTGACATCTAGTTGTGCAAAGTTCATCTTGTATTTGTTTGAAATCAGAAATTTTGGCATCTAAGGCTTGTTGAAGGGGCTTTAATTTCTTTTTATGTTTATAGACAAGGCTTTCGGTTTCTAAAACTTCTCTAACTAAAATTTCATTCTGTTCACGATCTAGCAATTATATCAATACAGGACTGAGAAGAGCAAGAAACTTTACTTACCTCATCACTGGCAGGAGTGGTAGATACCATGAAGGCGAACTGCAAGTCCATCATCTCTCCTTCAGCAGCATCCACGTCCATCTCTCCTTCAATCTGGGCCAGGTGATCTCTGCCTTCTCCATTCAGGTTTAGGTCTTGTAGTTGATCTTCCCATCTAAACTGCTGAGCCAAGTCGCCCTTTCAGCATTATGAGGATGAGAACCATTGCGATTTGTTCCAACCGGCACCATAGTTCTGTCTTGATCTCCATTCTTGGCTTGGTGCACTCATGAGCAAAATGACCAAGCTCGTTGCAGTTGAAACACCTTAGATTTGCCTTGCTGAGACTCATCTTCCTATCACCAATGTTGTTCACCAGTTGTTTCTTCCAGTTCTTTGGGTGAATTTCTTAGCCCTGTGTACTGCCATAGCAATGTGCCAAGAAATGTCCATCTCTTCCAAATCATCTGGATTAATTTGATCTAAGTCTCCAGCAGTCATGGGATGAAACAGTTCACCGGCCACCAAGGCATTGTAACCGTTTAAAAGACCAGCCATCAAACCAAGATTATCTTCAGTGCCTTGAGGAAGAGATTGAGCAACAGTAGGGGTCTTGATAGAGAAGCAGCAACGGGTGAAGTAGGAGGTGCCACAAAGGATGAACTAGGTTGAAATTGAGTTGGAGCACTAGAAGTGGCATAACTGGTAGCTTGGACACAGAAAGCACTATTAGTTGAAGTATTGATGTTAGTAGACTGGTACGAGCTAACATGATTCATTTCTCTCTGCTTGTCATCCATGTCACAAGATTTTATGATAGCCAAAATCTCATAAAGTGAGAGTCTAGCTAAGTCTTTGGTCTTCTTGATGATAGCCACATTCATGTCCCAGCTTCTAGGAAGTGAATTGAGAAGCTTCTTATTAACATCGATCTTGGGAAATGAAATCCCAGCAGTGGTTAGCTCTGTGTGAAGGGTAATAAACCGCTGAATTTGGGCTTCCAAAGATTCTCCAAGAATGTGATTAAACATGTTGAACCTTTGGCGAAGCATATCTTGCATACTTTGCTTCATGTCTTCATTACCTTCATACACATCAATCAAGGTGTCCCATAAAGATTTAGCAGTTGTATATTCACGGAAACCCTGAGCAATTTCAGAAGAAAGTGCCATAGACAGGGTAGCAAGTGCTCTTTGATGTGGTTCCACTTTTTCAAAATCCACGTCAGAGTAATCTTCAAACGGTTTGTCCACCAAAACGTCACCTCTCATCGTAGTAATTCTAACCGGTGGACGAAGAAAACATTTTCAGAGTTTCACATCTTTCATTTTAATGTACTGTTCAAAATGATACTTCCATTCGGTAAAACCTTCAGCTTTAATCAAATGAGGAATACAGGTAATGGTACCCATAACGGAATCGAGGTCACTATTAACGGTTAACATGGCGGGATCCATCGGTAGAATTTTAAAGTTCGAGAAATTTAAATTACAAATTTAAATTCGCAAAACAAAATTAAAATCACTGAGTCCGAACAATTAAGCAACACCGAGCAACAAGAGTCAAACGAGTGACCAAAAGTCGAGTAACCGATCACGTGGGGCGAGTATTGTCTTAACCGAACAAGTTTGACCAAGAAAAAATTAGCCGAGCAATAGGGCAAGTCTCAAGAACCGAGCAAATAAGCAAACATGATAACCGAAGAATAAAAGGTGTACCGAACCACAGGAGCCGAGTGATAAACCAACCGAACAATTGAGGAACCAAGGAAAAAAAAAGTTGACCAAGCAACAGGTGACACGCGCAGCGGTCGTCGTGCGGTCAAAAATAAAGAGAAAACCTAACACACACTAGTATAGCGGTAGTCAGGGTCGATCCACAGGAGCTTCGTGGTTAGAGTAGATGAGAGATTACCAACTAGTAGTGTCACAGCTACAGTCGGAGGATCTGGTTTCTATCTTCCTAATCACTAGCAAACAAAGGCAATGATCAAACACACTCAAGCCAAGCTTAGCTATGCTCAAATAACCTAGTCACTTTCTGAAATCAGAAGTACATCTCTGAATCAGAAGCAATCAAAGGCATCCAAACCAGCAAAACCAAGCAAAGCATAAACTAGCCACTAACTAAAGTTCTACTGAACAGTTACTAGCTAAGGTTTAATGCCTACAAACTAACCTAATTAGCTACTGATTTCAGCAAAGGAAAACAGTCCCAATAAGGTCAAATAATATCCAAACAAAGATCAAACATCCAAAACCAAACACAAGCATAAAAACACCGAAAAGCTAAGATTAAATGTAACCAAATGCTTCTCATTCACCAAATCCGAATACAAACATAAAAACAATAACCAAATGATCCAAAAACAGAAGCCAAAGCTTAATATCAATGGTTGTCACACCCAAAGATACAAAACCAAGCTTAAATCCAACTATTTAATTACAAATAAAATCTAAAACTAACCAATACCAATTAAGAGTCTTCTGGAATGAAATGTTGGAGTCAAAGAGCTTGAAGGTCGATTTTACACCCAGTCTTTGCTCTCGTTTTCGGCTGGAAATGCCTCTATTTATAGTTGCAATTTTCCCGCAGCCGCGCCGCGCAGAAGTGAAATCCGCGGCGCGCGTACTAATCTTTTCCCTTTTCTTCGGCATTTGAATGTGTTCCACCACCTTAAGCCCGCGTTGCGCAGATGATGTATCTGCGGCGCGCGTACGAGTTTCCTTGATTTTTCATTCTTTTTCAAACTTCTTCCTTTTTGCACGCTTTTAGTCCCTGTTTCCATTCTTTTTCTCCAAACAAGTCCTGGCAAGAAAAGTGAGAATACCCAGACATATTTGATATAATTTTATCAAGAACAGGGCTCAACAACGCCTAAAATACTTAATATCAGTAGGTGTTGTCAACAGGTCAACTTGGTGAGACCGAGTAACTAAGCTGCACACCGAACAAAGCTATTGGGCTAACCGATCAATCAAGAAAACGGACCGAGCAACAGCCAAAAACCTAGCCGCCAAAGGAACTCCACCGAGCAACAATCAGGAACCCTAGAAAATTATTGCAGCTGCCGAACAACCTCCTAGCAACCCTAATGAGCCACCGAAAAACCCACTAAAACCCTAAAAACTTCTTGCACCATCGAACAACTCCAAGGATGCCAACCGAGTAACCCCAAATCACGTAAAAACAGACTCTATAAAGAACCTTTTGGATCAAAAACTAACCTTTTAAGGATTTTTGCTTGAAAATCAACAATGAACACCAAGAACACAACCTCAAAAACTCGAAAAATAGATCAAACTGTCCAAATCTCCAACAACAAAGATGATTGATATAAAAAACAAGCTCTGATACCAATTGTATGTCCAATGATCTCACAACAACAACAATGATATCAATCAATCAATAAGAACACAAGGAGATTAAGCTTCAATGCACTCTTGTATTGATCAAGACTGGTACATAAGCTTGTGTGATTGCCAAGAACAATAATTCTCTCTCTCTAGCTTAGCACAATTCTCTAGGCAATCCCCTTACAAATGAGGTCATCAAGACCTTAAATACTCTAGACCTAATGACTTAAGCCCATGGGAAACAATCCACTAGCCCAAAATGGCGTGGACCACAAGGACCAAAAGAACAACCCTTGGTTGTTCGGCCCTCCCACCGAAATTACAAATAAAGCCTAAATTAAATATCTTTTAAAATTTTAGTCCTAATAAATAAAGATTAAACCAAACTAAAATTAATTCCCAACAAGTTTACAAGCAAGAATATGAAGATATCTTACCTTAACTAGCTAGAATTCATCAATGGCTTTGCTAATTCTTCAAAGACCAAGCAAAAACCTTCATTTCTCCACGGAATCACCAAGCTCCTGCCCTCTCCCTCTCCAATTCATATTTTCTTGCTGAAATGAAAAGAATTTCAGATATAATATGTCATCTGTCGACTATTGAACATTGGACCCTCAACTTTCAAATCCTTCACAAAAGACCTCCAACTTACCCATTTAATGGAAACTCTTATGTTTTTAAGTTTCACCCCACATATAAAACTTATTATACATCTTAGTACTTGTTTAAATCAGCCTTAGCCCATAGTTTCACTATTTTGGCAAAATGGCCCTTTTTGTAAAAATTCTTACAATTTAGTCCTTTCCCCAAGAATGGGATGTTATATATATATATATATATATATATATATATATATATATATATATATATATATATATATATATATATATATATATATATATATATATATATATATATATATATATATATATATATATATATATATATATATATATATATGTTTAATTATGGACTTTTGCTTATTTATGGTAATGATATGTCAACTAGCTTGTATGATAAATGAGTTATCATATCAAGAGTTTAATTATGGCAGTAATCTGTCATATGACTTATCAGTATTGGACTATAAATAGTGGCCCTCCCCACACTCTCTCTTGCTTTCTTGCTTGCTAAGTTCTTGGGTGTGAGTCATTAGAGGCATTACAATTGTGGTGCTTGCTTCCAAGAGATCTAACGATCAACAAGGTATGTTTTCTTTATTAAATTTTTTACTCTTATTATGTTCTTAGTTATAGGTTCAATAGATGAAAACATAGATCCTTTAGGGTGCATGTGAACTTAAGGGCTTTAAGTTTATAGTTTGCCTAAAACCCTTTAGTGGTATCAGAGCTTAGATCTGTTTTCTGTTGAACTGCTATAATGGTTGAACTGTTAAAAGGGTTTATTGGATTTAAAACCTTGGTATCAAGGATGTCGACTTGTGGCTAGGATTTTAGAAACCCTAGCCTCCACCCTTGTGATTCACGAAAATAAGGTCCTTCCATTAGGGTTTTTCTATTTTTGGTAAATGTGATTACTTAATAATTGGAAACTCGTGGCCCTTATTTTAGATAGCTTGGTGGTCAAGGAATAGGGTTAAATTAAATAGTTTAATTAGTTAATCCTTATGTGATTTAATAAATTTAATTAATTGTTAATCAAAAGACAAACATTAAATGACTTTAGGTTTAATTGAAATTTTAATTAAAATAGTTTTAATTTCGAAAATTTAAAGGACAAACCTAAATATTTTAAAATGTTTAAAATACACCTTATACATATTTTTATTAAATGTTAATACCTATATGTATAAGATTAAGTCAGTCAAATCGCTAGTATGCCTTATTCAAAAAACTGGTCTATAAGGGGGGTACAAGGAAACTGCCTATAAAATGGTGGTTAAATGGGTGTCCACTCTCACCCACCGCTCCCTTGATCAGTGGGACTGTCTTTAGCAGAACGGATTTGATAGGACAAAGTACTAGAACCTTTAAAAAATCCCAATCTAGTTACATTAGGAAAATATGATAAATGAAATTGAGGTTACCAAGTAATTTGCATGGTTATTCACATCTTATTTGTGATCCTCAGCATCCTAGTCACAAATAGAAGAGCATAATCCGAGATTAAACATGCCATTGACTTCGGTCAATGAATCTCACAGATCTAGGAATTTCATAAGACTAAAATTGATAAAAGTATATCTACCTAATGACCATTATTTTGTGATTACGACATCCCTCTTCACACCATAGTTGGGGCATTTTGGGTCCTAGCCTTATTGAATATTAATTGGGTAATTATTTATAAGGACAAATGTTAAACTAATAAATTTTGATTTTAAAGATATTTGAAGATAGTGTCAAGTCTCCTCCTCCACCTCCTACACCCATTCCTGAGAGCTTCAGGAAGTAGTTACTGAATATGAATAAGCTGACTGGACTGAACTATGTGGATTGGCTTCGCCAGTGGAGACTGGTTATGGGATATGTAAGAAAGACATATCTGATCAACTGTCCACTTCCCCGCCTACCTAAGCATGGCGTCACACAGCAGATGATTGATGACAATGACTTCCTGATTGATGAGAATGAAGAGGTTCATCTCCTCATGCTTGTAACTATTGACCCTGCTATCCATAAGGATTTTGAATTCCTTGGGCCATATGAGTTAATACAACTGGTTGGGTAAATGTTCCAAGAACCGGTTAGGCAGGAAAAACTTAGAATCTACGAAATGCTTGGTGAGACCAGGTTGAAAAGCGGAGGTAAGGTTGGTCCACATTTCCTCAAGATTGAGGGATACATGGAAGAGCTGTACCAGCTTGGTCACCCCTTTAGTCAAGAAACAAGCGTCAACTGTTTGCTCGCCTCTCTGACTACGGAGTATGAACCGTTCATACAGATATACAAAGATGGGGACCAACACACAACCTTCAGGGAGATATTTTCAATGTTGACTCTCTATGAGTCGTTCATGGAGAAGCATAGTTCAGGATTGGGCCCGGCTTGGAAGCGCATCAGGAATTCGTGCAGACGGGTCCTAGGATGTCTCAAGCTGGGAATCCACAGGGTAAGGCATAGTCACAAGAAGATTGGAAGACGCTCCAAAGCCAAACGATTTGGCAACTCTTGTATATCTAAAAACTCAAAACTCCTAATCCTTAATTCCTTGTACAATATGTGATTGTCACATTTGCTTTAAATGCAGGGTCTCGGTAGGACGCAGGACATTAGCGCATGGGAGCATATTTGGATTGGATCACGAGCTTGTGCAGTTTTGGAGTTTAGCTAGATATTTTGATATTGTAATTAGTCGATATATAGTATGATATTGTTTTTCACATAGTACATTGTTTGAGGATATCTTGATTTAATAAAATATTTTTTTTAAAGCATGATTGTTTAAATTATAACAATCATCCTTAAAATGTTGTATGAATGTGTTGATTAATAACTTGAATGTTGATGCATCCAAAATTGAATTGGATTTCATGGATTGTGTTTTCTATGATTGTTATAGTAAACATTTAAGAATCACATCAACCAAAGGTCTAAGTGGATACGACTTTGGAATCATTTTACTTAGAGTCACATGATGAAGTAAGTTCTTAATAAGGTTAATTATTGAAAGAAATGTATCAAACAAGGATCCAATGGATAGGATTTTGGAATCGGTTGACTTAGAGTCAAACGAAGAATACATATCTTGAATAAAATTAACAAAGTCATGAATTTACATGGAGATGTAAAAGACGTTGAGCAATAAACACATTAGTGAATTGCTCAAACCTACAAATAAAACCACAATTAATTATACTTCATAATAATTGTCAAACAGTATGACAAATATGACTTCACTTATCAGAATAAGTGATTAATTGGAACCTTGAATTGTTCAAGGACTTCAAAGGAAGTATAAGATCAACAAAACCTGAGTGAAAACATAAGCTGAGAAAATGTTTCACAAGAAGATCCAAGAACATTAATGGTTATAATGTGTCTTCCGGAAGAAAACCCGAGCATTGGTCAAAACAGTTTTGATCCTCGATGTATTAGATACACTTCCAATAAATTTTGATAAATTATACATTCAACCAGTCAGACCATAAAAGCTTATCCCAACCACATGTTAGACTAAGCAGGTTACACAAATACCGTCTGAAGTGTAAAGCAAGGTTCACCCCTACTTCTACACATAAATGGTTCAGAGTCATGAAGTGTTCATCCAAACCTCATAACTAGTTGAACCTGTTTGGTAGTATCGTTTCATTGGCCACCCCGCCTATGCCTGTGAATGTTGAGTCATTTTCAAAAGAACTTACATTCTTAGGAAACAGTGGGAGCATTCTGAAGGAGTTCATGGATTAGCCAAAGTGAAAGAACCTCTAGTCATCACTAGAACTTCACCAGGAATCAGATTCCTGTTAAACCTGACACATCCTTCTCTTTAAAAACTAGTAGTGTTAGTCACCATCACAAATTGTTATGATCTGGGTGACTTGCTGGTTAGTGATAAAACACTAAAGTTGGCACGAATTAGCAATCCCACTACTTGGAAGCATTAGTGAGCCCAGTTGCTACCAAACAAGAGAACCTAAGAGCGAGACTCAGTCTATGTGATAACTTGATTGATTTTACACCCAGTCTGAAATCCAGTGGGAATAATTGAATCATCAAAAAAGGAAACATAGAAATGTACCCATATTCTAAGAAAGAATAGTTGAGTGATGAAACAGTCAAAGTCATATGATTGCTTTTGATAGAAAGGCTCTCAATAGAACCAAAATGAATCTGAAAAAGATATTGTTTGCTATTACTACACTTGGTGAGTCATAGCAGGATCGGATGATCTGAACCGCTTTCCTTAAATGGAAATCACAAAGGCTGTTAGAGACAACCAATAGGGTTTAAAACATGCCGATAATAAGGTACATAGCCCCAGAGATTCGTCTAACGGGCACCTTGCATGAAAGTATCTTCGGATTCTCAAAATATGCCAAAAGTTTGTATTTTATGAATAGTCCGAAAGAGGCATATGATTATGTCAGATGTTCTAGACTTTGGATTCACAAAGTATGCCAAAAGGTTTGGATTTTGTGAATGATCTGAAAGAGTTCCAGAACTATGTCAAAGCTAGTGGGAGTATCATTGCAATCTTCCTTTCAATGTATGTCAATTACCTACTGTTTCTAGGAAACATCTCTTATCAATATAAAGTATAATGACTTGACATAAGAGATTATTCGTTGTGAAAGATCTAAAGGAGATACAATATACTCAAATGGTTACCAGCGTCTATCAAAAAGATTAAATTCGTTAGTATAGAACCTACCGGTATAAGCATGATCTTGATAACATTCAAGATGCATGAAGAAAAAGGTTTTCTAAAGGTCATGACACAAGGATGATGAGTAATCATTAGGTTCTGAAAGGGTTCACAATAGAACGAAATCAGATTCGATGAGCTGCCGCAAATTGACTCGATCATAAGTGTCATGGACTGATCTTGAAAACTTAATGATTAGAGTATAGTAAGTTGGATTCAGGATACCACCTGGTTGAGGATACTGGACAGAATAGCTAAGCTCACATGAGAAATAATTGTGAAATAATTGGAGGAATGTAATAATAATTTGAAATGAGTTTCAAATCTGTAATTATTGACATCAAAATATGAAACTTAGAGACTTCATGGTTGAAGAGTTTTATTGGGATATTGATGGAGCGCGTGTGGTTCACCGGCACATCATTATCACCTTGAAATCTTCTTGACACCAAAGGGGGTAGTCACATGGACTAAGGATCCCGAGAACCATGAGAAGTCACAGTACACAACACCATTTCCGAAATGGTTGTAGGAGAGAAAGACCAAGATGACATATTGAGATATCATCGGAAAGGTGTCCGATTGGATCATTTGCAATGATGTGTATCAATGTAGGACATTTGGATACATGGAAAGAGTGAAGGTCATTTTGGGTATATATATATATATATATATATATATATATATATATATATATATATATATATATATATATATATATATATATTGTTGGGTGTTAAAATCGATATATATATATATATATATATATATATATATATATATATATATATATATATATATATATATATTGTTGGGTGTTAAAATCGTTTAAGTATGTAAACAATGACTAGAAATTAAGTAGTACTAATCAATCACACAGTAATAAGAACAGTAAGAACAGTTGATGAGCAATGATATGAATAACTTGTGACGAATGCTTGATTGATTTAGGGTTTTACTGTTTGGACGATTACAACTCGCACTCGACACGGTATGGTATCACTGATATTTGTACTTGATCAGTGATACGCATAGTACAACTTTATTACAGAGAATATCCTATCAGAGTACTAACCAATAGGACATTAGATTCATGCAACACGTAATGTACTATTACGCGTGCTTACAAAAAGTACTACTATGAAGAAGTCTTCGAATCCTCCAGGTTACACCCTTCGGAGTCTTCAGAATTCAGGGTCTTCTATTTTGTTTTACTGCGGGGCCTTTGACAGAGGGTCTTCGGATGTTTGAGCACTTCAGCACAAAAGATTTCAACATATAAATATAAATATATATATATATATATATATATATATATATATATATATATATATATATATATAAACCAAGAAACACATATAACAGTATTACAATGAATCTGACTTGGTGATTACCTCGTGGAGACTTGGTAATAAGTAGGAGTAGCTGCCAGTCAGATCTTTATGTTTCACTTTTGCATATTTACTTCCTGAATAATTCGATTATTCAAAATTCCACAGTCGTTTATACTTTCGGAAGTAAGTAGTGAATCAAGACTGTCATGAATTGATTGTAGACTGTCTAAGGAGTTAGATATAGCAATAGTTTGCTACAATGTTCATGAGTACTTAGAAATGGTGATTTGAGTATTGGATAAACCCTCTCTCAGAGAATTACTTCATGGATTACATCACGAGTAATTTTGAGATGATAACATCTTATGGTCTCTAAACGGAGTCATATGAGTTGAAATTTACAAGTGGGTTGTCCATTGAAAATGCGCAAATGCATCGGTAACTCGATGTTATAAAATGTATTGTTGTGCGCAATTTGATGAGTAAAAGATACAAGCATATGAGTCGAAGTTTATTCGTTCCTTTTGCCTTAACGGGAAAAGAAATATCTGTGGGCCCCTCGGTGATTTGGTGTTGACTTTGTGCTGGCCAGCCATGACTAAATTAATGTGTTTAATTAGAAGTCCTATGTCATTACAAATCATGGAACATGGAAACATAGTATCGAACTGAGATATATTCTAATCCATGTCTAAAGTCTAAATGATATCTTGTAGAATGAAGGATCATATGATCACTTATCTTAGGACACATAACTGACTGGGTCAGAGTTTGACAGCAGCTTTTGGAACCTACAATTTGCTGATCAATTTGTAAACGATATTGTATTTTAGTTATAGACTTACCCAAGTAGGAGACTGTTGGATTAAGGTGTCTAAGTCATAACTATAATTGATACATATGTTTGAATTGATAACAGCCCAGTCCTTTTGGGTTGCCCTCATAAACTAGCAGAGAACAAGATTGCTTATATAGAGAAGGATTAATGTATTATGGAGATAATATATAAATCAGAAAAAGGAATAATTAATTTTTTAATATATTATAAGAGTAATATATTAATTATAAATTATGATATTTAATTAAAGAGTAATAAGAAATTAATTTGGAATTAATTGGATTAATTAAATATATAGGGGTTGAATTATAACTGTTCAATAGTTGAGCAATAGACAAATACATATTTTATATATATATATATATATATATATATATATATATATATATATATATATATATATATACATATGTTTAATTATTGAGTTTTGCTTATTTATGGTAATGATAAGTCAACTAGCTTGTATGATAAATGGGTTATCATATCAAGAGTTTAATTATGGCAGTTATCTATTATATGACTTTTCAGTATTGGACTATAAATAGAGGCCCTTCCCACCCCTTTCATTCACGCCAAAAAGGAGGAACTCCTCCTCACTCTCTCTTGCTGTCTTGGTTGATAAGTTCTTGGGTGTGAGCCATTAGAGGCATTACAATTGTAGTGCTTGCTGCCAAGAGATCTAAGGATCAAAAAGGTATGCTTTCTTTATGAAATTTTTGATTATTATTATGTTCTTAGTTATAGGTTCAATAGATGAAAACATAGATCCTTTAGGGTGCATGTGAACTTAAGAGCTTTAAGTTTATAGTTTGCCTAAAACCCTTCAATATACACACATGGTATAAGAATCTATAGGATAGATAAAACTTCTAAAGGGACTTAGCCAATCTAGAGTATGATCTTGAAGAAATTCAAGATGCATGACTTCTAGAAAAGGGTTTTCTAAAATCATGACACAGAGTTGATTGTGAATCACTCTCCTGGTACTAAAAGAAGATCAGAACAATATGAGTCGAATCCCGTGAGCTTCTATTATTGGATCGATCATAAATGTCGTATACTTATCCTAATAACTTTGATGCTTGGCGCAAAAAAAGTTAGTTTTAGGAAAAACCTGGCAGAAGTCACTGGACGGTGGGTAAAAGCATTATTAAAACATACATGACAAAACGAAGAGTTGTGTTTGGGGTGAATGGGAAATATAAAAATAAATTGAAAAATTTCCAAATCTGAATTATTAGATGACTCTATGTAAAAGTTAAAGTATTTGTATCAACTGATGATATTAAAGACTTCGTGGTTGAAGAGTTTCATCGGTATCTTGATGGTTATCCTCAACATCATGAAACACCTTGAAATCTTCTAAAGGTTGCAGTCATATTGACTAAGGATTCTGAAAAGGCCATGAGAGGCCAAAACGCATACTCAGGGAATGTTGCTTATCCCAGGATTGAGTTAGGAGAGAAAAAGGTAGCATAACACATTGAGATGTCGTCTGAAAGTTATCTGATCGGATAGTCTGCAATGATGTCTTGATGGCCATTTTGGGTACATAAATTTTATAAGTTTAATAGAACCAAAAACCATGTAAGAGTGTTAAAATATATCTGATTTTGGTGATTATAATATAGAGACTTGGCAACAAGCTAAGAAGCTACCATTCACATTATTTAAACAATATGTTTCACTTTAGCATATTTGGAACCTGCTTCCCGAGTATTAATTTACTCCATAGTCGGTCGTACTATTGGAAGAAAGTAGTGATTTAAGACTGTCATGAGTGTCAGTAGATTGTCTATAGAGATTAGACATAGCATGGTGTAACACTCGGCTTTTAAAAACAAAATACACCTAAAAAATTTCACCTTTTAAACATAGTTTAAAGCATACTAAACCATAGAGTTAGGTGTATAAGTTTATACAAAAAGTGTACAAGTGTATCAAGGAGTATTTAACAAAAGAAACTCCTTCTAAGCCGGGCTGCCACTAACGTCATGTCCTTATCCATGAGCTACATCCTTACCCTTAGCAGGGTCTTGCTCACCTGCAGGGACATTTCACACACACAAACACACACTGTGAGCCATAAAGCTCAATGAGTAATCATATAAACAGTTTAACATGTATATATAGATAAGTTGTCAAAACTCAATACAATGTAAATCTCTGTTTGAATCAACATTTGGATGTCAATCCAATCTCCTAGCCACAAAGGCCGTCAATATTTGGATATCAAATCCAATCTCCTAGCTACATAGGCCGTTAATATTTGGATATCGAATACAATTTCCTAACCACGAAGGTCGTTAACATTTGCATACTGAATCCAATCTCCTAGACACGAAGGCCGTTAACCACACAGGTTTATACCATATCAATTGGGTAATTAAACCAACTTCTAAGTTACCATTTCAATAGCTAAAACTACTTCAAGTTACAAGAGTCTAACCAATACATATCACATTAGATATAGTACAAATAACTCACCTGGTTTGAAGTTCTATACGATCCTAGCTAACACTGCTGAAGATACAACGATCCTTTAATGTTTTCCAGCACCTACATATTCACATACACACCAAGTAGAGGTGAATACCTTGTTTTTCAACCATCCAAGCTTGAAACCCGATCACAACAGTTAAAACTTGGGATTAGAAGCATTTCAACACATCCAAACAAGGGCTATATACTCAATTTTCAACTAATCACAGGTGGTTCATCATAACCACTCGAAATCAACCCAAATCAACCAAATAAACCGTTCAATAGGGCTAGAACAATAAACCTTACCCTCAATAAGCGGAATACCGAAGATTACTTCAATCCGTCGAGTTCTAGCCTTCCGATTTCGTTCCTAGACGATTAGGGAATGTTTTATAGGGTTTAGGAGGTTTTTAGATCAAGAGTTCTCCCAAGAAAGTGGCTGAAATCGCGAATAAAATAAGCTGGGGTCCGTGCGTAGCACGACCCGTGTCCGAAAACCTGACCCGGGTTAGCATGCAGCACGACCCGTGCTGACAAACTTGACCCGTGTTGATGCTGTTTCTAATTTCCTCCGACTGAAAACTCGACCCGGGTTGGCTTACACGACCCGGGTTCTTCCAAATTGATTTCAAATGTTGTTTTAAGTCTTTCTACTCGACCCAGGTTTATCCACACGACCCGGGTTACCCACTCTTGATGTTTTTTATATAAAAACTCTATCTTAAAGGTGTTCTATCCATCCAAACACCTATAACATTATTTTATATCGAAATCATACCACGATTACCATAAAATTACTTACCGAATGTAACGTGGTGTTACAAATTCTTCCCCCCTTTAAAAGATTCCGTCCTCGGAATCAAGTAAAGAGTTGAGGGTATTTATCCCTCATTTCATCTTCAGTTTCCCACGTCATATCGGAATCTCTATGGTGTGGCCAAAGTACTTTAACCATACTAATCTTCTTGTTCCACAACTGTCTTACTTTTCGATATAATACTTTCTCGTGTTTTTCCGGGTATCTTAGCTTTTCATCAACTTCAATTTCATCAAGAGGTATTCGATAGGACTCATTGAATAATGTTTTCTGCAAGTGGGACACATGGAAAACATTATGAATACCTTGAAGTTCTTCCGGTAGCTCTAAACGATACGCCACAGCTCCTACCCTTTGAAATATCCAGAACGGTCCAATAAAACGAGGACTCAGCTTTCCTTTATTTCTGAAGCGAATTAAACCTTTCTAAGGGGATACTTTGAGCATCACCATTCCCCCCACTCGAAATTCCAATGGTTTTACTCGCTTATTAGCATATTGTTTTTGTCGGTTTTGGGCAACTTTCAAATATTCTCGAATTTGTCTAATCTTTTTTTCAGTTTGGGCTACCATCTCGGGTCCAGCCAACGGCTTTTCTCCTACTTCAATCCAGCAAGTCGTAGTACGACACGGTGCTCCGTACAATGCTTCATACGGGGCATTCTGAATGCTGGAATGAAAACTGTTGTTATATGGAAATTCTACCAAAGGTAGATGATCTTCCCAACTCCCGCCAAAGTCTATCACACAAGTTCGAAGCATATCTTCTAAAGTCTGAATTGTTCTCTCGCTTTGCCCATCAGTCTGTGGGTGATATGCGATACTCATTAACACTTTCGAACCCATTTGCTCTTGGAGACTCTGCCAAAATCGGGAAGTAAATCTGCTATCCCGATCCGATACGATTGACGACGGTAACCCATGACGACGAATTACCTCATCATTGTAAATTTTTGCTAACTTTTCGATCCTGAAGTTTTCACTAATCAGTATAAATTGCGCCGATTTCGTTAACCAATCAACCACTACCCAAACGGTATCATGCCCACGCGGTGTTCGAGGAACTTTCGTTACAAAATCCATTGTAATATCATCCCATTTCTTCACCAGAATTGGCAACGGTTGGATTTCGCCACACGGTTTCTGATGGTTCAACTTCACTTGCAAACAAGTCAAACACTTTTCTACAAATCTTCGATTGTCTCTTTTCATTCCCGACCACCAATATAAAGGTTTCAGCGTTCGATGCATCTTGGTACTATCCGGGTGTACTACGTATCTACTACAATGTACATCTTCTAAAAGTAAACTCCGCGCCTCACCTTGCTTGGGCACCGACATACGACATGTAAAGGTTTTCAATCGCTGAGAGTTTTCAACTAGATGCTTTAAGTATCCCACCATTCGTTCACTTTTCACGTTCTCCGGCTTGGACGCTTCTTCTTGTGCCACACGAATCAACTAGGATAGTCGGCTCGCCACACCCATACATGCTGATGTAACCTTCAAAGGATATTCCTTTTGACTCAGGGCATCTGCAACCACATTCGCCTTGCCTGCATGATACAATATTTTGCAGTCGTAATCTTTGAGTAAATCCATCCATCTTCGCTGCCTCATATTAAATTATTTCTGATCAAACAAGTACTTCAACCTTTTATGATCCGTATAGACAGCAAACTTCATGCCATATAGATAATGTCTCCAAAGCTTCAAAGCTAAAATCACTACAGCCAATTCAAGATCATGCACCGGCTATTTCTTCTCGGCATCTTTTAGTTGACGGGATGCGTAGGCGATTACTCGACCCTTCTACATCAACACACACCCAAGGCCCACCCGTGAAGCATCACTATAAACCACATAATCTTCTCCATCATGCGGTAAAGCTAACACCGGGGCTTCGTACAAAGCTTGGTTTAGTTTTTGAAAGGCTGCTTGTTGTCTTTCCGCCCATTCAAACATTTCACCCTTCTTTGTCAATTTGGTCAACGAAGCAGCAATCGAAGAGAAGTTTTGTATCACCCGACTTTTAAAACAAAACAGCCCTGAAAAAAATTTCATTTAAAACCAAGGTTTCATTACATAAACCCATAACAAAGGGGTATATTTTAATAAAAACGGGTACAAGTGTATCAAGGAGAGTATAAAATACCATAGTCTCCTTAGAAGCCGGGCTGCTACTGACAGCATCTACAAGTCCACTTCTTGAGTCATGGACTTTATCCTTTCCCTTATCAGGGTTATGCTAACCTGCAGGGACATATAACAAACGGTATGAGCTACAAAGCTCAGTGAGTAATCATATCTGCAATTAAAGTGTACAATAAATACATCCATATATAATTCTTTATATATGATACATATATCGATCATTTCATCTGTCAATATCAAATCCCGTTTTATAGCCTTTTCTGGCCCAACGTGTAAATCTGTCTGGATATCGGACCTAGACTGCTAGCCTTACCGGCTAATCATATGTATCTCAGGATTTCATATCCTACTGCATAGCCTTACCGGCCAAATCGTGATATCATGTGATTTTCAAATCACATCCGATAATTGTACACTTTGCCATACCCAGTCTGTTATTTGCATACCATTCAAATCAATTCTGTATCACTTCTGTCCCATCTTTCTTAGTCATACCTGACTATACTATATATCATGACTATATAAGTCGTATCATTTGTCATGGCTATACAAGCCGCACCAAAACATTTCCAGCGTATGAATCATAGCCCGAAGGCCGCACCAGTTTAGGTTCAGCAACCCAAAATCGTAGCCATAAGGCCGCATCGTCTCTATATAATAATATCATAGCCATATCGGCCGCACCAGTAGGATATAACATCCAGAATCATAGCCGTATAGGCCGCACCAGAATATCATAGCCCGAAGGCCACACCATCTATTAACAGCTTATTTCCAAATCAATTATAGCTCACGGGTTTACCCGCTGTTGCCTAGACTCACGGCTCCGTTCTTGTCATCGCAATGACTCACGGCTTATCCGGTCTTGTCTTATATAGGTTCGACTCACTGTTCCGTTCTTGTCTATTAAAGACACACGGCTTATCTGGTCTTGTCAATATTGACTGACTCACAGTTCCGTTCTTGTCTATATTAGACTCACAGCTTATCTGGTCTTGTCATGTCATTATTATTGACTCACAGTTCCGTTCTTGTCTATATTAGACTCACGGCTTATCTGGTCTTGTCGTTTCCAATGTATCTTTGAAATATCTATTTCGTCCCACAAATTAGTTTCAACCTGTAACAATTCAATCATCATATATCATATATGATATCAGTGAGATTACTCACCTGGATGCTAGCTGCAATTAAATCCCGGTTGTTTCTTGCCTTGAAATGAAATCTGCAAGATTTTGTCCCGTACCTATAATTCCATTATTTTACAATGATTATAGGTTAATATACCATTTCAGTTGGTTCTAATGCACAAGAGTCTAATATAAGACTAATTCCAAGCATTAACCATTGGTATATAAATTTAATACACTTCCCGAAATACGCGTATTCTACTACAGTACTTTCGGGAGGTCGTATTTGTATTCCGATAATTTTCCATGAAGTTTTACAACATATTAGACCTATGTTTAAAATTTCAGGTCAATCGGATAAGCCTAGCATTGAAATCAAACTTGGAAAATGCACTAAATTTTAACAGAATATAAACTGGTTTCTGCCCAGGGCTTGAGTCGCGACCAACCACCTGGTCGAGTCGCAAAGACCCTTCTTCGAGTCGCGAGCAACCACCTGGTCGAGTCGCGAGCGCTGGACAGAGGTGCAGAAACTCCGATTTTATGGTAGAATTTTCCATTTTTCGATTTTTAAGCACTTATTGCTCGACTTAATCGTTTGGGGTTTATTCCTAGGCTAAAACCTTACATTTTAACAAGGTTTTCAACCTTCAAAACCCACTCAATCAATCATATGAAAATTTAGGGTTCTTAGTTCTAACAACCCCATTATCTTGAATTAAGCCCTTATTAGCATGACTTAATGGAAGTATTAAACCATTTAAACCACATAATCATAACTGAAATTTACAAATTTCAGTTTCTATAAAATCCATTTAGAACAATCAAGCTAGAACTTGAAATACTTACTTCCAAAGCTTCAAATTCTTCAATTCCAAGGCTATGATCCGAATTGCAACTTAAACCTTCAAGGATTCTTCAACTTTTGCAGAAATTTTAGAGAGAAAACCCTCTCCCGTAGTCTCTCAAAATCTGCACATGTGGGGAGAAATTCCCAACTATTTATACCTCCAAAAATTGCAATTTAGTCCTTGAAGTTGCATATATTAAACTTTTGCCACAATTAATACAATTTATGACAAAAACCAGATTTTTATAACATTTAAATCCACAACTCAAAATATTATTTCAAACTAAATTCTTTTCTGTCCAAAAGACCAAATTACCCCTCCAAGGTAGAATGACCATTTTACCCCTTTTTATATATATATATATATATATATATATATATATATATATATATATATATATATATATATATATAAAAAGAGTATCTTGGCGTTACAAATTCTCCCCTCCTTCAAAAGATTTCGTCCCCGAAATCATACAAGAAGTTGAGGGTATGTCTCCCTCATTTCGCTTTCGGTTTTCCACATCATGTCGGAGTCTCTATGGTATTGTCTAAGCACTTAACCATACTAGTCTTCGTATCTCGTGGTCATATCACCATTCGCATATCATTCCTCCAGTTGTCCTGGGCATCTTAATCACTTATCTACCTCATTTCATCATAAGGAATTTGTTGGAAATTATCAATACATAATTTCTTTCTTGTCGTCCCAAACAGATTGTAACCTTTCCAAAGGCTTACTTTTCGTACCACCATATTCCTTTACTTGAAATTTTAAAGGCTTATATTCGGCGATTCACATACCGCTTTACAATTTCTTAACCAATCTTCAGATTCGTTCGTACTCATCAAGTCTTTTCTTCAGTTGTGCAAGAATCTAGTATCTAGCCCACGGCTTTATCACACCTTCAATCCAACAAATCGAAGGATAACATGGTATTCCATACCATTCTTCATATGAGTCATCAAAGTATTAGCATGTAAGCTGCTATTACTTGTAATTTCTATCCAAGATAGACAATCTTCTTATCTTCTACTAGAGTCTGCTGTGCAATTTTCAAGCACATCTTCTAAAATCTGCATCATTAGGTCACTTTATTCATCAATCTACGCTACTTGCAGAGACTTTATTGTAAAGTCTATAAAAATGTTGTCCCATTTCTTTTTTGGGGCCAACAACGGTTCAATTTATTCACACGTTTCTAACGGTTTGACTTTACTTTGCGTACAAGCCAAATACTTTTCATGTGTCTTTCAATATCTTTCTTCAGTCCCGGCCACCAATACATAGGTTATATCATCCTACACAGTTTGGTACTGCCCCGGGCATTTTGCATATCTATCTCAATATACATCTTTTAAGGGTAGATTTCATATCTCCCTTTGCTTTGGAACTCACATACACAACCACCAAGGGTTTTCAATCACTGTGAGTTTCTAACTAGCTTCTTTCAATAGCCAGTCTTTCATTCACTTTTCACGTTTTCAGACTTGCACACTTCTTCTTGTGCTACCCGAATCAACTCAGGTAATCAATTTGCCACACTCACGCATGTAGTTGTATCTTTCAAAAGATACTCTTTTCAATTTAAGGCATCTATAATCACCTCCGCCTTTTCGAGATGGTACAAGATTTCATACCCGAAACCTCTAAGTAACCCATCTATCTTTATTATCTCATATCTAGCTTCTTTTTGATCAACTAAGTATTTCAAACTTTTATGATCCATATTAACGATAAGCTTTACACCATATAAATAGTGTCTCCAAAGCTTCAATACCCAAAATCATAGTTGCTACTGCAACGTCATGTACCTACAGTCAAATCTGAAAGCATTTCCATAATCCAATTTATCTTCTCTGCTTAGCATCAATGCTCACGTCAGAGTTTCACACAAGGTTTATTCCAAATCTTTACAAGATACTTGTGGTCTTTTTACCACTCAGACTTTTCACTTTTCTTAATCAATAGAACAATAGTCAAGGAGCGGTTTTCTACAACTCTCCTAAATTAACCCGTCAATCCTAGGAAACTACTAATTTCAGTCAATTTCCAAGGCGGTTTCTGTTTTATCACATCATCCTTTCCACTGGGTCTACTTTAGCATCTCTAGCATTGTTAACATGCCCAAAGAATATGAAACTTCTTTTAGCCAAATTTTCATACTTGGAGAATTTTACAAATCACTTAACTCAGTGAAGTAACTCCAATATCTGGTACAAATATACCTCATATTCAATCTGGTTTCGAGAATATCAGATTCTCAGTAGTCAATGCACATATGCATCAACTTGTCTTTCTTCTTTTTAAACAAGGTAAGGCTTCATACGATGACACATACGGTCATACGAGACCCCAATTCAAGAATTTCTTCTAGTTGTTTTCCAACTATGCCATCTCTACAGATGCAAATTAATACAGAGTCCGTATACTAAAACGGCTCCCAAAATCAGTTTAATCATAAACTTTTCTCACCAATCTGGCAGAAATCTTGGAAGTTCTTTTCAAAAGAAGCATCCGAGAATTTATTTGAAGTAGTACACTACTATCACTGTTTTATTTTACTTGGCCAATACCATGTATGCTAATTACAACATCATTCTTTTACTAACTCTTTTCTGAGTTTAAGCAAAAAAAATAACCGGTATTCTCAACAACGGTCATTTACCATGGATTTTCATCCGTTTCATTTCTGTTTTAAGAACCATAATGTTCTTATTTCTACAATTCATGTTAGCATAATTCATTGCTAACCATTTCATAAGTACAATTGCTTCAAATTCACTGGTATAGGGAAAAATGGTCCCGTAAATCCTAGGCAAACTACCCTCCAGGTGTTCAATATATAGAACATATTTGCTATCTGCTATAGCTACTTCCAACTTTTCATCCATAATCATTGATGAAATATTCAAACAAGACATCAGTGTCACCGATCCAGAGCATAGCTTCCTGGATCAAATATAACATACACGAGTTATATTCAGAACAATTATATCGGAGATCATATCAGTCTCCTCACGAGCTTCTTCCACAATCTGCTGGAATGCTCAAGGTACCACTAGTCCTTTTTAACCATTCATTTCTTCTTTCTTTCCTGGGTTCATCACCTATTACTCCACATTTAGCATGTGAGTATTTCATAAGGAAGTGATCTATAGTTCCATGCTGGAACCACTTCCGTCCCACACAACAAACTCGAGCAATATGCTCTTATTTTCTGTAATTTCAGCATGTCAACGGTAGAGTCTCAACTCTAAAATGTTCTGAGTGCTTTTCCTGCACTTCCTATACCACATCATCTTTTCGTTCTGGTCCCTTCCCTTTAAGGTTAGACCTAATTCATTTTAACTTCTTCTGTAGTATCCACTATTATTTTCCGCTTTTCTTGTAGTCTCATCTACTTTTCTTTCACCTTGAATATCAGTCAAGGTGAGCACCCAATTTCTGTTTCTGACCACATCAGCTAGTAATGCTCATCATGTGGATTTTCTGCTATTCGTCCCCTTTTTGGCTCTCAAACAACGGAGCCTTACAAAAGGGCTGGTCCATTTCCTAGAGCTTCGCGCCCTAAATATCTTCCAAGAAAATTCACAGTTCATACTTCTTATACGTCAGAGGTTAGCAACAGTTAGGTTATATATGTATAATATCAGCTATATACACCTAACTATGCATCATGTCTACTATCTCAGGGTTTAAGTCCAGGAATCTACTCTATAGATACTGATGTGTTTTCAGACATACATATTTTATATACCAAAATGATATCACTTATTTTTGGAATACTGAAGATCAATATTGTCTTTGTAATGTCTTTTCATAAGTTTTGAATTTATAACAGGGAAATACCATGAATGAAAACAACACAACTAGGCAAGTGTACCTAATCGGTTGTAATATAGTAATGGTAAGTCCGGGTCGAACCCAAGGGAATTGGTTTAAATTAAAGAAAATCAATTATCAATTAATAATTTATAACAACAAAAGAGATAAGAGGGGGGATGTTGTGTAATTGAATTTGGTGAAGAGATTGTAACAACAGATAAATAGGAATAATGAGTAAGAAAATGGTAACAAGGTTGAAGTTACACCGAACAGATAGTTTGACCAAATATGCTTTTACTCAGAGGTGATTACTCCTTATAACAATATTCCGATTGATAATAATGTGCAATGGATATTAACAAGTTAAATACCGATTTCTAAGTTAATCAGATGTCTTGGTCCAACAATCTAATTTTATGATTAAAAAGGTTTATTAATTCCATTGGTCCTGTAAATTAATTATTCCAATTAATCATTTCATTTGTTCGTACTCTGAATGATTTATTTGTAGCTTTTGATATCAATGGTCATGAAAATCAAAATGAGTTGTATAGTTTGGTCCACTAATACAGTTTTGACATATGCATATAAGATTCTTTGTTTGTATCTTATCCTAGGATTTAGTCCATCACTAGTCATAAATATATATGAATCATATATATTATGATACAAGTTAATTTAGTAAGAATGGTCATCTATACTAAATATAACTCAGTTATAAGTTTCAAAGATAGATTCTTAATATGCATGAGTCGGTTAAATAAACATGCAAAATAAATTATAAAACATGCAATATCCGATTTTATATCAATCAAAATATAATTATAAGTTTCATCTATTCTAAGTAAAAGCACAAAGGAATTACTCCATAATCATAAACATGCAACACACTGAATATATAAGAAAGCTAAACATATTAAGCATACCGAATATCCGAGCAATGATGTTCTTGATCGTTCTTCGTGACTTCCGCTAGCATAGATTCATTCCTTGAGAAGGGAGGTCGAGAGCAGTGGGATAGAGGGTTATTCTCCAGGTATAGAGTTTTTGATCTGAATTGTGTGTCTAAAACAACAAGAGAAAGCCTCTATTTATACTACTGCCCAGCGAGGATCGTGTCGCTATCCTATAGGGTATCAGGTCGCGATCATGTATGAATTGAGTTTCGCAGTCGGCCGCTATTCTGACTTTGTAGACTGTAGTTGGTGGGTAGGGGATCGGGTCGCGATCATGTATGAATTGAGTTTCGCAGTCGGCCGCTATTCTGACTTTATGGACTGTAGTTGGTGGGTAGGGTCGCGATCCTTGAGGAGATCGGGTCGTGATCTCTGTAAGGTCGCGATTTTGAGCCGTGATCGCGATCCTTTGGTCAGCAATTGTCACGCATTCGTCAGAAGATAGGGTCGCGATCCTCATGGTGATAGGGTCACGATCTATGGTATGTTTGACTTAATTCTTCGTTCTTTAGCCCAGAATACGCTCTCTTTAGCTCTTTCTTTCCCGATAGATCTTTTACTCCTTTTTCTTCATTCCAAGGCTTGAATTCAGCTCCTTCTTCTCAATAAAGAAATTTTTCCTGTGTTTTGGTAATTAAATTAAATAAGTACATTTTATCTTGAAATTAAACCAAAAACACATTTTTAAGTACTCGATATTGCCCGAAATATATGTATAAATGAGGCAATATCAAATACCCTACACTTGAACTTTGCTTGTCCTCGAGCAAACTACAATTTCAAACTCAGCTAAGAAATTTGATATCCAAACAACTTTCCAATTGCTATCACAGATCTAGCATTATTTACCGATGTTAAGAATAAGGTTTTAAGAATAAACATAGTAGATTATACCTAGCCTTATGCGCGTATTTCTAACCTTCCAAAATTTTACATAAAATCTATTTCTATTAATGACAAATGTTTAGATTGAAAAATACTCATTTTTACATAACATTGAATACACCCTTAAAATTTTCTTTTATCTCAAAATCTTTTGTCAAGTTTCCCAAAAATAATGCTGGACTAAGTTTATCAAGTTCAGTTATTTTCTCCATTTTTACCGCACCTTTGAAACTCGTGACTTTCTATGGAACTCTTGATTACAAATTTTCAACTCACAACTGTACAGAGTTTACTAATTCAAATTCCAAAGGTCACTAAGGAAATCCCATGACTTTCGATGACACCCGTGTAGCGAGCTTTCGACAATATTATCCCAAACCAGTTGGTTTTAGGTAATAAGGAGTAGAAATGCCCGTAGGCCCCATTTTATGTCTACTTGCTCGAATGTCAAAGGCCACTGATTGAATTTCCTTCCTGAGTCTCAATCTTATGGTGTAACATTACTTGATTCTTGCTTTTCATTAGATTTATCATCTGAAGTTCTTTTAACGAGGCTTATTTTCCTTAATTTAGTCATAGCATTCGCGCGATTTAGGGAAACTGACTCAACCTGTTTTGACAAGACTTGATTTTCAATGGGTCTATTTCGTTATTTATGCAAAACCTGTTGTAATTATCATTTTAACTACTTGTCATTTAAAGAATTAAATTTTATATGAAAATATAAAAAAACTAGAAAATAAGAGCATAAAATCAAGTTTAACCTACGAATTTATTTTCAAAACACTTTTCTTAACAATTATCTTCTCAGCATTCAATTTTTGGAAATGATGTTTAAGATAAAATTTTATTTGGCTCAGTTAATTATTGCAGTTTGACTTGTTTACCCTACACTTATTTTATACAATAATTTTATTGCATATATCTTTTTAAATCAAAGAGGAGTTTAATTGGAATGGACTCCCCTTGGGTAATGAGTCGTTTTGTTTTAAGGACATCTTTCCACAGAAGAAGATTGCTGAACTGACTGCCAGCGTCTGTTGAAACCTATATTCTGTATCAATGCTCAGAGAAAATATTAACCACACCACAAAAAATAAAACACATCAATAAATAAAAACAAACACACCACACTAAAATAAAAAAAAATCCAAATGTATTTAAATACAATAAAATAAAGTCAATCATCAATATCATCAAAAGCTGAACCTGAGGTGCCACCGCCATCACCGTAGTCCTGCAGGAAATCTGGAGGCTCAAACCATGTGGGAACAGGCGAAACATAAGTCGGGTATGGAATGGAGGGCTGGTAACCCTGACTCTCGTAGAACCCCTGCATCGAATGTGACACCCACTGATCGTGAACCTGTCTCCGCAGTATGTCGCGCTCAAGCATCTGGATGTCGTGTTGTATGCCCTGAATGCTGCTCTCTATCCTCTGTGCATCACGCTGTCTACTCAGATCCATCCTACTGATCTGCTGGGATAGGAAGCGTAGATCGATCTCCTGCTCTGGTACATCCTGTTGTATCGGAGATCTCTGCCGGCATCGTCGGTGAGCACCGGGGGCTGGCTGTGGATCAGGCTGTGGTTGTGGCTGTGGCTCGGGCTGTGGCTCAGGCTGTGCGTCCATGTCTTCTTCCTGCTCAACAGGGTCATCCTCTCGAATGCGATCGTCCTGATCGATCACTCTCATCTGATATAGGTAACTCCTGTTCATAAAACGAGGATCTGACCTGGTGAGTCCCCGTGCGTGTGGAGATGAGAAGACGTTATACGATATGGCCATTCTGGATATAAGATGCCCTCCAGAGATGGGGCTATTCCTCTTTGCCCCTTTTGACTTCCTGGAAAGGAAGACAGCCAGTGTATATGGAAGGTTGAGGCACACACCCTCAGATGTCAGGCACCATAGATAGAAGACATCATCAACCGGCACCTTATCGCCTCCTTTACGGTGATTAACCGTAGAGGCGATGAGTCTGTGAAGCACACGGTGGACAGGGGAGCGGAGCATGCTCTCCACCGCGGTATGTGAGTCATATGCCTCATTGGCCAGCATACCCCAAACATCTGCCAGGCAGAACTCTTCGGGCGGGATCCTATGGCAAGCCTCGAAGAAAGTGGAAAACATAGGCGAGGCGGTCTCCTCCCGTGTGTATAGCCCTAGGCGTATCCCTAGCTCCATCACACTGCACTCGCGGCTAACTCCTCCCAGTCTGAAAGAGAAAGCCGTCCTATCCAATAAATCCCTGTACTGCTCGAACTGTACAGTGGATAGGAACTCCAGAGTGATCTCTCTGATTATGGGCTCCTGGACGTGGAACAGTCTGTCCCACGCATGGCATGTAAATCCGGTTGCGGCGTGAATTTTTGTTGTGAACGGTGCCAAACGGTGGTGCAGCCCGATCGTTGCCGCGTATTCCCAATCCAAAGAGGGGGGCACATGAACGTCTTTTTTATGAATCCTGCCCAGTTCTCCAAAGTATCTTTGTCTCCTCGCATTGCTAATTGTTGTTGGAAATTGTAGCCATGTATGCGAAGGTAACTCCTCGGCTAGTGGGTTTTGTTCCCCTCTTCCTGCCATTTATCTGTGAAATAAGAAATAACAATAAATAGAAAAGAATTAGCTTGAAAATAAAATAAAATTTTCCCCTGATCAGAGATCGGGTCGCGATGCCCTTGTGGGTCGGGTCGCGATCAGGGGTGCAATCGGGATGGTCAGTCCGGCTCCTGGTCGATGTCGGGTCGCGATCTTCATCCGGATCGGGTCGCGATCGTCGGATGGGTCGGATGGGTTTTGGATCGCGATCTTTGAACATAGGGACGAGGTCATAGGGTCGCGATCTTGGAACCCTATAAACGATAGGGTCGCGATCGATGAACAAGTTCATGGGACATTCAACCGTAGGGTCGCGATTGACGAATTTCTTCAAGGATCGGGTTGCGATCCTTGAATATCCGACCTAACATTCCGATTTTACTCATTTTCAAGCCGAAACTTAACTATCTAAGAGGGTTTTAACTAGTTTATTTAGTTCTCGGATAGATCTAACATCTAAATGGGCAAATAACATTGAAAACCGAGAATCAAATAAAACCTAATTTTATTTCAAATATCACAAAATATCTACCAATTTCGTAATGTAAATTGAAAAGGAATCGAGGGTTTACATACCTTGCTTGATGATTACGAATCTAGAAAAAATTGGAAAAAGCCTCGGTCGCGATTTACCGTGGAGATCGGGATGCGATTGTGGGGTAAATTGAAACCAAATGACCGGATCTGTTTTTAACCCTCGGGCTTCGTCGGGTCGCGATACACTACTGGATCGGGTCGCGATCTGTAAAAATCACGGGTTTGGTCTTTCCGGTTCGCTTGAGATCGCGCCCCTATGGGCCTCCGGATCGGGTCGCGATCCATGATCTGTGGCATTTTTCTTTTCCTGTTTTTCCATTGATGATCTTTATTTTTATTATTTATTTTTTATTTAACACACAACATAAAATTAAATTGTCTTAAAATTATTACAACCCAATCGAATAAAAATAAATGTCTTTTCCTCGCACTGCTTTCTTTATCTGGGTCGAAAGCTCAGACCCGTACCCCTGCTTTTAAATTTTTTTAAATGATTGAGAGGGGTACATCCTCTCCTTCTTTACAACGGACTCCTTGTTCGTAGTGCTTCACCCGGTGTCCGTTAACCTTGAAGCTTACGTCGTTTTTGTCTATTAATTCAACAGTACCGTATGGAAATACGGTTTTCACTTTGTACGGCCCATACCACCTTGACTTGAGTTTTCCTGGAAATAACTTCAATCTCGAGTTATATAAAAGTACCTGATCTCCTGGTGCAATTTCCGTTTTCTTTTGCAATCGTGCGTCATGCCATTTCTTAGTGCGATTTTTGTAAATTAAGGAATTCTCATATGCTTCGTTCCTTAACTCTTCTAACTCGTTTATCTGCATTAAACGGTTAGAACGGATATTTGTTTCATCAAGATCACAGTTTTTTAACGCCCAGTATGCTTTATGTTCTATCTCCACAGGTAAATGACATGCTTTACCGTATATCAACCTATATGGTGTCGTACCAATAGGTGTTTTATAAGCTGTTCTGAAAGCCCATAAAGAATCATCGAGTTTATTAGACCATTCTTTCTTATTGGTACCAATTGATTTTTCCAGAATTCTTTTTATTGCTCTATTCGTGACTTCAGTTTGCCCACTGGTTTGTGGGTGATAAGGGGTTGCAAATCTGTGTTGAACTCCATATTTTTTTAGAGTTTTTTCGAGTTGTGCATTTGCAAAATGAGTCCCCATGTCACTGATTAGAGCTTTTGGTACACCAAATCGTGAAAACAATTTTTTTAGAAATTTTACTACAACTCGTGCGTCATTAGTGGGTAAAGCCTGGGCTTCAACCCATTTTGACACATAATCGACAGCAACTAAAATGTATTTGTTTCCACATGAATTTGGGAATGGTCCCATAAAATCGATTCCCCAAATGTCAAAAATTCCGCATACCCTGTGGCATTTCATTCCTGGATGAGATGTTTCCTGATCGTTGGCATGAATCACATTCTTTCACATACCTCTTGGTGTCCTTGAAAATTGTTGGCCAATAAAATTCGGCTTCAAATATCTTTCTCGCTGTATAATTTGCACTATGGTGTCCTCCAGCTGGTCCTTGATGACAATGTTCCAGGATATTCTGAATTTCTTTTCCATAAACACATCTTCTAATTATGTTGTCTGCATTGACTCGAAACAGATATGGATCGTCCCAGAAGTAATGTTTTACATCTGCGAAGAATTTCTTTTTCTGTTGATGTGTCATTCCCTTCAGAAGTACACCTGCAGCCAAATAATTAACTATGTCAGCGTACCAAGGAAGTTCTGCGTCTACATTCAATAGGTATTCATCAGGAAAATTATCGTTGATGTCTGTTTCCTTAAGTTGTTCCATCTTTGGGTTTTCCAGTCTGGACAAGTGGTCTGCTGCTACATTTTCCATTCCTGGTTTGTCTTTTATCTCCAGATCAAATTCTTGTAACAGGAGGATCCAACGTATGAGTCTTGGTTTTGCGTCCTGTTTTGAGAACAAATATTTTAAAGCAGAATGATCTGTAAAGACAGTTGTTTTAGACAAAATTAGGTATGGTCTGAATTTATCAAATGCATAGACCACTACTAGTAATTCCTTTTCTGTTGTTGTATAATTTTCTTGTGCTGGATTGAGGGTTTTACTAGCATAAAAGATAGGTTGGAAATGTTTTTCCACCCTTTGCCCGAGAACTGCTCCAACTGCATAGTCGCTTGCATCACACATCAATTCAAAAGGTAAATTCCAATTTGGTGCAATTAGAATTGGAGACGAGACCAATTTTTCTTTTAAAGTGTTAAACGAATTTAAGCATTCTGTTGAAAATTCAAATTTTGCTTCTTTCAATAGTAATTAAGTTAATGGTCTCGCTATTTTTGAAAAATCCTTTATGAATCGACGATAAAATCCTGCATGTCCTAGGAAACTTCTCACTCCCTTCACGTTTGTAGGTGGCGGCAATTTTGATATAGTTTCCACTTTGGCATTGTCCACTTCTATTCCTTGATTTGACACCTTATGCCCAAGAACTATTCCTTCTTGAACCATGAAATTGCACTTCTCCCAATTCAACACCAAATTAGTTTTCTCGCATCTTTCAAGCATTTTATCAAGACTGGTTAAAAATTCGTCAAAAGTATCTCCAAATACAGAAAAGTCATCCATAAATACCTCCATGAAATCCCCTACCATTTCGTGAAATATGGCAGTCATGCATCTCTGAAACGTTGCTGGTGCATTGCAGAGTCCAAATGGCATCCTTCGGTATGCAAAAGTTCCATAGGGACATGTGAAGGTGGTTTTTTCTTGATCCAGTGGGTCGATTGGGATCTGAAAATATCCTGAAAAACCATCTAAAAAGCAATAGTAAGTTTTACCAGCAAGCCTTTCAAGCATTTGATCAATAAACGGTAATGGAAAGTGGTCTTTGCGAGTAGCGTCATTTAATTTACGGTAGTCTATGCATACTCTCCATCCGGTTACTGTTCTGGTGGGGATTAATTCGTTTTTTTCATTTTTTTAAAACGGTTATTCCTCCCTTTTTTGGCACTACATGAATGGGACTGACCCATGGACTGTCTGAAATGGGGTATATTATCCCTGAATCTAGCAATTTCACAACTTCGTTTCTTACAACTTCTTGCATTTTAGGATTTAAACGTCTTTGGGGTTGTATTTTAGGCTTGGTTTCATCTTCCATGAGAATTTTATGGGAACAGTATGAAGGACTTATTCCCTTAATATCTGAGATTTTCCAGGCTATGGCATTCTTCCTTTTCTTGAGGACAGCCACCAGCTTCGTTTTTTCTGCAATTGACAAAAGAGCATTTATTATTACAGGCAATTGCATGTTTTCATCTAGATAAGCATATTCAAGATGAGGAGGTAGAGTATTGAGATTAGGCGTCTTTGGCTCTGAATCTTGATTCTCATTGGTTGTAGACGAATTACTAGGCACTTTTTCTTCTTCTAGTAATTTTTCTAGTTTCTCAATCTCCTCGTTGGCGTTAAATTCTTCTTCTTCCATAGGCATCATGCTTTCTAGATTTCTTTTCTCCAATTCTTGCAATTCATTCTCCAAAATGGTGTCAAAAGTATGAATGAAATACACCGCATCATCACATGTCTTGGAATGTTTCATGGATTGATCAATTCCAAATGTTATGGCATCAGTTCCAACTCTGAGTGTGAGCTTAGATTCACGGATGTCTACCAAAGCTCTTGCTGTGCTTAAGAATGGTCTTCCCAGAATTATCGGCACCTGTTCATCCTCTTCCATGTCTAGAACAACAAAATCTGCAGGAAAAACAAATTTATCTACCTTTACCAACAAGTCCTCCACTATACCTCTTGGATATGTTATTGATTTGTTTGCCAAGTGGATCGCCATTCGTGTCGGTTTAGGTTCAGGCAAATCAAGCTTAGAGTAAAATGAATATGGCATGAGGTTGATGCTTGCACCTGAATCTGCTAAAGCATGACTAAAAGTTAAATTACCAAACTGGCATGGTAATGTTAAACTTCCTGGATCAGTCATCTTTTTAGGTAGTTTGTTCAACATTGCCGCTGAGCATTGTTCATTTAGAATCACATTAGATGCTTCTTCAAGTTTCTTTCGATTTGAAAGAAGATCTTTTAAAAACTTTGCATATTTAGGCATTTGTGCAACGGCCTCAACAAAAGGTATATTAATATGCAATGATTTTATGTGTTCTAAAAACTTCATGTATTCTTCTTCTTGTTTTTCCTTTTTCAGACGTTGTGGGTAGGGAACTGGTGGTTTATAATTCTTGATGGGTATTGGCGGTGGTCTTTCTTCTGATTCTTCCTCATTCTTTTCTGGTAGTTTTTCAGCTTCCTGCGCTTTAGAGGAAGAGTTAGTGTTTATGGGAATTGATGGTTCTAAAATCTTACCGCTTCTGGTTGTAATTGCATTGGCTTGCGCATTAGGATTTTGCTCTGTGTTGCTTGGTAAAGTACCAGGGAATCTTTCATGTAAGACTCGAGCAATTTGACCAACTTGGGTTTCAATATTTAAAATTGAAGCTTGTTGGTTTCGGAGTGAAGATTCTGTAGTTACTCCTATTTTCTTTACTAATTCTTCGGTTGCTCTGTGTCTTTTGTCTGAAGCTTCTGCAAATCTAGACATCATTTCTTCAAAACTTGGTTTCTTCTCGGGTTGTCTTTGTGGATCAAAGGGTGGTTCTCTTTGGTAGTATCCTTGCCCGTTTTGTTTATACTTCTCAGCTTGATCCTTTTTGTATTCTTCATAAGGCTTCCAATTATTGTTTCGTGGCCTTCTTTCATCAAATCGATCTCCGGATAAATAACAAACACTTTCCTTTCTTTTTCCATCTTCATCAAGTGGACAATCTCTTGCAAGATGCGGTCCACTGCAGTTGTCACAGCCTACCTGAATGGCATGGATTGTTTGGTTTACCTTTTTCATGTCTCGCCCCAAAGCGTCTAGTTTGGCATTGAGGGCTGCTAATCCATCGGCTTATTCGTCAGTTGGCTTCTTTCTTAAGGATGAGTCTCTTGAAGAGTGCACTGATGTGAGTGTTGGGCTAATTCTTCAATTAATGCATATCCGTCTACTGGAGTTTTCTTTGGAATTGGACCCTGCGAATCAACCATTTGACGAGTAGTTACATTAATTCCGTTATAAAAAGTTTGCACAACTTGATGTGGATTAAGATCATGTTGTGGACAATTTTGGAGCATTTCTTTATAACGGTCCCATGCATCATAAAGTGTTTCATCGTCCATTTGTTGAAAATTTTGGATTTTTGCTTTCATTTTGGCAATTTTAGAAGGTGGGCTAAACTGTTTAATAAATTTTGTTTTTAATTCTTCCCAAGTCTTTATTGTTCTTGGGGGTTCAGCTTTTAACCATCTTTTTGCTGCTCCCTGGAGTGTTATTGGAAATACTCGTAACATAACAGCATCTTTAGTGACTCCAGGAATATGAAAGTAATCGACTATTTCAAGGACAGATTCCACATGTTGGTTGGCATCTTCAGCATCTTTTCCTGTGAACAAAGTTTCCCTTAGAAGATGTAGGAATTGGCCTTTTATTTCAAAATGTGTCCCATCTGGAATTGTGGGACGAACTAGTCCTTGGCCTGTTTCTTCTTGTGTGCGACTTGCATATTCTTCCAAGGAAAGATTTGCAATGTCTGCCATTAATCTTGCGTGTCTTCGTCGTCTGCGAAATTCTTGTTCCGGTTCTTGAAACTGTGGAGTCAAAGGAGAGTTTGAACTCCTGCTCATATACTATCTGAGGAACAACGGGGTGAGATAATAATAAAATAAATTATATTAATAAATGATTTCTTGCACTTAAAACCGTAATCCCCGGCAACGGCGCCAAAAACTTGATGTGTTTTCAGACATACATATTTTATATACCAAAATGATATCACTTATTTTTGGAATACTGAAGATCAATATTGTCTTTGTAATGTCTTTTCATAAGTTTTGAATTTATAACAGGGAAATACCATGAATGAAAACAACACAACTAGGCAAGTGTACCTAATCGGTTGTAATATAGTAATGGTAAGTCCGGGTCGAACCCAAGGGAATTGGTTTAAATTAAAGAAAATCAATTATCAATTAATAATTTATAACAACAAAAGAGATAAGAGGGGGGATTTTGTGTAATTGAATTTGGTGAAGAGATTGTAACAACAGATAAATAGGAATAATGAGTAAGAAAATGGTAACAAGGTTGAAGTTACACCGAACAGATAGTTTGAACAAATATGCTTTTACTCAGAGGTGATTACTCCTTATAACAATATTCCGATTGATAATAATGTGCAATGGATATTAACAAGTTAAATACCGATTTCTAAGTTAATCAGATGTCTTGGTCCAACAATCTAATTTTATGATTAAAAAGGATTATTAATTTCATTGGTCCTGTAAATTAATTATTCCAATTAATCATTTCATTTGTTCGTACTCTGCATGATTTATTTGTAGCTTTTGATATCAATGGTCATGAAAATCAAAATGAGTTGTATAGTTTGGTCCACTAATACAGTTTTGACATATGCATATAAGATTCTTTGTTTGTATCTTATCCTAGGATTTGGTCCATCACTAGTCATAAATATATATGAATCATATATATTATGATACAAGTTAATTTAGTAAGAATGGTCATCTATACTAAATATAACTCAGTTATAAGTTTCAAAGATAGATTCTTAATATGCATGAGTCGGTTAAATAAACATGCTAAATAAATTATAAAACATGCAATATCCGATTTTATATCAATCAAAATATAATTATAAGTTTCATCTATTATAAGTAAAAGCACAAAGGAATTACTCCATAATCATAAACATGCAACACACTGAATATATAAGAAAGCTAAACATAGTAAGCAAACCGAATATCCGAGCAATGATGTTCTTGATCGTTCTTCGTGACTTCCGCTAGCATAGATTCATTCCTTGAGAAGGGAGGTCGAGAGCAGGGGGATAGAGGGTTATTCTCCAGGTATAGAGTTTTTGATCTGAATTGTGTGTCTAAAACAACAAGAGAAAGCCTCTATTTATACTACTGCCCAGCGAGGATCACGTCGCGATCCTATAGGGGATCGGGTCGCGATCATGTATGAATTGAGGTTCGCAGTCGGCCGCTATTCTGACTTTGTGGACTGTAGTTGGTGGGTAGGGGATCGGGTCGCGATCATGTATGAATTGAGTTTCGCAGTCGGCCGCTATTCTGACTTTGTGGACTGTAGTTGGTGGGTAGGGTCGCGATCCTCGAGGAGATCGGGTCGCGATCTCTGTAAGGTCGCGATTTTGAGCCGTGATCGCGATCCTTTGGTCAGCTATTGTCACGCATTCGTCAGAAGATAGGGTCGTGATCCTCATGGTGATAGGGTCGCGATCTATGGTCTGTTTGACTTAATTCTTCGTTCTTTAGCCCAGAATACGCTCTCTTTGGCTCTTTCTTTCCCGATAGATCTTTTACTCCTTTTTCTTCATTCCAAGGCTTGAATTCAGCTCCTTCTTCTCAATAAAGCAATTTTTCCTGTGTTTTGGTAATTAAATTAAATAAGTACCTTTTATCTTGAAATTAAACCAAAAACACATTTTTAAGTACTCGATATTGCCCGAAATATATGTATAAATGAGGCAATATCAATACCTAGTTCACTTAAACCACGGCTCTGATACCAACTTGTAACACCCGGCTTTTAAAACAAAACACCCCTGAAAATTTTTTCATTTAAAACCAAGGTTTCATTACATAAAACCATAACAAAGGGGTATATTTTAATAAAAACGGGTACAAGTGTATCAAGGAGAGTATAAAATACCATAGTCTCCTTAGAAGCCGGGCTGCTACTGACAGCATCTACAAGTCCACTTCTTGAGTCATGGACTTTATCCTTTCCCTTATCAGGGTTATGCTAACCTGCAGGGACATATAACAAACGGTATGAGCTACAAAGCTCAGTGAGTAATCATATCTGCAATTAAAGTGTACAATAAATACATCCATATATAATTCTTTATATATGATACATATATCGATCATTTCATCTGTCAATATCAAATCCCGTTTTATAGCCTTTTCTGGCCCAACGTGTAAATCTGTCTGGATATCGGACCCAGACTGCTAGCCTTACCGGCTAATCATATGTATCTTAGGATTTCATATCCTACTGCATAGCCTTACCGGCCAAATCGTGATATCATGTGATTTTCAAATCACATCCGATAATTGTACACTTTGCCATACCCAGTCTGTTATTTGCATACCATTCAAATCAATTCTGTATCACTTCTGTCCCATCTTTCTTAGTCATACCTGACTATACTATATATCATGACTATATAAGTCGTATCATTTGTCATGGCTATACAAGCCGCACCAAAACATTTCCAGCGTATGAATCATAGCCCGAAGGCCGCACCAGTTTAGGTTCAGCAACTCGAAATCGTAGCCATAAGGCCGCACCGTCTCTATATAATAATATCATAGCCATATAGGCCGCACCAGTTGGATATAACATCCAGAATCATAGCCGTATAGGCCGCACCAGAATATCATAGCCCGAAGGCCGCACCATCTATTAACAGCTTATTTCCAAATCAATTATGGCTCACGGGTTTACCCGCTGTTGCCTAGACTCACGGCTCCGTTCTTGTCATCGCAATGACTCACGGCTTATCCGGTCTTGTCTTATATAGGTTCGACTCACAGTTCCGTTCTTGTCTATTAAAGATTCACGGCTTATCTGGTCTTGTCAATATTGACTGACTCACAGTTCCGTTCTTGTCTATATTAGACTCACAGCTTATCTGGTCTTTTCATGTCATTATTATTGACTCACAGTTCCGTTCTTGTCTATATTAGACTCACGGCTTATCTGGTCTTGTCATTTCCAATGTATCTTTGAAATATCTATTTCGTCCCAAAAATTAGTTTCAACCTGTAACAATTCAATCATCATATATCATATATGATATCAGTGAGATTACTCACCTGGATGCTAGCTGCAATTAAATCCCGGTTGTTTCTTGCCTTGAAATGAAATCCGCAAGATTTTGTCCCGTACCTATAATTCCATTATTTTACAATGATTATAGGTTAATATACCATTTCAGTTGGTTCTAATGCACAAGAGTCTAATATAAGACTAATTCCAAGCATTAACCATTGGTATATAAATTTAATACACTTCCCGAAATACGCGTATTCTACTACAGTACTTTCGGGAGGTCGTATTCGTATTCCGATAATTTTCCATGAAGTTTTACAACATATTAGACCTATGTTTAAAATTTCAGGTCAATCGGATAAGCCTAGCATTGAAATCAAACTTGGAAAATGCACTAATATTTAACAGAATATAAACTGGTTTCTGCCCAGGGCTCGAGTCGCGACCAACCACCTGGTCGAGTCGCAAAGACCCTTCTTCGAGTCGCGAGCAACCACCTGGTCGAGTCGCGAGCGCTGGACAGAGGTGCAGAAACTCCGATTTTATGCTAGAATTTTCCATTTTCCATTTTTAAGCACTTATTGCTCGACTTAATCGTTTGGGGTTTATTCCTAGGCTAAAACCTTACATTTTAACAAGGTTTTCAACCTTCAAAACCCACTCAATCAATCATATGAAGATTTAGGGTTCTTAGTTCTAACAACCCCAAAACTTCAAATTCATCAAAAATAACAATCTACTTCCATTATCTTGAATTAAGCCCTTATTAGCATGACTTAATGGATGTATTAAACAATTTAAACCACATAATCATAACTGAAATTTAGAAATTTCAGTTTCTATAAAATCCATTTAGAACAATCAAGCTAGAACTTGAAATACTTACTTCCAAAGCCTTAAATTCTTCAATTCCAAGGCTATGATCCGAATTGCAACTTAAACCTTCAAGGATTCTTCAAAATCTGCACATGTGAACCCTCTCCCGTAGTCTCTCAAAATCTGCACATGTGGGGAGAAATTCCCAACTATTTATACCTCCAAAAATTGCAATTTAGTCCTTGAAGTTGAATATATTAAACTTTTGCCACAATTAATACAATTTATGACAAAAACCAGATTTTTATAACATTTTAAGTCCACAACTCAAAATATTATTTCAAACTAAATTCTTTTCTGTCCAAAAGACCAAATTACCCCTCCAAGGTAGAATGACCATTTTACCCCTTTTTATATATATATATAAAAGAGTATCTTGGCGTTACAAATTTTCTACAAATCTTCTAGAGTAACCCGCCAATCCAAGAAAACTGCGTATTTCAGTCGGACTTCGAGGCGGTTCCCATTTCATCACGGCTTCAATCTTCATTGGATCAACTTTAACACCTTCACTATTAACAACGTGTCCAAGAAATTGTACTTCTCTTAGCCAGAATTCATGCTTGGAAAACTTCGCGTATAACTTTTCTCGACGAAGTAACTCCAATATTTGGCGCAAATGAACACCGTGTTAAAAATATCGTTTATAAAAACAATTTCAGAAGTATCAAGGAACGAGCGACATACTCTATTCATGAGATCCATAAACGCTGTTGGAGCATTCGTTAACCCAAAAGGCATAACAAAAAACTCATAATGGCCATAGCGAGTACGGAATGCAGTCTTCGGAATATCTGATTCTCGAATCTTCAACTGATGATACTCGGAACTCAAATCGATTTTTGAAAAATACGACGCCTCCTGAAGTTAATCGAAAAAATCATCGATTCTAGGTAACGAGTATTTATTTTTCACCGTGATCTTATTTAGGTCCCGGTAGTCGATACACATACGCATCGACCCGTGTTTCTTCTTTACAAACAAAATAGGGGCTCCCCATGGTGACGAGCTCGCTTTTATGAAACCCCGATCCAGAAGTTCTTCCAATTGTTTTCTCAATTCCTCCATTTTTGATGGTGCTAATATAAGGAGCCCGAGCAACCAGTGCGGCTCCCGGAACTAATTCAATTGCAAATTCGATTTATCGATCCGGCGGTAATCCGGGAAGTTATTCAGAAAAAACATCTAGAAATTCATTTACAATTTTCACACTTTCCTTTCCCACATGACTCGGTTTAGCCAAGGCCACCTATGCCAAATAAAATACCGCTCCTTTACTAACATTACTCTAAGCTTGAGCAAAGGAAATAACCGGCATTCTCAAACACGGTCGTTCACCCTGGATTTTAATCCATGTCCCATCTGGTGTTAAAACAGTAATATTTTTTTCCACAATCCATGTTAGCATAATTCATTGCTAACCAATCCATACCCACAATTACTCCAAACTTCGTGGTAGTCATTGGCTTCAGATTTATAAGGAAAGTGGTCCCGTAAACCTTAAGCTGACAACCTTCAATATGTTTAGAAACCCAAACATACCTACCATCAGCAACAGCTACTTCCAAACTGTGATCCATTGGAGTTAGGGGAATATTTAAACGAGGCATCATACACGTTGACACAAAACAATGTGTATCTCCAGGATCAAATATTACATATGCGGGAATTGAACTTAGAGTGAATATACCTGAAACTACGTTAGTCTTTTCACGAACCTCTTCTATGGTCATCTGGAATGCCCGTGATGCCACAAGTGCTTCCTGACCTTTCGTTTCTTTCTTTCTTTCTTTCCTCCTCGCTCCTCTCTGGGTTTATCACTAGGTGCTCCAGGTTTCACCCGGGGACAGTTCAGATGAATATGATCTGTAGCCCCAAACTGGAAACACCTCCGCTCCGCCCGACAGTCTCGAGCGATATGCCCCTATTTTGCACAGTTACGACAACCCGGCGATGGAACATCGTCCGACAACTCCCTGAGTGCTTTTTCATGCACTTCTCACACCACGTCGCTTCCTCTCTTTGGCATTTACACTTAAAATTGGACCTCGACTATTGCGACTTCTTTTGGGGCATCCACGGTTGTTGTCTGCCTTTCTTTTGGTTTCACTTACTTTCTTTTCCTTCTCTTGCCTTTGGAGTTCCGTCTCTCTTTTTGTGGCTCTATCCACCAGCTGTCAAAAAGAAGACAATTGAAGAGGCTGCACGATTTCTCGAATTCGGGTCTTTAATCCCCATACGTATTTATCAATCTTTCTCTTATCAGTGTTTATCTGATGTTCTATAAATCTAGCCTTCTCGAGAAAACTCATCGTATATTCTTGCACCGAAAGAGTCCCTTGTTCCAAATGCAGATATTCCTCTGCTAATCTTTTTAAAGCCACCTCGGAGCAATATTCTTCATTGAATTTGGTTTTAAACTGTTCCCATAATAAGTGCCGCGTCAAGTCGGGACCCAACGACTTACTGAACACTTGCCACCAATGTAACGCATCTCCCATCAATTGATTCATGGCAAACTCCACTTTTCCCCTTCAGCACATTTACTCACTCGAAACGCTTTCTCTGTATGCATCAACCATTCCATAGCATGTAATGGATTATCCATCCCTGAAAACTCTTTGGGTTTTGCAGCCAAGGAAAGTCTTATAAGTGCATTCAGTCTTTTTCCCGGAACTTCCCTCTCCTTGGACTTCCTTTTCAATACGAATTCCGCTTTTACCTTGACTCTCGTTTTCGGGTTGTTTATCATGAACTCGCTTTGCAGCCCCTTCACCTTGTATATTCATCAAAGTAGGTAATAATTCACGTACCACATCAGCCACTATGGTGCATAAATCTGGTGGATTTTCATCTGCTAGTCCTCCCGCCCCTCTTCCAACCGAGCCTTCAGAACGGGCTCGACCACCTCTCGAGTCTCCACGCCCCGGATTTCCCCGTGTAGGGTTACTTCTTGTACTTCTCATACTTTAAAATTCAACAAACAATTAGGTTATATATAATAACAGGGGTTATATACACCCAAATGTACAACACATCTATTATCTCTCAAGGTTTAAGTCCAGGGATCTATTCTATAGACACCTAGTTCACTTAAACCACGGGTGTGATACCAACCTGTAACACCCGGCTTTTAAAAACAAAATACACCCAAAAAATTTCACCTTTTAAACATAGTTTAAAGCATACTAAACCATAGAGTTAGGTGTATAAGTATATACAAAAAGGTACAAGTTTATCAAGGAGTATTTAACAAAAGAAAACTCCTTCTAAGTCGGGCTGCCACTAACTTCATGTCCTTATCCATGACCTACATCATTACCCTAAGCAGGGCCACGCTCACCTGCAGGGACATTTCACACATACACTGTGAGCCATAAAGCTCAATGAGTAATCATATAAACAGTTTAACATGTATATATAGATAAGTTGTTAAAAACTCAATACAATGTAAACCTCTGTTTGAATCAACATTTGGATATCAATCCAATCTCCTAGCCACAAAGGCCGTCATTATTTAGATATCAAATCCAATCTCCTAGCCACATAGGCTGTTAATATTTGGATATTGAATCCAATCTTCTAGCCACGAAGGCTGTGAACATTTGGATACTGAATCCAATCTCCTAGCCACGAAGGCCATTAACCACATATGTGTATACCATATCAATTCGGTAATTAAACCAACTTCTAGGTTACCATTTCAATAGCTAAAACTACTTCAAGTTGCAAGAGTTTAACCAATACATATCACGTTAGATATAGTACATATTACTCACCTGGTTTGAAGTTCTATATGATCCTAGCTAACACTACTGAGGATACGACGATCCTTTAATGTTTTCCAGCACCTAAATATTTACATACACACCAAGTAGAGGTGAATACTTTGTTTTTCAACCATTCAAGCTTGAAAACCGATCAAAAGTGTTAAAACTCGGGATTAGAAGCGTTTCAACACATCCAAACAAGTGCTATATACTTAATTTTCAACTAATCATAGGTGGATCTTCATAAACACTCGAAATCAACCCAAATCAACCATTCAAAAGGGCTAGAACAGTAAACCTTACCTTCAATATGCGAAATACCGAAAATTACTTCAATCCGTCAAGTTCTAGCCTTCCGCTTTTGTTCCTAGACGATTAGGGAATGTTTTCTAGGGTTTAGGAGGTTTTTAGATCGAGAGGTCTCCCAAGAAAGTGGCTGAAATTGCGAATAAAAGGTGGTGGGGTCCGTGCGCAGCATGACCCGTGTCCGAAAACGTGACCCGGGTTGGCATGCAGCATGACCTGTGCTGATAAACTCGACCCGTGTTGACGCTGTTGCTAATTTCCTCCGACTGAAAACTCGACCCGGGTTGGCAAACACGACTCGGGTTCTTCGAAATTGATTTCAAATGTTGTTTTAAGTCTTTCTACTGGACCAAGGTTAATCCACACGACCCGGGTTACCCATTTTTGATGTTTTTCATATAAAAACTCTATCTTAAAGGTGTTCTAACCATCCAAACACCTATAACATTATTTTATATCGAAATCATACCACGATTAACATAAAATTACATACTGAAAGTAACATGGTGTTACACATGGTGATTGCGACTAACCCTCATGAGTACTTAATAGAGATTCAAGTATTGGAACAACCCGCACCTAGAGATTACTTCATGGATTAATTCACAATTAATCTAGGATGATAATGTTTTTTATTCTTCAAACCGAGATGCATGAGGATCTGCTTTATGATTCTGTTGTGCATTGGTCTACTCAAGTGTTGTCCGTAACCGGTAGCTATAAAGGGTATATCAGTGTATAACATTGTGAAGTAAACAGAGACTATGTAGTCAAAGTTTATTTGTTCCTTCTGACCTAAGAAGGAGAAGCAATATCTATGGGCACCTCGAGGATTTGATGTTGACGCCAAAACGCTCGGCCGGGCTCTAACTAAATTGATGTGTTTGATTAAGTAGTCTGATATGGTCATCATAATTCTCTATCAGGAAATATAATTTGAGCCTTTGGGAAATGACCTTTATCCAAGTTCCAGGTTCATAAAAGATATCATGTAGAATGGAGAAATAATTGATCTCTTATGTGGGGTCGTCTCATGATCGTGATCTTCATCAGAGTTCGACAGTTGCATTGGATGTTACACTTTCTGGTTATTATCTGAAAGTATCAGACCACACAAAGTTGACGACATGTCCAAGTGGGAGACTGTTGGAAATATGTCCAAGGTCATCAACTATGCTGATATTTTTATTAATAGCAGGGTGCTGACATTGCAGCAGTCGTCATGCGGTCAAAAATAAGAAAAATAACCTCACTCTCACTTAGCACAGTGGAAGTCAGGGTCGATCCACATGAGTTACATGGTCGAGACAGGTGACAGATTACCAACTGAAGTGTCACACTACAGTCAGAGGACCTAGTTCCTAGCTTTTGACAACTAAACCCTAAAGAGCATAAAATCCAATAATCCAAACAATCATGAACCAAACTATCAACCAAATCGATAACTAACCCTAATTGGTCACTGAAATCAAAAATGGAATTCAGTACAATCAAGGTCAAACTAACATCAAACACAATCTAAACATTTAACTTTCATTCATAAGCATAAACACCGAAAATAAGGCAAATAACATAAACCAAATCAAATATGAACTAAGCTAAACTAAACCAAGTTTACTTGCTGATTCCAGAACTACATTCCAGAGAAATCAGAAGCAAATACAATCCCAAAACATCCACACAAGCATTCAACATTAACAATACCGAAAAAGTGCAATATACTTGAACCGAATGATTACTTTAATAAACCAAAAACCAAATCAGATCCAAAGGTTTGAAAACAGTAAACAACTATCTAAAATCAGTAACAAAGACTCAATGCACTGGTTGTCACTCCCAAGGAGATTAGCCAACTATCACTAATTATTTACTGAGTGGAAATTAAAACTAAAAACATAAAATTACCAATTGATGGTTTCAGAAGCTAAATCTCGGAGTCAAGAGCCTTGGGGTCGATTTTACCCCAGGTCTATGCTAGTTTTTTTGACCTAAAAGACTCTATTTATAGTTGCAAAAATCTCAAGACCGTGCCGCGTGCTAATGAATCCCGCGTTGCGCGTAGGGGTTTATCCCCGTTTCTTCGGGATTTGAATGTTTTCCACCGCCTCATCACCGCGTCGCGCCTTGATGATTTCTGCGGCGCACGTACGTATTTTCCTGATTTTTCCTTGATCTTCAAACTTTTTCAAAATTGCACGCTTTTAGTCCCTGTTTTCATTATTTCTTTCCAAACAAGTGCTGGCACAAAAAGTGAGAATACCACGATGTATATGATATAATTTCACTAAGAATAGGGCTCAACAACGACTAAAATATATGATATTACTAGGCGTTGTCAAACATCCCACACTTGTGCCTTGCTTATCCCCAAGCAAGAGAGTTTTTAATAGATTTTAACTAAGATTCAAACAATTTTTTACTGTGTTCAGTTTCAAAGCTTATCGCCTTATGAGTTAGAGTGGAATAGTTCGTTAAAACATAATCGGAATGTTCTTTGGAATTCATGGGTTACTAGAAAACCCTTGATTACAAATTTTCTATCCACAATGAAGTGTACGTACTCATTAAGATTCTAAAGGCCATAAAAGAATTGTCCATGACTTTCGGTGTTGTCCGTGTAACGAGCTTTCAGAAATACCATCCCAGACCAGACGATCGTAGGTGGCAAGGTGCGTAAGGCCCACCCATTTTAGACCTACCGACTCGAACAACAAAGGCCACGGATTGACAGTTCCTTCCTAAATTCCAATCCTAAAACAATCCAATCTTCTAACTCCTAAAACTCAACTTATTTGACTCAACTAATAGCATGATCACAACTAAACAGTATTTCTTAAAAAATACCAGTGCTATAAGCAATCACAAACTATTCGTTTCAAAATTACAATCTAGTAAAAATTTTGAAAAAGTTGCTAAAATTTTGAAAATCGGTCATTTCCCGCAAAAATTTCAAAAAAATTACTCTTTCGACCGTCCACACCCCACACTTAAAACCATACAACGTCCCCGTTGTACATAAAATAGATTCAAAACAAGGGAGAAAGAGTTACCCCTATGGACGGTAGATCGCTTGGTAGGTACTCGGTATCATAGGTACAAAATACGAACAAAAAGGTCCTCGATTTCGCGTTCTAGAGTTGTAGCGCAACAGTGAACACGCCGGTAGTCAAAGCAAGTGGTGGAGGCACGGTGACCCCACACTTGCTTGAAACAACTCCTCCAATTTTTGGTATCTCATACACGACTCAGAAAAACAATTAAGCACAAACAGAATAAACAAATAACATGTAAACAACTAAAAGATAGTAGTGTCATAGGTACAGTACAGATATCCAAAAGAAAAATAGAAAAAATACATCAATCGCCACCTGGTGGCCTGGAAGAACCGGCATCATGATCGTGAGCTCGGGCTGGGAATGGTCGGGGGTGCTGTCCCTGTGCTGATACAATCTGTAAAAGTACCTCCCCGATCCACTCCAGCTGGTCCTCTATCCTAGCGACTCTATCCTACAGTCGCCTCAGCTCAATCGCCTCCTCCTGGTGTGGATGTGGTGGCCCTGGATCTGCTGGTGCTGCCGGCCTCCGGCGTCTCTTACCCGGCTGGGCATATGCTGGCTGGGGGTCCTGGGCGGCCTCGGTCGCCACCCGTACGTACTGGCCCGAGCGTTGCTGCTCAATAAGGCCCATATTCTCCAAAGCTCGCGCCGTAGTGCGAACCGGAGGTATCGCCGTCAGTGTCGCCGTGATCTCCGCGGTGAGCAGGCCATAAGATCTGGCCAAACGGGTGATGTAGTGCCCGCCCACCATGGGACTGCTAGAAGATGCACCCGCAGCACGGGTGGTTAGGGAGACCGCCAGGGAGAATGGTAGGTGTAGAAATCTGGTGGGGTCGAGGAGAGCCCACATGTATGTCATGTCTTTCCCAGACACCTTCTCACCTCCTTGCTTCTGCATAACAGAAGTAGAGATGATACGGTGCATGAGGCGGTGAAGAGGGTTAAGGAGCTGGCTCTCCTTGGCCGACCCTGCCTCGTACTGAATGTCCGACAACGCAGCCCAGATGACTGTGTTGCTGTCCCGATCTGGCTGCCCCTGGATGCACGCCCGACTAAAAGGCGCGAAATGGCGGCTCTCCAACTCCTCCGTGGTATAGATCCCCACGCGTCTCCTAAACTCCCGGAGACTGCACTCACAACTCTCGCCCCCCAAACGGAAGCGGATAATCCTCCCCCTCGGCTCCTCCGATGCTTGTGTGTAACAGATGGTGGATAAGAACTCCACCAACAGCTCTGTGTAAACAATGTCCTCTGCCGTGGCCAATAATCTGTCCCAACCGTGGCAGGTGAATGTGAAGCCACCTGCAGACCAGGTGCGGTGCAAAAATGGCTCCAACTCTGCCCATAAACCAGCCTGGCCCAGAATGTCTCTATCCAAAACTGTCGCCTCAAGAACCCGGCGGGAAGCTAGCTCATCTCTCCTCTGTCTGTACTCTGGTGCCCGATTCAGAACATCAGGGAACTGTAGAAAAGGGTGATCGCGTCTGATAACCATCTGCATAACAGAACCACATAACAGAAAAGTTTTGTAAAAAATAGTCCTCTTCTTCCGCAACGAGCCGCGGCGCAGCACAAGAACTGGGCGCGGCGAGTCGAGCGTCTGGTTCGAACTTCGAACCCCAATTCATGATTTAACATGTTAAAACTTAATCTAATACTACTACAAGGCAGCCTAAGCACCGACTAGCTCCTCTAGGGTCATTATTTGGCAAAATAAACACCCTACAAGCTAGCATTGCCGATTTCTAAGTTTTTTCAAATTTGGAGAATCAATCAATTTCTAGGCCTACATGCTTGTAATACTCAGTAGAAACGAGTTAGAACAGTGTACCTTGACTGCACGAATGAAATACATGAAAAAGAAACAAGAAAATTTTCTGATCACTCGATGCTCTGGAGTGCGGCGTGGTCACAACTAAGCAGAGTCATACCTTATAAAGAATAAAATTGTCCATTCAAGTTCCACGTCGTGGACGAGGGTTAGACGCGGGCGCATGTCTCCAATCCAACCCTTGCGTGTCGGGTTACATTGCAATCCCGCGGCGTGCAAATCGTCTGACTGCGGCGTGGTATTAAAAAAATCAATTTCTTCAAAACGACCCCACACTTGCCTTGGACCAATAACACCTGCAATGATGATGATATAATTTTCCTAATTACTCCTAAGAATACAACACCTAACCTATGAAAGATAGGTTGCCTCCCAACAAGCGCTAAGTTTAATGTCTTCAGCCAGACATGCAGTCCTTCTACAGCTACGGTGGATCGTATGCCTTCTTCCTTCGCTGATTTTCAGTCACCACCGTCCCTTTATTGTCCACATGCTCCTTCTACTTCCCTGGGTCGAATGGCTTGCTAATCCTTCTGCTGCTACCCGGTTGCTACCTTCTGATTAACTCCCGTGGATACTTGGAGGTAGCTTTGAATCTCCAAGCTCGGTCCTTCCTTCTACATCTCTTCAAAGTCAAAGGCTTGACATGAAGCATGCCTAGTGCCGCTCCCAGTAGTTTTTTTTGCAGATCTCATTTTTCCAGTGTCCCACATGCTATTTTCAGTTTCCAATTTTGGCTTGTAGTACCAATAAAAATTTTCCAAACGACTGGGATCGGAAGGCAACATATCAGTATGCTTCCATATGTCCTCATCGATGGTATTAATCACATCTAATTTTCCATTCATGAATGGATCATGAGTGGTAATAAAATCATGTTTATTATTTTCAAATATCAATTCGTCAGCATCAACTTCTTCGTCATCGTCCAACAGGTGGATCGGAACCAAGAGTGAGCGACTGGTTTGATCTGATGGTGGTACAAAGTCACCCATCACCAGATCCTTGCTTTCGAATTTCTCAAAATTTTCAAAAATCGTAGGTTCGGGGGTAGTATTGTCATCTACACCCCCTTCCCTAATAGTATCAACAATTTCGGGAATCGTTGGGCTGGGGTCTGTACTGTCACTTACAGCCTCCTCCACAACATCCTCCTCAACCAAATTGTCTGGTGATGGTATGGATTCACTCATCACCAGATTAACATTTTCAAAAACATCAAAACTTCAAGGGTTGCTGAGTCAGAAGTAGCATTGTCACCTACAACCTCTTCCTCAACAACCGTTTCGACCATCTTAGTGGTCTCTTGATTTTCCCAAGGTGCGTGTCCTTCCATCACATGTTCAGGTGATGTAGGCTCACACACATAATCATTGGTATAAAAATCACTCGCCTCAGGTTCTGGCGAGGGTGGTGAACATTTCTAACTTTCCTCTAACTTATCTAATGAATATTGCAATCTTTCAAGAGCATCAGCCTGATCCTTCTGAATTTGGTGGGTGTTAGCCATGAGTTCCAATAATTGGGCCCAAATTGTAGGATTTTCAGGTTGAGATGACTCCTCGGTCCGCCATCCATTGTCATTTGAATGATCCATTGTAGCAATCATTCTCGTAATAGGTGTCGGCCAGATTTTTATCATATTCATAATACTGATCCGGGTGCATGTAATCACCCATTATGAAGACGTACACATACCAAAAACAAAAAAATTGAAATCAAATATCAAAAATCAAAAACTAAGTCCTATAGATCACCTACTCTCAAGCTCACAACTCCCCGGCAACGGCGCCAAAATTTGAAATCGCAGTGGTCGTCATGCGGTCAAATATAAGAAAAATAACCTCACTCTCACTTAGCACAGTAGAAGTCAGGGTCGATCCACAGGAGTTACATGGTTGAGACAGGTGACAGATTACCATCGCAGCAGTCGTCTAACTAAATTGATGTGTTAGATTAAGTAGTCTGATATGGTCATCATAATTCTCTATCGGGAAATAGAATTTGAGCCTTTGGGAAATGACCTTTATCCATGTGCCGGTTCATTAAAGATATCTTGTAGAATGGAGAAATAATTGATCTCTTATGTGGGGGTCGTGTCATGATCGTGATCTTTATCAGAGTTCGACAGTTGCATTGGATGTTACACTTTCTGGTTATTATCTGAAAGTATCAGACCACACAAAGTTGACAACATGTCCAAGTGCGAGACTGTTGGAAAAATATGTCCACCGTCATCAACTATGGTGATATTTTTAATAATAGCAAGGTGCTGACATCGCAGCGGTCGTCATGCGGTCAAAAATAAGAAAAATAACCTCACTCTCACTTAGCACAGTGGAAGTCAGGGTCGATCCACAGGAGTTACGTGGTCGAGATAGGTGACAGATTACCAACTGCAGTGTCACGCTACAGTCAGAGGACCTAGTTCCTAGCTTTTGACAACTAAACCCTAAAGAGCATAAAATCCAATAATCCAAACAATCATGAACCAAATCGATAACTAACCCTAATTGGTCACTAAAATCAGAAATGGAATTCAGTACAATCAAGGTCAAACCAACATCAAACACAATCTAAACATCCAACTTTCATTCACAAGCATAAACACCGAAAATAAGGCAACTAACATAAACCAAATCAAATATGAACTAAGCTAAACTAAACCAAGTTTACTTGCTGATTCCAGAAGTACATCCCAGAGAAATCAGAAGCAAATACAATCCCAAAACATCCACACAAGCATTAAACATTAACAATACTGAAAAAGTGCAATATACTTGAACCGAATGATTACTTTGATAAACCAAAAACCAAATCAGATCCAAAGGTTTGAAAACAGTAAACAACTATCTAAAATCAGTAACAAAGAGTCAATGCCACTGGTTGTCACTCCCAAGGACATTAGCCAACAATCACTAATTTTTTACTGAGTGAAAATTAAAACTAAAAACATAAAATTACCAATTGATGGTTTCAGAAGCTAAATCTCGGAGTCAAAGAGCCTTGGGGGTCGATTTTACACCAGATCTTCGCTAGTTTTTTCGACCTAAAAGCCTCTATTTATAGTTGCAAAAATCTCGAGACCGCGCCGCGCGCTAATGAATCCTGCGTCGCGCGTAGGGGTTTATCCCTATTTCTTCGGGATTTGAATGTTTTCCACCGCCTCATCACCGCGTCGCGCCTTGATGATTTCCGTGGCGCGCGTACGTATTTTTGTTGATTTTGCCTTGATCTTCAAACTTCTTCCAAATTGCACGCTTTTAGTCTCTGTTTTCATTATTTCTTTCCAAACAAGTGCTGACACAAAAAGTGAGAATACCATGATGTATATGATATAATTTCACTAAGAATAGGGCTCAACAACGACTAAAATATATGATATTACTAGGCGTTTTCAGGTGCTATTTAACAATTAGTAGCAGAAATAATAGAGGAATGATCAGTTTATTAATTTATTAGAAAATAAATTAATTAGAAACCGAATTAGAAATTAAATGTGAAATTAATTTAAGAAATTAATTAAGGGATTGGATTGTAATTAATTAATAGATTAATTAATAGAACAAGTCCAGCGGGTGCGGCCGCCAAAAGGCTCCTAAGTTTGAAACCCTAGGAGCCCATGCACTATAAGTAAAGGCCTTGGGGTTCAACCCTAAGGCATCCCAACACCCGAAAGGTTTCTGGATCAATTTCTTTAAACCCTTCAAGGGTTTCTGGATCAATTTCTTTAAGCCCCAAGAGTTTATGTCTGCTTGTTCTTCTGGTGATCTTGGGTGTGAATCATTAGAAGGATTCTGGTTTGGGTCCTTAATATCTAAACAAAGGTATGAATCATATTCATCTTATTGTTGATGCAATCGTTATGAACTTATGATCTTGATTATGAACATGATATGATATTGCTTAATAATCTGCTTAGTTTTTGGATTTAATCTGTTCTATCTTTTGCTGCCTGATTGAATTGTATTAATCTATAAGAATCCCAACAACTGCAATGACGATCCTAGAGCTTGGTTGTATCAACGAGTGGGACGTGCCTGCCAGGAGGGAATCGTTGGAGAGGCTTAGGGTTGATGCTGGCGAAGGACCCTCCGTTGAAGCCAATGTGGATCCTCATCGAAGAAGGAGGCAAGATCTGATGCTCCTGGTGGTGGTGGTGATGATGATGCTGGAGGTGACAAAAACAAAGATGGTGTTCATCTTGAATTTCTTTAGTTTATGGGGTTGGATTCCCCCTTGTGCACTTAGTTGAACAATTCATAATCTTTTTTGGTTGGTTGATGGTTGCCCCTTGAGGGGTTTGAACACTCTTTATTTTCTTGTTTGGATGGTGCCCTGTTTTGGGCTTTGAAATATCTATGCTTTGCTTGATATATTCATTGTGATTGCTTCTCTGCATTTTTGTTAGTTGTATGAAACTAATCTTGTATAGGAATATTTCAATATTTAGAAATTTTTTCAAAATGTTTGAAGATCCTACACCTACATATTATTTTAGGATTAAAATGTTTGTAAAGGATTTTGAATTGTTAACATTCAGGATCCTTAGTCAAGATCACGATCTTGAATAACTCTTTAGGTTTAAAGTAAGTTTCATAGGAAAATTTTTTCTTCTTTTCGTAAAGTATAAGAAAAGATTATTTCGAGAAGATCTTCAGGAACTTGCACATTAATATATAAAACTTTGGTTTTTCAAATGGAAAGATTGAGGATACTCTTATATCAAAGAAATGTAAAATAGTTAAGGTTGGAAAGAGCTTGTGCAGGATTTTGGATACATCCTAAGAGGTTCCCTGGTGGAATCTCTTAAGACAGATACAAGATCTTTGTTGGAGTAGCATCGATTTCCTTACAGGCGACAAGTCCATGATACTTGTTGGTGACAAAGCTAGGTTCCCAACTAGTATTAAAATTAGGATCCTAACCGTTGATAAAACCATGATCCTAACTGGTGCTAAAGCCAAGATCCTAATTCAAAACAGTCAGATAATTTATTCAAAGGAATTAGAAATTTTGAATATGTTAGTAAAAAATCAATGGTTAACTCGTATTGCATTTTCAATATTTTCAATAATAACTTAAGGAGTTTAAAGTATTGTGAAAGAAGTGTAGCAAGTTTCAGATACCAGGGTGGATTTTCTGATAAAATCCTAAGAGGGTCATTGGTGGATTCTATGGTAAGATCATGTGAAGATCTTACATGTGACTTTACAACTACCTCCTTCTGTTGCATTTAGCTTTTCCACTTGGGTCTGATACCCATGTGAAGATTCATCTTGGAAATTTCCACGTGCACTCCTTGTTCAAGATAACTTATAATTCTTGTGAAACACAAAAATAATTCTTAGGGATATTCCAAGATCTTCGAATATTTTTTGAGATCTTGATATTCTTTTGGGGATAAACTCTGGATGTTACTCGGGATAAACTCAGGATCCTTACTGGGGATAACCCAGGATCCTTACTGGAGACAAGCCCAAGATCTTTACTAGTGAAATAACTAAGGTATTAACAAGGGATAGACCCAAGATCCTTACTGGGGATAAACCCAAGATCCTAACTGGGTACAAGCCCATGATCCTTTATGGGGACAGTCCATGATCTTTTACTATGGTTAGACCCAAATGGATGAATAACATGAAAATGTTATGCCTTAGATCTAGGATATGGCTAGTCACAAGGAGATTGTCAATACACCTTTTAGTATTGGTCTACTTTCTCTATATCCACCACTAGATAACGTGCGCTCCAGGCGAGGTGTCAAAACCCAAATCGTATGAAAGATGAAAATGCTTAAACCTTAGTGGGGATTAAGTCACCCTAAATGGAGGAGAGGTGATCAGCCTCTATATTGGAGATCTCGACGAAGATCTTATTGTAGGATCCTTTAGAACATTTTTCTGCAACTGCTGGAGAGGATCCTGAATAGGATCCTTGGTCTTCTTAACTACAACATAGGAAACACGTGAGAGTTTGGCATTGACTTAGTCAACACCCCTCCGATTCTTAAGATAGTATCCGTGTTTTGAAAGTAAGCATATACAAGAACCAAAAACTAAGGTGAAAGATCACATACGTTTGTTTCATTAATGGTTTTGTAATATTCTTACCTGAGGTAGATCTTGAGGTGTATTGCGTTCCAAGATCTTGGCAAGCTGTGTCCATCCAATGTAGCTAGCCAATATGCCCCTTTAACAACTTCAGAATCAATGAGGTATATGCCTTCCAATTTAAGGCTAACTTCCCAACACTAGGATCTTTTGTGTTTTGGATACTTTTCATAGAACCAGGTCACCGACTTGGAATCTTTTTATTCTAATGTTCTTGTTGTAGAATGATGCTATTCTTTGTTGGTCGGATGTTATTTGAATCTTGGCAACTTTAAAGCCTTTGAACCCTCTTTGTATTGGGGTGTTGAAGTAGATGGCAAAAATCAACAAGCTTGATTTCTCTACAAGTATCAACCAACAAGGGAAAGGCACTTGGAATGCTAGTTGCTTCTTGTATAAAGAACTTCTTAAGCCTTTAAGTGCTTAACGAATTAAGCACTAAAGGAGAAGTGTTTCTACACTCTCAAACTTGGAACACACTTCACAAAAGGGAGAGAAAGGAGGGAGATAAAGAGTTGGCCATGTTTTTTTTATAGAAAATGAGATAAAAAAACTAGATGCAAACTATATATCACACTCTCTTTTATAGTCACAAGAGAGTTCCATTATCCATACCCTTATTAAATACAAAAGATATGATCTCATACAAATTATGGGTGTATACGGTAAAGCTTGACAAGTAACCTCCACCCAACCCTCTTATGGTGGAAAAAGGGAAAGAGTGTCCAACACTCTTCCTTTAGAAACTAACTAAGTCTAGTTATATTTTAATGTAACCCAAAGTGTCCAAAACTTTGTACATGACTTAATATATCATACCATATGATATAATTATTAGTTTAACTCCTTATAATTATGATTTTTCACAAAACAATAATTATTATCTAATTAAATACAAGAGTTGAATTTATTTATTAATTATCAAATACTTAATAAATATTCAAGAAGTATAAACTTCATACAGGTGTGAGCCTATAGGATCATATGTTATTAGCAATGTCTTTTCATAATGATACTTGAGCATATAGATCCAACACCATACAAACGTGTTGGTTAGTCTTTAAATTGGCAAACATCATGGGGTGGATAATTGTAACATCTGTGTTTTGGGCCTAGGAGTTTTGGGCTTAAACGTACAAATAAAATTTATTTTGTAAATAAAGAAAACAAATTAATAACTAAATTTAATGTCTTGTTATGTTTTATATGGTGAATAAATGAGCCAAATATAGTTTCAAAATCAAAGTGTAACCAAATGTGAGAAATTTTGTCATAAGGACTAAAAGTGTCAATTTGGCCAAACTTTGAAAGATTTTATGCAAATCTATGAACTAAAATCATAAGTTCACATGCAACCTAGATTGGATCTATGTTTTCTTCTAATTGAACATATAATAAATTCCTAAAGGCCAGAAGAAAATAACTAAAAGAATAAAATCAGAAAAAACTAACATTTTAGTTGTTTCTTGGAAGCTAAGCAACGCAAGTGCCTTGCCTCAAATGAAGTCACACCCAAAACTAGGATTTTCGAAAGTTCCAGAGGGAGGGAAGAGAGGAAAAAGTTGTGGCTTTTATGGTGCCTAGGGGTCTCTATTTATAGTTTCCAAGTGGCCACCAGATAAGCCTTTAGAGATAAACCTTTTTGAATTCAAATAAGATAAACCTTTATCTATCAATTCAAATCTATTTATCCTAACATATAATAATCGAAATTATGGATAATCCCTCCAGAATTTCGTTGCCCATTTAAACTACCATAATTGTCACTTGTTCAACTATTGAATAATTACAATTCAGCCCCTGCACCTTTAATTAATCAAATTAATCACCAAATTAATTCCAGATTAATTTCAAATTAATTAATATAGTTTCTAATTAATATATTATCACCATAATATATTAATAAACTACTTATTTTATTTCTATTGATTTATTAATCATATAATAAATCAATCTTTCTCTCTCCTGGATTTTCTGCTAAACCTCTAGCCATGAGGGCAACCCAAATGGACTTTGCTACTATCAATTAGGTAAATACAAATTATTAGTCATGGCTTAGACACCTAATCCAACAGTCTTCCACTTGGATAAGTCTATGACTATAATTACTAATTTAACCTCTAATTAATCAGCAAACTGTAGCTTCCTAGAAACTGCTGCCGAACTCTGACCTAGTCAGTTCTGTTCATAGATAGGTGATCATATGATCCTTCGTTCAACAAGATATTTCCGGACATGAGACATGGATTGAGATCAATCTATGTCTGGTACTCTCTTTCCCGATTTCCGATTCTGCTTATGACTTTAGGATTTATAATTAAACACATCAATTCAGTCCTGACTGGCCAGCACTTTAGTCAACTTCAAAATCATCGAGAGGCCTACATATATCTGTTTCCCATCAGGGTCAAGGAACGAATAAGCTTCGACTCATATGCTTATATCTTTTACCAGTCAAATTATTCACAACAACACGTTTTATAACATCAAGTTACCGATGCGTTTTCGTACCATCAATGAACAACTGCCTTATAAATTATAACTCATATCTCTCCACATCAAAATCATAATATATTATCGTCTCAACATTGCTTGTGATATAATCCATGAAGCAATCTATTGAGCGTGGGTTTATCCAATACTCAAATCTCTATTTCTAAGTACTCATGAATGTTGTAGCAATCATGTTGCTATGTCTAACTCCTTAGACAGTCTACAAACAAATTCATGACAGTCTTGATTCAATACTTACTTCCCAAAGTATGAGCGACTCTGGACCTTTCTGAATAATTAAATATTCGGGAAGTAAAACATGCGAAAGCGAAACATAAAGATCTGACCGGCAGCTACTCCTGCTTATTACCAAGTCTCTACGAGGTAATAACCAAGTCGGATCTTGTCATAAACTATTATCGGTTTCAAGATTTCTTTTAAACTTTCAATTCTAATTTTATAGCTATGTCTTTATGAACCTTTCACTCTTTCTATGTATCCAAAGTATCTTATACTGATGCACTCTATTGCAGATGATCCAATCAGATGTTCTTCCAATGACATATTAATACGTTATCCTGTATTTTTCTCTCCTAACTCCATTATGATAATGTGTACTGTGACTTCCTATGGTTCTAGGGGTCTTTAGTCTACTTGACTGCACCCTAAGACTGATTCGAGGTGCTATGATGTGCCGGTGAACCACACGCGCTCCATCAGAATACCAACGAGATTCTTTAACCATGCAGTCCTTTAACGTCAAATTACCACTTTGAAAAAATCTTTCAAGTTATTACTATTACTTTTACCCCAATCATTTCCCAATGAAAACAAACCATCCAGTATTCCCAGCCAGACAATGTCCTGAATCCAACTTACTATGCCCTAAGCATCAAGTCATCAGGATATGTTCATGACATTTTAATCGATCCAAGAAACTTGTGGAACCCGATATAATCTTATTCCAAACCCTTTCGGAATCCAAATATTATTTATAATCCTTGTGTCATGATTTTTAAAAACTATTTCCTTACGGAGACTCTTCTCATGCATCTTGAATCTTATCAAGATTATGCTTACAATGGCTAGGTCCATGTTGACGATTTCATCTATCCAATTGATGTTTGTGAATTACGTGAGTATTTTGCACCATCTTTATTTCTTTCATGCCAAGTCATCACACTTTGCAATGATAGGAAAAACCATTTCCTTGGGCTATGCATGTTAAATCTCATCAAGATCATCTTGGCAGAGTTTCGATCTATCTTATAGACGTTTACAACCACCTGAATATGCCGTATCTCTATTAAGACTTTCATAGCAATTCGTCTCTTAACACCAAGTCATTACACTTTGTAATGAAAAAGATGTTTCCTAGAAACAGTATGTAACCCACATATAGAGATAGTAGATAACAGTGACACTCCCACTGGCTTTGACTCTTTCGGACTCTTCACAAAATCCAAACCTTTTTGGCATATTTTGAGAATCCGAAACCTTTCTGACATAGTTATGGGAATCTTTCAGGCTGTTCACAAAATCCAAAACTTTTGGCACATTTTGAGAATCCGAATTTCATTTCTTGCGAGGTGCCCGTGGGATGAATCACGGGGCCATGTACCTAGTGTATTTGCATGCTCTTTGTGAGTCCTTATTAGTGTGCCGGTAATCCACACGCGCTCCACTAACGTCTCACAATGTGCCACGCAGTATCCTTTCGGATTTTATCTTCTATTGAGAGTTCTTCTCTCAGAATCAATTGCTTGACTCTGAGTATCGTCTCACTCAACCAGATGTCCAGTAAGTACATTTCTATCCATGTCGCTTTCTTTTGATGATTCAATTACTCCCACTAGTTTTTAGACTAGGTGTAAAATCAATCAAATTGTTACATAGACGTGTCTCGCCCTAAGGTTCTCTTATTTGGCAACAACCGAGCTCACGAATGCTTCCAAGTAGTCGGACTGCTAATCCGTACCAACTTTAGTGTTTTACCACTAATTGGTATGTCACTCAGATCACAACACTTTATGAAGGTGACTAATACTACTGGTTAAGAGAAGAGTATGCCAGGTTTAACAGGAATCTAATTCCTACCCAAAGCCTAGTGATGTCTAAAGGTTCTTTCACTTGGCTAATCCTGATCTCATCCAAGACTGTCTTAACTCCCACTGTTTCCTTAGAACATGAGTCCTTTCTAAAAGAGCTATTCTTTCACAGGTACAGCGGGATAGCCAATGAAACGTCATTGTTGATCAGGTTCAGGCTAGTCATGAGGTTCGGAAAAACGCTACATGACCCTGGACTTTCTATGTACAAGTGGGACGATCCTAGCTTTACATTTCAGATAGTGTCTACATAACCTATGTAGTCTAAGATGTGGTCGGAATATGGTTTCTATGGTCTGACTGGTTGAATATTCAATTCATCGAAAAACTAATTGGAAATGTATCTTATACATCGAGGATCGAACTATTTCGACCTATGCTCCATCATCTTCCCTAAGATACATTATAACCATTAATGTTCTTGGAAGAGGATAAACTGTGAAACATTTTCTCAGTCTATGTTGTCACTCAGGTTCTGTTGATCTTATACTTCCTTTGAAATCCTTGAACACTTCAAGGTTTCAATCAATCGCTTATTCTGATAAGCGAAGCCATATTTGTCATACTAATTGGCAAATATCATGAAGTATAACTAATTGTGTTGTGTTCGAAGATTCGAGCAATACACAGAAACTTATGTGTCTGTTGCTCAAACTATTATTATCTTTTACATCTCTATGTAAATTTATGACTTTGTTAATTTGTTCAAGATATGCAATCATCACCTGACTCTAAGTCAACTGATTCCAGAATCCTATCCTCTGGATCTTTGGGTGATTCATTTCTTGCCACATGTGCTTTATAAAGAACTTAATCATCATGTGACTCTAAGTCAAATGATTCCAAAGTCCTGTCCAACTGGATCTTTGGGTGATTCATTTCTTGCCACACATGGTTTTATTAAGAACTCAATTCATCATGTGACTCTAAGTCAAATGATTCCAAAGTCCTGTCCAACTGGACCTTTGGTTGAATTGATTTTATAAAATATCTTTTAACAATCATAGAAAACACAATTCATGAATCCAAACACTTTAGATGCATCATCATTGAAGTCATTACCATTCATGCAATTAACACACTCATACAACATTTCAAGGATAAACATGTATTAAAAGAAAATTTAACATTTTATAAAAATGAAATATCCTCGAATAGGTAATGTCGCACGCATCTAATAAGCTAATAACAAGGTCATAATATCTAACTAAACTCCAAAACTGCATGAGCTTCAGATCCAATCCGAATGTGCTCCTTTGCAACAAAATCCCGCATCCTACCTAGTCCATGCATACAGAGCAAATGTGATAAACACATCATGTATCAAGGAATTAAGGATCAGGAGTTCTGAGTTTTAAGATACTCCCGAGTTGCCAAACCGTTCGGCTTTGGAGCATTTTTCCAATCTTTCTGTGACTGTGTCCCACCTTGTGGATTCCCAGTTTGATACATCGAACAATCGGTCCAGACGATCTGGATCATTTCTTGATGCGCCTTAATACTGGACTCAATCATGAAGCAGCTGAATCAATGGAACTATGCTTCTCCATGAACGACTCATACAGAGTCGATATTGAATGCATTTCCATGATTGTCTTAATCTGGTTACCCTTTCTGTTCATTTGGATGAACAGATCAGCGAGTCGAGCTAATGCTTAACTCCCGATCAAAAGGGGTGACCTAATTTTATACAGTTTGCCCATGTATCCCTCAATCATGAGAACATGCAAACTGGTGCTGCTTCCTTCTAGCTTGCAACTTCAAGCTCTTTGAATATCCTAGTTCGTTCCTTTTTCAACCAGTTCTCGGAACCTTCTAGCTTGCAACTTCAAGCTATTTGAATATCCTAGTTCGTTCCTTTTTCAACCAGGTCAATGATAAATAGCGTGAGGCAACGAACTTCCTTTGACTTAATAGTCAAGGGGTCATGCTCATCACAAGCTACTGTGTGATGCCATGCTTTGGTAGAACAAGGAGCGGACACTCAGTCAGATATGGTTTGCCAGCAAAACTAAGAATCATTCTCTAATTTTAAAGCCATATCATATAGCCAAGGCCAGTCAGCCTTACCATATTGAACATGTGCTTTCTGATACTCTCAAAAATGGGTGAATGAGGAGAATTGACACTATCGTTAGACATCTATAAAATTTGAATTAGTTTAATTTTAATCCTTTTTAAGCAATTACCCAATATATTATTTAATGAGGCTAGGATCCAAAATACCCCAACTATGGTGTGAAGAGGGATGCCGTAATCACAACATAATGGTCATTAAGGTAGATAAACATTTGTCAATTTCAGTCTTATGAAATTCCTAGATCTGTTGAGATTCATTGAACAGTTCAATGGCATGTTTAATCTCGGATATGCTCCACTGTTTGTGACTGGGATGCCGAGGATCACAAACTGGATGTGAATAACCATGCAAATATGCTCGGTAACCTCAATGTCATTTATCATCTCTAATTGATGTGCCGGTTAACCACACACGCTCCATCAACAATGATAAATCATGAGAAACCCATTACCACTCTTTATGAGCCCCTATTAGTGTGTCGGTTAACAACACACTCCACTAATGTCTCATAAAGTGTAATGTGCAATTTCATGGGTTAGCATCCTTTCACATTTTTCCTAAAGTAACTAGATTTGGGATTTTATAAAGTTGTTCTAGTACTTTCATTAATAACATTATACTTTTATTTCTAAGTCCTTTTTTGTTTTAGAGCTTCATTTAATTGATCTAAGACGTGATTATATTCTTCTGATTTTCGTTCGACGTCTCTTTCAAGTTTGTCTCTAGTCCTTGTTGATTCTCCAAATCTGAGTTGCAAGGTTTGTAATTCAGATTTGCAGATATCAGATTTGACTATTGTGTCATGATATAGTTTGAGATCAGTTTTCAAACTGTTCTCAATCTTAGTCATGTGGGACTCAAATGGTGTTTTTGAAAGACCGATTTCTGAGATCATAGACCATACCTGATCGATGACATATGGAGCTCTTGAGTAGGTTGTGGAAGACATTTTTATTTTTATTTTTTTTTTTTTTGAAAATTTTTTTTTAATTTTTTTTTTGTTTTGAAAGGATTTTGAACAAGTGATATTAAAATGAAATTTTTAAGGAAAACTTATTGGTTGGTTATAAAAACGCCACACAAATAAAGTTTTCGACAAAAATTTCAGACTAAATCACACGAGCTCTGATACCAATTGTTGAAAAATACGATAACTGATCTCCACGAATAAGGTTTTAAGCCGATTACTGTGTGACAGATATGTATTTTAGCTATAATATGCGGAATAAAAATAAACTAAAATTAAGTTACTAAAGCTATAAATAAACAAAATAAAGCAGTAAATCTAAACTAGACAGTATTTAAATAGACAGAATGCGGTAAATAAAGTAAATGTTAGAAGTTAGAGGTTAGATGTAATAAACGCCATCATCAACGATAAAGTGTTTTTACAATAAATAAAAAGGTTAGAAGTTAGAAGTTAGAAGTTAGATGTCTCGGTTAAATACAGTCCACATATGTTTTCGTTGTCAAGGTTCAATTCGGATGTATTGGATATTTGGTACAGTTGATTTATACCAGTTTAAATAAATCAATAACGACACAGATAATTTCAAAAGAACTTATCGATAGCTGAGGAAGATGGTGTTTTCTTTGAAGCGTCGATTTTTGTTCTTTACGGTAGGATGAGGTTTGGTAGTTTTTGGAGTTTGGTGAAATGGGCTTTTGATGTCGGTTTAATTGAGATGCACGGGGTTTTTGTGGTTTAGTTTTCGTGGTGTATGTATTTAGTAGAGGGTGTGTAGGTTTTGTAGTTTTGGTATTCGGGTTGTGGTTGTTTAGAGGTTTGAAGTTTGGTGTCGGATAGAGGTTTTGTTTTTGTGTAGGGTAGAGGTTTTGTTTGGTGTCGGGTAGAAGTTTTGTATGGTGTTGGGTAGAGGTTTTGTTTGGTGTCGGGTAGAGTATGGGTGTAGAGGTTTTGTTTGGTGTTTGTTTGGATGTGGATTTTATTTGGTTGAAAAGAGTTTTCTAGAGAGTTTTGGCAGGTTTTTTGCTCTTTGGACGTGGGGTAATCTTGATGTATTGGTGCTTGAATGGGTATGGTGTGGTGTAATGTTTTTCTGCACAAGAATGGCAAGAGGTGAGCTTCTTATTTATAGTTGCTGAACACAGGCTTCGCGTCGCGACCAAAGGGTCCGTCGCGTCGCGAGGGTGCGTGATCGTGTTGCTTTTGTCGGCCACTGGTCTGGCTAGTGCGTTTGTTGGTAGTGTCGCGAACAAGAAGTAGGTGGTGTCGCGCTAAAGGTCTTCGCGTCGCGACCGGGTCTTCCGTCGCGTCGCGATCGCTGTAGCGATCTGGACTTCTGTCTTTGCTCTTCTTCACGTCGCGACCATGGTGTCCGTCGCGTCGTGATTGCTGTAGCAGTGTGACATTTTTGTATTTTGCTCTTTGGTTCGTAGCATTACTTCCTCAAGTTTGGTTGTTTTCTCAATGTTTCTCGGGTCTTGATTCATCTTTGTTTTTGATCTCGAATTCATGCAATCTGAAATAAACTGATAATATTTGTTAAAAAACATTTCGACTTATTTCAGTGATGGTCACATAAAAACATAAAAAACATTATTCAACAATTTCCCCCTATGTGATCATTAATGAAATGAGGAGAAAAATGTTTGATTGAAATTCTTGAAATTTGGATAAGACATTTATAAAACCATATCACTTGTTTTTGAAAGAGTGTGACTAGACTTTACTTATGTTTTAAAAAATGTTTGTCAAGAATATTTTTTTCTGAATCAAAGTCTCGAGTTTGATTATCAAAAGGTTTTTGTATATGTATTTTCATAATATTCCTTAAGATTTTATAGCATTTATAAAGACGACAAGTGATCTTAATAGGTCGATTCAGATGAATTCTCATAGGTATAGCTCACACTTGACTAAGGTGTTTGTTTGTTCTGGGTGCAGAACTGGTGTATAATCACTAAAGATGAGTGATATCTCTCAGTTTGAAGGTGTTGACTTATGCTTAATATGGATTTATACCTATATACTTTAGTCACTTGGTCTTCATATTAGATAATCAATCACATAAGACTGGTTTTGGCATTACTCAGAGGGTTTCTTCATTCATGCCATTGATGTTCACTCTCTCTCCGTCGGGAAATACATGTAGAGGGGTTTAGAAATATTCATAGTGCAGTTTGCAACTAAGAATATTCAATTATGAAGGCTACAGTAACCCGGTAAATCTTCGGTTTTAACAGCTATATTTGATAAAGCATTTTGAGAATCTGTTTGTTTTGGAAAATTTTGAGAGATGTTTGTCTTGATGGATTGTTGTTGTAAATCTTCATTTTCTTTGGTGAACACTTCACCTTTGTCTTTATCTTTTCTTGATTTGTGTGAATACACATTGTATAAAAGATATCTGATGTGGTTGCCAATTGTGATTTGTTGACAGCATTTGTTGGATATGACTTTGCGTTTTGAGATTTTGAGTTATCTTCTGGTTTTCTTGGATATGACTTTGTCGTTTCTTCAATTGTCAGACTTGCTATGCAAGATGATAAATCTTTTCTTGATGTGGCTTGATTGAGGATAGGGATAGGTGATATAAAAGACAGTTTGTCTAATATATAAGAAAATGAATGATCGTCCCTGGTCATTTTGATATCTAAGCAAAAATGAGACTAGCATCACGGTATAAGAGTATAAATCCTATAAGTCATAATGAAAACACCTTTGCTCACAGAAATGAATTTCACTTAGCAGTTGAAGACGAGGCACAATTTCTCACATGGGTTTGGTTTTCATCTGAATCTCCTGATCTTATGTCCCTTAATAGATAAAATCGTTATAATTGAAATAAATTCAAAGGGAATAGGAGAATGTACATAACAAAAATGTTTGAAATTTGAACCTTCACTTTAATTTAAGAATCAATATGACTGAGAAAATTCATCGAGCATAAGTATCTGAAAATTTAGTCAAGAAGATGTTAATCACATGGTTTTATAAAAACTTTTAAAACGATAAAACTTTATTCAATTTTTTGTGATTTTTGATTATGTGGATGTTTTTTTTTTTTGAAAAATTTGGTTATTTGAATGTTTTTGGAAAACTTTGGTTTGGGGGTGAGAATGGGGTAACGAGAGTTCCCCCATAAATGATGCACTGGGATCATTTTGGATAGGTAGATTGGGATTGTTTAAAGAGGAATTTGGTTTTGGTGGTTTTCTCATAAATGATGCATTGGGATCATTTGGACAGGTGGATTGAGGTGTTTTAGGAGGGTTCTGGTTTTGGTGGTTCCCCCTCGACTGGATCCGCATCATTTTGGTTTGATTGTGAAGTTTCTGCATCGGAGGTAGTGTGGGTTTGAAGTCTTGTAGAAGGCTATGGTTTGTTGTCATATGCTTGGAACGGCCACTATCGATATACCATGTATCATCCTTGGGCTCTCCAGCACAAAGTGCCTGCAATTAGACAGAAAGTTTAGGTACCCAAACCATGGTGGGTCCTGATTTGTTAATGGTTTTCGGTGATTTGAAATCATTATGGTTTCTGTTAATTGGACGAAGTGGTTGAGGCTTGATTTGACTTATCAGATTTTCCCAATTTAAGATTTGTTTTTGAAAACCTGTCAGTTGAAATGGTCTTTGATTTTGTGAAAGGTATCCTATATGTGAAGATCCATTTGATAACCTTTCTTTGAATCTGGGATTTGGATGATTTTGAAAAACATTATGATTATGGAATGGAATTTGGTGAAATGATGGTTTTTGAAAGTTCTTTGAGAGATTGAAGTTTATCTCTTGAAAGCAACTTTGAATTGGTTTTTGAAAATGTTTTTGTTTTGGATTAAAAGTTTGTTTTTGTGGCACAGAGACTGGTTTCAAAGGTTTCTTTTGGGTTTCTTTGAAAACTTTGGGCTTGCTTTGTTGATTTGGTTTAAGGACAACCTGAATGGGTTGTTTATTTGTCTGCTGTTTCTTTGAATATTTTTGTCCCAGACTGTTCTTTCCAAAAAATGTTGAGTTTAAAGAGGGAAAGACAGTTGGAGCAGAAGTACTACCATTCTGATGAACAGAATTTTCTCCATTTAAGAAATTTTCAAGTTTGATTATGTCATCAGTCTTTGTTAGTTTAGTAGATCTCAATTGATGAGTTACTGAACTAGCAGAGTCTGATTCAGATTTTACAACTCTTTTGAATGACTTGTTGAAAAAAATATCATATGGGCTGCAGTTGATAACTGTTTCATCATCTGAATCGTCCTCATTAGTAGATAAGAAAAAATCTGGTAAAGGCGATTTAGAATTTTCACAAATTGTCCCATTTTTCTTTTCAGTCTTTTCATTTTCAAAGGATTCTCTTCCAATTCCTGGTTTATAATTCGTATCAATTTTGTCATTTCCTAAGTTGTTTGCTTTAGTGAAAACATCATCACTCAATTTTCTAGCAATATTGATAGAATCCAGTTTTCCTTGAAATCTTTGATTTTCGGATTCAAGAAATTTGATTTGCTTTGAAGAATCATCTAGTTTTAGAATTAAACTAGGGTTTTTGTCAGTTAAATCTTGAATATTTTGTTTTAACTGAAGGACTTCCTTTTCTAAGGTATCTTTTATTTCAGATTGAAAAACAGATTGATTTTTTATTTCTAAGTCCTTTTTTTGTTTTAGAGCTTCATTTAATTGATCTAAGACGTGATTATATTCTTCTGATTTTCGTTCGACGTCTCTTTCAAGTTTGTCTCTAGTCCTTGTTGATTCTCCAAATCTAAGTTGCAAGGTTTGTAATTCAGATTTGCAGATATCAGATTTGACTATTATGTCATGATATAGTTTGAGATCAGCTTTCAAACTGTTCTCAATCTTAGTCATGTGGGACTCAAATGGTGTTTTTGAAAGACCGATTTCTGAGATCATAGACCATACCTGATCGATGACATATGGAGCTCTTGAGTAGGTTGTGGAAGATATTTTTTTTTTTTTTTTTTTTTTTTGTGAAATTTTTTTTTTTTTTTTTTTTTTTTGTTTTGAAAGGATTTTGAACAAGTGATATTAAAATGAAATTTTTAAGGAAAACTTATTGGTTGGTTATAAAAACGCCACACAAATAAAGTTTTCGACAAAAATTTCAGACTAAATCACACGAGCTCTGATACCAATTGTTGAAAAATACGATAACTGATCTCCACGAATAAGGTTTTAAGCCGATTACTGTGTGACAGATATGTATTTTAGCTATAATATGCGGAATAAAAATAAACTAAAATTAAGTTACTAAAGCTATAAATAAACAAAATAAAGCAGTAAATCTAAACTAGACAGTATTTAAATAGACAGAATGCGGTAAATAAAGTAAATGTTAGAAGTTAGAGGTTAGATGTAATAAACGCCATTATCAACGATAAAGTGTTTTTACAATAAATAAAAAGGTTAGAAGTTAGAAGTTAGAAGTTAGATGTCTCGGTTAAATACAGTCCACATATGTTTTCGTTGTCAAGGTTCAATTCGGATGTATTGGATATTTGGTACAGTTGATTTATACCAGTTTAAATAAATCAATAATGACACAGATAATTTCAAAAGAACTTATCGATAGCTGAGGAAGATGGTGTTTTCTTTGAAGCGTCGATTTTTGTTCTTTACGGTAGGATGAGGTTTGGTAGTTTTTGGAGTTTGGTGAAATGGGCTTTTGATGTCGGTTTAATTGAGATGCACGGGGTTTTTGTGGTTTAGTTTTCGTGGTGTATGTATTTAGTAGAGGGTGTGTAGGTTTTGTAGTTTTGGTATTCGGGTTGTGGTTGTTTAGAGGTTTGAAGTTTGGTGTCGGATAGAGGTTTTGTTTTTGTGTAGGGTAGAGGTTTTGTTTGGTGTCGGGTAGAAGTTTTGTATGGTGTTGGGTAGAGGTTTTGTTTGGTGTCGGGTAGAGTATGGGTGTAGAGGTTTTGTTTGGTGTTTGTTTGGATGTGGATTTTATTTGGTTGAAAAGAGTTTTCTAGAGAGTTTTGGCAGGTTTTTTGCTCTTTGGACGTGGGGTAATCTTGATGTGTTGGTGCTTGAATGCGTATGGTGTGGTGTAAGGTTTTTCTGCACAAGAATGGCAAGAGGTGAGCTTCTTATTTATAGTTGCTGAACACAGGCTTCGCGTCGCGACCAAAGGGTCCGTCGCGTCGCGAGGGTGCGTGATCGTGTTGCTTTTGTCGGCCACTGGTCTGGCTAGTGCGTTTGTTGGTAGTCTCGCGAACAAGAAGTAGGTGGTGTCGCGTTCAAGGTCTTCGCGTCGCGACCGGGTCTTCCGTCGCGTCGCGATCGCTGTAGCGATCTGGACTTCTGTCTTTGCTCTTCTTCACGTCGCGACCATGGTGTCCGTCGCGTCGTGATTGCTGTAGCAGTGTGACATTTTTGTATTTTGCTCTTTGGTTCGTAGCATTACTTCCTCAAGTTTGGTTGTTTTCTCAATGTTTCTCGGGTCTTGATTCATCTTTGTTTTTGATCTCGAATTCATGCAATCTGAAATAAACTGATAATATTTGTTAAAAAACATTTCGACTTATTTCAGTGATGGTCACATAGAAACATAAAAAACATTATTCAACACTTGTTCTTGAAGATTGATCATATACTTGAAGTTTCCTAACAATCTAATGTATAAACCCTTCACCTTCTAGCTTTAGAATTCGAGTTAGGGTTTGGGGGTTTGGACCCAATCCGAGATTTGTGATGGGAGGAGGTCTTTCCTATGATTCCCAATGTTTATTTGATGTTTCTAAGTTGTTGGAGTCTACATTCAATCCATGGATGCTCTAGATTCAATTACATGGTTGATTTGGGTGTTATGAACCCTAGAATTTGGGGATTTGATGATTAGTTGGGGAATTTAGAAATTGATGCATGATTATGGTTTTTTTGGATGAGGGGATTCATTTCTAATGATTTCCTAAGATTTCCAACCTTTGATTTGTAGTCTTAAACCTTGAATCACTAGAATATGGAAATTGGGTGTTGGAATGGGTTTTATCCATGTATATGATGAATGGATCTTTTAGTTTAATGGATGAGTGAATCATTTCACCAATTGGAAGTAATAATGGAGTAAGGATCATTTCGTAATGATGCCATAGAATGGAAGAAGGAATCTCCACTTGTAGTTATCAATTGATGGATTGAAATTGGGTATTCCATAGGCTTTAACCATTTGGATCAATGATTGGAATTGGAAATTCCATGAGACTATCTCCTATAGAATTGTTTGGGAATGACTCCCTTAAGGGACGACCTTAGTTAAGAACTTAATTGGGTACTTGATAGTGTTAAGTGTAATGATTGACTTGGAACATAGTTCATGAATCACTTGCTAAGAAATAATATCATGGATTGTGATTTCCATTGAATTAAGTCATGAACACTTGGATTGGGAGTTGAATACTTGGAAATGAGTTATTAAATGTGTATTTTCATGTATAATTGGTCTTGGGTTGATTTTGAACTTCATTTGGGTCAACAGGGGGTTAAAATGAGCAAAAACGAAGCTACAACATGCAGAACACGACCCGTGTTGCAGAACACGGCCCGTGTAAAAGGGTCTGTGCAATCTGCTGGTCCTAACACGGCCCGTGTCAGGGGGAACACGACCCGTGTCAGAGGGTTTTCCAGATTTTCATCATTTTTGGGTTTTGAGCTTTATGGTTTGGGCCTTAGGTCCTTGTTTTAATGCCAATCTTTGGGGATGTTTTATCTAAGACTTTCCTTATATTAAAGGGTCAAGGACTTCATTTTGGATGATGGATGTGTTGGATTAGGTGTCTAAGGCATGACTTATAATTGTATTTATCTTGTTAATTGAAGCAAAGTCCATTTGGGTTGCCCTCATAGCTGGAGGTTAGGATAGAGTTCAGTAGAGTAAAAGGTTGATTTATTAATTGTTTAATAAATCAATAGAACTAATTAAATGGTTTATTAATATATTTAAGTGTTAATATATTAATTATAAACTATAATAATTAATTGGAAATTAATCTGGAATTAATTGAATTAATTTAGTGATTAATTTAATTAATTAAAAGTGCAGGGACTGGTTTGTATTTATTCAATAGTTGGATCAATTACTGGCCAGGGGACAGGGGCCAAAAGTGGCGCCACCATGGAGGGATTCTCCATGGTTGGCGAAACCCTATTAGGGTTTAAAAAAGGCTTGGTCCGTTTAGTCAACAGGCTTGCCCATTTGGAGGCTCCTTAGGGTTTCAACTGTAACCCATGGAGGCTATAAAAGGAGGCACCTGGGCACCCTAAAACCTGCGCCATTTTTTCACTATGATTACTCTGCTGGACTGTTTTCTCCATTGCTTTAGGTGTGACTTGCATTTGAGGCAGGATTATTTTGCTGCGAGCTTCAAGAACAAGATCAAAAGGTTGGTTATTCTTGATTTGATCTTTAAAAATTATTATTGGCCTTAGGGTTTTAGTTAATATCTTCATAGAAGAAAACATAGATCTTTCTAGGGTTGCATGTGAACCATAAGAATTATTTGTTCATTGTTTGCTAGAAAACCCTTCAGGATGTTTGTTCCTTCTTAGTTCTAAAGAAGTAATTATAGTGTGACTTTTAGATGAATCGAGTATGATATCTTCCGTTCTTGTGTTGTAGGAAGGAGATATGTTGTAGTGACTTGGAGGTGAGACTCAGGACTTGAGCTAGCACTCAACTAAGATGATTTGATGGATGGGATGATGTCTCGGAGCGCCTTCAAATGCATCAAACCTTGTGTGGAGTTAGTGTTGACTCGTCAGTTGACCTTGGGTGAGTTTACCAGGAGTACGCATCCCAACTATTATCTTTTGTGTGTGTTATCAAATACTTTTCATGCATGATATTATGTGCAATGTGTTATATGATTACTAAAGATGTTTTCAAATGAAGGTCATGATGATGTTTTGAAAGATGTTTTGAGCATCCTATTTGTGCATTGCATTGCATATAGGATGGGATTAACCGAGTAAACCTTATGACGAAGATGAAATGATTGTCCCGGATTTAGGGAAATCAAGGGCAAAATGCCCAAAATGAGATGTTTGTCCCGGATCTAGGGAAAACCGTTCCTGACAATAGGGAACGGCATGAGGGAGTTGCTAATCCTCATGGGGCTAGTGTGATGGCCACTAGTCCTAGTTTTGCCTATACGGGGATCATGTGGCATGCTTTGTGCGTGTCATTCGTGAACTTAGGTAGGTGTCATTGAGGTGAGTTGGACTTTTATGAGATGGACGTGGGTTTGGGATAGTTGCATCATGCATTGCATTTGCATATCATAACTATCCATTTTTGAGTAAATCTTTATGATGTCTTAAATAACTTTTGAAGTGTGTTTCAAATCTATTTTTGGGGGTTTGTCCCGAGTGTGGTAGTTCACTGCCCACTCGAAATGGGTCAACCTCGGGTAAGCTCTCTAGGCATTTCAATTGCCTAACTTATTTTGATGTGTACTCATGTTGAGGAGTTTAGATGACTTAGAAGAGCTGGATGTTTAGAAGGCCACGGTTTGTGTGGTATCATTTAAGATGTGTAATGGTATTTGAATTGTTACAACCTCGCTATTTTATAAACTAAAATGTTTTATCTAAAATGGGACCAAACGATGTTTTCCGCAACTTAAACCTAAATTATTTCTCATTAAACCCCATGTGTTTTAAAATGGTTTTGGAAGAAAATGACTTAGTTGAAAATGTTGAAACTAAAGTTTTCACTAAAGGATGATTTTATTGAATAATGATGATAAATCATGGGTTAAAATGATGTTTTATCAAAAGCCTTAAGCGAGGGTGTTTCATTGAACTCTTTGAAATCATCTGAAACTAAGAAAACTTCAAAAACAACCAAATCAAAATCATCCAAACAAAATTGGGTTCCGATGGTTTCCATAATTTCAACCTCTTTAGACTCATCGGTTTTAACAAAAAGCACTTCGGATTCATTTTCTCGTTCATCGTGCTCATAACATGAAACTTCAAAGTGTATGATAAATCTCTCAGCTAATGAAATAACAGAAGAGGCCGTTGAAAAGTGGATTCAAGAATCCTTCGCTTACCTTGAGGACCCAAGATTGATTGGGTACCAAATCCTTCTTGATTGATTGCAGGTAATGTCAAATGAGCAATATGACACTAAATGGTACATGGATAGTGGCTGCTCTAGACATATGACCGACAAGAGGGAGTATCTCAGGGATTATGGAACTTTGGATGATGCAGGGAACGTACGCTTCGGTAACAACGACACTTGTCCTATTCGGGGTTATGGAAAAATCATGAATGGGCAATTCACAATAAACAGAGTGGCATTTGTTGAAGGTTTGAAGCACAATATTGTAAGCATTTCTCAATTGGTTGTTGGAACTGGAAATGTTGTAACATTCAACAATCAAGGGAGTGTTATTACGAAGGAAGCCACAAAAGAAGTATTGTTAAAATCAGAAAGAAAGGAATCAATGTTTCCTTTGAATCTAAAGCCAGTGACAGGTGGGCAATCTTTATGTCTTCTATCCAAAGCAAACTCAGACATAAGTTGGTTATTGCACCGAAGACTTGCTCACTTGAACTTCAAAAATATAAACAAGGTAGTGACTATGGATTTGGTTCGTGGTATGCCTGCTCTCAAGTTTGATAATGACTCACTTTGTTCTGCGTGTGAACATGGCAAGCAAATAAAACATAGGCATCCAACTGTGTTTAATCCAAAGATCACCGAACCTCTTTCACTTTTTATATGGATCTTTGTGGTCCATCCACAGTGGAATCAATTGGGAAGAAGAAGTACATTCTGGTGATTGTTGATGACTATTCAAGGTTCACATGGGTCTTATTCTTAAGGAACAAGTCAGATGCAGCTGAAGAAATCATCAATTTCATCAAAAACATAGAAGTAATGTTCAACAAAATAGTCCGAACAGTATACAGTGACAATGGTTCGGAGTTCAAGAATCAGACTCTTGATGGATTTTTAAAGAAAAAGGGAATTAGTCACAATTTCTCAGCACCATATACTCCTCAACAAAATGGTGTTGTTGAAAGACGTAATCGTTCCTTATGTGAAGCAGCTAGAACTATGCTTAATTTTGCAAACATACCCATGTACTTCTGGGCCGAAGCCATTTCTACTGCATGTTTCACTCAGAACAGATCATACATCCACAGAAGATTCCATATCACACCTTACGAACTACTCAACAGAAGAAAGTCAAATGTCAAGTTTCTTCACATCTTCGGTTGTAGGTGTTTTATATTGAACATGAAAGATTATTTGACAAAATTCAATGATAAATCTGAGGAAGGGATATTTCTTGGATACTCTCAAAACTCAAAAGCATACAGAGTCATGAATAAAAGTACACGCAAAATTGAAGAAACCTTCAACCTTTCATTCGATGACTACTATATGAAGAAATCACTGCATCCCTTTCCAATGTTATCTATCTTTCCCAAACCAGCTGTTGATGCATTACCAATAACCACCTTCAATGATGACTTTAACCTTCTCTTTGATCCTCCTGTGAGAGCTATAGACTATGAAGCTAGAGCACCAGATAACAATGTGTCTGAACTATCCAAGCTCACAGATGGCCCCGAAGACTGACCTACAAGCAGTGTTCAAAGACCCTCTTCGGTTGAGGGGGAGTCATCAGAAAAATCTATAAGGAATTCTGGTTTCGAGGGGGAGCACAACAACTCAAGTCTCAATCACCCTTTACATGAAACTTCACACATCATATCCCTGTATCCTTCTGTTCAGGAGGAGCCAGAAGTCTCAACTCCTATCTCTTCAGATAATGGCAGAACAACCTCTCCAACAACTGCTGTCGAGTGGGAAAATATTCTTAACGCTACTTCACCTTCTTCCAATAACTCAACACCTAAAACAAATGTCTTGACAACGCCTAGTAATATTAAGTATTTTAGGCGTTGTTTAGCCGTGTTTTAGTTAATTTATTCTTATCAATTGGCTAATATCATTTACTTTTGTGCCAAAGTTCTTGGAAATGTTTTTAGTGTAAATGCAGGGGTTTTAGTACAATTCTGGAAAAGTTACGGAGCAAAACGGACGAGAAATAAAAGTCAGCAGACATTAGCGTCGCTAACTTTAAAGGTTAGCGTCGCTAATGTTCGCAGGAGGGAAAATCTGCAATTCAAAATTCGAACGCGCGCGAGGAATCTTCTGGAAGCATATATTAGCGACGCTAATTACCACATTAGCGACGCTAATGTTAAAAATGATAAAATCTCCGTTTTTGAGTTTTAAATTCCGAAATTTCGGGGATAAGTCGATACGCGCGGCGCGGATTTAGCTTGGCCGCGGCGCGGGAACCCTAATTTCGCACAACTATAAATATCGGAGTCCCGTCCGACTTTTGAAGCATCCCGGGACGCGAAGGAGTGATCCGAAGGCATAATTTCGTCAGTTTTTCAGTGGGAATCAATATTTTGGTTAGTAATTTAGTTTTTCTCTTGTTTTATCAACTCGGTATCGAGGTATTCCGCAATCGGGATTTCCATCGATTACTCGATGTTCGTTTAGATTTGTACTTTCTGATTTCAGTAGTAAATAGTTGGTAGTTTAGATCTGATTTGATTGTTTGGATATTGGTTTGATGATTGATTTGGATTTATAAAAGTAATCATTCGGTTTGATGTTATTTTGCATTATTGATGTTTGGATGTGTTTTGATTATATTGGATTGATTGTTTGCTTCTGGATTCTGAATTTAGTTTCTGATTTCAGTAAGGAACTTTAGTCTAGGATTTGATTTGGGTTAGTTTAGTTCATGCTTGAGTTAGGTTTTTTCATTGGTCTTGGAATTGTGTTTTTAGTTGGTTTTTGGGAAGTAGAAACAATACGGCTGACTGTAGCGTGACACTACAGTTGGTATATTATCGTCTTGTCCTAACCACCAAACTCCTGCGGATCGACCCTGACTACCACTGTGCTAAGTGAGAGTGAGGTTATTTTACTATTTTTGACCGCATGACGACCGCTGCGATGTCAAATTTTGGCGCCGTTGCCGGGGAGTTGTGCGCTTTGGATAGACGATCAGTGGTATTTTTCTTTTGATGGTTAATGTTAGTTTTTTTATTTTTGGTATGTGTACGTCTTCATAATGGGCGATTACATGTACCCGGATCAGTATGAGTATTATGAAAATCCGGCCGACAACTATTACGAGGATGATTGGTACAATGGATCATTCGATGACAATGGATGGCGGACCGAGGAGTCATCTCAACCTGAAAATCCTGCAATTTGTGCCCGACTTTGGGTACTCATGTATAACACCCACCAAGTGCAGAAGGACCAGGCTGATGCTCTTGTAAGATTGCAGGCTTCTTTAGATCAGTTAGAGGAAAGTTAGAAATGTTCACCACCCTCACCAGAACCTGAGGCGAATGATTTTTATACCAGTGATAATGTGTGTGAACTTGCATCACCTGAATATGTGATGGAAGGGCATACACCTTGGGAAAGTCAAGAGACCATTGAGAGGGTCGAAAATGTTGTTGAGGAAGAGGTTGTAGGTGACAATGCTTCCCCTGACTCAACAGCTTTTGATGTTTTTGAAAATTTTGATAATGTTGATCTGGTGATGAGTGAATCCATACCATCACCAGACAATTTGGTTGATGAGGATGTTGAGGAGGAGGCTATAAGTGACAGTACAGACCCCAACCCAACAATTCCTGAAATTTTTGAAAATTTTGAGCATTTTGAAAATAAGGATCTGGTGATGGGTGACTCTATACCACCACCAGATGAAACTAGTCGCTCACTCTTGGTACCGATCCACCTATTGGACGATGATCAAGAAGATGATGACGACTAGTTGGTCTTTGAAAACAATAAACATGATTTCTTTGGCACCCATGACCCATTAATGAATGGAAAATTGGATGTGATCAATATCATTGATGAGGACATTCGGGAGTATACCAACAATATGCCTCCCGATCCCAATCAGTTGAAAATTTTCTATTGGCACTGCAAGCCAAAATTGCAAAATGAAGACACCATGCGAGATGCGAGCAACAAACAACTTGGAGAACACTTACTGGGAGCAGCATTGGGCACACTTCACATCAAGCCGATAATCTTGAAGAGACACCGAAGGAAGGACCGAGCTTGGAGGTTTAAAGCCACTTCTAAGCATTCGCGCGAAATAATCAGAAAACGGCAACCGGGCAGCAGCAGAGGAACCGACACACCATTTGACCCGGGGAAATTGGAGTATGGAATCAGTGAGAGGACGGTGGTGACTGAAATTTAGTGGATTCAAATGGCGTACGACCCACTGTAGCCGCAGAAAGACGGTCCAGCTAAAAGACCGAACAAAGAAGCACTTTCGAGAGGCAACCCGAGATTTCGGTAAGTATTTTTAATTCTTGTATTTTATTTTTTTAGTTTTTATTTTGTCAAAATATCACTCGGAAAATTTTTCAAAATATCCTGGCATAACTCGAGTGTGGGGTGGTCGAACGGGTTTTAAAAATACAGAAAAATCGCGAAAAAAATGGAAAATTACAAGTTAGTGCCACTAACTTTTAATGTTAGTGACGCTAACCCTTGGTCAAACGTGGTCAACTCTCTTGCTTCTTCTCGTCGCTAAGATTGGAACCCCCTCCCCCTCCTTTGCGTCTGCCGACTCCAAACACGCATACACCCGCCGATTTTCAATTTTTTTCGTGAAATTGACCAACCAATCTGCAATTAAGCATCCAAGGTATGTATCTCAACTTTCCCTTTCATGATTTCATGCAAATGTAGCTCGTTTTTGGGTTTTTTGAGCCGATTTTGGGGTTTCGGGTTTCGCGACCTTTAACCTCAAATCGAGCTATCTCTTGCTTGTTTTTCTTGAAATTGAAGCCTAGGGTTTCTTAATCGGTAGGTTAGCAACACATTGGCATCTTCAATTTGACAAAAACAGATCAAGAATCGAAAAAACGAAAATTAGGGCCGTTTTGGGGGTTTTCGTGAAATCAGACCTTTCAACCTAAAATTGATGGATTTCTTGTTTGTTTTTCGACAAATTACCACCTAGGGTTACTTAATCGCACATATAGCTAACTATTGGTGTATTCAATTTAACAAAAACATGCAAAAATCAGAAATTTGTGAAATTAGGGCTCGTTGTAGGGTTCTCCGGTTTTTTTGCCTAATTTGGTGGACTTGGTGCTTATTTTTCGTGAAATTGATAGAGGGCTTTTGTTAATGGTTACTCTAGGATGCTATTGGTGTGTTCAATTTGATAAAAACAGGTCGGATTCGAAAATCAAGAAATCTAGGGTTCATAATTAGGGGTTTTAGACCTAAATGAGAAATTAGGGCAATTTTAGCTTGTTTTTCTAAAATTAAACTTAGGGCTTTTGTTAGTCTCTACTTTAGGAACATATTAGTGCAATCAATTTGAAAAACATACTAAAATTGAAAAATCGAAAAATCTGGGGCTTTTCGTGCATACTCGCGATGCGGTCATCTTAATTCGGTGTCGCGGACCTTCGAACTTGATCGATAGACACCAGATTTCATCGCGTTTTACGCACGGCGGCCATGACACTTCGGCATCGCGGAGACTGGGAAACAGCAAGGACAACAACTCGTAATAAAGAATTTTCTTTTGTGTATTTTCCAATTTTTAATATGTTTGTTAGTGTCTTGCCAAATTGTGACTGCTGCACCAACTGATGGAGTTGCATAACGCAAGCGTCGGGTCACCGTACCCCTACACTCGTGTTATGCCGGCGTGTTTACTGCTGCGCCCCGACTCCCGGATTTCATCATGAATGACGTGAACAATCAACTCTGCTACAAATGGTCCCGACAATCAAGCAATTCGTCGTTCAAAGGGGTAACTCTTTCTCCCTAGTTTTGAAATAGTTTTATGTACAACGGGGACGTTGTACGGTTTTAAGTGTGGGGTGTGGACGGTCGAAAGAGTAGTTTTTTTTTAAATTTTTGCGCGAAACAAGTCATTTTCAAATTTTTAGCAGTTTTTCAAAATTTTTAATAGATTGTAATTTTGAAACCAATAGTTTCTAAATGTTTTAGCATTTGTATTTTTCGAGAAATACTATATAGTTGTTATCATGCTATCTGTTTAGTCAAATAAGTTGAGTTTTAGGAGTTAGAAGATTGGAATATTTTAGGATTGGAATTTAAGAAGGGACTATCAATCAGTGGCATTTGTTGTTCGAGCCGGTAGGTCCGAAAAGGGTGGCCTCGAAGAGGTATTTATGCACCTTACCACCTAAGATCGTTTGGTTTGGGATGGTATTTCTGAAAGCTCGTTACACGGACAACATCGAAAGTCATGGACAGTTCTTTAATGGCCTTTAGAATCTGAATGAGTACGTACACTTCATTGTGGACAGACTCAAATAATAAAAATCATTTAATAAAAATCATTTAATAACTGATGATTTCCAACCACTTCAGGATATCCTTCGGACACTGAGGAAATCAATGTCAAAGGACCACCTGAATTTGATCAAAATTTTCCTCCCTTGGAAAAATGGACAAGAAATCATCCCCAATCACTTGTCATCGGTAACGTTCATGATAAAGTTCTGACACGTGCACAACTCCATCAAAAACAACAAGAATTAAATAAAACTTCGTAGTTGTGCATGTTCAATGTTTTCATTTCCAAAATCGAACCTAAGAACGTTAAAGATGCATTTGATCACCCAGACTGGATTGAAGCAATGCAATTGGAATTAGAATAATTTGAAAGAAATAAAGTTTGGGGACTCATTCCAAAACCTACAAATGCTTCAATCGTTGGTCTCAAATGGGTGTACCGAAACAAACTTTACACCGAAGGCAATGTGGTTAGAAACAAAGCAAGGCTAGTTGTCAAAGGTTATTGTCAACAGGAGGGGATTGACTACGAAGAAACATTTGCTCCTGTTGCCAGACTCGAATCAGTTCAGATCTTTTTAGCTTATGCTGCACATAAAAACTTTGATGTCTATCAAATGGATGTTAATTGTGCATTTTTGAATGGTGATCTCGAGGAAAATGTATTTGTTGAACAACCACCTGGCTTTGCTGACAAAGAAAATCCTAACCATTGCTATGTGTTAGATAAAGCTGTTTATGGTCTAAAACAAGCTCCTACAGCTTGGTATGAAACCTTGACAATGTTTTTAAAAGAATCAAACTTCAAACAAGGTTCAGTGGATCCAACACTTTTTCGAAAGAAATTAGGTTCTCACTTAATGTTAGTCCAAATTTATGTGGATGACATAATCTTCGGATCCATTGATCCAAAACTCACAAAAGATTTTGAAAAACTAATGAAAAGCAAATTTCAAATGAGTATGATGGGGAAGATCAATTTCTTCCTTGGACTACAGATCAAAAAATCAAAAGAAGGGATTTTCATCAATCAACAAAAATACACAAAAAGTCTACTTGAACGCTTCGAAATGACTAACTGCTCAAATGCAAAGGTTCCTAACAACGCCTAGTGATATTACATATTTTAGTCGTTGTTGAGCCCTATTCTTAGTGAAATTATATCATTTATATCATGGTATTCTCACTTTTCGTGTCGGTACTTGTTTTTGGAGTGTTTAGTTTAGGATTTTCGAGTTTTAGTGGCAAGGGTTTGGAAACTGAAGTCCTCTGACTATAGCGTGACACTATAGTTGGTAATCTGTCATCTGGTCTGACCACGTAGCTCTTACGGATCGACCCTGACTACCACTGTGCTAGTGTGTGTGTTAGGTTTCTCTTATTTTTGACCGCACGACAACCTAGTCGTGTCAAATTTTGGCGTCGTTGTCGGGGAGCTATGCGCTTAGATTAGGTGATTTGTAGGACTTAGCTCTTTGAATTATGGTATGTGTACGTCTTCATAATAGGTGATTACATGTACCCGAATCAGTATGAGTATTATGAAAATCCGGCCGACACCTATTACGAGGATGATTGCTACAATGGATCATTCGATGACAATGGGTGGCGGACCGAGGAGTCATCTCAACCTGACATTTCTGCTACTTGGGCCCGACTTTGGGTACTCTGGTATAACACTCCCCAAGAGCAGAAGGACCAGGCTGATGCTCTTGTAAGATTGCAAGCTTCTTTAGATAGGTTAGAGGAAAGTTGGAAATGTTCACCACCCTCGCCAGAACCTGAGGCGAGTGATTTTTGTACCAATGATAATGTGTGTGAACTTGCATCACCTGAATATGTGATGGAAGGGCGTGCACCTTGGGAAAATCAAGAGACCACTGAGATGGTCGAAACGGTTGTTGAGGAAGAGGGTGTAGGTGACAATGCTGCCTCTGACTCAGCAACCTTTGAAGTTTTTGATGTTTTTGAAAATGTTAATAATGTTGATCTGGTGATGTGTGAATTTGTACCATCACCAGACAATTTGGTTGAGGAGGATGTTGTGGAGGAGGCTGTAAGTGACAGTACAGACCCCAACCCAATGATTCCCGAAATTGTTGATACTATTTGGGAAGGGGGTGTAGATGACAATATTACCCCCGAACCTATGATTTTTGAAAATTTTGAGAAATTTGAAAGAAAGGATCTGGTGATGGGTGACTTTGTACCACCATCAGATCAAACCAGTCGCTCACTCTTGGTTCCGATCCACCTGTTGGACGATGATTAAGAAGTTGATGCTGACGAATTGATTTTTGAAAATAATAAACATGATGTTATCACCACTCATGATCCATTCATGAATGTAAAATTAGATGTAATCAGTACCATCGATGAGGAGATATGGAAGCATCCCGATATGTTGCCTCCCGATCCGATTCAATTGAAAAAATTTTATTGGTACTGCAAACCAAAATTGCAACCTGAAGATAGCATGCGAGACACTAGCAAACGAGGTATGAAACAACTACTGGAAGAGGTAATGGGCGCGCTTCATGTGAAGCCTTTGACCTTAAAGAGATGCAGAAGGAAGGACCGAGCTTGGAGGTTCAAAGCTACCTCCAAACACTCACAGGAATTAATCAACAAACAGCGACCGGGCAGCAGCAGAAGGATCAGCAAGCCATTCGACTCAGGAAAGTTTGAGCAGCGGTGGGTCAGCGAAGGGACAGTGGTGATTAGGAATCAGCAAAGGAAGAAGGCATACGATCCACCGTAGCTGTAGAAGGAGTAGTACGTCTGGCTGAAGACGTTAAACTTAGCGCTTGTTGGGAGGCAACCCATCGTGTCATAGGTTAGGTTCCGTATTTCTTAGAAATAATTAGGAAAAATTTTATCATTAATTTCAGGTACCAGTGGTGTAATGCAAGTGTGGGGTCGTGTGAAGTTTTGGAATTTTTAATGACCGCGCCGCGGTTTGTTCATATGCGCGACGCGGGATCATAAACCAACCCGATGCACAGGGGTTGATTTGGTGACACGCGCGCCGCGGGTTGTGCAATTTGCGTGATGCGGGAATCGATTGGTCGGTTTTCTTCCATATTAAGGTAACCCGCGACACTATTCACACACACCACGACTCGGAGCTCTGATCACCAGAAATTTCTTGCATTTTTTCTTGCTCTTTTCGTTCCCACTACTACGGTACGTCATTCTAACTAGCTATTACTCGTTTAAACTAGTGATTAGATAGTTAATTTGATTGATTTGTTCAAAAAGTTCAAAACTTAGAAATCGCCAATGCTGACTCATAGGGTGTTTCTTTTGCCAAATAGATACCCTAGATGAGTTAGTCGGCACTTAGGCTACCTTGTGGTGTGTTTGGATTGAATCTTAACAGGTTAAAACTCGATTTTGAGTTTGGATTTTGGAAACAGCCGCACGGCGCGGCGCGGCCCTTGAGCTCGCCGCGCCCTTGCTCAAGGGCCGCGCCGTGGTACGGTGGGGAAGAAAAGGACTTATTTTGCAAAAAAAAAAAAAAATTGTGCAGATCATGTTCAGACTAGACCACGACTTCCTTCAGTTTCTAGAGGCGACCATTATTGATAAGGCCATCCTCGGGGAGGCCGGGCTCTGGGGCGAGATAGAGCCATTTCTACACCGCACCTGGACCCATGGGGATGCGTCTTTTACTTGCCGGGGCTGGGACAGGCTCATGGCCACAGACGAGGATGTTGTGTACACGGAGCTCCTCCTGGAGTTCCTTTCGACGATTGAGTACACACCGAGAGTGACAGACCCACGGGCGAGGTTGATTCAATTTAGGCTGGGGGGGCATGCATGGGGAGTGCAGCCTTCGGGAGTTCGCGAGGCGCACTGGGATATATGTGGAGGCGGATTTTCAGCACCGCCATTTTCCCCTGTTCTTTGATGCATGTATCCAGGGGCAGCCGGAGAGGCCTGCCAACATAGAGGTTTGGGCACCATTGTCCAACATATTCTACGAGGCGGGGACCTCCCAGGAGAGCCACCTTCGAGATCCACTCCACCGCCTCATGCATCGCATCGTCTCCACCTCCATCATGCAGCGGGAGGGGGGCGAGAAGGTGTCCGGGAGGATATGACATTTTTATGGGACCTCCTCGATCCCTCCAGGTTCCTTCACCTTCCCTTCGCCTTAGCTGTTGCCTTATCCACCCGCTCGACGGGTGCCTCCGCTAGCAGTCCATTGGGCCGGGGATACTTTATCGCCCGTCTGGCCCGATCATACCGGATCCTCACAGCCCACACTGTCGCCACCTTGACCGCTTTACCTCCATCTCGCACTACGGCGCGAGCATTGGAGAGCATGGGGCTGATTCAGCAGCAGCGCCCGGGACAGTTCGTCAGGGCAGAGACCGAGGCACCCCAGGCTCCACAGCCAGCGTACGCTCAGCCTGGCAGGAGACGACGAAGGGGTAACTCTTTCTCCCTTGTTTTAATATATTTTTATGCAGAACGGGGACGTTGTACGGTTTTAAGTGTGGGGTGTGGACGATCGAAAGAGAATTTTTTTTTGAAATTTTTGCAGAAAAGACCAATTCTAAAATTATTTGTTAGCAACTTTTTCAAAATTTTTAGTAAATTGTAATTTTGAAACGAATGGTTTGTGATTGTGATAGCATTAGTATTTTTCAAGAGATACTGTGTGGCCTTTGTTGTTCGAGCCGGTAGGTCCGAAAAGGGTGGCCTCGAAAAGGCACTTATGCACCTTACCACCTAAGATCGTCTGGTTTGGGATGATATTTCTGAAAGCTCGCTACACGGACAACATCGGAAGTCATGGACAATTCCTTAATGGCCTTTAGAATTTGAATGAGTAAGTACACTTCATTATGGACAGAAAATTTGTAATCAAGGGTTCTCTAGAAAGCCATGAATTCCAAAGAACACTCTGATTATGTTCTCGCGAACTATTTCACTCTAACTCTTGAGGCAATAAGCTTTGAAACTGAACACAGTCAAAAATTGTTTGAGTCTTAGTTAGAATTTATTAAAAACTCTCTTGCTTGGGGACAAGCAAGGCACAAGTGTGGGGTGTTTGACAACGCCTAGTGATATTACATATTTTAGTCGTTGTTGAGCCCTATTCTTAGTGAAATTATATCGTTTATATCGTGGTATTCTCACTTTTCGTGCCAGTACTTGTTTGGAAGAAAATAATGTAAACAGGGACCAAAAGCATACAAATTGGAGAAAGTTTGGAGAAGAAGGAAAAATCAGGAAAATACGTAAGCGCGTCGCGGAATCAAGAAGGCGCGACGCGGATACAAGGCGGTGGAACAAAATTCAAAGTCCGAAGAAACGGGGATAAAGTCTTACGCGCGCCGCGGTTTAATTAATTGTGCGGCGCGGCTGCGGGAAAATTGCAACTATAAATAGAGCCATTTACAGCCGAAAACCCTAGCAAACACCCGGTGGAAAAACGACCTGGAAGCTCTTTGACTCCGTGATTAAGCATCAGCAACCTCTCAATTGGTATTTTATGTTTTAGAATTTAATTTCATTTTAGCTTTAGTTAGCAATAGTGGCTAGGGTCTTTGGGAGTGACAACCACTGACCTTGAGCACTTTAGTTTACTGTTTTTCAGTATTGGTGATTGTATTGGATCATTGGAATTCGTTTTTGGTTAATGAGAAGCATTTGGTTACAAGTAATCTTTGTTTTTCGGTGTTTTGATAATTGTTATTGGTTTGCATGCTTGTGTTGTGTTTGAATGTTTGATTTGACATTTTTGGACTGTTTTCCCTCGCTGATTGCAGTAGCCAATTAGGTTAGTCCTTTAGGTTTGAACTCTAGCCATTAACTGTCCCATTGGACCTTAGTTTTTGGTTTAGTTTATGCCCTGTTTTGGTTTATATTTGGATTGTTGGATACCTTTGTTTACTTCTGAATTTGAGATGTACTTCTGATTTCAGAAAGTAACTAGGTTTGGTTTGAAGCTTAGCTTAGTCTATGCTTGTTTTTGGAGTGTTTAGTTTAGGATTTTCGAGTTTTAGTGGCAAGGGTTTGGAAACTGAAGTCCTCTGACTATAGCGTGACACTATAGTTGGTAATCTGTCATCTGGTCTGACCACGTAGCTCCTACGGATCGACCCTGACTACCACTGTGCTAGTGTGTGTGTTAGGTTTCTCTTATTTTTGACCGCACGACGACCTAGGCATGTCAGTTCCACTACCCGCAGGTACAAGATTGAATCTTTCGTTGGACAAACCAAATACTGATCTTCAAACGTACCGACGCATGATAGGATCGTTGCTTTACCTCACAGCCAGTCGCCCTGACATCATGTTCGCAGTTTGCAATTGTGCAAGATATCAAGCTAATCCACGCAAACCACACTTGGTTGCGGTGAAAACAATCTTTCGTTATCTTCATAATACACGTGCTTATGGTTTATGCTATCCAGCAAACTCAGGGTTCTACATACAAGCTTATTCTAATTCAGACCTGGGTGGATGTTCAATTGATCGCAAAAGCACTTCGGGTGGTTGCCAATTTCTTGATGGAAAACTCATCAGCTGGCAGTCAAAGAAGTAAACATGTGTATCAATATCCATAGTTGAAGCAGAGTATGTAGTTGCTGCTGCTTGCACCTCACAAATCTCTTGGATTTAAAGCCAATTAAGAGATTATGCCATCAACATGAGAAAGATTCCTTTGTTTTGTGACTCACAAAGTGCTATTTGGATATGTCATAATCCTGTTCAACATTCCAAGACGAAACATATAGCTCTTTGCTATCATTTCATCAAAAGTCATGTTGAGGAGGGGAATATAGAAGTGCACTTTGTTCACACAACAGAACAACCAGCAGATATCTTCACAAAAGCTTTGAATGAAGAGTCATTCACATGAATAGTTCAAGGACTGGGCATGATTGATGGATCCACTCTGACATAAACCTCAGATTTTCTTTTTTCCTTCCTTAGTCTTTTCAATTACAAAATAAGAAATTATGCTGTCCCGAAGCATTCCAAACCTTTGGAGTCCATCGGAACAGACATTTCAGTCAATAAAACTTCACAAATGTCAAAAATCATAGAAAAAACCGTTGTCTTCGTATCATAAGGATGAAATCTTTTTCTCAAAATGTTTGCTTTGTTAAATAAATGAATACAATCTAAACAAGGATCATTTACAAAGGCTTCAAAACTTTAATTCAAAATTCTTATGCATTAATGACAAAATTTGACATTTCATGAATAATCCGATTAAAGGACAAAACTTTGATTTTAGATTCTGATAATCATACCTCATTGCACTAAAATGTATTTGGGAATCGACTTGAAACAAAGGTAAGAAAACAGACTTCAGAGTGAGGTTAAGGCTGTTTTACTATACAAAGTCTTGTGTGCTTTAGGTATCCTTAACATCATGTTTATCTCTAAGCTCCCTGTTGAACTTAACTCGCATCATTGTCAAAATTAATCAAGTAGTTCTTATACTACTCAGGATAAATTGCATGCTCTGAAGTTTTCTTCATGAGTGATACCGGGATTGACTGATAAAAGAATTTAAAATTTCTTCACTCTTGTTTCAAAATTGAACTATACGAAGCATTTCAAACTCAAAGGATTAAAAAAAAAAATTCAAGAGCACCATCAAAAAGGCTTCACATGGAGACAATTTCAAACTCTTCGGATATGAAACTCCAAAATTAAAAACATGTTTCAAAGATGAAAATTGTTCAAGTATTCAAAAGAAAACAACAAAATGAATTGTCAAAAGAAACAAAGACAACAATACTAGAAAAAAGATAAAAGAAAGAGTACAAAAACAAAGAAAAACTCGTACTCAAAGGCTTACTTCTCTATCTTAAATGATGATACAAAGAGCTCCTATAACATAGTCGATTACCTTCTAGAGAGTATGAATATCTCAAGTAATTGTCTTAAATGGCATAGTTGAGGTGGTGTATGAATCTCAAAGGCTTGTCATCAGAGAAACATATCCAAACACCTTGACTGATGAAATGGGATAAACTTTTCAAAGACATTCAAGTCAATCCAAAATCTCATTTTATCTTTTGATGCTCAATTCAAAAGTACTTGGTTTTAAATTACAAAGCTGTGGATGCCAACATTACTTTACATGAAAATTTTGAAGCATAAACTGAATATCAAACTGCTTTGCAAAATGCAAAATTAACTTCAAATTAGGGTGGTTAGACTTAGACATTCCTTGACTGATGATAAATCACACAGACTTCAGAATGAAAAACGGACTTCAAACATGATCCGAATGATTCTGAATACTGAAATGAAAAATCTTGATTTCATAATGTTCATGAAAGCTTAGGTCAAAAGTCAAAATCCATCTTAATAAGGAAAAACTCATTTCACAACAAAGGCATCACATCTTCGGAGTGTTTATGTATTCCTTCACAAAACTCTTTATCCGAAGGATTCTAATAATACTTCGGAATGATTGATAGTATTCATCACATTTTAGTGTAACAAAAGATCAAACCATTCTTATAAGTCCGAAGTCAATTAAATAATCACTGATTTAGGCATTTATGAGGATCACAAAGACAAACATTCCATGGTATAAATGTACAAGGGAATAATCGTCTGTGTCACAGAAAATTTCGCAAAAATCATAACTAAAAATAAATGACGGTTGTATACTCTACTTTTTCAAATTAATAATGACTGACACTTAGGCGGTTCCGTTTTTGCAGGGTTAGTGGAATGTTGGAAGCTGCTGTGGCATATTCTCATTCGACCATTCAAAGTTTCAAACATGCGCATTAAATAGCCTTGGGACCACAATCAGTATAAATACCACTCACACCGTCTGTTCAAATCTTTATGCGTACAAACGATTCACTTCTTCTCTGCAAATTCCTCCCAAAGAGACCTAACTGTTCATCGTCTTCACCAAGTTCTTCAATCGATCATCAATGGCAGCTGCTGCACCTGAAGGATCTTCGCAAAGCCCTGAAACAATGTCAATTCCTGTTCTCAAGTATCAATCTGCAAACTTATTCCTTCGTACAGATCTCAAACTTTATCCTCAACCCATCAATGCTCTGGTAGAATGCCTCAAGCAATCGATTCTTGGTCACGCTCTGGCCTATACACCCTCCATTCTTGCTACACATGTTCATAGAGCACATTACACTTCTAATGCTCTTTTCGATTCCAAAAACAACGTCAAATCAGTCCATTATGAAGTTGTTGAAGCCAATGGTAACATCAAGAGAGTTCAGTTGACTAAGGCCAAATTTGCTAATGCCCTGTATCTTCCTATCTATGATTTAAAGGAAATAGTTATACCAACTGGTGAGCAACTCGTTGACATGTTCAACGAAATCGGGTACGAACCAGTTCTTGGAGAATTGGAAGTTTCAAGAAGAAGCATCTTCCCGATCTGTGGAAGTATTTCTTTGGTGCATTTTTACGATGTGTCTCTAGGAGAACATGAGGACAAGATTCTGCCAGCCAGACCATCTTGAGCCTTCTATATGGAGTCTATTATGATGTTAAGGTCGAGTTTGTTTCGATCTTTGGGTAGATTTTTGCTCACACATCAATCACTCGATGAAAGGAACGGAGATTTCAAATGCCAGATTCTGGGCAATGGTTGTCAATGATCACTATCAAATGGTAGATATCGTCTTTGATCCTGCTCTTCCTGAAATGAGGTACACTTACATCACCGTTCCATCTATTGATGCAAAATCAACTGATTTTTGTGCCCAAATTCCACACACAGTGCTTTCTAAAGTGTCCTTAGACATTGATGAAGTAAATGTCTATCGATCCACTCTTAAAATGCCATATCTTGTTAGCCAAATCACTCAAGCTGTTCAAACCAAAGCCCCAGCAAAATCCAAAGAGAAGAAGAAAGTGACTGGTGGACCAAGTGGTCCAAAGGTTGTGAGGAAAAGGAATGCTTTGGAGCAGACCCCTGTCAAACATACTCAACCAAAGCGCACAAAGAAACAGATGATAGTGGATGAATCTTCGGAGTCCAATAAAACTCCCTCAGCAAACATTCAAGAAGAAGAAGAAGAAGAACATCAAACATCACCAATCCATGATACAATACCACCTTCTCCACCACCAACCACAGCTCCTCAAACCTCCACCATCACCACTGAACCAATAACAACAACCCTTCCTCTCACCTCCACAATACATACCACATCTTCGGATGTTCCTCCTATCTCCACCTCTATAGAAACACCACCAATTTCCACCATTCAAACCTACATACCCATAATCACATCAATAGAAACACCAATTGCCTCCACCATTGAAACTTCCATCTCCGAACCCATCATAACTTCAACAGATCCTCTTTTCAACATCCCTTCCTCTGGTCTGGATATGTCACTTCCTGACTTTCCTTACTAAGAAGGTTTTGGTCTTGAATCTAGTTTTACTTCAAAACCACCAACTACAGATGAAGCAATAGGAGCCTACCATATGGCACCAATCAGTATGGAAGACACTGATGATGAAAACCTAGATGATGGTGACTTCATTTTCATCAAGCAGTACAAGACCCTCAATCGAAAGCTTGATGCCCTTCTTCAAACACAAACACGATATGATCCTTTGAAGAAGCCTGAGGGAAGTGTCGGAGAACAGAGCAAAGAAATCCTTGACAGAAAATATAAATGAAATTGTCAAGGGCTCCGAAAGATAGATGAAACTACAGTTGAACAAATTGACAGAAAAGATAGATGAAACTGCAGTTGAACAAGTGGAAGAGAGGCACAGGCTCCTTAAGGAGCAAACAGAGAAAAGAATTGATGCTCTGGTTGAAAGGATGGAGTCTTCAAACTCTAAAGTGATGAAGGCCTTAAATGACCTTCGGACTGAGACTAAATCCTTCAACTCCCAATATCAGGCCAACTTTGAAAAACAGCTGTCTGATCTGCCACACAATCAGCTTCTGCAGTGGCTAGCTTTGCAGAAGAATTGAGAAAAAAAACTCTTCAATTACCTCTGATGTGATTGAAAAGCTGAAGTTAACCCTTCAACCTTTGATAAACATGTCAATCAAGATGGAAAGACACCAAACTACACAATCGAGACCACGCATGTTTGCTCAGTCTGACCCTTCGGTTCAACCTTCACAAGGGGGAGAATCAATTGGTCCTACAACTCAAACCCTAACAACAACAACAACAACAACAACAACAACAACAACAACAACAACAACAACAACAACAACAACAACAACAACAACAACAACAACTGTAGCAGAAACAACAGCAACAACAACATACCAAGCTGTCTCGCTTGGTAGACCAACATTTATCCCACCGATTGTGTCCAACGCTGGTCCTACCTTTGGCACAATCACATCAACCGAAGTAGGGGGTTCAAGCTCAGCCCCTGAAAACAAAGAGATAAGGATTGCTCCCCACATGGAGCAAGTCCACACAGAAAGAGAAGAGGAATTCAACAAAATGCTACAAATCAACACCATCATCACTGAAAACAGGATCTGGACAGCAGAAAACATTGTTGCCATCAGTTTTGATGACTTTAGGGTGTTCAACAGACTCCCTCTTCTCAGCTATGAAGTAAAGACTTCGGTTGGTCAACAACTTGACCTACCATACAACCCAAAGACATTCGTCTTCTATCAATTTATGAGAAACATTCCTCAAAATGAGCTGCCAGGCTTCAAAATCAAAAAGATAGCCTTCCATGCCAAGTATACAAAAGAACCGAACGAGGTATGGAGTGAAAAATGAATCGTAAAGATCATATCAATCAAGGAAGGAGAGGAGTACAAAGGGTTCCAAAATTATAACTTCTTGGTACTTCGGGGTTCCATGGATGAAGAATCAAGATTCACGATTGCAGACTTTCCAATCATGAATCCTCATGATTTTATCGTACTTCTTGACTTGATGAATGCCTCCGTAGGCCACGAACCTGAAACTATGATGATCTTTAGAGCTGTGAAGAATCACATCCTATCCTTCTTTCGGAATTATCTCCTAAGGTTTGCAAAGTTTGACATAGAGATTGCAGACCTCTTTGGACAATCTCTCGCTCCTCCACCCTGTACAGTTGAAAAATCTGATCATCTTAAGCAAGGGCAGATTGTGGAAACCCTGTACAGTTGAAAATTTTGATCATCTTAAGCAAGGGTAGATTGTGGAAAAGCCCAAGGGAGTGTTGTTCAAGAGTCTGTCAAAAGAAGATGAAACAGTTGTGGCAAAATTCTTTGAAATTGATTACAATGGTCTTTACCCTTCGCCTTCCATCACCAATATTCTAACATTGGTAAACAATTGTTTTGTAAATCATTGGCAAGAGAAGAAGAAGGTAAGGGAACATCTCAACTGGTGGCTTGCAGTGAGATATGCCTTGAGGCAGGCATTCAAGAGGAATTTTCCGAAGTAGGCTTCGGATGCACTTCACACAAAGGGGGAGATTGTTGGGAATATGTGTGCTGAAGTGCAGGACCATCCGAAGACCTAAAGATCAAGAATAGAATACCCCAAAGCCTGAAGACTCCGAAGGTTTATCTTAGAGGATCCGAAGGCTTATCTGTAATAACCACTTTTGGTGCACGCGTATCTGGCAGACTACTTGTTGTACAATAAATCATTCCTATTGGATAGTACACTGTAGGAATATTATATGATATCTTTTGTACTGTTCGTATCACTGATTAAGTGTAAATATCAGTGATACTTGTCTGTGTCGGGGGTGAGATTGATCCACCTTCATTCTAAAACCCTAACAAGTGAAATCAAAGCATTCGGCACATGTTATCCAATTCTTATCGTGTTCTTCATTACTCTAACTAGTATGTGATTGTGTTATTCATTTCAGTTGATTGATATTACTAGGATACTTGTTATTATTCTATCATTGATTGAATTCAACACCCAATAGTAATCCTGAAGAGTTCAAGGATTAGACAAGTGAAAAAACCTCTAGTCATTACTGGGACTTGACCAGGGATCAGATTCCTGTTAAACCTGACATACCCTTCTCGTTGCAGACCATTAGTATTAGTCACCATCATAAGGTTTTATGATCTGGGTGACATACCGATTAGTTGTAAAACACTAATGTTGGTGCGGTTAAGCAATCCTACTACTTAGAAGCGTTGGTGAGCCCGGTTGCTGCCAAAATAAGAGAACCTAAGGGCGAAACTCAACTTATGTGATAATTTGTTTGACGTTACACCTGGCCTAAGAACCAGTGGGAGTTATTGGATCATCAAAAGAAGACAACACATATAGAAATGTACCTGCATTCTGAGCAAGAATGGTTGACTAAGTGGATACTCAAAGTTAGGGGTGAGCATAATAACCGAAAAACCGAACCATAACCAATATAACCGATATAACCGAACCAATTAAACCGAACCATTAATAAAAAAGGTGGTGCGGTTTATGATTTTTATCAACCGAATCATAATGGTTCGGTTTTGGTTTTTCTGTAAAACCGAATCGTACCGATTAATAAATAAATATATATATATATATATATATATATATATATATATATATATATATATATATATATATATATATATATATATATATATATATATTAAGTTCTTAATCTAATCGTTAAAAATTTTAAATCAAGGCTCGATACATACTCATTAGGAAACTAATAAGTCTACACAAAAAAAAATGCATTAACCGATTGTAAAGTAAATCAAATCTTTTTTTAATGTTTGTATAAATTCTAGTGTACAATACTAAGATATTAAAAGTCGATACTAGCTTTAATGGTTAATATCATTATTTTGACTTTTGAGACAATTTAACTCTTAAATTCATACAAAGCATAGAAAGTTATAGATAAACGAACTTTAAATTTTTATATAATTATGGTTAACCATTATTAACCATTAAACAAAACCATTAACCGATTAAAACCGTTAACCATAACCAATATTAACCATAACCAATGGCTACTAAAATGTATTAACCGATTGTAATGGTTATGGTTCGGTTTAGGCCAATAACCGAACCAAACCGCCCCATTCACACCCCTACTCAAAGTCAAAGTCATGAGATTGATTTTGAGAGAAATGCTCTCAACAAAACTGAAATAAATCTGAAGGGATATCGTCTGCTGTAACTGCACTTATATCCAAACAGAACACATACATGACCCCGAAATTTGTCTTACGGGGACCTAGCAAGGAAGGATATTTGAATTCTCAAAATGTGCCAAATGTTTGGATTTTGTGAATAGCCTGAAAGAATCCTATGATTATATTAGAAGTTTGGATATTGGAATCTCAAAATATGCCAAATGGTTTGGATTTTGTAATAGTCTAAAATAGTCCTATGCAAATCCAGTGGGAGTGTCATTGTGATCTGTCTATCAATGTATACCATTTCTAGGAAACGCCTCTTATCATTGCAAAGTGTGATGAGTTTGCATTAAGAGATGATTTGCTGTGAAAAGTCTAGAACAGATACAACATACTCAGGTGGTCACAAGCATCTATCAGATAGATGACATCATCAATATAGAGCCTGCCAATGTAAGTATGATCTTGATGAGATTCAAGATGCATGACTTTAAGAAAAGAGGTTATTTTCATTACAGAGTGTAATGAATTGGCATGATCTAAAAGAAATACGATGCAATCACGTTGTTGCCAACATCTATTAGATAGATGAAATTGTCAGTATAGACCTAGCCATTATGAGTATGATCTTTATAAGACTCAAGATGTATGAAAGAAAGTCTTCAAAAAGAAAATAGTTTCTAAAAGTCATGACACAAGGATAATGAGTAATCCATAGGTTCTGAAAAGATTCAGAATGGAACAGATCAGATTCCATGAGCTTCTACAAATTGGATCGATCATAGGTGTCATGGACTTATCCTGATGACTTGATGCTTGGAGCATAATAAGTTGGATTCAGGATACAACCTGGCTAAGAATAGTGGACGGATTATTAACACCAGAATATGGGGCTAAAGGACTTCATGGTTAAAGAGTTTTGTTGGTATTCTCATGGAGCGACTGTAAGAAGTCGCAGTACACATCACCATTCTCATGGAGCGACTGTGAGGAGTTTTCAAATCTTTAATTATTAACACCCGAGAACCGTGAGAAGTCGTAGTACACATCACCATTTCTGGAATGGAGTTGGGAGAGAGAAAGACTGAAAGGTCGTTTTGGGTATATAGACATAGATATAGAACTTAAATTGAAACTTTAAAAGAAACCAAGAAACACATAACAATATTATATCAGATCTGACTAGGTGATTACCTCGTGGAGACTTGGTAATAAGCAGGAGTAGCTGCTAGTCAGATTTTTATGTTTCGTTTTTGCATGTTTTACTTACCGAATAATTTGATTATTCAAAATTCCACAGTCGCTCATATTTTCGGAAGTAAGTAGTGAATTAAGACTGTCATGAATTGAATTGCAGATTGTCTAAGGAGTTAGACATAGCAATAGAGTTGTTGCAATGTTCATGAGTGCTTAGAAATGGAGATTTGAGTATTGGACAAACCCACGCTCAGAGAATTACTTCATGGATTATATCACGAGTAATTCTGAGACAATTATATCTTATGGTCTTGAAACGGAGACATATGAGTTGAAATTTACAATTTGGTTGTACATTGATAGTGCGTAAACGCATTGGTAACTCGATGTCATAAAACGTATTGTTGTGCGCGATTTGATGAGTAAATGATACAAGCATATGAGTCGAAGTTTATTCGTTCCTTTTACCCTAACGGGAAAAGAGATATCTGTGGGGCCCTCGGTGATTTGGTGTTGACTGAAGTGCTGGCCAGGACTAAATTGATGTGTTCAATTAGAAGTCTTATGTCATTACAAATCAGTAATCGGGAAACAAAGTATCGGACTAAGATTGATCTTAATCCATGTCTCTAGTCCGAACGATATCTTGCAGAACGGAGGAACATATGATCACTTATCTTAGGATGCGTAACTGACTGGGTCAGAATTAGGCAGCTGCTTTTGGAAGCTACAATTTGTTGATCGATTTGGAAGTTAAACTGCAGTTATAGTCATAGACTTATCCAGGTGGGAGACTGTTACATTAGGTGTCTAAGCCATGACTAGAATTCGTATATATTTGATTGATAGTAGCAAAGTCCTTTTGGGTTGCCCTCATAGCTGGCAATTTGACAGAATAACTTTTGCAGAGAGAAATTGATTTATTTTGTGATTAATAAATCAATATAAATAATTTGTTAATATATTATGAGGATAATATATTAATTAGAAATAGTATTATTTAATTAATAATTGATCAGAAATTAATTGGAATTAATTGGATTAATTAAAAGTGTAGGGGCTGAATTGTAATTGTTAAATAGTTGAGCAATAGATAATTATAGTATATATATATATATATATATATATATATATATACATATATATATATATATATATATATATATATATATATATATATATATATATGTATTTGAATTTAAAGATAAAATGTTAATCCGGTTTGAATTCAAATAAGGCTTATCTGCTAAACCCTTGAGGCTATAAATAGGGAGCCCCAGTACCCCCTAAGAGCCACGAAATTTTAAGGGGTTCTCTCCTTCTTCTCTCTGTTTTTCTTGTTGCTAGCTTTGCGTGTGAACCTTTTGAGGCACGACGCTTGTGGCGTTCGCTTCCAAAAGATCAACAAAGGTTAGTAATTCTTGAATTATTCTTTTAGTAAAATCGAAATGCCTATAGGTTTTAGTTATAGATTCAAATTGAGAAAACGTAGATCCTTTAGGTTGCATGTGAACTTAAGAGTTTAAGTTTATTTGTTTTGCCTATTTCCCATCAGCTAAATGATAACGCCTAGCAATGTTAAGCATTATAGTCATTATTGAGTCGAGTTCTAGATGTAATATACTTCTGAGATTACAATATTACTCACATTTTGTGCCAAAAGCTTTTGTTGCAATTTATGCATAATATAGGGTAAAACTTGCATAGTTTGGCAAACTTGGAGGAAAGCTGGATTCAAGTCGAAGTAATACGTGTGCCGCCTACCCAAGAAGTGACGCGACGCGTTGAGCTGTTTCACCGGGTAAAGATTCGAAATTCAAAGTGCGAAGAAACTGGGATTCAATATAAGTCGCACCGTATATAAGTCTATACCGTGATGCGTGAAGGCAAAATTCGTAACTATAAATAGAGGGTCTCGCTTCGTGATTCGGGAGCGAAGATCCGACCTTTAAGTGGAACTTAGGCATCTTTGACTCGAATTTCGTAGCTTTATGATTCATAGTTGGTAGTTTCGCTCATTTAGTTGTTTTATCGTTTGTTCTGTTTTCGTTAATACTTGTGATCAAGGTTCTGGATTGTAAAACCCCATTGACCACGTGGTTCTGGTTTCATCCCTCTTTTCAGAAGCATTCGGCTCTAATTCAGGTTTAGTTTAATGCAAATTATCGTTGATTACAAGTTATTATTTTGATATTGTTTATTGTTCGTCGTTTCATTATTTCTGGATCATTTAGTTTCTGATTTTCTGAGTTGAATCTCGAGATCAGATTGGTTTGGATTGGTTGATTGTGATTCATTGTTTAGGCATATACCGTTGGTTAGATTTTCATGTTTCGAGTTCTTTCGGTTCTCTAAGTGTATGAATAGAAACTGTCTATAGAGTGACAATATAGATTGGTCAAGTTTTGACACAAAGTGCTAACCACGGACTCCACAGTTCGACCCTTACTTGCCACTAGCTAGTGAGCCGTAAGGTATAAATTTAGTATTTTTTATGGCATCAACGACTGCGACATGTCACTAACTCATCACCAAAAGGGAAACCGAAGCGGGCAAGCTGCTCAGTGTATGCTTTCATTTTAAGCACATGAGAACTTATAGAAGAACCCTCACCCATTTTGCAGCCAATAAAAGAATTCAAGGTCTCAAGCCGTTCTTGCTTAGCCTGAACGTGAAACATCACTTTCAGTTTCTTGATCATATCAAGCGCTTCATGAAACTCAAAGGTTTTCTAAAGCTCAGGAGACATAGTGGCACGCATAATGCAAGCCACCTCGAGCGAATCATTTACATGTTTCGTTCAAGCGTCTTTTCCTTGCTTCGAAGCATTGGCGGGAGGTTCATTTGGGATAGGCACATGAAAGACATAGTCCTTTTTCTCAAGCTTGAGGACAATCCCTAGTAGCCTAAACCAATCAAGGAAGTTGGTTCTAGTCAAATTTTCTTTTTCGAGGATGGATCAAATAGTGAGAGAAGAGGTGGTTACAGACAGGGAGGTCATTTACAAAATAATAAGATTTATTTTAATATCTTCGATATAATTTCTTTTTAATATTAATTACCCTTTAAATTAAGATTGAAAAGTTAAGATCCACATCACACATAATCATTTCCCACAGCACAAGTGATTATATTGATCGGTAGGTTACAATAACCAATTACATCTCATATGTAACTCTTAGAATTTTATGGGATCCAAAAACATCTTATGTTTAATGGCATGTTAATCATGTATATGCCTCAAGTCTCTAATGATTCGATGACCTTTATCACATAAGATTCTTGATCAAATCATCCAACTTAAAAATCTTGTGAATTATATTTCACTAACGGTTAGGTGACATTTATCACTTTAGCAAACATAAAATACATTGGCCATCAAGGGACAATGCAAATAGACAAGGTGACCCAAGAATCTATAAGTATTTCACAATGATACACAAGTGATTTTTAAAGTGGATTTCATAGAGTTGATGTTTTTCCGAATAAGGGCTTTTCAACGTTTTATTATTCTAACATTTTAAAACGCTTTGTATCATGAATGTTTCATGAATAAAATATTCCATTGTACATTTTTCAAGGTCCCAAATGTATAAAATTAAATCAATATCTCATATTGGATTTACTTTGTTAAATTTAATATCCAATATTAATTTTGCCGTAATAACAATAGGAACCGATTTTTAACTTTTTTATAGAACTTCCTTTTATTATAGAGTTATGGAGTTTAGATTTTGTTTAAAATATTTTTAAACCTTTTTAAATATTTACAAAGTTCGGCTATTTTAAGAGTTTCAAAAATTAAAACTATTTTTAATAAAAACTCCAATTTTACTTATCTCGTGTACAAACTTTATTATTTAAAACTTCAAACTCAAACTTGATATTATTTTTGTTAAAATGTTCTTTTGTATGGAAAATATATTTTCAAACATACAAAATTATATAACAACAAAAAATAAACATCACAAACATGTATCACACAATTTATAAACAAAGCAATTTTCTAGCAACAATTATTGTGAGCCATCACAATAATTATTAAATCATTTCCTAAAGAACTTAAATATGACACTTCAAGGGTCTTCAAAACACCATGTCTTGAAAGGATCTTCATAAACCCCGTCTTGTTACATTTTCTAATTGTAAATAAACTAGTCTAAACTAATCTATTACATACAAAATGAAATAATACATATTTTTATTTTACATCATCATATGAATAAATAAATGGCAACCACAAGTCTCCAAATGGCTTGTTTATACACAATCTCATCACATGAAATATAAACAACATTTTTTTCTAAGGCAACTTTTATATAACCAAAATGCATGAAAATGGTTATATATAAAAATAAACAATTTTATAACATCAGGTTGGTAAAGAAAACAACTATGGATATTTTTTAGCCCAAAGAAATTCCTTGTTTTCCAAAAACCAAATATTATCAAACATAAAAATTCATTCTTACATATAAAAGTTGGCTCTAATACCACTGATGAGTTTTGATAAATAAAATAGAGCGTTTTACGTTAAAACGACAATGAAAGCCTTATTTAAAATAACCAGTTTATTTTAAAATATTTTAAACAAAACCATTAAAGATCCATTTACATTGGTAACAATGATATTAAAACATACATATGAACCCTCTTGACATTGGGGTGTTGAAGTAGATGGCAAAAATTTAAGAAGCTTGATTTCTCTACAAATATCCACCACCAAGGTAAAGGCACTTGGAATGCTAGTTCCTTCTTGTATAAAAACTTCTTAAGCCTTTAAGTATTTAAAAATTAAGCACTAAAGGAGAAGTGCTTCTTTACTCTAAACCTTGGAACAAACATCACAAGAGGGAGAGAGTAGAGGGGGAGAAAGAGTTGGCTACATTATTGAGAGAAAATAAGTGAAAAAAACTAGATGCAAACTTTGCATCTCACACTCTTTTATACTCACAAGAGAGTACAATGACCCATACCCTCATTAAATGTAAAAGATATGATCTTATATAGGATATCGGTGTGTAAGGTGAATTTATTTATTATTTTCACAAAACAGTTATTATTATGTAATTAAATACATGAGATGAATTTATTTATTAATTATCAAATGCTTGATAAATATTCAATAAGTACCAACTTTATAAAGGTGTGACCCTATAAGACCATATGTAATTCGCAATATCATTTCATAATGATTATTGAGCATATAGATTCAACATCTACACATGTGTTGGTTTAGTCTTTTAATTTGCAAATATTCAAACATAGGAATCTCATTATCTCTTTTCTTCGTTCAACTTTTTATGGTTTATTAATTGCTCGTGGCTCAACAAGGGACATTCTTGTAGCATTGCACATTTATATCATAACAAGGTTTGTATATGTGATCATATTTTTGCAACTTCTGGTTTTGCTTTTTTTTATAGATTCCACGTATTTTATTTTTTTCATTATATTTTGCTTATACTTATACCAATCTTTGGTCAAATCAAAGAGGCGGATTTACTACAAGATAATTTGCAAATCTTTGAATTTTTTACCTACATGAATGAGCATGTTATGCATTTAGTGTATAGAGATAGTTTTTTCCCTTGAGTTCTTGCTCTAAGAATCTAGGATGTGTAGGATGATTGTATGATGTTATATTATGAACTTACAGTCTTTTGTAAATATATGTGGAAACCAAGAGTATAATGTATCCCACATTGGTATAGTCTTATAAGTTTGTATATATGTTGGAGTCTCCCCTCTTTCCACAAGGGCTCTTTTGGAGAGATACTCTTGGGCTCCACATATATTTACATGGTATCAGAGCCGGTGTCCCGCACTGTAACCTCATCTAGCCTACGTCTTTGAGGGGGAGTATTAATGTATACTACAAGGGCTCTTTTGTAAATATATGTGGAGCCTAAGAGTATCTCTCCAAAAGAGCCCTTATGGAAAGAGGGGAGACTCCAACATATATACAAACTTATAAGACAGTGTCGCACCAATGTGGGATACACTAACACTCCCCCTCAGAGACGTAGGCTCGATGTGGTTACAGAGCAGCGGGACGCCGGCTCTGATACCATGTTAATATATGTGAAGCCCAAGAGTATCTCTCCAAAACAGCCCTTATGGAAAGAGGGGAGACTCCAACATATATACAAACTTATAAGACCGTGTCGCACCAATGTGGGATACACTAACATCTTTAAAATATAAATGCAATTTTAACAATTTCATATGTACCCTAAATAAAAAGCTAAATATCATATTCGTCCTATCTATAATTTTAAATATCATATTTGCCCTAAATAAATATCCAAAATATCATATTTGCCCTAAACTTCTTTTTAACATTTTTAATCATTAGTTTTTAATCAAATGACTATTATACCCTTAAAATTTAGGATTAAAATATCATATAAACCCTTTAGGTTTAAATTATCATTTATACACTTTAACTTATGAAAAAAATATATTTTTATACGAGAATTTAAGCCAAATCATCCTCTTGATCAACAATTGTATTTGTTTCATTGGAATTGGAAGCATCATTTGAGGATTAGTATATTTTTCTTCTGCTTCCAGGATTTTTGCCATAATATGGGGTCCCAAATGATGTATCGTTTGGGTCGGGGGCACCGTGTCACACCCCGATCATTGGCGGAATCGATCAAGGCGTGATATATTGTTCAAATTTTCATGACAACTATGTGATAATATGATTAGATTCAATTAAATACTAAGTATGCAAACAAGATACACAACATAAAAATACAAATCCAAATACGAACAACATTTATTACATCAAATTTAAATAGTCTTGTGGGTTTCTAAGGTACACCCTACTTTTCATCAACTTCATTCTTCAAATCTGCATCATGGGTAAAAACAGGTCAACTATGAGAGTTGGTGAGTAATCTAGTTTTATTAAAGAAAATTATGAGTTTGAAAATTTAATAATTTGATATTTGTTTTCTTTTGAAGTCGGCAAGCAAGTGTTATTGAGATAACGATTTATAAATCAAAAATTGATTAACAAATGATAACAACAACAACAACAACAAGTCCTCACCCTATATATACATATATATAGGATGGAGCATCTAAGCATCATACACACTCAACCACGTGCGATCAATCACCTTAGCGTCCCAAGGCGGTGTGTTCAACCCAATAGCGCTATTATTGTCCATAACGTACCTCAAGAATACGGGCATAGCCATGGAGATTAGACTAAAAATGGTAATACACTATAAGTACATGTAGCGTAAACAAACAGTAATTATACAAATAATGATTCACGTATAAATGTCCCAACAATGTCTCAATTGTGATAAAATAATAAAGTGAAGTTGGAACATATTAGAACCATTTGATACACCCCAAAAGTATTGAAATTATAAAATATGGGGTAGATTACTCACATTATTCCAAAAAGGAATGCGCGTGTCGTACGATAAACGGTTCGGGTCAAAATGACGTAGAAACTAATATAATTAATAGTTTTGGTTTAGGAACTGCTAAATGGGAATGGAGTATTGGCACGCCTAGGTCGTCGTGCAGTCAAAAATAGTAAAATAACCTAACACACACTAGTATAGCAGTAGTCAGGGTCGATCCACAGGAGTTACGTGGTCAAGGTAGGCAACAGATTACCAACTGTAGTGTCACGCTACAGCCAGAGGATCTAGTTTCTAACTTTTACTAAAACAATCCAGAAATCATGAACATTTAACAATTCCAAATCAAACATTAACTAAACTAAAACCACTACTAACCTAAGTACTTACTGAAATCAGAAATGTATTTCAAAATCAGAAGTAACAAAGATCAAATCAAACATCCAACACAATCAAACATCCAAAATTAATCCAAAAGCATAAAACACCGAAAAGAGAGCAATTAACAATAACCGAATGATTAACTATTAAAAACTCATATCTAACTTGTTCAAAACAGAAAACATAAACTTTCAGAAACTAGAAACTAATGTCAATGTTTGCCACACCCAATAACACTAGCCAAAGCTACCAAAACTACTAAATTACTTGGAAATTAAAAGAGAAAAATATAAATACCAATTATGGTCGACTGAAAACTGAAACTCGGAGTCAAAGAAGCCTTGGGGTCGTTCCTATGCCAGGTCTTTGCTACTGATTTCGACCTAGAACCCTCTATTTATAGTTTTGAAAAAATAAAAGACTGCGTTGTGCGTACTTAGATTCCGCGGCGTGCGTGCTAGTTTATCCCCATTTCTTTGACATTTGAATCTTCTCCACCGCCTCATTGCTGACTCAGCGCGTCGCGCCCTTGTACATCACCGCGGCGCGCGTGCGAATTCGACTGTTTTGTCTTTATCTTCAAACTTCTTCCATTTTGTACGCTTTTAGTCCCTGTTTACATCTTTTCTTTCCAAACAAGCACTGACACAAAAAGTGAGAATACCACAGCATATATGATATAAATTCACCAAGAATAGGGCTCAACAACGACTAAAATACTTGATATTGCTAGGCGTTGTCAAACACTCCACACTTGTGCCTTGCTTATCTCCAAGCAAGAGAGTTTTTAACAAATTCTAATAGAGACTCAAACAATTTTTGAATGCGTTCAATTTCAAAGCTTATTGCCCTAGGAGTTAGAGTGAAATAGTTTGTGAGGACATAATCGGAACATTCTTTGGAATTCATGACTTTCTAAAGAACCCTTTATTACAAATTTTCTGTCCACAATGAAGTGTATGTACTCATTCAGATTCTAAAGGCCATTAAAGAATTATCCATGACTTTCGATGTTGTTTGTGTAACGAGCTTTCGGAAATACCATCCCAGACCAGATGATCTTAGGTGGCAAGGTGCATAAGTCCCACCCATTTTAGACTTACCGACTCGAAAAACAAAGGCCACTGATTGACAATTCTTTCCTAAATTCCAATCCTAAAACACTCCAATCTTCTAACTCCTAAATCTCAACTTATTTGACTAAACTAATAGGATGATAGCAACTAAATAGTATTTCTTGAAAAATACCAATGCTAAAACATTCAGAAGCCGTTTGTTTCAAAATTACAACCTATTAAAAATTTTGAAAATTGCTACAATTTTTGAAAATTGACTCATGTCCCGCAAAAATTTCAAAAACACTCTTTCGACTGTCCACACCCCACACTTAAAACCGTACAACGTCCTCGTTGTACACAAAATAATTTCAAAACAAGGGAGAAAGAGTTACCCTTTAGACGGTAGATTACTTGGTTATCACAGGTACAAAAACACAAACAAAAATCCTCGACTCAGAATTCAGGAGTTGTAGCGCAACAGTGAAACACGCCGGTGGTCAATGCAAGTGGAGGGGGCACGGTGACCCCACACTTGCTTGAAACAACTCCTCCATATGGTATTACATGCATAACTCACAAAAACATTAATTGCAAACAGAAAAACAAATAACATAATCAGAAAGACAAACTAAAAGTAGTATCATAGGTACAGTACGTATATATCCCAAAAGAAAACAACAAAAAATACATCAATCGCCACCTGGTTACCTAGAAGGGCTGCCTCGTGATCGTGGGCTCGAGCTGGGAATGGTCGGGGGCGCTGTCCCTGCCGGGTGGCTATCTCCAAAAGTACCTCCCCGATCTACGCCAGCTGGTCCTCAATACCAGCGACCCTGACCTCCAATCGTCGGAGAGCTGTCATCTCCTCCGACTGCTGTGGCTGTGGTGGTGGAGCTGGTGGATCGACTCTCCGGCGTCGCCTCGCTGGTCCCTCCTCATGGGCTGGTCGGGGCGCCCTCGGTGCCTCTGTCATCTCTCTCACAAAATGCCCAGGTCGTGGCTGGGTGATCAGGTGCATGTTCTCCAGTGCCCGTGCTGATGTGCGAGCTGGAGGAATCGCCATCAGGGAAGCCATGGTGGCAGCAGTGAGTAACCGGTAAGATCAGGCCAGGCGGGTAATGTAGTGCCCGCCGGTCAAGGGACTACTGGCAGACGCACCCGTTTCCTGGGTGGATAGAGAAACCGCCAACGCATACAGCAGGTTGAGGAACCTGGCAGGGTCGAGGAGCACCCACAAATATGTCATGTCCTCACCGGACACCTTCTCGCCCCCCTCCCTCAGCATGATAGAGGTGGTGACGATACGGTACATGAGCCGGTGAAGCGGGTTGCAGAGCTGGCTCTCGCTGGACGACCTCGCCTCGAAGTATACGTTGGACAACGTGGCCCAAACAACTGCGATGGCATCCCGTGCGGGCTGCCCCTGAATACACGCATGAAGGAACGGCGTAAAGTGTCGGCTCTGGAGATCCGCCTCCGTGTATATACCCGTGCGTCTCCCAAACTCCCTGAGACTGCACTCCCTGGGAACTCCCCTCAATCTGAATCGTACTAGCCTGGATTGGGCCTCCGTCGAAGCCGGTGCGTAGCGGACTGTGGAAAGAAACTCCAAGAGAAGCTCGGTGTAAACTATATAGTCCTGGTTAGCCATAAGCCTGTCCCAACCACGACATGTGAATGTAGCATCCCCATGGGACCATGTACGATGAAGAAAAGGCTTAATCTCAGCCCAGAGTCCGACCGTCTCGAGAATATCCCGATCTATGATCGTCGCCTCGAGAACCCGGCGACCAATAAGCGCATCCCTCCTCTGAGTATACTCGATCGAACTCTCCAGATCCTTGGGGAACTGGAGAAAAGGATGATTGCGCCTAAAAGCCATCTGCACATAGAAACCACACAAAACAAAATTTTTTGCAAAATAAGTCCTTATCTTCCCCACCGAACCGCAGCGCGGCCCAAGAACCAGGGCACAGCGCGGCGAGCGACTATTTCGAAATCAAAACCTAATCTCACTGATTTTCACCTGTTAACTCAATCCAATCACACTACTACGTAGCCTAAGCACCGACTAGCCCCTCTAGGGTGATCTTTTCGCAACCAAAACACCCTACGAGCCAGCATTGCCGATTTCTAAATTTTTCGTTTTTGGAGAAATCAACCAAATTCACAGCCTAATCGCTAGTTCTAACAAGTAAAAACTAGTTAGAATGACATACCTTGAAAGTAGGAATGAAATGAACCAGAAAAATGCGAGAAAAATGTCGGATGATCGGAGCTGTGAGGCGCGGCGTGGGTTTGTGTGTGAATAGTGAATGCGACGTACCTTATAAAAGAAGAATCCGACCGATCGATTCCCGCGTCGTGGAAACGATGTGACCGCGGCGCGTGTTCCCAAAGCAACCCCATGTGCATCGGGTTGATTTACGATCCCGCGGCATGCAAAACATCGAACCGCGGCGCGGTATGCAATTTCAAATTTCCTTCATAATGACCCCCACACTTGCCTCAAACCAATAACACCTGCAATGACGATGATCATATCTTCCTAATTACTCCTAAACAATACAGTACCTAACCTATAAAAAGATGGGTTGCCTCCTAACAAGCGCTAAGTTTAACGTTTTCAGCCAGACGGAGAGTCCTTCTACAGCTACGGTAGATCGTATGCCTTCTTTCTTTGCTGATTCCCAGTCCCCACCCTCCCTTCGTTGCCCACATGCTCCTTCAGGTTTCCTGGATCGAATGGCTTGCCGGTTCTCCTGCTACTGCCTGGTTGCCGTCTACCAATGATTTTCCGCAAGCACTTGGAGGTAGCTTTAAACCTCCAAGCTCGATCCTTCCTTCTGGATTCCTTCAAAATTACCGGTTTGACATGGAGCATGCCCAATGCTGCTCCCAGTAGTTGTTTTGCGCCTCGTTTGTTGTTCACATATTGCGTGTTATCTTCAGTTTGCAATTTTGGCTTGTAGTACAAATAAAAATTTTCCAATCAAATGGGATCGGAAGGCAACATATTGGAATGCTTCAATATGTCCTCATCGATGGTATTGATTACATCTAATTTTCCATTCATGAATGGATCATGAGTGGCGATAAAATCATGTGTATTGTTTTCAATGACCAACTCGTCGGTATCATCATCTTGGTCATCGTCCAACAGGTGGGTCGGCACCAAGAGTGAGCGACTGGTTTGATTTGGTGGTCGTATAAAGTCACCCATCTCCAGATCCTCACTTTCAAAATACTCAAAATATTCAAAAATTATAGGTTCGGGGGTAGTATGGTCATTTACACCCCTTTCCCCAATAGTATCAACAATTTCGGGAATCGTTGGGCTGGGGTCTGCACTGTCACCTACAGCCCCCTCCACAACATTCTCATCAACCAAATTGTCTGGTGATGGTACGGATTCACTCATCACCAACTCAACATTTTCAAAAACATCAAAAGCTGTTGAGGTAGAGTAGCATTGTCACCTACAACCTCTTCCTCAACAACCGTTTCGACCATCTCAGTGGTCTCTTGACTTTCCCAAGGTGTATGCCCTTCCATCACGTATTTAGGTGATGCAAGTTCACACACATTATTATTGGTATTAAAATCACTCGCCTCAGGTTCTAACGGGTATTTCCAGCTTTTGTCTAACCTATCTAAAGAAGCTTGCACTTTTTCAAGAGCATCCGCCTGATCCTTCTGAACTTGGTGGGTGTCAGCCATGAGCTCCAATACTTGGGCCCATGTTACAAAATTTTTAGGTTGAGATGACTCCTCGGTCCGCCATCCATTGTCATCGAATGATCCATTGTAGTAATCATCCTCGTAATAGGTGTCGGCCGGATTTTCATAATACTCATAATACTGATCCAGGTACATGTAATCGCCCATTATGAAGACGTACACATACCAAAAATCATCAAACTAAAATCAAACATCAAAAATCATAAACTAAACCCTACAGATCACCTACTCTCAAGCTCACAACTCCCCGGCAACGACGCCAAAATTTGACACGCCTAGGTCGTCGTGCAGTCAAAAATAGTAAAATAACCTAACACACACTAGTATAGCGGTGGTCAGGGTCGATCCACAGGAGTTACGTGGTCAAGGTAGGCAACAGATTACCAACTGTAGTGTCACGCTACAACCAGAGGATCTAGTTTCTAACTTTTACCAAAACAATCCAGAAATCATAAACATTCAACAATTCCAAATCAAACATTAACTAAACTAAAACCACTACTAACCTAAGTACTTACTGAAATCAAGTGTATTTCAAAATCAGAAGTAACAAAGGTCAAATCAAACATCTAACACAATCAAACATCCAAAATTCATCCAAAAGCATAAAACACCGAAAAGAGAGCAATTAACAATAATCGAATGATTAACTATTAAAAACTCAGATCCAACTTGTTCAAAACAGAAAACATAAACTTTCAGAAACTAGAAACTAATGACAATGGTTGTCACACCCAATAACACTAGCCAAAGCTACCAAAACTACTAAACGACTTGGAAATTAAAAGAGACAAACATAAATACCGATTATGGTCGACTGAAAACTGAAAATCGGAGTCAAAGAAGTCTTGGGGGTCGTTCCTGTGCCAGGTCTTTGCTACTGATTTTGACCTAGAACCTTCTATTTTATAGTTTTGAAAAAATAAAAAACCGCGCTGCGCACACTTAGATTCCGCGGCACGCGTGATAGTTTATCCCCGTTTCTTCGACATTTGAATCTTCTCCACCGCCTCATTGCTGACTCAGCGCGTCGCGCCCTTGTACATCACTGCGGTGCACGTGCGAATTCGACTGTTTTGTCTTTATCTTCAAACATCTTCCATTTCGTACGCTTTTAGTCCCTGTTTACATCTTTTCTTTCCAAACAAGCACTGACACAAAAAGTGAGAATACCATAGCATATATGATATAAATTCACCAAGAATCATGCTCAACAACGACTAAAATACTTGATATTACTAGGCGTTGTCAAGTATTTATAATGTTAATAAGGTGCGAAAAATATAAAATCTAGTTTTCGACATACATAACTATATTTTGCTATTTATTTATCTTCAACAAAATAAAATACAAAATAACCATAAAACAATAATATAAATGCATGAAACTTCATAAAGTATGTTTACTCAATTTATGGGTCATCTCAGAATTTTCCAAGAATTTATTGACTGCAATAAGTATTTTATGTGAATTATTGCAATATTTTATTGCAATAATTATAGTAATTCGATAAAAATAAGTTATTTTCTGAAAATTTCTAGAACATCTTATTTTATTGATCGGATTCTGAGAAAAATTAGGTTTATACATAAAATGAGTTTTAGATAGTTTGGTGGATTTAATTTGTTTCATTCATGAATTTGACACTTTTAACAACATACATTGATGAATGCTTCAAGAGAGATGAAGATTTGAGTATAATTGATTGTTCTAGGCTAAAATATGGAGCTTTCTTGGATGAATTTCGAAATTGATAGTGAGAGAAAGAATAGAGAGGGTTTGAGTGGTGATGAGAATAATGTGTTGGGAGAAATAAAAGGAAAAGAAATATGATGGGAGATGTGAGTGGGAGACCATGGGAATAACTATGTGAGATGTGTATATTTTGTCTTTTCTTTTGGTGTTCTTCATAATTTCCCACTAACACAAGCATCTTTTATATCACACACTAATTAATATAAGAGTTTTATAAAATTTAATGTAGAGTTTATAAAAATAGAGTTTTATAAAAGATATGTTATCCATTATTTGATTATAACAATCTACTTTGATTTGAAGTTTAATTATAGCATTCAAGATTGATTCTTTTAATTTAATTAGAGCATCATACTTTGATTTAATTTTAATATGGTATCATAATTTAATTTGATTATACTTATAACGTTATACTCTGCAATATTGCTATTAACGTCAATTTATATCGTAGTGTATGTGTTTTGATCCTATTAGGTCAAGTGATCTTGTGTAGGGTTTATCAAATTTCTAATTGGGTTGGGTTGACCCGAATCCATTTTAGGCGGATGTCACAGCCTCCCCTACTTTAGGAAAATTCGTCCCAAAATTTAAGAAGAGAGTACCTTAAGAGAAAAGCTGCATGTATTTGGTACGCATACGATCCTCACGCTCCCATGTATACTCGGGTCCATGTGTCGACTGCCACCTGACCTTGACCAGAGGAATGCGACTTCTTTTGACTTGCTTTTCCTTTCGGTCGGCAATTTCCAAGTGTTTCTCAATAAATTGCATTGTCTCGTCGATTTGGATATCCTCGAGAGGAACATGAAGGTCCTCGTCTGTTAAACACTTCTTGAGGTTGGCTATATGAAATACTGGGTGAACTTTCTTAAGCTCTGTTGGTAGATCCAACTCGTAGGCTACTCGTCCGATCCTTTTCATGATCTTAAACGGGCCTACGTTGCGTGGTGCCAATTTACCCTTGCGTCCAAATCGAACCACACCTTTTCGTAGGGACACTTTTAACATGACCATGTCACCCATAGTAAATTCAAGCGGTTTGCGTCGCTTGTCGGCGTAACTCTTTTGTCGGCTACGAGCTGCGAGAAGGTTATTGTGAATCTGAGTGATTTTGTCGGTTGTTTCCTGGATAAGCTCAGGACCAACGATTGGAGAATCAACTGCTGTGCGAATCACGTGGGACTCGCCAATTTCATGCCACCAAATAGGAGATAGGAATTTACGGCCATACAAGGCCTCAAATGGTGGCATCTCGATGCTAGAATGAGAACTGCTATTATAGGAGAATTCCACCAACGGTAAATGAGAGTCCTAGTTTCCTTCGAAATTTAAGACACACGCCCTCAACATATCTTCGAGTGTTTGAATTGTCCTCTCAGATTGACCATCTGTCTGACGATGATAGGCGGTACTGAGATCGAGGCGGGTTCCAATGGCAGCTTGAAGTGATTGCCAAAACCGAGAGAGAAATCTCCCATCAAGATCTGAAATGATGCTGAGAGGGATGTCATGCTGACTAACTATCTCGTTGATGTAAATCCGAGCAAGTTTTTCGACTTTCAAATGTTCACAGATGGGAAGGAAATAAGCGGATTTGGTCAAACGGTCAATGATTACCCAAATGCTATCATGTCCCTTTGTTGTACAGGGAAGTTTGGTTACGAAATCCATGGCGATCGCTTCCTATTTCCACCTGGGGATTTCCGGTTGGACCAATAGTCCAGAGGGTCGTTGATGTTCTTCTTTGACCCTGGAACATGTAAGACATTTGGCCACGAATAAAGCAATATCCTTTTTCATTTTGGACCACTAGTAATTGGTTCTCAAGCCATGATACATCTTGTCAGCGCTAGGATGAATGAAATATCGAGTTTTATTGATTTCTTCCATCAGGAATGTACAAAGATTGTCGCAATCTGGGATCCAGATGCGATCTTGATAATAGAAAATACCATCAGATTTAGTTTCCAACTCCCCATTAATCCTGTGGGCATGTCATTTTCGGTAATTTCCGAGTGTTGGGCTCCTCGAATTCGGTCGCTGAGATTGGACAAGATAGGAGAACATATTAGATGAAATGCTTTGGCATGTTCTTTTCGGCTTAACGCGTCGGCTACGACGTTCCCCTTGCCCGAATGATAGCGTATTTCACACTCGTAATCATTTAGGAGTTCGACCCATCGTGTTTGCCTCATATTGAGTTCCTTTTGATTAAGAATATGTTGCAAGCTCTTGTGGTCGGTGAAAATTACGCATTTAGTGCCATAAAGGTAATGCCTCCAAATTTTAAGAGCGAAAACCACGGCACCGAGCTCCAAATCATGAGTCGTATAACTCCTTTCCTGGATTTTGAGTTGTCGCGATGCGTAAGAAATAACCTTTCCCCTTTGCATCAAAACACAACCTAGACCGAGATTGGAGGCATCGCAGTATACCACGAAATCTTCGTATCCTTCAGGGAGTGTAAGAATCGGAGCGTCACACAATCTTTGTTTAAGGGTTTGGAAAGCGTCTTCCTGCTTGGGTCCCCAATCAAATGGCGTACCCTTGCAAGTGAAAGAAGTAAGCGGTAAAGCGATCTTTGAGAAATTTGAAATAAAACTCCGGTAATAGCCGGCTAAACCGAGGAAGGACCGAATTTCCTTGGGGGTACGTGGGGCTTTCCAATTCTTGACTGCTTCAACTTTTGCGGGATCGACTAAAATACCCTTGTCACTTACAATACGATCGAAGAATTGTACCTCATTTAACCAAAACTCGCATTTCGAAAATTTGGCGTAGAGCCGATTTCCTTGCAACGTTTGGAGAGTTAGGCGAAGGTGTCTTTCATGCTCTGCCATTGTCTTGGAGTAAATAAGGATGTCATCAATAAACACGATAACAAAACAGTCGAGATAAGGTTTAAATACCCGATTTATCAAGTCCATAAATGCGGCAGGGGCATTTGTTAGGCCGAAAGGCATAACGGTGAACTCGTAATGACCATAGCGGGTTCGGAAAGCAATTTTGGGGATGTCTTCTTCCCGTACTCGAAGTTGGTGATAACCCGAGCGGAGGTCAATTTTTGAGAAGCATGAAGCTCCTTGAAGATGATCAAAAAGGTCGTCGATCTGAGGTAACACATATATGTTCTTGATGGTTAATTTATTTATCTTTTGATAATCGATATACATACGAAACGAACCATCTTTCTTTTTGATGAAGAGAACCGGGGGTCCCCACGGTGAAGTACTAGGGCGGATAAATCCCTTATCGATTAATTCTTGGAGCTGACTTGCCAATTCTTACATCTCGGCTGGAGCCAACCGATATAGAGACTTGGCTATGGGAGTAGCCTCAGGAACGAGATCGATGTGGAACTCTAGCTCATGTACTGGAGGGAGTCCAAATACATCATCGGGAAATATTTCGGGAAAGTCTCGTACAATCGGAATATCTTCGATCTTCTTTTCGTTGACCTTTGTTTCCACCACATGGGCTAAGAAAGCCATGTATTCTTTACGTAGATATGATCAAGCTTGAGTACATGAAATAAGACTAAGCTTTTTCGAACGACTCTCGCCATAAATACGAAGACTTTGACCGTCGGCGAGAGGAATACGAATGAACTTCTCATAACATACTATTTCAAAATGGTTTTGGGATAACCAATCCATTCCCACGATGATGATGAAGCTACCAAGTTCCATAGGAACTAAATTGACGGAAAATTTATGACCGCAAAAATCGAAAGTGCAATCTTGGATGACTGCATTGAGTGAAACGTATTTTCCATTGGCGACTTCTACGGTAAAGTACTCATCAAGAATCGTATGAGGTGTGTGAAGTATGGGCTCAAATTCCAAAGACACAAAACTTTTATCGGCACCTGAATCAAAAAGTACTGACGCGTAGCAGTCATTTATGAGAAACGTACCCTTTACGAACTTGTTATCGGTCTTTCCTTGGGTTGCGGTAATGACAACGGCTCGGCCTTTGGGAGCTGGAACTTGCATTGTTGGATTTGCCTGGGCTTGAGTGTTGATGATATTGACTAGCCTAGGACACACGTTTCTAAAATGGGTGGGGTCACCACAGTTGAAGCATGTTCCAGTTGGATATAGGGTTTGTGTTTGCTGATTTGAGGGTAGAGCGAGTAGTCGCTGAGTTTTTGGTGCACGACATGTGTCCGCTAAGTGGCCATAGCGACCACAAGTCGTACAAAGGCGACACGGGCTGGTGGTCATATGGTGATAGTTATAGTGGTTACAGAGGGGTGAGGTTCGGTATACGACTTTTTATTAGGTTGGGCTTGTTGGGTGACTTGGGTGATAGGAGTAGCAGGGGTAATAACAGCATGCTTGCGGTGATGACTTTTCCGCTTCTTTTTGTCGTGTCGGTGTGAGGACTCGGACTTGACAATTAGGGGAGTCTCAAGGGTCAGCTTTTCAGTTGTCATCTTCAAACCCTCGCGTGGGAGGACACCATCGTTCATATTGTCCTCGTTGAGTTGAACTGCTCTTTCAATAGCATATTCCAGGGTAGATGGCCTAATGCTGGTTATCAAATCACAGATCTGGTGTGGTAACCCTTTGATATAGCGGCGTATTGCAGTTTTCATAGGTTGAACCATGTGAGGTAGGAGTCTCGAGAGATCATGGAATCTATTGGTGTAGGTCGCCTGTCGCCTCCCACCTGTTTCAGATTCCAGAATTCATCCTTGAGAGTTTATAATTCGCTGTTAGGGCAGAACTTCTCCATCATGCGTTCCTTTAGTTTTGACCAGGTCATTCCCAAGGCATCAACCTATCCATTTACCTGTTTTTCTAGGTTTCACCATGTGAGAGCATGACCTTGGAGGCACCCTGTAGCATGAGGACCATCAGGACACTTTCTGTGGATGAAAGTACTCTCCATTTCTTCGATCCACGTGAGGAGTGCGGTGGAACCATCGATGCCTTTGAAGTAAGGCGGATTGCAGTTACGAAAGTACGTAAACGAGCAACGAGTGGTTGTTGGAGCTTGCGGCTGAAGAGCATGAAGTAGGGTTGCAATTGTTGTGATGTCGTTTGCTACCTCCTTGGCGATAAGGGCGGCTAGCCTTCGGTTGTTATGAGCAATGTATGGGGGTCGTAATGCCATCTACGAGAAACACGCATATGGACTTGTGAGTTATTTGTAAATTGATTATGGAAATTAAGTTTGTAGACATTGTTGGGTAAAATGATTGTAAAACACTTGTTGGGCCATAGTTAGGAGTGTTGGGCACCTTTTGGGCATTCCATGGGTACTAAATGTGAAGCATGTAGCACTTGCATGGGCCCCCACAATACTAAGTTTTCACAAGTTTTTCCCACTTCTAGGCCCATTAGGGAACTTAATAGTCCAATGAGTTGGCCATTTTGGAGTGTATCCTTTCGGATACGTTTTGATAAGGTCGGGTATTTTGATGGCTCAAAAGTAATGTGAATGACGTACTTTGGCCTATAGGTTTGGGAACTCTCGCCTTTGGTCCCTAGGTAAGCAAGCTGGTCCCCAGGTAATGTGAATGACGCAGTTTGGCCTATAGGTTTCAGGCTACCGGCACCTCCCCCTTCCAGTTACTACGCGTCCATTACTATGATCCTACCCAACTAGAGTGGATGACTTTGAATTTCCTATGAGCTCTAAGGAATATATATGTATATACAATTTTTTTAAACCACTTGAGTATGTGTGTGATTTTCAGAGAAAGAGGAGAAAATTCACAAGTGTATCCACACATATAAGTGTCAGGAGTAATACGTAAGAACATAAGGGAGCAATTAGCACACAAAGGTATTCCTAGGATTTTCTAAGTGCGAATTGCATGCAGTTGTGTGTGTATTTTATAAACTAGCATATGAGAGGACCCTAGAGGCTATAGACTAGGTCAAGGCAATTAACCTAATTCCCTATAGTCAAGGGCTCTGATACCATTCTGTCACACCCTGATCCTTGGCAGAATCGATCAAGGCGTGATATATTGTTCAAAGTCTCATGACAACTATGTTATAATATGATTAGATTCAATTAAATACTAAGTATGCAAACAAGATACACAACATACAAATACAAATCCAAACATGAACAACATTTATTACATCAAATTTAGATAGTCTTGTGGGTTTCTAAGGTACACCCTACTTTTGATCAACTTCATTCTTCAAATCTGCATCATGGGTAAAAACAGGTCAACTATGAGAGTTGGTGAGTAATCTAGTTTTATTAAAGAAATTGTGAGTTTGAAAAATTTTATAATTTGAAATTTGTTATCTTTTGAAGTCGGTAAGCAAGTGTTATTGAGATAATGGTTTATAAATCAAAAATTGATCAACAAATGATAGCAACAACAATAAGTCCTCACCCCTATATATATATATATATATATATATATATATATATATATATATATATATATATATATATATATATATATATATATATATATATATATATATATATATATATATATATATATATATAAAACTTACGTTATAGTATTCACAGTTTAATAACCACAAATTTTATTATATTGTGAATATTGTAAAACGTATTAAAAAATTAGGAAATTTATTAACTTTGATGTATTTTCACATAATAAACAAGTGTGAAAAAACAAAAAAAACGAAAAAAAACATAATTCTTGATGTGTGAATATCGGTTCTCACGGTTCTTAACATTTTAGTGGTTCTCATTTGAACCTATTCCTATATATATATATATATATATATATATATATATATATATATATATATATATATATATATATATAGGATGGAGCATCTAATCATCATACACACTCAACCACGTGCGATCAATCACCTTAGCGTCCCAAGGCGGGGTGCTCAACCCAATAGCGCTATTATTGTCCATAATATACCTCAAGAATACGGGCATAGTCATGGAGATTAGACTAAAAATGGTAATACACTACAAGTACATGTAGCGTAAACAAACAATAATTATACAAATAATGATCACGTATAAATGTCCCAACAATGTCTCAATTGTGATAAAATAATAAAGTGAAGTTGGAACATATTAGAACCACATGATACACCCCAAAAGTATTGAAAATTATAAAATATGGGGTAGATTACTCACATTAGTCCAAAACGGAATGCGCGTGTCGTACGATAGACGGCTAAATGGGAATGGAGTATTTATAAACGGGAATGGAGTATTTATAATGTTAAGAAGGTGTGAAAAATATAAAATCTAGTTTTTGACATACATAACTATATTTTGCTATTTATTTATCTTCAACAAAATAAAATACAAAATAACCATAAAACAATAATATAAATGCATGAAACTTCATAAAGTATGTTTACTCAATTTATGGGTCATCTCAAAATTTTCCCAGAATTTATTGACTGCAAAAAGTATTTTATGTGAATTATTGCAATATTTTATTGCAATAATTATAGTAATTCGATGAAAATAAGTTATTTTTTGAAAATTTCCAGAACATCTTATTTTATTGATGGGATTCTGAGAAAAATCAGGTTTATACATAAATTGAGTTTTAGATAGTTTGGTGGATTTAATTTGTTTCATTCATGAATTTAAGACTTTTAACAACATACCTTGATGAATGCTTCAAGAGGGATGAAGATTTGAGTATAATAGACTGTTCTTGGCTGAAATATGGAGCTTTCTTGGATGAATTTCGAAATTGATAGTGAGAGAAAGAATAGAGAGGGTTTGAGTGGTGATGAGAATAATGTGTTGGGAGAAATAAAAGGAAAATAAAGATGATGGGAGATGTGAGTGGGAGACCATGGGAATAACTATGTGAGATGTGTATATTTTGTCTTTGCTTTTCGTGGTCTTCATAATTTCCCACTAACACAAGCATCTTTTATATCACACACTAATTAATATAAGAGTTTTATAAAATTTAATATAGATTTTATAAAAATAGAGTTTTATAAAAGATATGTTATCCATTATTTGATTATAACAATCTACTTTGATTTGAAGTTTAATTATACCATTCAAGTTTGATTCTTTTAATTTAATTAGAGCATCATACTTTGATTTAATTTTAATATGGTATCATAATTTAATTTGATTATAGTTATAACGTTATAGTATGTTATATTGCTATTAACATCAATTTATATCGTAGTGTATGAGTTTTGATCCTATTAGCGTCAAGTGATCTTGATTAGGGTTTATCAAATTTTCAATTGGGTTGGGTTGACCCGAATCCATTTTAGGCGGATGACACACACCGGCTGCCCGAGCTTGACGGATTGTGTCCTCGTGTAAATAATCCCGCCGATAATGTTTGCCCGAGCACCGGATGCTGGCTCAACTTGGACTAAAGTTATGTTGTTTACAAACAAATTTAGTGGTACAATTTGAGTGTATTTTCAAGTAGATTTGCAATTAATCCCAAACTCGAACGAAATTCAATAACTTGAAACGTTGATTCATCTCCCTCTACGCAAATAACTAAACAGATGTATAAAATAGTTAAACCCAACCTGAAATAACAACAGATATTTGTTTGTTACACAGCCACATCCAGAAAGCATAGCTCTCGATTGTATCTACAACAACAACAACTAAAATTTTAGAACACGAGAAAGCCGAAAAAAAAATGCCCAAAATTTAATTGATGATAAGATGCAACTAATCCCGGTCCGGAGTGGAATGATATGATGCAGCGGTATCAATCACCCACTCGTCATCACGAGCGCCTACGTATAGGCATGCATCCTCCTCGCATGCAACAAGGGCAATGTCTTGTGAAATGTTGACCATGGTCTCACCATCCTCCTTGCTTGAACTAGTACTCGTTTCAGCCTGTTCTCGTAGAAACTTTCGACAATCGCTCTTTTTGTGGCCATAATGATTGCAGTAGTTGCAGTGGCCTTCAAACCATGTACTTGAAGACTTTCCCCTTTCTTTTGATCTTCCTCTAACTTGAGATCTTCCTCTACTTTGACCACGTCTGCCTCTACCTCGACCTCTTCCTCTGTTTTTAGGTCAAAATATTTTTGTCTCAAAAACGATTTTGGTTTACGGCGTTGGAAAGGTCTCGTTCCGCAGATTCTGAAAATATATTTTTTCGAATTGTTTGAGCGTCGGAAGACCTCCAAATCGCCGGTCAAACGTTCGCCGGAATAGTGACCGAAAAAACCAGATCGCCGGAGAAGACGACACTGTAGCGCCGGAGTCCGCCGGAGAAGACGACACTGTAGCGCCGGAGTCCGCCGAAGAAGACGACACTGTAGCAGTTCAATGTAGCGTCATGTAGCAGTTCACTGTAGCGGTTCCTGTAGCAGTACTGTAGCATATTTCCAGAATTTGCAAAACAGGTCCCTAAAGTTCCAGAATTTGAAAAACAGGCCCCTGAACTTTCAGAAAAGTGCAGTTTAGCCCCTGAACTTCAGAAAAATTGTAGTTTGGTCCCTGAACTTCAGGAAAATTGCATTTTGGTCCCTCAACTTTGTCAAAGTCGCAAAACAGTCACTCAAACATTAGTTTTGGGCAGTTTAGCCAGAAAATAATTTGGGTGGGGATTATATTTTGCAAATAACGAGCCAAGAACAGTCGTTAAGTTCAGACAAGGCTTCGTTTAGTGAAGATTGAAAAGTTGGTGGAAGACGCAGATTCAGGCTTTATGTGTCAGAAAGTTCAAGATGTGGTATTGGTAAAGAGAGAAAATTAGAGAATTACAGAAGATCAGACGTTCAGACAAATCCAGCGATGATCAGAGTTTCACGGGTTCAAGAACAGATCATGGGATGAACAGATCAAGTAATTAAGAGAAAATCCGTTTTCGATAGATCCAGCAGTGATTAGAAAGTCAATAGACTTAGGTGTAATCACGGGATCAAAAAGTTCGGTGTTATTCATGACGTTGAAGTGTGGACATTCTTTAGAGTCGATGTCCAAATAGAGGAAATTCTGCTTCTGAGAATGAGTCTGGGTTTGATGCATTAAGACTCAGTGGAAGGCAGTGAAGACTCTTGGGTCAAGAATTCTGGTGCTTCATTTCACGCTACCCACAGCAGTGAAGCACTGCAGAATCCGAAAGTTGGAGACTTTGGAAAGGTAAGACTTGTGAACGATGAATGTTCGCTGTATATGGTCGGATTACCGTCTGAGGGAGTGACCGTCCCAGTTCAGAAGAGAAACAAAGTCCGGTTAACAGAATCTCATGGGCAGAAGAGGGTGACCTTTTGCAAGTAGGAAGCCTAGAGCTACAGGGAAGATTCAGGTTGAACGAGCATGAAAGGTTCAGAAAAATCAGTCGAAGGATATTATGGCAATGAGAGCACAAGAGTATTGTTTCAGTTGCAGGGTTTTGCAACAGTGGGAGCATAGGTCGTGTTTCAATCATAGGTCCAGGACGACAGTGGATTTAGAACTAGTTTTCAGCTGCAAAAGTCTCTCCGATTTTGATAACTTGCTAAATATGGAGAGTGTTGTTTTTTGTTCTCAAATTGTTCCAGTATTCGGTAGTTCATTTTCAGTGGGAGCCGATAGGGACAGAGAACGGGTCAAGGGCAGTTTAAGTCATGACGAACATGTTGAAACTCATGGGAGTTTTAACGAGCCTTTCAGGTTAACTGATGAGAAGGCCAAGGTAACTAGGAAGGAGCTAAGATCAAATGTTTTTGAAGGTCCATTGCAAGACTTGGATGGCAGAGAAAGACTACATTGTTCAAGCCTTCAAGTGGGAGATTGTTAGATGTGAAGGCTTTGACAAATCAACCAAGGTTGGTGAATGGTTGGTGAGTCCAAGGTTGGTGAGTCTAAGGTTATGGCTAAAGACTCATCAAATATGTTCATACATGCATTTCACATTACCTTCTCATGTATATAAATAGAGACATTCAGTTGAGAACATTTGTACCATACCACAACAATGTAGTTGAATAAATTCCTAGTTACCTGCCGTGGACGTAGGTCAGTTTTGGACCGAACCACGTTAAATCCCTCGTGTTCATCTTTGTGTTCTTAAGTGTGAGAGCTGAGTGCGTGTGATTAGTGTCGTGTGTGTGTCTCGATTCGGATCACCTCGAATTCACTTCTCAACATTTGTCTAAGTTCTTTGATATGAAGGACTTAGGCCCAGCTCAACAGATATTGGGCATGGAAATTATCCGTGATAGAGAATCAAGAAAATTGTTCTTGTCACAGGAGGAGTATGTTGAACGTGTGATCAAAAGGTTCAACATGGAAAAGGCCAAGCCTGTTGGCACTCCGTTGGCAAATCACTTCAAGTTAAGTAAGAAAAATTGTCCTTCTTCCGGTAAAGAAAAAGAGGAAATGAAAGCAGTCTCTTATTCCTCAGCCGTAGGATGATAGTTAGCGTGAGTTGTTCTTTTCTTGTATTTCAGTTTGAGTATTGAATAAAAGAACATTTTAGTTCCAACAAGTGCTATCATAGCTTGGTTAAGCTCCTGGGGTAACTTTCTAAACACCCTAGGGTTTTTTGGTTAAAACTTTTCTGTCTCAAAATCGATTTTCGAGAGCACCATTGGAAAGGTCTCGTTCTCAGGATTCCGAATATATATTTTTCGGAATTTTTCGACATCCGGATCATCCTCAAACGGCCGGTCAAAGTTCGCCGGAATAGTTGCCGGAAAAACCAGTTCGCCGGAGATCTTGCCGGAGAAGACGACACTATAGCAGTTCAATGTAGCGACACTGTAGCAGGTTTCAGAAAACTGCAATTTGGTCCCTAAAGTTTCGAAAAGTTACGTTTTGGTCCCTGTATTTCCGAAAAATTTCAGGTTGGTCTCTATTTTTCAGAAAAACTTTATAATAGCCCCTATACTTCAAAAAGTTTCAAACAAGCCCCTAAACTTCTGAAAATTACATTTTAATCCTTGTAATTTTCATAAATTACACGTAATTTTTTTATTAATTACACGTAATTTTAATATATGCCAAGAATGACTACACCTAGCTCGTCATTTTCTCAACCCGAAATTGAAAGTGTTCAAAGGACCGGGAGGGATAGTAGTGTTAACACTGTTACGTTACACTATCCGTTGCTTACGAAAACAAACTACGCGGTGTGGGCTATAAAAATGCGAGTGAATTTGCAAGCACAAGGAGTGTGGGATGCAATTCAAAATGCAAGAGTAGATGAACGAACAGATAGGATGGCGCTTGCGGCCATTTACCAAGCGATTCCAGAGGACGTACTTCTTATGTTGGCCGAGAAGGACACGGCTAAAGAAGCATGGGAAACGCTTAAGATGATGCATATGGGAGCTGATCGGTTAAAGGAGGCTAAAGTATAAACATAGAAGAGAGTGTTTAGATAGTTAGCGAGAGTTGTTCTTTTCTTGTATTTCAGTTTGAGTATTGAATAAAAGAACATTTGAGTTCCAACAAGTGGTATCAGAGCCCAAAATTTTAGTATAGTCGGCCTATTTACCCCAGGAACATCTTGTGATAGTTGGAGGTGTGTGCTAGATTCGGGTGGAATATTTACAACAAAGGCGGTCCGGTATAAATTGAATGCTATGCAGATTATATACCCACAACACAAGATAAAGTGGATAAAAACAACCCCACTTAAAGTATTAACATTTATTTGGAGAGCAAGAATGGGGCGAATTCCTTCATCAAGGGCTTTGAGCCAACACGGAGTGTGCATGGAATCATTGAACTGTGGACATTGTGATATGGAGATGGAATGTGCTGACCATATTCTAACAAGGTGCAACTTTGCTAAAATCACAAGGGAATGGATTTTCAGGTGGATTGGAATAAATGAGATGGATTTCTACAGTGTTGATGATTTGATACAATTTGTATACAATTGGGGAAACTGCAACAGGAGAAGGAAAATCCTGACACTTATCATCTATGGTATGATGTGGATGGTGTGGAAAGCAAGGAACGAAAGGGAATTCAACAATCGACGCATCTCTCCTACGATTGTGGCGGATAATATCAAATCAACGACATTCATCTGGTTAAAACATCGAGGAAAAAAGAAGGCGATGACATCGATGGCCTGGAACACTTCACCTTTTTTATGTTTATGAAATGTAATTTTTCAAAACTTTAATATTCTCCAGTATTTTTCCGGCTAGCTACTTGCTAGTCTTGGCCTCTTTTTTATTTATATCATTTGCCGTTTCAAAAAAAAAAAAAAAAAAAAAAAAAAAAAAAACCACTAAATTTAGGACACCCTTCTACATCACATAAAGGTACCATACTGTCAAATGCTTGTTGGAATAATTAAATATAGAATTGGAATCATTAAATATAGAGTTTACAAACGTGAAGAAACTAAGAGATGGAAACAAGTTCCAAAAAACAGTTGAAACCTTATTGGGATACCGATCAAAATGAGTTCCCAATAGAAACAAGAAATTGAGAAACCTGATTCTTTGTCAAATCGGTAGCATCTATCTAGTGTTGGCAGAAATTACAAAACACAACCCTGATGATGGAGCAACCGCCGGACAGCGATTAGGTGCATAGATTGGCCGATTGAGTGCGTCTATCGGCTTTCTATGAAATCGGGAATGGTTTAATCAGAGATATAGATAGAGAAGGTTTAATCGGTAATGGGTGTGTTGATTGGCTTTCTATGAAATCGAGAATGGTTCAATCGGGAATGACTTTTAATCAGAGATAGAGATAGAGGAGGTATATTGAATCAAGGATATTATGGTGAATATTGGTTGTTTTATAATTAAAATATATTTATATAATTAGAAAAGATTAAAAGTATAATTTAAAATGTATATAAAATATCTAATGAATAGATTTGGGGCATATATATGATATTTTAAAGATTTATTTAGGATAAATATAATATTTAAATTATAGATAGTGTAAATATGATATTTAGCACTTTATTTAATGTATATATGAAATTACATCAATTGGAAGTTGGTGGTTACTGGTATTTTGTTAACTGAAAAAGGAAAATGCCTAAAAGTCTCTAGGAAATAGTCTTAATGTTAATATGGATTATGCCTTTATGACATCAAAAACTTACCATATAACTATCATTTCGTTCCTATTTAAATTGCGAAATAACACTCAAGAGGCTCGTAGTAGAAAAATAACATAACCAATATGATTTACACTCAATGTGACATGAACAATACTAAGGAAAGGCTTAATATATTCCAACCATATATTTTATAGTTTGTTGATTTGTTTTCCATATTGTGTTATTAAATTTCATTAAGTTATTTAAGTTTTCAAAAGGGTAAATTGCATAAAAGTCACTAACTTTTCTAATTTTCTCGATTTTGACACTGTATTTTTAGTTTTTGCAATTAAGTCATTATGTTTTCAGAAAATTGCAATTAAGTCATTATGTTTTCCAAAAAGTTACGAAAATGACCATATGACATGATGACAACAGGTTACCAGGTCATATGGTCAAATTTGCAATTTTTTAGAAAACTTAATGACTTAATTGCAAAAATAAAACATAGTGTCAAAATCGAAAAATCTGAAAAAGTTAGCGAATTTTATGTAATTTATATAACTTAATCACTTTACATACCCTATATGTGTCCAAAAAATAAATTTGTTGTTACCTTGTTTTTCCATTTAAAGTAATCAAATTTATTGGCCTAAAAATGGAATTTCAAAAAGATTTAGGACAATAAATTTGAGTATTTTAAATGGAAAAACAAGATAACAACAAATTTAATTTTTTGGACACGTATGAGGCATGTAAAGTGATTAAGTTATATAAATTGCATATAAATTGCATAGGGTAAATTGCATAAAATTCGCTAACTTTTCCAGATTTTTCGATTTTGACACTATGTTTTATTTTTGATATTAAGTCATTATGTTTTTTGAAAAATTGCAAATTTGACCATATGACCTGGTAACCTGTTGCCATCCTGTCATATGATTATTTTTACAACTTTTTGGAAAACATAATGACTTAATTGCAATTTTCTGAAAACATAATGACTTAATTGCAAAAACTAAAAATACAGTGTCAAAATCCAGAAAATTGGAAAAGTTAGTGACTTTTATGCAATTTACCCTTTCCAAAACAAATTCAAACTCATCGAATGTATATTAAGTTGGTTTATTGAACAGTAAGTTCGTTTATCGATCAGTAATTTTTAAATTTTCAAATTGATTTGGTGTTTTGACCAATAAATAATTTATTATTATTATATATCAAATTCTATTGTAAAATATAATACTAAAATAATATATTTCTATGTAAAAATAAATCAAGGAGGTTTTGTACTTGGTTTATATTGGTAACTTATATGATCGGGTTCTATTTTTAGTCATAATATAAATTTACAAGTTTGTCAACATTATAAAGTTAAGTAGTTAATTAGTTTTATGTTATCATGGTAGACATAATATGAATTTATAATTTTATTTTTCAAGAACGAGATTAAAAAAACTAATGATATATAAAACAAAACCAAATTGTAGACTACAATTCACATGTGATGTAAACGGGCCATCTCAACTTGGGTTTTGAACAAGATCAAAACTTCTGACCAAGGTTGGAGGTCGTTCATTAGGTTACCATTGCATCTCGACCAAAATTGCAAAACTACATCTTTTGAATTTCAACGATCGTAGATAATTTATGGGTATGAGTACGAGAAAAAGAGATACAGTCAGGAAAGTTCTATTTATTAAAGCATTCAAACGTTCAAAAATGAGAAATACACAAAATAATAAAAGAAAATACATTTGCGTGCAAGGCACATGGTGAGGTTTCTCGACGCCCTTTGACGTGTCTAATGTACCAATTTTGTAAGAAAACTCATATAAAAAACGAGTGGTGCAAGAAAAAAATTACTCTATTTATTAAATAGCGTACTTTTGTGGAGATGTTGGTACGTTTTTTTTCCTTTTGTTTGGGTTTGTAACATGCGTTCACTTTTATTTTTGTCACATCCGGGTCCTCCACAATATCCGGGTCGTTTTTTGGGTTGTGTATGGATCCGATATACACGTGTTTACTTCCGCTTTCTTCTCTTCCTCCTTCTCGTCTTCTCTTTTTGCTTCGCCTCTTCTTTCAGTCGGTGCATATGCACTGTCTCGATTTCCCGTCCGGTGCATGTATCTTTACAGCTCTGGCCACACCGCCTCCACAAGCACCGCCAAAAAACCGCCTCCACAAGCATCGCGAAAACCCCCAAAACCACCGCAAAAACCCGGCGCCTTCACCCTCCATGACCAAAGATGGGAAGATCCTTACAGCAGGATGTCCAATCTCAACGATAAAGTGGCGATGCATCACATGGACGTGTACATGGTGCAAGAAGATAAGTACACGGAAGTCGTTTTATCAGACACCGATCGCTTCCAATCTAAACTCCAATCGGAAATGGCCTCTCGCATGTCCTCTCAGCTCTCTACTCCTCCCTTTCACTGGGCCCCTGGTATCTTCAAATTCCATCTTTCAGTTTTAGTATTTCATCTGCGAATTCGTTGATTTCCTTTTTAAAGCCTTGCCAGTTACAATTTTGGATGTGAATTCAAATTATATGTTTTCCTTTTGCAATTGGAGGTGGAATTCAGGCTGTATTACAGGAGAGTGGAGGAAGGGAAGCAATATCCAGTACTCTGTAGGAGATTAGCTACCTTAAAGGACGAGTTGATTTCACATAAAAGTCCAACAGCTGGATTCGATTTCATATCAGGGAAAGGAATCGAACAAAAACTCATGGATTACAGTCAAGAAGCAGAAAGATTCAGAGGTAATCCCAGTATTAAGTCTTAACATCATCTCACCCTATCTTAATCTCCTATTGAGTTCATTCAATCTCTTAACATGACTTAACAGGTTATGCTTATGAAGAGGTATTAGAAATCTCACCTGATCATTGATTCATTTCATACACCATGTATGATAAGGACAATGATTTCTTCAAATTATGCGTGAGGGATTTGAATTTAGGTTCACTTTGTACTAAACCACATACTGATTGGGTCTGTAATGTGGCTTGGGCTAAAGGGGGCCAAGCATTGATATATGTTGTCACTGATCAAAAGAAGAAGCCTTACAGGTAGTCTATACGTTATTTTTTATTTCTACTTTAAAGTGACAAATATGTATAATTACAACTTTGTTTTAATCTTTGATTTAGGATATGTTGTAGCATGATTGGATAAAAAGATGAAGATGTGATACTCTTAGAAGAACAAGGAGAAAATGTTGATGTTAACATCCGACATACCAAGGATTTTAAGTTTGTGACTGTAAATGTATTTTCAACCACATATTCAAAGGTATTATTAGTTTATTACACTCTTTACATGTTTTAATTGTTGTATTTCATTTATTTGTCTTTCAAGAATCATTCAAACTTCAATTTTTTTAAGTTTTTATGGTCAATGCAGAAGATCCTCTCTCTGGTTTAACACTTGTGTGGGAATGTGAGGCTTGTGCACATTGTATTATAGAACATCATCAAGGCTATTTATATCTCTTTACAAATACTGACAAAAATGGACAGTCGGTAAATTACCATTATCTCCTTTGTAGTCATCTTCACTCTTCCAGTCCAAGAAAGTGGGAGGTTAGAGTTTCTTTTGAGAAGTCCTTTTTTTACTTGATGAAAAAGACTCCGTAACCGTCAACTGCGTTTTTATAGGTCAAATTATGATCTTCATTATGCCAGATGTTAGTTTTTTCTTCTTGATTGGAGAAACGCCACTCCTGGTATGCATGCTTTTTCAATTGCTTCTTGATAATAAGGGCTTGGCAACGTTATTCGACGGATGTACTCAAACTCAGCATCCTTAATTTTTTGTGTTCGGCATATGGAAATCGGTATAAAAACATCCTTATGAGACCCTCGATAAGAAGACCGTATTTTTGGGTTAAATTTATTGTCCTACTGATTTCGGGTTCTGGAATACGTACCTAGATTGAAAGATCAACCCCTCCCGTTTACACATGGTCACCGAAAATCTTCAACCATTTATTATTATTTCATTTATAATTGTTGAACCGTTACTATTCTATTCATCTGACCCAATCAATCAAAGAATTAAAACCCCAAGGAATCAATCAAAGGCACAAGATGTTAACGGTTATTTTGAAGGACTGCTTATTAAAAAAAATTTCAAATCGAAGTGTCGAGAATTTGGGCCTGTGATTAACAGGTCTCCTGCAAGTTTTTTTAATTTTGTTTGTTTTAAAAAATGGTGATTTAAATAGCAATTTACTTTTGGAAAATACGGTTTTTAAATTTTCTGATGTCAATTGCTACAACAAATTTTTTTTCGAGGTTGAAGTCACAGTTCGTGGTTGATCACAGCACATCTATGGAAGCTATTGATGATTCGGAACAGAGTTGCTGGGCTAACATGCCGCCGGATTTGTTAAAGGACATATTGATGAGGATCGAGGTGTCGGAAGTCGGAACCCAATTGGCCTTCTCGAAAGAACGTGGTCTCTTGTGCCGGTGTTTGTCGGAGTTGGAGGAAAAATATGACGGAAATAGTAAAATATCGGCAACTTTCCAGCAAGCTAACTTTTCCCATTTCATTAAAGCAGGATTAACATACCACTTTTGACTTGACCTGGGATTTACCCCTCATTTGTGGAAATTAAGTTAATAATTGCTTATATTTTCATCTTTGAGTGTTAACACCAAATGATGAATTTGAAGTTAGTAAAAGATGAATTTATGTTCATTTGTCAATTGTCATTGATTTTATAGTTTTTTTTATTTTGTATGCAGCCTGGTAAAGTGGGCTCTCCAATACAATGTTTAATTAGGAGGCATCCCGGTCATCAAATATATTACCTCTACTTACATAAGAAGGGAGGTGAGTATTATAAGAATGAGTTATTTTGGACAAAAAGTGCCAAATATAATGTTTTCAATATTTACATTTTCGTCTTCTGTTCCAAAACGTTCATTTTATGCAAAATATAATCTCTCTATTTTTGGCAAGAAAGTCGGTTACTTTGCAACCAAAAAGTCAAGTATACAATGATTTAGAAAGTCATCACTCTTTTTTATTCTTTAATGATTGTGTTTTATTTATTTTTTGGCAGCTCCATATCATAAAGTGAAACTTCTTCTTGCGGCAAAGAGGGTTAGGAGAATATATCATTTTTTTGAAATTATGAAGATATATCAAAAGGGAGAAGCACTTGCATAGGAAAGTTGAGGCAAGTTCACTAAGAATGAATATATGAATACGACTCTTTCACCAATATTCTTGAATTAAGAGTTCCTATTTTTGCTTTTATGACAGATCAATTTTTATTAGAACCAAGTTCAGAGTTTATGATGCACACCCTCCAAATGCTGCAACAAAATATCATTCGTCTATGTTATGGAGTATAAAACGAGTATCGCCCAAAGTCCCTGTTGACAATTATCCAGTTTGCAATATTTCATATAAACTAACCATCTCAGAAAAGCTGGTATATATAGTAACACCCCAAAGCCAAAAACGTAGCGTTTACGTGATTAAATTTTCCAACCATGTTTGTACTTGCTTTTCTGTTAACATACCATCATTCTTGCAATAAAGCATTAAAACATGTGCAAGAGAGCTTCTTCGTATAATTTATGAAATGTGAACACAAGAAAAGTATTTCTTGGTTATAATTCTTTTTTATGATTTCATGGTATTTAAAGTTATTCTATAGTCAGTATTTTAAATTCGTAAATAAATTTTGTCGATTATTTGAAATACATAAACTACATATTTCAAATAATCTGAATATGTTTACATATAAACTAATTAGCGGTATATCTTTATTTGATTAAGGTTTATTAACATTTTTTTCCTTTACTTATCGATTTAATTGCATTTAGGTTTTAAATTATCCAGACATCTTAAAACAAATTTCTTCATGCTTAGATTTTAGACTAATTAGCGGTATATCTTTATTTGATTAAGGTTTATTAATATTTTTTTCCTTTACTTATCGATTTAATTGCATTTAGGTTTTAAATTATCCAGACATCTTAAAACAAATTTCTTCATGCTTAGATTTTAGACCTTTCTTGCAGGCTGTTCAACACCAAAAGAGGAACCAGTAAAAAAAATTCCAGGTGGCAAGGTAAAAAAGAAGGTATGAATTGGGATAAAATTCTTTTATCAACTTTATATACTTATATTTGTATAACGTTTTTATAAATTGCAGAAATTCCCTTTGAATTAAATTCGTCTCCGCCGTGTCTGACCCCCTCAATCTTTCCTGAGATATAGTGGAAACATTTTGTTCGGTTTAAATTGGTTTGCTCTTTGAAGGGAAGGAAAAAATAAAAAATGCACTGTAATAAAATTTAAGGTAAAAAAAGTGATCATTTATATTTAACTGTACCATATTGATATCCTGCAGATAATATTTTCACATTGCGTCAATGGTGTTCAAACAATTTCTACAGGCTAAAGTACAAGTTGAACATTTGTACAATGAGGTAAATCCTTAATTTCCTCATAGCTTTAATATTTTCATATTTGGTTCCTTTTGTGTTTGAATCACATTAGACATTATACTTTCAACTTTTTTCTTATTCAGACATTATATCGGATCAATCTACCCAATTACAGCAGCAAAAAAATTGGTTGACGTTGTTATTTATAAAAAATATATAAGTGGAATGCTATAATAAACAAATCAATAAAAGTACGTTGTTATTTCTTGCATTTTAAGTTTTAACCTTTGAAGTGTGATTTAACTTTATAAACTTAACTCAACTATTCAACATCTAATTTTACTTTTTTAACCTTGTGTAGCTGCCCATCACACATAAATAAGTTGAATTGAAAGCAATTAACGTGCCGCCTGTCATCATCTAAGTAAAACCCTTCACTGTAAGTACTATTTTTACTAATAATAATTACCTTATTTTCACATCAACAGTTGCTAACACACGCACTACTAGAAAAACAGGCTTTAATGACAGACGAATTATGACTTACAAAAACGTCAGTCATAAAAATCTGTCATGCTCTATGATTTATGACAGACATAATTGTATGTCACAGAACCCTGTCATCCTTTGTAAAAATTCATGACTTACCATATGTAAGTCGTAAATTAGCGTCTAAAATCATCAAAAAGGAAAGAAACCCGCCTATTTTTTCCCAAAATTTTGAAAGGCTTATTTTCCCTCATGTACCCTAATTAACAATGCCTTTACTTTTTCTTCACACTCTCACTCCCGCCCGCCCTGGAGAAACCTTCTTCCCCATCGTCTCCCTCGTTGAGTTGTTCATCTACCTTCTAGGGTTCTTCAGTATCGATTTCGTGCATTCCTTTATCACCATCGCACGTGGCGAAGAGGGCAATTTTGTTCTTAAAGGTGAAGTGGAACAACATTCTAAACCTAAACCTAGAATTATGGATCCTGTACCGTCACTCTCTCTCTCTCGCGTCGGAAGACGATGAAGAGATTGTGAAGTCTTTGGTTTGTGGATCGGTTCCTTCATATTCTCTGGAGTCAAAGCTCGGGGACTGCCTTAGGGCTGCTTCGATTCGAAGACAGGCGTTGTAGAGAATGACTTGAAGGTCGTTATTAGGGTTGCCATTGGAAGATGCTTGTTGGTTATGTCTTCAGATGGAATCGTTGGGTCGTTGTTGTTGAACGGTTGTGAGTACATGGGTCCTTCTCCATCAGTTCTTTTTGGAAGACGCCATGGCGAAGAGAGCTTCACAACTTAAGTTCTTTTTAGAAGATGCCATCAATTTTGGATACATTGGGCATCATTTTCAACAAGGTCCTTCTCCGTCAATTATTTTCAGTAATTTTCCTATCTTATTTCCTTTCAAAATCTGAATTCAACTGCATTAGACAGCTAACAATGAATTAACTATCATACAATTGTCATATCTGATGTTGATAGGTTCCACTCCATTTAAAAATAGTTTCTGGTTCTTAACTGATACTATCTTGTACTATAAACAGATCAAGGAGTCTGGTAATCATGGGTTAATGGTAAGTTTCATATAAAAACCTTCAGATTTCACTTTAAGTTCTCGATTGTTGGAATGCACAATAATGCAATAGAAATATATAGCTGATTACTGTATCCGTATCTAGGTTTATCTGTGGCCTACTTGTCTGGTAGGCAATCACCAAGTGGTCTAATCTATGGAACTTATAGTCAAGATGACATCGATGCACTGTGGGCATTAGCTGAAGAACCTGAAATCATAGACATCTTCATGACATATCCTTCGTACCTCTTTCACATAATTCAATTTCATGTGAATAATGAATATTGTTTCTGGTCTGCCATCTGGATTTTTGGTAAACATTAGTGATGTCATTTATTTTGGAAGGAATTTCTTGAACTCCATGATTTGTTTACAACTCACAAAATTTCAAACAGGAACTGCTTCAATTTGTTTTAAATCATGTGGAAGATAGGAATGTGGAAACCATTCTTGAGGTACTCAAAGCTTTCCTTTCACTCTTCAATATTTGTTCGTTTACTGGATTCCGCCGGAATTGGAATTCGCAGTTCCATTCGGTGGCACGTTTGGTTTTCAAATGGACGAAATTGGAATTTGTTGTATTTGTTGATGAGTTCACTAGTGAAATGGTGAGGTTTATGTTGTAATATTGTGGTTTAATTTTCAAAATATAATGTTTAATTTTAATTAATTTTTTTATTGATTTATATTAAGGTTGGAGCTAAATCACGTAACATTACATACCTTAAAGGAAAAGTACTTGTCATGGGTTGGGATTCCTACTTCAGTGGGTTTACCTTTTGGAAGTGTTGAGAAAGTTCTTTCTGATGAATTAAATAAGGTACTATATATTTTTATATTTTAAATTTTATATACATGTGTTCAGGCAATTTTAGCATTTTGTGGTCATTATGAAGGATTGTTCGTAATTGTATCTACTCTTTTTTGCGTGGAAATTTTCATTTCTTCGGCAAGGGGTATTATTTTCATATCCATCATTGAATGCAATTTCTCCAACTCCATCATCTACCATATCTTCTATAGAAATAAAGGAAACAATCCACGAGTGGTGTGTGTTTTGAATTTTTGAATAAAGGGTTCAATGTTATCTTGTTTCCAACATGTTAACTTGTTTCTTGTTTGTGAATTTTTTTCAGGTATGTCCCGTGGTTGGGAAGCTTTCTTTTCATGTAAAACTCACACAATGAGAAGAATCTTTGGTGTTGAAGTGAACAAACTTGTCGACATAATGAAAATGAATATCACTAGTCTTTTAATTTTGATGATCATCATTATGTAATTGACAAGCTATACTCTCTTTGTAATGGGTTTTTTTTCTATATATGATATATTTTTATCATGCCGAATTTAATGTGATTTATTTAAATGTTAGTATATTTAGAAGAATATGCAATTTTAATAAAAACATAAATTCTTGAGATACAAAATGTCAAACAATAATTTATTTATAAATTAAAAAGCAATTACGACTTACAAATTGTCAGTCCTAAATGTTTGTCGTAATTGTATGTCATAATTGTTTGTCATAAATGTATGTCATAAATTTATGACAGACAAATGTCTGTCATCTTTCATTTATGACTGGGCTTTCAATGACAGACATTTGTCTGTCATCTATACACTTTAATGACTGACAATGTCAGTCATTAAAGGCCTTTTTTCTGGTAGTGACGGCAGAGTACGCTTATGTCTTTAGCATTTATCCGGACCCGTGCTTCAGCAATTCCGAACCCGTGCGGAGCACGGGGACCCACTAGTTAAACTAAAATTGTATGATCTATCATACCGTACGGACCATTTATGTAATTTTGTCTATATTATAATCTGGATTGTTTCTTAACTTGTTATCTTATACTAAAGCTTTTTCAGATGGTTAAAAAAATAATAATTACAAATTTTAACAAGACGACATCAATACATACCTGCCAATATTATATTGAAGCTTGTTATCTTATACACAACTTTTTCAAACGGTGATAAAATAATAATTACAAATATTAACAAGAAGACAGCAGTATATACCTGCCATTGTTTCCCACTTCTTCTTAATTACAGATACCAAATCTATTCGATGCCGTTAAAAGAAAAAAAATCAAATCTATTTATGTGACTTGGAGATTTGGAGCAACACTTGGAGATATTATGATGCATTATGGCCACATAATATAATCTGGATTGTTTCTTAACTTGTTATCTTATACTAAAGCTTTTTCAGATGGTAAAAAAAATAATAATTACAAATTTTAACAAGACGACATCAATACATACCTGCCAATATTATATTGAAGCTTGTTATCTTATGTGGCCATTGTTTCCATTTTACCTTTTACTTAAAATAGTGGATGAAAAAGCTCGAGATATTATGATGCATTATGGCCACATAACATATTATGTCACACCTACTTTTAATTTTATTAACACTAGTAGAAAATGAGAAATTATATTTTTTTCCTGTTATTTCCTCCTAATCATTCTCATATCAATGTTAAAGAATAACAAATATTAATAATATTTTAATATCGTTATCATCATTTAATATGGATAGTATATCTATACTATACTATAAACCATATATAAATTACAATCCTCTAATGCATGTTTGTCTTAATTTTTAAGACTGTACATATTTTAATACACAACTCACAAATTATCATGCCTATGTTACAATTGACTTATGCGTTAATAAAAAAAAAAAAGGAATCAATTACACGCCTGGTGTATCAGTTGCCCTAAAACAAAAATACCCTCATTTACAAAATATAACATTCTCTCCTAAAACCCTAATGCTCCCAAGACTCTTCATTTTCGGCCATCCTCTCAGCCGCGATTCTCTCAGCCGCAACCTCGGTTCCGATCGCCACCCTCCTTTTCCGGCTGCCACCATCCGATGAACGACCACCTTCACACCGATTTCTCTATCTATATCTTCAAATCGAGAACCAAGACATCGGCTACTCACTGTTTTCGGACCATTCCCCACAAGCACCATCCGATCCGGCCATCAACATCACTGTTTTCGGACCATTCTCTCTATCAAGCCATCGATTCCCGTATACCAAGCCATCGCACAAGCTCGCCATCCGCTATTGCTCGCCGTCGATCTAGATCTACTTGAAGCAACATTTCACCACCACTGCTGCAACATCAGACCACCACTTCAATGGTAAGGTTTCGATTCATCCTTTTCGAATGCACTCCATCTGTCACCGCATCAACCCCATCTCGAATGAGTTTTGTCAATAACCTGCCTCAACATTCCAATGAGTGGTAACGAGTGAAGATTACTTCCGATGGTAGAATTAAATGGTGGGTAAATAGAATAAACTAGGTAATTTGGTTCATAAATGCTTGAATGTGATTGTGGTTCTTTAATTTTGGTTGATCTTTGACAAAAAAGAGTCCTAAACCGGGTATCCCCCATTGTATTTGTTTCAGATATGACGATATAGAGTCCCTCACAGAGTCAGATATGGCGATACTCTGCATCTATTTTGCTATCGTAATATTGCATCTATATAGTGAGTTTCGGTTTCGGTCGAGTTTGTGTTTACAGTGGCCGACCGGCATTTCAAGGAATGGACAAGATTGAAAAAAGGGTAAGTTGTAATATTCTTTCTATGAAAAAATCGGATTAGTTTATTCATTTGTCTACTCAAAGCTCAAAACATGGTACTGAAGTTCTAAAGCTCAAACAGGATGATTGAAGCTTTTAAAGACATTTTGTGGTAGTCCATATGAAACTCATTGTGTACAAATCAATGTTCAATTTGACCAATTACTGTGTTTGCTCGGCTGTGCAGGGAAACTACATACATCTTACATTAGATCTGATTTGGGCTTTTCTTCTTTAGATATGATACCCTCACCGTTGTAGCCTTCTATGCCACTCACAACTGCGACCCTGAAGGGTAAACTACACCGCCACTTCCCTCTTTATGTAATCTCTCTCTCTCTCTCTCTCTCTCTCAAACGTTGACTGATTTTGTTATTTTTAACCATTTTCATGTTCGAGTCTTCAATCCCAGGTAGTTTTTGTTTCATTCTGCGATTTTATCACCTTTTGTTGGTTGATTTTACAACCATCGATTTCTATGTTTAGCTTTAAAATGTTGGTTACACAGGTTAGATCTTTTGCATTTAATATTGTACATGTAAATACTCACCGGCTGTGAATGTGTTATCTTCCACACAGGAGGCCCTAATTTTGTTTCAATTTTCTTTTAAGATGGTCTCCATAAATGTGTTGTATCTTCCACGTAGGAAATCATTAACAACCAGTCTTTGGCACTTACCTTTGTTTTCACTTTCATCACGTTCAGATATGAAAAAAACAAAGAAAAAAAGAGAATCGAATAGAAGATTTGGACATAATGTTGATTTTCCAGTTGTTCCTTTTGTTGTTATGGGCTTCTAATCGTTTTTTGGACATAATGTTGATTTTCCAGTTGTTCATTATGTGCATATTTTTTGGTCTCATGGCAGAACAGTCCACATTCTTGATTTTGAATAATGTCAAAGTATATGTGCAAGTTCTTCTAACATGCTTCCATGTTGTGGTTATTGACATTTATCTGGAAAAATCTCTCAATTTCAGGACCGACCCAATTTCTACAATTTCTACACGAGGTAGTCATTTTCTGATTGGGTTTTTATTTTTATTTTTGTTATCAGGTTATGATTATTGTGGTTTGACATTTTCCTATTTTTTTAAATCTAATTTCGAGATGATTATAGCATTGTACTATTTTTTTACAAACTTTGGTAGATTTCAGAATTTTTACAGTTTTGGTCCGGATTATAGCTTTCAAATTTTTACAGTTTTGGAAACTTTAAAATTTTTGAAATTTTCAAATTTTGTAAACTTTGAATTTTGAAAACTTTCAAATTTTCAAAATTTGAAAACTTTCAAATTTTCAAAATTTGAAAACTTTCAAATTTTCAATTTTGAAAACTTTCAAATTTTCAAATTTTGAAAATGAAAGGAAACTAATTTTTCAAATTTTGAAACCTTTAACATTTTTGAAACTTTCAAATTTCCGGATTTTCAAATTTGCGGATTTTCAAACCTCAATTTCCGGTTTTTCCGGATTTTCAAACCTCAATTTCCGGATGAGACAAATTTTGAAAACTTTAAATTTTTTGAAATTTTCAAATTTTGAAAACTTTGAATATTTTGAAAACTTTCAAATTTTTAAATTTTGAAAACTTTCAAATTTTCAATTTCAAAAATTGAAAATTTCAAATTTTTAAATTTTGAAAACTTTGAATTTTGAAAACTTTCAAATTTTCAAAATTTGAAAACTTTCAAATTTTCAAAATTTGAAAACTTTCAAATTTTCAATTTTGAAAACTTTCAAACTTTCAAATTTTGAAAATGAAAGGAAACTAATTTTTCAAATTTTGAAACCTTTAACATTTTTGAAACTTTCAAATTTCCGGATTTTCAAATTTGCGGATTTTCAAACCTCAATTTCCGGTTTTTCCGAATTTTCAAACCTCAATTTCCGGAAGAGACAAATTTTGAAAACTTTAAAATTTTTGAAAATTTCAAATTTTGAAAACTTTGAATATTTTGAATACTTTCAAATTTTTAAATTTTGAAAACTTTCAAATTTTCAATTTTGAAAATCTTCAAATTTTCAAATTTTGAAAACTTTCAAATTTTCAAATTTTGAAAACTTTCAAATTTTCAAATTTTGAAAACTTTGAATATTTTGAATTTTTTTTGAAAAGTTTCAATAATTCATTGTATATTCTAATCATTTTTATCTATGGTTTTGGTCGGATATTGGACTGATATTTGACTCTTTTTTTCTGATTTCTTAAGCAAAAAATCTGATTCTTTTTATGTATGGGTTTGGTCGGATATTGTATTCCAAGTGTCAAATGGGTATAATGAAAACATTCAGTTGCACAGAGGTAAATCACAGGCGTTGGCATTTCTGTCTCTCTGTTTTTGTCTTCTTCAACCCGCATCTCTCTCATCAAAGGTTTTTGATTTCTTTCGTATATGTTTTTCATCATGTATCTAGATCTACACAACCTTTGTACAACCAAAGTGCCTCTCCCTAACTATGTTTAAGTGTGTATTTATACAGGACTTAGTTTGTTTCGATAATTGGTTTTGGTTGCTGTGATTTGAGGAGACACGCATACAGAGTTAAGAAAAGAAACTAAAATCGATCTGAAGGGTAACTTTTAGTTTCTTGCACAATCGTGCTATCCGATTTTGAAGTTGTCTCCGAGGAAGCTTTTGATATTCTTTTCAACTCTACCTGGATCTAAAAGGTATGGGTCGATGGTCCTCTTTTGATCTACATAAATCTCTCTCTCTCTCTCTCTCTCTCTCGATGATTTCAAAGTGGTAATGTCCAACCGCTGTCTCATACTTCCTTTTCTACATGTTCTATCTTCAAAAATTGAAGATAGTTTTGTTAAAAATAGGTCGAATGCTTTATTCTTAGAAAAGAGCTTATCTTTGATTTTTGTATGAGTTTTATTTGGTAATATCCGCAGCTTTGTCATTTGATATTTGAATTTAGTATACGAATGTCTTTTTGATTTCAAAACCCCGTTGTCTGTAAACCCCTCAATCATGAGTCATCTCTTATTGACTATAAGGCAAAATGTACAGTAGAGGAGCATGTTCAAACGTTCACAAAGCAGGTCTGAATGACTTAATGACAGGAGCAGTCGCAACCAAAGCAGGTCTGAATGATGTAAGTGCGGGTCAACAAGCTGTTGAATGGAGAAGTGGTCCCCAAAACAATCCATATTCCTACAAGAGAGAAGCTTTCCCTGTTTGATGTAGTCATGGTATATTATATAACACTTTCTTATATTTTCTTTTTTTTAATGAAAGGCATCTATTATTGAAAAATATATAGCTCTTAATGATGTCGTTTAATAAATGAAAACATATCAAGAAATTCCCTTTTTGACGATTTAATCTCTTTGGCCTTTTAGATTCGAGATTGAGATGTATTTACATATCTTAAAATTAACTTTTTATTTTATTTTGTATTTCGGGTTTAAAATGTTTCTGATCTTATTTTTTGTGATATGGGCAAAAGAATGCAATTGCATTGCAATTATTGTAAAAATAGACGTACATGGCTATTTCTTGCAATATTGACGATAAAAATACATAACCAAGTAAAAACAATACTTATACGTAAATACCGAGACTCTTTGGTTTCAATAAATTATGTTTATCCTTAAGGAAAGAAGCTATTCGACTATTGAACGTAGTATAATACTACAAATTGAAATCTTATTATGTATTGATGTTGTAATCTTTTGATGGTTGATTGGAGTATTGGACAATCGAAGGCAGTATTACGGATTGAAACCATGAAACTATATCATTGATCAAATATCACTATTCAATGTTTGATGAAAAGAAATTAATTAGCGTTTGGAAAGTATTCACGTAAATGAAACCGTGCACACCCTACCAATAAAAAAGTATTCGTCGCCTGTCACATTGTGCGGGTTGGCCACCCCTTCCCCCCATTTAACGCAAAATAACAACATACAATTATAATTAACGCAAAATAGAAACATATTTAAATCTTATTATAAGTAATGTGAAATAGCACCCTTGAGGTACAAGATAATCACCGAAATAAATCTATTCTCCCCACACTCTCCACCCCGATATTTAACATTTGTCTCATTGTTATTCATTGAACAAGTAGCGAAGTATTTATCGCCGCCGCATCGCGTGGGTACACACCTAGGAATCTACATTTAATGTAAATTCTCCCCAAACGAAATGTTTACTTTGTCTATTTTTTTGGATTATAGCTTTGCACTTTTATTATTGTTGTTATTATAGCATTGTACTTTCCTTAAATGCGAGTTCTGCCCAAACTATGCATTTACTTAGTTGTATTTTTTGCGGATTATAGCCTTGTACTTTTTGTTTTTACAAAATTTGTTAGATTTAAGAATTTTTACAGTTTTGTTCCGAAAAATTATTTTGCCCCTTGCCCATTTGTTTACTTTGTCTTTTGTCTAGCTTATATCATTCTACTTCTATTTATCATTTCATTGCAAAATATCCCTATAGTTCCAATCCGATTTCTAAAAGTTTTTTTTTTTCCATTTTTGGTCCCACACTCTCATGTATTTACCGTCTCCTATATCTTTTTTTTGGTTAAAGAGGACGGTACCTCAGACAAATTTTATTAATAAAAAGAATAAATACAATAGAAGGCTGGGGACTCCCCACCAAAGACACAATAGAGACCATTGGGACAGGCCCCAATGGACAACAAAACTAAACTAGGAACCAAAACAGGAATTGGAACCATGAAACAAAACAAGAACAAACCAAACAACCTGCAAAAAACAAACCATACAAGCAGACAGAAAAAGCAGAATATGGGAGACAAGAGAGAAACAAGGACCATAGAGCAAACAACATTAGCTTTAGGGAATGTACCAGATCCTTTTAGCCAAATTTACATTAGGAGAAGGTTTCATAGATAGACTCACCAGTCTACCTCGCACATCATCTATAACACTATTCCTAACAGCATGATACGTTAATTTTTTATTTTTGAAAATTCGATTATTTCTTTCCTTCCAGATGTGGTAAATAGCAGCAGCAAACACAAGTCTTCGAATGATGGACCAAATGGTCTTACTCTTAGATTTGGGATTGAGAAGATTAATAATATCGGACCAGCAATCAGTAGGGAAGGAGAGATTCATGACATGCTGAAGGTCATGCCAAACCAAAGAAGGGAAAGAACATTCAAAGAAGAGATGGGGAAGGGAATCCGAACAATCACCACAGAAGGCACAGATGAGATTGGAGTTATGGTCCAGGATTTAATTTTATCATGAGTATTTAGACGATTTTTAAGAGCAACCCAGAGAATGAAAGCATGTCTAGGAATATTCTGAGAAAACCAAACCAGATGATACCAATCGACAGGATGATTATAGGGGCGAAAGGTAATCAATAGCTCGAAAAGAAATTAATCACTCTCATATTCGCCAACTCCCCCTCCCATCTGCAACCTAAAACCTAAAAAGTAATTGCCGAAACGAAACTATTTCCCGCCGCCGCATTGCGCGGGTACGCAGCTAGTATATATATATATATATATATATATATATATATATATATATATATATATATATATATATATATATATATATATATATAAATGAAAAAAAAAATAAAAAATATATGATTTCTCATACAAAATACCGTTAACCCTATATCATCACTAAAATACCATTTTTCTAACAAAATTAAAATAATGATCGATATGCATAACGATCCATTTTCAATATATTATGTTATTTTTATTTAAAAGTTCAAATATGTTTTCACTTGAATACACACACACACACACACACACACATATATATATATATATATATATATATATATATATATATATATATATATATATATATATATATATATATATATATATATATATATATAGACACACACACACACAAGTTCAATAGAGAACTAAAATAAAACAAGGAACCAAATAACCAATCATAAGCGTCGGAATGCAAATTATCGACGGCCGAAGATAATGTCGTATATAGCGGATTATAGCAAAAAACTCACTTCGTAATTTTTTATTATATTTTAATAGACATTCATATATATATATATATATATATATATATATATATATATATATATATATATATATATATATATATATATATATATATATGTATATATAATTCCTTTAACAATTTTGTCCAGATTCACAACATCGAATCAATGTGAATTTGATATATACCAAATTTTTATAGAAGATAATTCACATGTGAATGATCATGAAAATCATTTTTTTGAACAATAATTGATCAATGAATAACAACTCATGTGAATTTAAATAAACTTTTAGTAGATTCACATGTGAATTTATTTTGAATTCAAGTAAATTCGTTTATATTTTTTACAATTTCAATACTTTGATAATACACAATGGAACTAACTAAGATTAATATATTAATTTATTTAAATTTACATGTGAATGATCAAAAATTGTTGAAAAAAATCGGGTACAATTGCTATTTATATGTGAATTAATATGCCTAAAACTAGATGTATACTATTTCAACATTTTGATCATACACTAATGAATTAATTGAGATTCACAAATTGAGTTAATGATCAAAAGTTGCTGAAAAAATGGTACAATTACCGTTTATATGTGAATTAATATTTCTAAAACTAGAAGAAGTTCAAATTCACATTGTGAATACGAAATGTACTAAATTTGTATGGAAGATTATTCACATGTGAATGATTATTTAAATCATTTTCTTAATAATTGTTAATCATTTAAACCTTTTATCTTTTACTATTTCAATATTTTGTATGGAATATTATTCAGATGTGAAAATTCAAGTAAATTCACTTATATTTTTACAATTTCAACCTTTTGATATCATATGCAATTGCATTAACTAAGATTCTTAAATTACTTAAAATTCACATATGGTTGGTCAAAAATTACTGAAAAGATCGAATACAATTGTCATTTATATGTGAATGAATATAGTCCAGTTCAATCTGGACAAACTGAAAATATAAAAAAAAGTTGTATATAAATATGGATGTCTATTTATAGAAGAGGAAAAATTATGAATATTGGAATATTTAGTTTAATTTTTTGAAAAGAGAATAAGCTTAAAATTAAAAAGAAAACATAAAACACAAAGTGAGTTTTTTTATACGATCATCTATATCGGGGTCTAACTAGAAAATGTACATGCGTTTTTCTGGTCGTCGTTATTTTGCATTACGACCACACAATTCGTTCATTGGTTCCTTGTTTTAAATTGGTTCTCTATTGAACCCACACACACACACACATACACACACACACACACACACATATATATATATATATATATATATATATATATATATATATATATATATATATATATATATAATACATATATAATTTACAAGTCGTTTTATGCACCGAAGTCTTGAAATTTAGACATTAAGATTAAGAGGTATAACATGCAATGCTTTGTAATTTTGAGCAGGATTTCAATTTCTTGGAAACCTGAACAGTGGAAAAGCGGAAAGAACCCAAAGATCTGAATCTATTTCCATTTCAAATTTTGAAATGCACATACTCTTCCTCTCTGTAACCATACTCTTTTGGACATGCCACAACCACCGTGAACCCTAGTAATCGTCACCATCACCAGCATGTTGTATCCAATGAGTGGATTGAAACGTAATATATCATTAAATTAAGAGAGCATGTTTATTCATATTTGAATATCATATAAATACTAGTGTTGGAAAACTCGGCCTACTCAACGTATTACTCGAAATTGGGTGTTGTGTGAGGCGCTTTTACAGGAATCGACCAAAACTACTCAGACTCGGTCACACTCGCTCAGAATCGGTCAACCTCGATGTTACATGGTCAATATTGATGCAACTAGGTCAAACTCAGTGCAACTCGATCAATCTTGGAGTCTGTCAAACTTGAAAAAACTCGGTCAAACTCGAAAAAAATCGATCAAACTATAGCAAGAAACCAAGGCGTTTTAGCAAGAAGCAAAAGCGATCATTAGAAATCTAGAGCAACAAATGTCTCAACTCGCTAGTTCATTGAGTAAGTTGCAGGCACAAGGAAAACTCCCAGCTCAAACAGAACCAAACCCCAAGCATAACGCATACGCTGTAAAAATAAGAACCGGTACACAATATAAGGGACCTAAAGCACCAACAGATGAAGAATAAGAGCTAGAATAAAAGAACCAATGGTAAAGCCAGAAGCACCTAAACCAATAGACCCAAAGTCACTCGAAGCGAAGATAAATTCTACACCCTTCCCCTCAAGACTAAAGAGTATAAAGAAAGAAAGAAAACAAGGTGAGATTTTAGAGATCTTTCGCATGGTAGAGGTTAATATTCCTCTCTTAGAAGCAATCAAACAGGTGCCGATATACGCTAAATTCCTCAAGGAACTTTGCATGTTGAAGAAGAAGCTAAAGGAGAATGAAACGGTCAAAATTGGTGAAAACGCGTCTGTGGTCCTACAATGACGGTTGCCAAAGAAATCCAAGGATCCTAGTGTCTTCACTGTTCCTTGCAAGCTAGGAAACCTACATGTACCTAGAGCGATGCTTGATTTGGGAGCCTCAATAAACGTTCTACCATACACCGTCTACAAGGCAATTGGCATTGGGACGCTAGGGTCATCGTGCAACTCGCAGATCGCTCAATTGCTCATCCAAATGGAGTTCTGGAGGATGTTTTGGTACAGGTCAATCAGCTAGTTTTTCCAGCTGATTTCTATGTTCTTGACATGGGAGACGATGATGCTCCAAATCTGAATTCTTTACTACTAGGTACACCATTCTTGAAAACAGCAAGAACAAAAATTGATGTATATGCTGGTACTCTATCCATAGAGTTCGATGGAGAAGTCATCAATTTTAACATCTATGAAGCAATGAGGTACCCAAGTGATGTTCATTCATTAAATTTGTTGATGTGATCAAACCACTAGTCGAGGAACTTTTTGAGCTAGTCAGGAGTGATCCAGAGAGCTTGATTTTAAGCAAGAATCTGGATAAGGAGGCAGTTAGAGAATTAATAGAGAAATTTGAGATAAATGAAGATTTGAAAGAAATGGTGCATGCAATATAAAAGAAAGAGGAGTTCAAGGGCAAAGATCGCAAGGTATAACTACCAACTTCAACTGCAAAAATCCTTCCCTCTGTGGTACAAGCACCAAAGCTCAAGTTGAAAGCTCTTCCTGAACATTTAAAATATGCCTATCTTGCAAACGAAGAGACGCTCCTGGTCATTGTCTCAAGCAAGTTATCAAAGAAGGAGAAGGAGGAACTGATTGCCCTCCTCAGACAGTACAAAAAGGCAATAGGATGGACGATCTCGGATATAAAAGGTTTGAGTCCTTCCTTATACATGCATAAGATTCTTATGGAGGAAGACTATAAACCAACGAGGCAAGCCGAAAGAAGATTGATCCACCTACGGTATAAGTGGTAAAGAAGGAGACAACGAAGTTGTTAGATCTATCGCATTTCTAATAGCAAATGGGTGAGCCCAGTCCAAGTAGTACCAAAAAAGGCTAGGGTAACAGTGATTGAAAACGCTGATGTAGATCTCGTGCCCATTCGAGTATAGAACGGGGTGGAGGGTATGCATGATTATAGAAAATTAAATGCTGCTACAAGGAAAGACCACTTACCGCTACCTTTCATCGACCAAATGCTAGAAAGGTTAGGTGGCAAATATCATTATTATTGCTTAGACGGTTTTTTGGGATTCCATCAGATCCCTATAGCTCCTAAAGACCACGAAAAGACAACCTTCACGTGCCCATTTGGCACGTTCATCTACAGAGGATTGCCTTTCGGCTTTTGTAACACACCTGCCACATTTCAGAGATGCATGGTAAGTATTTTCTCTGAATATGTTGAAGACATCATTGAAGTCTTCATAGATGATTTCACCGTCTATGGAGACTCTTTTGACCAATGTTGTAGAATCTCACTAAGATTCTTCAAAGATGCATAGACACAGATTTAGTCCTCAATTATGAGAAATGTCACTTTATGGTGGATAAGAGACTAATTCTGGGACATATAGCTTCCCAAAAAGGCTGGGAGGTTGATAAAGCAAAAATTGATTTCATCAAGAGCTTGCCCTACCCAACCAACGTAAGAGACGTCCAGTCATTTCTAAGGAATGCAGGATTTTATAGAAGGTTTATAAATGATTTTTCAAAAATCATCGTTCCAATGTGTCATCTATTGCAAAATGACGTTGATTTTAAATTTGATGAAGCTTGCAAACATACCTTTGACCATTTAAAGAACTTGCTCACATTCGCTCCAATAATCCAACCACCTGCTTGGAATCTTCCATTCGAAATCATGTGCAACGCGAGCAACACAGCCAATGGGACTGTTTTGGGACAGAAGGTTGACCGAGCTCATCACATTATATATTACGCTTCCAAGGTGCTCGATGACCCCCAAAGCAATTATTCTACTACTAAAAAGCAACTTCTAGCAGTGGTTTATGCCCTCGAGAACTTTAGGTAGTATCTTTTGGACGCCAAGGTGGTGATTTACTCGGACCACGCTGTCATCAAACATCTGTTGACAAAGAACGATTCAAAACCATGACTGATCCGATGGATCCTGCTTCTGCAAGAATTCGACATCGAGATCAAAGATAAGAGTGGAAAAAGAAAACTTGGTGGCCGATCATCTGAGCGGAATAACCCCGAAGGGAGAAATTGAACAAATCCACGACGCATTTCCTGACGAACATCTCCTTGAGATGCAAGCAATACCATAGTACGCGAACATATGTAATTACTTGGCTTTAAGACAGTTTCCCCCTAAATTCAATAAAGCACAGAGAGACAAGCTCAAAAAGGAAGCAAAGCGCTATGTCTTGGATAAACCTTACTTATGGAAACACTGTGCGGACCAAATCATTAGAAGGTGCATTCAGAACAACGAGATCTAATCCATTATGTCATTCGACCACGACTTCACATGTGGAGGACACTTTGGTCCTCAAAGAACGACAAGAAAAATCTTACATTGTGGCTTTTATTGGCCACACATCTTTCGAGACTCGTACTTGTATCGTAAAAATTACGAAAGATGCCAGAGAATAGGAGTTGTCGGGTCAAGAAATCAAATGCCGCTAACACCCATCTTAGTCTGTGAGATCTTCGATGTATGGGGTATAGACTTCATGGGGCCATTCCCATCATCATTTGGAAACCTATACATATTGTTGGCTTTGGACTATGTATCCAAATAGGTTGAGGCCAAGGCAGTAAGGAATGACGACGCTGAAACTGTGGTCGATTTTGTCAAAACTAATATTTTTTTGTAGGTTTGGAGCTCCTAGAGCCCTCATTAGTGACAGAGGGACCCACTTTTGTAATAAGGTGTTTAGTGCTCTCCTGAAAAGGAGGTATGGAGTCCAACATAGAGTGCCGACAACATATCACCCACAAACCAGCGTGTGACAACTAAAATTAACTAAAATTTTTGTAAATGGAAAGTTAGTATAAGACCATTTGATGTAGAAAAGGACTGATATTCATGACTATCAAATGTACAATATAAGGGCAAAATGGTCCAAGGAGGTAAAAGTATGGGAAATTTATTTGTTAAGACCTTTATTTAGGTCATGATACGATGATTATTCAATTAGAATTTAATTTTAAGGACATAAGAGCAAAGTTTGAAACAAATGACTAAAAGTGAAAAGTTTATTGTGCAAACTTTGGAAATTATTATCTAAAAATCGAGAAAGATTTGGGCGAAAGTCATCAAGATGACTTTTGTAATATTTGAGATAAGAAAAGTATAGGAAAAAGATTCGGGTCATTTGGAGTTGTAACGAAGTAGATATGATGAAACTAAAATGGCCCAAAAGTGACGAAAATGACCAAAGGGTCATTTTCAAGGGTCGATATTGTAAAATCTATTAAGATTCAGACTTAAGTCTGTAACGCCCCAAAATTTGTCCATTTTTTTTAAAACATAATAACATTAAAAGCACAATGGCACTATCGCGTAAACATGGTTGTTATACTTCATGTCTATAAGACATGAATGTCAAAAATAAAGTTCAACCAAACATTTGGTTTACAAGTTTACAACCACGGGCGTTACGAATTTATATCAAAACAAACCATAGCAAGCAGAGAAGGATTAAACCATAACATCAAAAGATGAGAGATATGCTTAGCTCCACTCCATCTAGTCTTCCCAAAACGTATCTAGCACTTTATATAGTCATCCTACTCTTGCGAACCTGGACCTGGGACACATGGCATGAAACATAAAATACGTAAGACAAAAATGTCTCGTGAGCTACATGGGTTATAGACTCAAAATATTTAAAAACATAATATATATTGTTCCCAAAGCCCTTGTAACCAATTCATATCATATTTCTCGTTGAAAACTTTTAAAAGCATAACATATATCGTTTTCAAAGCCTTTGATAATAAACTGTCATCATAAAACTTTCTTTATTCAAACTTGACTGGTATTCATTCATGTTTGGATTTTTATACTTAGGGCCTTAATCACCTTTAGTGATACCCCAAGTCTATACTGAAATGGTAAGAACGTAATCAAACCATCTCAGCATTGTATCACATGCTTTGACTGGTGTCTCCACATGTTTTATTTTTATACTTAGGATGATCACACATAGTGATTTTCCCAAGTCTATACTAAGATGGAAAGAACAAGATCCGTCCATCCTAGCATCATGTGTTTTAGGACATCTACTTCGCGAAGGGGAAGGTACCACCCCAGTAGACTCCTCTATATTCCGTTACGAGAATATCATGGCCCGGGCAAAAGTGGGTAACATACTAACTTGCATTGCTGCATTCATTCATATTTCAAATACCAGTCATAAAAGAAAACATAATATGATTTGACATCAGATTACTTGCTGAAATCACATTAAGGCTAGTGCCAAACCAATCTTTTCAAATTCCAATTCAATTTGATGTCAAATCACACTTTCTAAAGTATGTTAGGCTAAATGCCAAAACTTGCTTTCAAACCATTAAAACTTTGTGCCAAAATACACTTTTCAAATCACTTGGGCTTAATGCCAAAAATGCTTTTCAAATAACTTTCAAATCGTTATGGCTTGATTGCAAAAACATGCTTTCAAATCATAGTATGAGACTTTAAAATAATCATGTCATAGGTAAATAAATTTGCATAACATCTCATACTCGAAAATCACATAAACTACAAAAACATTTTGCCATGTACCCCAAAGAGGGAAAATGCCACATGTACTCACCTCGGTCCGCTAGTATTTGCCTCTACTTGCTTCCGCGCACTCCTTAACTTCTATATTGATAATATAAAATATTAGTATAATAATCAAATACTAATATACCACGTATGTTAAACAAGTATAATTCATATATCTCTCTTCAAACTAGTTCAAACTAGTGTTATTCTAGGAATATTCAATTTTTATCAATTAATAAGTTAAACGCTCTTTTTACCCATTATAATCTATCACTTCACGATATTAACTTTTTTTAGCAGGAATTCATTCATATGGTCAAGTTTGACCAATCCGATAACTTAACACTTTAGTCTCTTATTTCACCCAAAACTTCAAGATTTTACATTCCAACGTCAAACAACTACTTTTTATTAAATCCTTTATATTTGTAACATACTTGTGCTCTTAAGTCCACAAAGTATGAATTTTATGAGCTAATTATTCAACTTTCCAAATTATTGACTTCAATATATGCAATAACTAAATTTTTAGCTTTGAACATGGTGTATTCTTCACACACTTTTGACTTTTAAAATATTACAATTCCAACATGAGCTACTTCCATTCCAATGCTTTCCAATTCCAATGTCTAGCACCAATATTACTCAAGGTTTTTGATGCATCTACTTAGCAACAAACTTTCATCTTCAAAACAGGAGATTATTAACATAAAAACATGTCATTCCATGGAAATCCTTCATCTTTTATCCATATTGCAACATGCATTCAAAAAAATACCCAAACAAATATCAATACTCGAGTCTCATAAGTGTTTTTGAGCTCATAACAACAAAAGAAACCAAAACCCTTACTTAATTTCGACATGCATGAACGATTTTCGGATCTAGAAGTTAGGGTTTGAAGATCAATTTATACCTTTTCTGATTTTTGCTCAAAACCTTTAAAAATTCTGAAGTTGAGGTTGATCCTAGCTTGAAATCACGAACTGGAACTTTCCTTGACCTTCCCCTCTGCCACCTCCGATTGTCGGCACCAATCTCGCCGAAAAAGCGGCTTACTGGCGCTGGTTGTCGACTTCCTCGCGAGCTCCGGCGACCTGCTGTTATGCAGACTTGAGCCTCACACCCTTTTGCTCAGCTGCTGCTCGACCTCGTCTCTTGTTTCTTCCCGATTTGAGGTTCACGCACACACAATCGGTGTGTGCGAGTGTGTGTTTTTCGTCTGCTTCTCAAAAGCTCTTTCCCGACTTCCCTTTTTCCTTTTCTGGTTTCATTCACGTGGGTGGGAAAAGAAGAAGAGAGCCCACTGACTTAAAGAACATGTGGCTGATTATTAAGTTAGAAATTACGAAATTGCCCTTATTCCAGACTTAAGACTAAGACGAGTCATCTTAGTCTAAATTTTACTTGATTTTATAAGACTAAGACGAGTTGTCTTAGTCTAGAAATTTCCAGCTTCTCTTTATTTATTTATTTTTTCGACTTTACAGGGGCATAACGTCTTCGTACGAAATCCAAAACTTGCAAACTTTATACCTCTAGAAAGGTGGGAACGAGATCTACAACTTTGCTCTACTGACTCAGGTCTAAATGTGTATAGATTTTCTGTTATTAACCCTTCAAAATGACTCTTTGGTCATTTTTGTAACTTTTGGGCCATTTTAAAACCTTCATATCTCCTTCGTTACAACTCCAAATGGCCCGATTCTTTTTCCTATCTTTTTGTTATCTCAAATACTACCAAAGTCACCTTGATGACCCTTTCCTAATTCCCTTTAGATTTAGAGATATTACTTTTTAAAGATTGCTAAATAAAAATTTCTCTTTAGGTCCTTTATGCGATATAATTTCTACTTGAGTTCATATGTTACTATTATTTGACTTGAGTTACTTTCTTAATAAAATAAAGTTATTATGATACGTTTATGCACATATAAAATATTAGATATGGCGAAAACTATGTTCATATAACTCAAGAAAGTTTTAGTTGTCACAATTACCTCCCCCTTAAGCGGATTCCGTCCTCGGAATCGAATTATAGTCCACAAGATTGGAGTATCTTCTCATCATTTTGTCCTTTGTCTCCCAAGTAAGATTGGCACCAAGAGAATGCCTCTATTTGACTAAGACTAAGTCAATTTCCTTATTCATTAACTTCTTGGTCTTGAGTTCCAAAATTGCTTCAGGTTCTTCCACCAATCTCTTGTTATCATCAACCTTCAATTCCTTCCAAGGAATTGTCAATTCTTCTTTCCCAAAGTACTTCTTCAAGTAACTCACGTGAAAAGTATCATGAATACCTTGAAGCTCTTGTGGTAGCTCCAATTTGAAAGCTTGTGTACCAACAACCTTTGATATTTTAAAAGGACCAACATATCTCGGACTCAACTTGCCCTTCTTACCAAACCTCATCACTCCTTTCCAGGGTGAAACTTTCAGCATCACCAAGTTTCCTACATTCAAGTCATAAGGTCTTTGCTTTAAGCTCGCGTAGCTTCTTTGTCGATCCTGGGCCGCCTTTATATTTGCTTGTATGACCTTGATCTTTTCATTAGTGACTGCAACGATGTCGGGACCTGTAAGTTTGTTCTCTCTAGCTTCAAGCCAACAAAGGGGAGTTCTACACTTCCTTCCATACAACGCCTCAAAAGGCGGCATTCCAATGCTTGAGTGGTTGCTATTATTGTAGGAGAATTCAACTAAGGGTAGATGATCATCCCATCTCCTGCCAAAATCAATCACACATGCACGAAGCATGTCTTCCAATGTTTGGATAGTTCTTTCGCTTTGACCATCAGTTTGGGGGTGATAAGCTGTACTCAAGTGTAGTTTTGACCCTAACGCTTCTTGCAGTGCTTGCCAAAACCTCGCGGTGAATCTAGCATCTCGATCTGACACTATAGTCAATGGTGCCCCATGAAGTCTCACCACTTCATCCACATAGATCTTAGCAAGCTCTTTTAGAGGAGTAGTCTCCTTAATATCTAGGAAGAGTGCACTTTTGGTTAATCTGTCAACAATGACCCCTATGGCATTATGTCCTCTGCTCGTTCTTGGCAATCCCATGACAAAGTCCATAGTAACATCATCCCATTTCCCAGCTGGGATCTGAAGTGATTGCATCTTTCCGTACGGCACTTGGTGCTACCATTTGGAGATGTACTTTACTATTCTTGGTTTCATTCCAGGCCACCAAAATTGGCTTCTTAAGTCCCGATACATCTTAGTTCCTCCTGGATGGATGGAATACTTGGATTTGTGAGAATCATCCAATACTACCTTCCGCATTCCTCCATGTTTAGGGATCCAAATTTGTCCCTTGTGCGTTTTCAGCCCTTGAGTGTTCGATTCAAAATCAATCTTCTTTCCAAGCTTTTCCTTCTTAACATTTTCCTCCTTCAAGGCATCATTTTGTGCTTCTTTAATTCTTTGAATTAAGCTTGAAACCACTTCAATTCTCATAGATCTTCCTTTCACGGTTCTTTCACAGACCTTTCGACTTAAGGCATCGGCCAGCACATTGGCCTTTCCTTCGTGGTAGATAATTTCATAGTCGTAATCGTTAATGAGCTCTATCCACCGGCTTTGCCTCATATTCAACTCTTTTTGGGTGAAAATATATTGAAGACTTTTATGGTCCGTGTACAACTTGCATTTGGTCCCATAAAGATAGTGTCTCCAAATCTTGAGAGCAAAAACAATTGCTGCCAACTCCAAGTCGTGAGTGGTATAACGAGTTTCTGCATCTTTCAATTGTCTTGAAGCGTAAGCAATGACTTTGCCTCGTTGCATAAGTACACAACCAAGACCTTTAGTGGATGCATCACTATAAACTACAAAATCATCCATGCCTTCCGGTAGAGACAACACGGGAGCTTCACAAAGCTTCTTCTTCAATGTCTCAAAGGCTTCCTGTTGTTTCTTATCCCATACGAACTTCACGTCTTTCCTTGTTAGTTGAGTTAACGGTACCGCTATTTTGGAGAAATCTTGAATAAATCGCCGATAATAACCGGCCAATCCAAGGAAACTTCTAACTTCAGTGGGAGTTTTCGGCGGTTCCCACTTCATAACTGCCTCGACCTTTGAGGGGTCGACCTTGATCCCTTCGATTGAAACAACGTGGCCCAAGAATTGAATTTCTAGTAACCAGAAGTCGCACTTAGAAAACTTTGCATATAACTGCTCATTTTTCAAGGTTTGCAAAACTTCTCGTAAGTGGGTCGCGTGCTCCTCCTCGGTTTTTGAATAAACCAATATATCATCGATGAAAACGATAACGAACTTATAAAGGAAAGGTTTACAATCCCTGTTCATAAGGTCCATGAAAACAGCCGGAGCGTTTGTGAGACCAAACGGCATCACCAAGAATTCGTAGTGACCATAACGGGTTCGAAAAGCGGTTTTGCAAACATCATTGTCTTTTACCCGCACTTGATGATAACCAGAACGAAGATCAATCTTGGAGAAATAATCAGCTCCTTGAAGCTGATCAAACAGATCATCGATCCGTGGCAAAGGGTAGCGGTTTTTGATGGTCACCTTGTTGAGTTCCCGATAGTCAATGCACATACGCATAGTCCCATATTTCTTCTTGACAAACAACATGGGGGCACCCCACGGAGAAGAACTTGGACGAATAAAACCTTTATTAAGAAGTTCTTGCAATTGAGACATAAGTTCTCTCATTTATGTGGGGGCAAGACGGTATGGTGCACGAGCGATGGGGGTCGCTCCAGATGTAAGATCAATTCGGAACTCGACTTGCCGAACGGGTGGCAAGCCGGGCAGCTCATCCGGAACTACTTCAAGGAAGTCTTTAACAATCTTCACATCTTCTAATTTCTGCTTTTCTTTCTTCCCGTCGAGCACATAGGCGATAAAAGACTCGCATCCTTTATAGATACATTTTCGAGCCTTGATAGCAGAAATGATACTTTGCATATTGTTGCGTCGCTCGCCATACACATACATTTTGTCACCGTCGGGGGATTTAATCGACACCATTCGTTTTCCACAAAGAATTTTGGCTTCATGAGCACCAAGCCAATCCATCCCTATGACTACATCCAATCCTTTGATCCCAATTGGCAATAAGTTAGTCATACGGATCCTCCCATTAATTTCAATAGGACAATTTTCATACACGTGTCTCACTATTACCAACTCTCCATTTGCTATCTCTATGACACATGTATCATTTAAGGGCTTAAGTGGCACGCTAAGACGTTTATGAAATTCATGTGACACGAAAGATAAATTTTCACCCGAATCGAAAAGAACATAAGCAGGTAATGAATTCATAAGTAATGTACCTGCAACCACATCGTGAGTTTCTTTAGCTTCCTCGCGGGTCATCTGGAATGCTCGTCCCTTTACTTTCGTTGGTTCAGTCTTCTTGTTACTGGCAGTGGAGACCAAAGTCTCATTTCCTTTCTTCGGGCATTGAGAGCTATAGTGTCCCTTTTCATGACAAGAGAAACATTCGATCTCACGTGCGTCCTTCAACTTGCAATCCTTAGCCTTGTGGCCAGATTGACCACATTTGAAACAATTTCCTGGTTTCTTTTTACATTCACCACCATGTCGTTTCCCACATTTTTTACAGTCTTTCGCTTCTTCCCTCTTTGAAGACCCTGAAGAAAAACGGCTCTTTTTACTAGATCCCGAAGCACCCGAGTGCTTTCTCTTCTCCTCGAAGGCCTGACGTTCCTTAGCTCTTTTCTCTAGCATACTCTCTACCGTGGCAGCAGCCTCAATGGCCTCGTCAAGAGTAGAGGCCTTCCCGACCTCCAAAGCATAATCACTCGGTAACCCATTTGCATAACGGTTAATTCTCCCTGCTTCAGTTGGGAGGGTGTCTTCCAAGAAAGGAAGCATGTCACAGAACTTTTTCGTGTATTCATCTACCGTCTGTTTATCCTTGCTAAGGGCAAAGAATGCATCTACTAACTTTTCCCGATGCCTGGATGAACAGAATTTTCCCTTTAGGCGCTTGGTGAATTCCTCCCAAGTAAAGGAGGAAACCACTTCACTCCCAAGAGTTCGATCAAGAGTACTCCACCATGTAAGAGCATTGGCTTTTAAAATTTGGGAGGCGAATTCCACTTTCAAATCTTTAGGACAACGACATATTCGTAGGATCCGTTTAGTTTCAGCAATCCAAGTAACAGTCCCCTTTGGATCCATCTTTCCATTAAATGTTGGAAATCATAGTTCATGTAATTAGTTTCAAAAACATGAGTTTGCAACGGAAGCATAAAATCATGAACACAAATTCCATTTTCAAGAGGATCATGCTACATGCATGTAGAGATAAGATGAAGAACAAACATAGATTGAGTTCAAGATCATAACCTTTGTTCTTGGGTTTGGTTTGGATGATTTTGATAGCTAGGAATCAAGTTAGAATCCCTCTATAGTTTATCCACCACAAGCTTGAACACCCTTGAATGCTAGTTCCACAACTTGCAAGATAGAACTCCTTTTCTTGTGAAACAAAAATCTAATTTTTGCTAACTATCAAGAGAGCTTTTAGAGAGTTTCTTTGGCTGATTTTTGAAGCAAGAATAATCACACACACACCTCCAAATCTCGGCCAACATATATCACACAAAAGAAAAGAAAAGCACATGCAACTAGCTTAAAAGAAAGTCCCATTTGATTTCTATAATCAAAAGCTAGAAGACACAAAGCATCTTCCACCTCTTTTAAGTTCTTAATGCATTATTTTCCTTCCAATATGGCTGATTTTATGATGACAAATGGAGTGCTAGTGGGTTGTTATTATTTATAAAACTTAGATAATAATAAGCTTATAAATAATACATCTTCTTATTTCTTTAATGGGATAATATTTAACCCATAATCATATACATAAATAAACCATCTAAATATACAATCTTAATTGTATAATTATATATATATATATATATATATATATATATAACAATATATATATATATTTTATTTAATTTACCAATTAAATTAAATAAAAGGCTTACTTATAAATCAATTAAATCGTTTAACAATTTAAACAATTTAATTGTTACACTTAATTAATTCATCACATATGAATTACTAATCAACCTTTAATTTTGTAGTTATTTTTATTTACCTCAAATAATAATAACCTACAAGATTAAATTGCAGTTTTAGTATCATTTGATGTTAAATCAAATTTAACATTCTAAATGATCAATTGGTGTCAAACTTGTTGTTGGTGTGACCAAATAGGATCATGTATTATTAGTAATATCATTTTATGATCATCCTTGAGCATATAGAACTAACAATCTCCCACTTGCACAAGGTTGCATCACAGAATGATATAGACAGTGGTAAACGTCTAGCAACATTTCACTGCCCCAATAACACATGATAAATCCACTCGAGTACCTTTAGCCGGAGTTCAATTAGACGAGAAATTGAGATACCAAGAGATACCGGAGCAGATATTGGATAGAAAGGTTAAGAAATTACGAAACAAAGAGATTGGAGTAGTAAAAGTACAATGGCGACATCATAGAGGTACGGATGTCACTTGGGAAGCTGAGAAGGAGATGCGGTCAAAGTATCCCTTTTTGTTTTAAGAGATTCCGAGGACGAAATCTTTTGAAGGGGGTAAGAACTTGTAATACCGTATTATTAAATTATATAGATTTCGTGTTAATCTTAGTGTAATTAAGATTAAATAGGTTGCTATAGGAGTTAGGATGGTTAAAAACCCAATTGAGTAAAGTTTGGACTTGTAAAATGTCAATTCAGAGCTACACGGGTCGTGTATCGTGACACGGGTCGTGTAGAAGGACTTAAAAACCAAACAGCAACCCTTTTCAGGTCTGCACGGGTCGTGTACATCAACACGGGTCGTGTAGATATTGTTCAAAAAATTACCGAGAAGAGTTTGGGTCTCACACGGGTCGTGTGAGGTTACACGGGTCGTGTGGGTCTGTGCAATTTCAGCAGGGCTTGCTGTAGGCCTCACACGGGTCGTGTGAGCCTACACGGGTCGTGTCGCGCGTCTGGAATGTTTTAAATTACGGGTTTTCCTTCATTTGGGTCATTTCCAATTCAATCAAAACCCTCTCTAAACCCTAGAAATCGATTTCTAAGCCATCCAAGTCGAGATTTAAGCCTATTAATCACAAATTGAAGCTAGGGATTTGTACTTGAAGCTTGAAAGGTAATCCTCCTTGAATTTGGTTTTGTTTCAACCGTTGAATACTTTGATTTGGAGTGATTCCATGTGGTCTCGACGATTCACCTGTGAATCGATGATGTTAGGGTTAAATTGTTAGATTAGCAAGTCTATAAGAGTTTAATTTTAGGCTTGAGCTAGTGATATGCTTATTGATTTTGTTTATGAACTTGAATGGGTCAAAGTGGTGAAGTAAAGAGTTATAACTAGAGTCTTATTGTTGTTTGATTTTGACTTCACTGTGTGAAGTCAATTTCTGGATTTTGATGATATGAATTATGAATGAGATTATATGAGACTTGAGTATTGAAATTTAGCGGTTATGTTACAGCTAAGCCGAGACAGGATCAGGCACGCGGTTCAGGAGTTCCACAGAGTAACCCGTCAACAGGTGAGTAGTTATTCATTAGATAATTATGCATTAATATGATGTTGTTTACAGATAAGAAGTGAGCTATGTTTTGATTTGGTTGAGTATAATCAAAATTTTGAGTATATGGAATAAAGAGTTATAGTGTGTATATCATACTTGGGAATGAGATAGTCCATTGAGCTTGGTTAAAATAAGAAATGGATGACACAAATCAATTAACCTTAAATTACTCACTGAGCTTTCATAGCTCATAAATTGTTTGTTATTGTTGTTTTGTGTTAGGAATTGATAGTGGTGATCGGGGAAAGCGTGTCTCAGAAGGATAGCTGGACTGGGATATGGACTTGGACTTAGTTGTTGTTTTGAAATATGTAATTTAACCCGGTTTTTGAATGATGGTTGTAAATAGCTTAAGACTTAAACTACGTTTTTGGTAACAGCTTTGTATTTCTTGTTACTCATCTCTTGGAATTACACCATATCTATGCTTGTGTTTGATTAATTTATTGGTGTATCCTAAGATTGAGAAACCGGGTATTACAAGTTGGTATCAGAGCCTTGGTTTAAGGGAATTAAACCTTGAGATGGGTTTAGACTTAAACCAATGTGATTGAAAAGTCCCAAAGAGTCCCGAGTAGCTATCCTCTGCGGTACATCACAATTGAGTTGACTATACAATATATTGAGTATTATAGTGATATACAATTGAGTTGATTATACACTATATTGAGTATTATAGTGATATACAATTGAGTTGATTATACACTATATTGAGTATTATAGTGATATACAATTGAGTTGATTATACACTATATTGAGTATTATAGTGATATACCATTTGAGCTGATTACACATCATATTGAGTATTATGGTGGTGATTACTAAATGAGTTAAATTTCTTTTTCAGTTAAGATGAGCACTGGAAAAGAAAAAGAGCGAGGTGATCCATCAAGAGATCAATCGGGATCACGAGATTCGAGTAAAGAACATCAACTCGAGGAAGAGCGACCTCCCGAGACACAGAGTAATATGCAAACTATGATTGCGGCTGAGGTAGCCAAAGCACTTAAAGAATTACTACCCACTTATTTGAGGCCTCAGACGGAGGCTACAACTGGAGGTCCTTCGGGACAACCACCGGTTCAACCTGAGCACAGGGAGGATCGTGAAGAGGTCTATACTGAAGCGGGTAGAGCTAGAGTACCTGAGAAGACAAGGAGGTGTACTTATGATGTCTTCCAGAAGTGCAAGCCATACGATTTCTATGGGAAAGATGATCCCATAGCAGCCAAGAATTGGTTAACACACGTTGAAAAGATGTTCCGCACCAGTAAATGCGACGAGGCAGATAAAGTGGAGTTTGCAACAAATTTGTTAAAGGAAGATGCACAATTTTGGTGGGAGAATATGTGCATGGAGATAGGAGAAAGCTTGGCATATACCTTGAATTGGGAACAGTTCAAATTGAAGTTCACCGAGTATTATTGTTCCAATAATGCTATGAAGGGAATAGAGGAAGAGTTTTTGAAGTTACAACAAGGGTCAAGAACAGTGCAACAATACACACTGGATTTTAATGAGAAGGCAAGGTTTGCACAACATCAAGTTGATACAGAGGAGCGTAAGATGGATCGTTATTTGTGGGGTTTAAAAACCCAGATCCGAGAGTTTTTGCCGAGTTCCAGATATTCTACCTTTCAACAAGTTGCCGAGGCAGCAAGATCGAGAGAAAGGGAGTTGCAAAGACAGGAGGAGGAGAGAAGAACTGAAAGAGAGTTTGGAGGATTCAAGAGAAGGTGGGAAGGTAAAGCTGTAGACACTTCTCAGAGATCCATCACCACGGGTTCTCAAGTCCGTGGTGAAATCAAGAAGAATGAAGAGAAATGGTGTAAGAAGTGTAGGCGAAAACACATGGGAGAATGTGATCCCAGAAATCCCCCATCAGTTTGTTTTCAGTGTGGAAAGACGGGACATATGGCTCGCCAGTGTACCGAGAGTCGCCCCGTTTGTTTCAATTGTGGGGAGAGCGGGCATATTCGTCCAAATTGCCCAAAGATGAAATCTGAGCCACAAAGAGATTTTCAAAAGACTGGTCAAGGAGGAGGTCGAGATCGAGACGATCGAAGAGATAGGGTTGGTGGTCATGTGAAAACACGAGCTTTTCAATTAACTGTTGACGAGGCTAGAGATCGGACCGATGTTATCACAAGTATCTTTAGCTTGAACTCTTTTCAAGCACGAGTACTTTTTGATTCGGGTGCATCTGTGTCTTTTATATCAGAGTCTTTTGCTTCTAAATTAGATATTCCATTAGCTGATTTATATGAGAAAATAATAGTAGACGTAGCAGATGGGAGATGTGTTTTTGTAAAGAGTCATTATAAACAGTGTCGGCTTGAAATCTACGGGGTTGTGTACCCTATAGATCTGAAGCCGATCACTAATCATGAGTTTGATGTGATAGTCGGGATGGATTGGATGGATGATAATAGAGGTCAAATGGATTGTCATGAGAAAACACTTTCCATTAAGACACCGAGTGGTTCCCGAATTTTGATACGAGGTGAACGACGTTCCCGAAAAGTACCGATAGTGTCACTTGCCACAGCTAAGAGATATATAGAAAGAGGGGGTGAATTGATTATGGCACATGTGATTAGTGCTGAGTCAAAACATTCCAAAATAGAAGAAGTGGAAGTGGTTTGTGATTATCCCGATGTATTTCCTGATAGTCTTCCAGGTGTACCACCAAGTAGACAAGTTGAGTTTGTGATCGATGTCATACCGGGGGAGAAGCCGGTAGCTCGACCACCTTATCGATTGGCACCGTCCGAAATGGAAGAATTAAAAAGACAGTTGCAAGAGTTGTTAGAACTTGGATTTATTCGTCCAAGTTCGTCTCCGTGGGGTGCACCTATTCTTTTTGTGAAAAAGAAAGATGGCTCCATGAGAATGTGTATAGATTACCGAGAGCTCAATAAGATCACGATAAAGAATCGTTATCCGTTGCCAAGGATAGATGATTTGTTTGATCAATTGCACGGAGCCACATATTTTTCCAAGATTGATTTGAGATCCGGTTATCATCAGTTGAGAGTACAAGAAGCTGATATTCCGAAGACCGCTTTTCGTACGAGGTATGGCCATTACGAGTTCCTAGTCATGCCGTTCGGTTTGACTAATGCTCCAGCTGCTTTTATGGATTTGATGAATCGGGTTTGTCGTCCCTTTCTTGATAAATTCGTAATTGTGTTTATCGACGACATCCTGATTTATTCAAAGAGTCGAGATGAGCACAGATTTCATTTGCAACAAATGCTAGATCTTCTTCGAGACGAGAAATTATATGCGAAATTTTCAAAATGTGAGTTTTGGTTGCGGGAGATCCAATTTCTTGGCCATGTGATAAATGAAGACGGTATAAAGGTAGATCCAACAAAGATCGAAGCCGTAATGAGTTGGAAGCCGCCAAAGAGTCCAATGGAGGTTCGTAGTTTCTTGGGGTTAGCAGGCTATTATCGGCGATTCGTTGAAAATTTTTCCCGAATCGCTATACCCCTAACCAAATTAACAAAGAAGGCGGAGAAGTTCAATTGGACTGAGGCACAACAGTCAGCATTTGAACAATTACGAGAGAGTTTGTGTAAAGCTCCGGTATTGGCGTTACCGCAAGGAGGGGAAGACTTTGTTCTTTACAGCGATGCCTCCTTAAGTGGTCTTGGATGTGTATTGATGCAAAGAGGACGAGTGATAGCGTATGCCTCTCGACAACTAAAACTGCATGAAAAATCTTATCCAGTACACGATTTAGAGTTGGCGGCGATAATCTTTGCATTAAAGATATGGCGACATTATCTTTATGGAGTGCGATTTCAAATATATTCAGATCATAAAAGTCTGAAATACCTGTTTGATCAGAAAGAGTTAAACATGAGGCAAGTACGGTGGATGGATCTACTAAAAGATTATGATTGTGAAATACTTTACCATCCTGGTAAAGCCAATGTGGTGGCGGATGCACTAAGCCGTAAGGAGCCGCCTATTCAAGTCGTATCGGCTCGAATGGGGATTGTGAGTCGATTACCAGAGTTGATATGTAGATGCCAAGTCGAAGCCAATGACTTGAAGAAGGAGAGGATGATTGGTTATGTAAAGAAACTTGTGGAAAATGCACAAGGAATCAAGACTTTCCAAGGGCGAGTTTGGGTTCCGAGACATAGCGAGACGAGACAGTTATTGCTAGAGGATGCTCACTGTACTAGGTATTCGGTTCATCCTGGTAGTACAAGGATGTATCATAATCTAAAGCCATATTACTGGTGGCCTGGTATGAAGCGAGATGTGGGACGATTTGTAGAGAACTGTTTAACATGTCTTCAGGTAAAAGCTAATCATCAAAAGCCATGTGGAGCAGTGCAACCGTTACCTGTACCAAAGAAGAAGTGGGATGAAATCACTATGGATTTCATCACAAAGCTGCCTCGAACTCCACGAGGATATGATTCAATTTGGGTGATTGTTGACAGGTTAACAAAGTCTGCTCATTTCATTCCAATCCGAGAAGATTACCAAGTATCAAAGCTAGCTGAGATTTATACGAGAGAAGTAGTGAGACGACACGGAGTGCCAGCTTCAATAATTTCTGATAGAGATAGTCGTTTTAATTCACATTTTTGGCAGAGTTTCCAAAAACATTTTGGTACTAAAGCTTTATTGAGTACTGCGTATCATCCCCAGACAGATGGACAGTCGGAAAGGACGATACAAACACTTGAAGATATGCTACGAGCCTGCATCATTGATTTTGGAGGCAGTTGGGAAGATCATCTGCCGTTAGTAGAATTTGCTTATAATAATACTTACCACTCCAGTATAAAGATGGCACCTTTTGAAGCTTTATATGGTGCACCATGTCGAACACCAACTTGCTGGACAGAGATGGGAGAAAAACCATTGGCGGGACCGGAAATTGTAGCTGAAACTGAAGAGAAGATACAAAGCATCCGTGAGCATATGCGAATAGCTCAAAACCGCCAAAAACAATATGCAGACAAGAGAAGAAAGCCATTAGAGTTTCAAGTTGGAGACATGGTAATGTTAAAAGTGTCCCCGTGGAAAGGAGTAATTCGTTTTGGTAAAAGAGGGAAGTTAAGCCCGAGATTTATCGGACCCTTTCGAGTCTTGGAAAGGATTGGAGCAGTTGCATACAAACTTGAGCTTCCAGATGAACTACGGGGAATCCACAATGTATTCCATGTGTCACATCTCAGAAAAACATTACATGATAAATCCACTCGAGTACCTTTAGCCGGAGTTCAATTAGACGAGAAATTGAGATACCAAGAGATACCGGAGCAGATATTGGATAGAAAGGTTAAGAAATTACGAAACAAAGAGATTGGAGTAGTAAAAGTACAATGGCGACATCATAGAGGTACGGATGTCACTTGGGAAGCTGAGAAGGAGATGCGGTCAAAGTATCCCTTTTTGTTTTAAGAGATTCCGAGGACGAAATCTTTTGAAGGGGGTAAGAACTTGTAATACCGTATTATTAAATTATATAGATTTCGTGTTAATCTTAGTGTAATTAAGATTAAATAGGTTGCTATAGGAGTTAGGATGGTTAAAAACCCAATTGAGTAAAGTTTGGACTTGTAAAATGTCAATTCAGAGCTACACGGGTCGTGTATGGTGACACGGGTCGTGTAGAAGGACTTAAAAACCAAACAGCAACCCTTTTCAGGTCTGCACGGGTCGTGTACATCAACACGGGTCGTGTAGATATTGTTCAAAAAATTACCGAGAAGAGTTTGGGTCTCACACGGGTCGTGTGAGGTTACACGGGTCGTGTGGGTCTGTGCAATTTCAGCAGGGCTTGCTGTAGGCCTCACACGGGTCGTGTGAGCCTACACGGGTCGTGTCGCGCGTCTGGAATGTTTTAAATTACGGGTTTTCCTTCATTTGGGTCATTTCCAATTCAATCAAAACCCTCTCTAAACCCTAGAAATCGATTTCTAAGCCATCCAAGTCGAGATTTAAGCCTATTAATCACAAATTGAAGCTAGGGATTTGTACTTGAAGCTTGAAAGGTAATCCTCCTTGAATTTGGTTTTGTTTCAACCGTTGAATACTTTGATTTGGAGTGATTCCATGTGGTCTCGACGATTCACCTGTGAATCGATGATGTTAGGGTTAAATTGTTAGATTAGCAAGTCTATAAGAGTTTAATTTTAGGCTTGAGCTAGTGATATGCTTATTGATTTTGTTTATGAACTTGAATGGGTCAAAGTGGTGAAGTAAAGAGTTATAACTAGAGTCTTATTGTTGTTTGATTTTGACTTCACTGTGTGAAGTCAATTTCTGGATTTTGATGATATGAATTATGAATGAGATTATATGAGACTTGAGTATTGAAATTTAGCGGTTATGTTACAGCTAAGCCGAGACAGGATCAGGCACGCGGTTCAGGAGTTCCATAGAGTAACCCGTCAACAGGTGAGTAGTTATTCATTAGATAATTATGCATTAATATGATGTTGTTTACAGATAAGAAGTGAGCTATGTTTTGATTTGGTTGAGTATAATCAAAATTTTGAGTATATGGAATAAAGAGTTATAGTGTGTATATCATACTTGGGAATGAGATAGTCCATTGAGCTTGGTTAAAATAAGAAATGGATGACACAAATCAATTAACCTTAAATTACTCACTGAGCTTTCATAGCTCATAAATTGTTTGTTATTGTTGTTTTGTGTTAGGAATTGATAGTGGTGATCGGGGAAAGCGTGTCTCAGAAGGATAGCTGGACTGGGATATGGACTTGGACTTAGTTGTTGTTTTGAAATATGTAATTTAACCCGGTTTTTGAATGATGGTTGTAAATAGCTTAAGACTTAAACTACGTTTTTGGTAACAGCTTTGTATTTCTTGTTACTCATCTCTTGGAATTACACCATATCTATGCTTGTGTTTGATTAATTTATTGGTGTATCCTAAGATTGAGAAACCGGGTATTACAAAAGCATAGTACACTCTACACTTGAGTCCCAAATATGTATCTCAGGTCAAAGGATACAATGATAATACCTTTATTCAAGAATCACTTATGATGATGATCCATGGAGTGATCTTGAAACGGGTCAAGTCCAATACTTGTTCACTGACAAGTACCTATGAATTTGGTTGCAACCTTTTGCTACTTTTACCCATAAAAGTCAACCAATCCAATTCATTATTAGTCTTACTTCATAATTGCTCCCACAACTATGATCGACTATGGACGTTTAGAATAACTAAATTATTCAAGGATTAAACATGCTAATAAAACACAAAATTATGAATGAAACATCACGTCACATATATTACATAATTCTTGTCGTTTACATAAGTTCATATTCATAAAACACTAAACACAAATCAAATCCATTCATTAGAAAAACGGAGTCCTATACCCTTAGCATGACTTTCATGCTTAGTTTGGGGTAAAGGTTTCGTGAATGGGTCTGCCAAATTTTGATCTGTATGAACCTTGTGAATACTTATTTCACCATTCTTAACTTCATGTCTAATGTAGTTATACCTTCGGTGAATGTGTTTGGTTTTTTGATGCAATCTAGGTTCCTTTGCTTGAGCTATAGCACCTAGATTGTCACAGAAGATTTCTATAGGGTCCCGAATGGAAGGAACAATCCCTAGATCTTCTATGAACTTTCTCATCCAGACAGCTTCTTGAGCAGCTTCTTCCAAACCGCCGTAAACTAAGAACATATCTCTAGTTCTTCTCAAGTACTTAAGAATGTTCTTTACAGCAGTCCAGTGGGCTTCACCTGGGTTCTGTTGATACCTACTAGTCATACTCAAGGCACATGAGACGTCGGGTCTAGTGCATAACATGGCATACATGATAGACCCAATTGCCGAAGCATATGGGACATGTTTCATCCTTTCAAGTTTAGTCTTAGTGGTTGGACACTGAGACTTACTTAGGATGGTGCCGTGTGGTATTGGCAAGAATCCTCTTTTGGAGTCTTGCATCTTGAACCTTTTCAAGATTTTATCAATATATACACTTTGGCTAAGAACAATAAGTCTCTTAGATCTATCTCTATAGATCTTTATGCCTAATACATAAGCAGCTTCCCCTAGATCCTTCATTGAGAAACAATTCTCAAGGAACGCTTTGACACCTTTTAAGGTTGGGATGTCATTTCCAAATAAAAGTATGTCATCTACATACAATACTAGGATTATGACAATGCTCCCACTAGCTTTCTTGTAAACACAGGAGTCATCCTCATTTTTGATAAATCCAAAACTCGTAATCTTTTCATCAAAACGGATGTTCCATGTTCGAGACGCTTGCTTTAATCCATAGATAGATCTTTTAAGCTTGCACACTTTGTTTGGATTCTTGGGATCGACAAAACCTTCAGGTTGATCCATATAGACATCTTCCAATAAGTGTCCATTAAGAAAAGCGGTATTGACATCCATTTGCCATATCTCATAATCATAGTACGCGGCTATGGCAAAAAGTATCCTTATCGACTTGATCATTGCCACTGGAGAAAAGGTCTCATCATAGTCAATACCATGAGTCTGTGAGTATCCTTTAGCGACAAGTCTAGCCTTAAAAGTGTGAACATTTCCATCCACGTCGATTTTCTTCTTGAAAATCCATTTGTTCCCAACAGTCTTACAATTGGTGGGAAGATTAACCAAGTTCCAAACTTGATTATCGTGCATGGATTGCATCTCAGTGTTCATGGCCTCAAGCCATTTATCAGATTCAGGATCTGATAATGCACTCTGATAGTTGACGGGTTCATCAGAATCTATCGTATAACATTCCTCTTCCATCAAAAGGTACCCATACCTTTCTGGTTCAAATCGAACCCTACCAGATTTGCGAACACCTTGTGTTACAATTTGTTCCTGATCAACCGTTTGTTCAGGTTCAACAATTTCTTGTTGAATGCTAGATTCAACTTCTTGTGTATCAGGTTGTGGTTCCTGAAGTTCCTCAAGTTCTACAAACCTCCCACTAGCCTCTTCCGTCAGAAACTTGTTTTCTAGGAATTCAGCTTTTCGAGAAATAAATATTTTATTCTCGATGGGATTGTAGAAATAGTATCCAAGACAATCTTTCGGATACCCTACAAAGATACATTTAGTTGAACGGGGTTCTAATTTGTTTGAAGCTTCTTGTCTAACATAAGCTTCACAACCCCATACCTTGAGATAGGATAAAGATGGAACCCTTCCATGCCATATCTCATAAGGCGTTTTATCTACCTTTTTAGTAGGTGCCATATTTAGAAGACGAGCAGCTGTTTGTAAAGCATAACCTCAAAATGATAAAGGTAGAGTACTTCTACTCATCATGGATCGAACCATATCCAATAGTGTTCGGTTCCGCCTCTCAGACACACCATTATGTTGTGGTGTTCCAGGTGGAGTAAGTTGTGAAACAATTCCACAAGTCTTAAGATGATCCATAAAGTTTGTACTTAAGTACTCACCTCCTCTATCAGAACGAAGAACTTTAATTGTTTTGTTGAGTTGATTTTCCACATCACTTTGAAACGTTTTGAACATTTCAAACGCGTCATGTTTATGTTTAATTAAATAAACATATCCAAAACGACTAAAGTCGTCAGTGAAGGTGATGAAATATCTTTCACCATATCTAGTCATTGGCTTGAAAGGACCACATACATCCGTATGTATGATTCCTAACAAGTCCTTTGCTCTCTCATTGGTTCCGGAGAAAGGAGCTTTAGTCATCTTGCCATGTAAACAAGATTCACATATATCAAATGAGTCATTCTCATTTGCCTTCAAAAATCCACTCTTATAAAGTTGGGATATGTGATTCTTGTTTATATGCCCAAGGCGAAAATGCCATAGATAGGTTTGACTCAAATCAAATTTGGGTTTCTTGGTGAAAGTGTGGTATAAAGAGCCTTGGTTAGTCTTTTCATCAAGGTTTACTTCATAAATTCCATTTAAAGGCCTAGCCTCAAAATAGAATACATTATTTTTGTAAACACAAATATCATCATTCATAAAGGAAAGATCAAATCCACATTGTCTTAATTTAGCAACCGAAATCATATTCCTAGTCAAGCTAGGAACATAATAAACATTCAACAATGTCATACACAAGCCATTAGGTAGTAATAAATTAAAACTTCCAATTGAATCCACCGCAACCTTTGCATTGTTTCCAACCCGGAGTACTACCTCATTTGCCTTCAGTCGCCTACTCCTTTTGAACCCCTGCAACATATTACATATGTGAGTTCCACAAACAGTATCAAATACCCATGTGTTAGGAGATAAATTATAAAGTTCTAGGTCTATCACATAGATACCTGAAGTGCCTTCACCGGCCTTCTTCTTCTTCAACTCCGCAAGATACGTAGGGCAATTTCTCTTCCAATGCCCAGCTTTGCCACATTCAAAGCATGTGTCTTCTTTGGCAACCTTTGCCTTCTTCTTGGGCGGATGGGATGGTTGGACAACTTTCTTGCCCTTACCTTTGAAAGCTTTTGCTTTCCCTTTGCCCTTGGAGTTGGTGGAGTGTTCGGGTCTAGTTCTCTTTGTGCCACCTTCCTTGATCATGAGAACTTGAGTGGTTTTCTTAGGCAGAGTCTTTTTCGCGGTAATTAGCATCCCATGTAATTCCGGGATAGTCTTATTTAAACCATTCATGTTATAATTCATGACGAAAGGATCAAAGGACTTTGTCAAGGAGTTAAGGATCATATCCGTTGCTAGCTCTTCGGGCATCACAACTCCAAGACGTGCCAAATGATCAATGTGACTCTTTATTTTGAGCACATAAGAGCTTACCGACTGCCCATCCTCCATCTTGCAAGCATGGAAAGCCCGAACAGTTTCGAACCTTTCCGTTCTTGAAAGTTGTTGGAACATTTCCTTTAGTTGATGAATCATGTCATAGGCAGAATGATTCTCCAAATCCTTCTGAAGGTCGGGAATCATGGTTGCCAACATGAGGCATGATGCATCAATGGAATCATCCATCTTTTTAAGCCATGCATCGTGTACGGGCTTAGGAATGGCAGGGGGCTCTTCTGGAAGTGGTTCATTGAGAACATATTCTTTCTTTTCTTGTTTGAGAACAATTCTCACACTACGGTACCAATCCAAGAAGTTGGTATGGTTAAGTTTTTCTCCTTCAAGGAGAGACCGTAGTGAGGTTTTGTTAGGAGCCGAGTGTGTGTTGTTTGGTGTCATCTACAAAATTTTAACAAGGTTCTATTTAGTAAATTATGATATTAAGTCCTTAATAATTAATACCCTTTCTTGTTTCATAAACTTTAATTAATTAAGGTCTAGAATCCAAGTTGCATCACGAATAAGTGGTTAGGTATCCTTTATCCCGCCTATTCGAATCAACAAGGTAGGTAACGGTTTACCAATTATATCCAAAACTAATTTCTAGATTTATGGGATCCCATTATAACATTTATAAGTTTGGCATGTTTGATCCCATCTATGCCTTGGATTTCTAATGCTTAGGTGACCTTTATCACAAGAGATTTCCAAACGAATCATCCTACTTAAACGGACGTGTAGTTTTGTCAACTATTGATGGTTAGGTGTCCTTTATCCCATCAATATTGCAAAACTACTTCTTGTATCACAAGAAGACTCCAAGTGGTTAGGTATCCTTTATCCCACAAGGAAATACAAGTGATACATGAGTGTCTTTAAGAAGGACGGCATAGATTCGTATTTCATAAGGGATTTGAATGTTTTACAATTCTAATTTTGAAAAACATATGGTATCATGTAGATTGCATGCATCCAATGAACATGGTACCATTAAATCTTATTTTGTTAATTGGTTCCTAAATCATAAAATCTCCATTTTATTGATTCTTTGTTTATGGTCAAGATTACAATTAATATCCAATATTAAGTTTGAGTTTGATCACATATATTAGAACCAATTTATAATCCTAAATAATTACCATTATTACTTAGGGTTGGAGTTTGTAAGAGTTTATAAAATCTCCATTTTATTTCTTGTTTCAATCATTTTCAAAACTTGACTTAATAGGTTTTAAAACAAAACCCATTTTAATAAAACCAATTTTATCACATCTTATGTTTTAATTGTCAACTTTTGAAAATACAAACTCCTTGATGATTATGTTTAATTATCTAGGTTGTCTAGCATGCAAAATCTTATTTTCATCCACAACATAACATAATAAAACATTCAATCATCACAAGCATGCATGGGTGCATAAACACAAGCCAACTAGTTTGATATTTCATGTGAGCCACACATGAAATATCAAGTCCAAACCTAGGGACAAAAAGGTGACAAAACCTCAACCAAATGATCTTCGATTTGGCTACAATTTTGCCAAGCTTCTTATATCACCAAATGACACTTGAACCACCATTTCTTGACATCATAGAGTGAGATATGATTTTTATTCTGGCCCCTCAATACTTGCGACAGCCAGGGGCAGCAGGAAGAAGTTTTGTGGTTTTTTGTTGCATTTTACAATTCATTCTTGGCTATATTGATGCTAATACTTGTTGAAACTTAATGTATATACTAGATATTAAAGTTACCATCAAGTATATCACCAAATAACCAAGAAATGCATTTATAAAACCCCTCCTTAACAGATTCGAAATCTGGACAGCAGCTCTTCAGAAAGTGCTGCTGTTGGGTGCAATCTTCTCTTGGACTTTTACTTCCTTCTCTTGTTACATTTTGTTAAATAAATAAAATACAACTATTCTAATATTTACAAAATGAATATTAAGAAGGAAATAACTAATTATTATTACAAACCATTTGAATAAATGAATAGATTACAACCATATCGAATACAAACACAAAATATGCATCATATGGTCCTTGGCTTGTTTATGCATCATTTTATCACATAAAATCATAAGAAAATCAACACTTTGTTTTTCTAAGGCAACATCTATGTAACCAAATGCATGCATACATAAAATATAGTTGGTTACATAAAATCATAGATTATATACTTGCATGTTGCCAAAGAAGCCATGCATGAAACTTTCATTCAAGAAGATGAACATTCATGGCTTCCAAAAACCAAGTTTATCCAAATAAACTTATTATCTAAACATGCAATATAGCCATGGCTCTGATACCAACTGTTGGAAATCATAGTTCATGTAATTAGTTTCAAAAACATGAGTTTGCAACGGAAGCATAAAATCATGAACACAAATTCCATTTTCAAGAGGATCATGCTACATGCATGTAGAGATAAGATGAAGAACAAACATAGATTGAGTTCAAGATCATAACCTTTGTTCTTGGGTTTGGTTTGGATGATTTTGATAGCTAGGAATCAAGTTAGAATCCCTCTATAGTTGATCCACCACAAGCTTGAACACCCTTGAATGCTAGTTCCACAACTTGCAAGATAGAACTCCTTTTCTTGTGAAACAAAAATCTAATTTTTGCTAACTATCAAGAGAGCTTTTAGAGAGTTTCTTTGGCTGATTTTTGAAGCAAGAATAATCACACACACACCTCCAAATCTCGGCCAACATATATCACACAAAAGAAAAGAAAAGCACATGTAACTAGCTTAAAAGAAAGTCCCATTTGATTTCTATAATCAAAAGCTAGAAGACACAAAGCATCTTCCACCTCTTTTAAGTTCTTAATGCATTCTTTTCCTTCCAATATGGCTGATTTTATGATGACAAATGGAGTGCTAGTGGGTTGTTATTATTTATAAAACTTAGATAATAATAAGCTTATAAATAATACATCTTCTTATTTCTTTAATGGGATAACATTTAACCCATAATCATATACATAAATAAACCATCTAAATATACAATCTTAATTGTATAATTATATATATATATATATATATATATATATATATATATATATATATATATATATATATATATATATATATAACAATATATATATTTTATTTAATTTACCAATTAAATTAAATAAAAGGCTTACTTATAAATCAATTAAATCGTTTAACAATTTAAACAATTTAATTGTTACACTTAATTAATTCATCACATATGAATTACTAATCAACCTTTAATTTTGTAGTTATTTTTATTTACCTCAAATAATAATAACCTACAAGATTAAATTGCAGTTTTAGTATCATTTGATGTTAAATCAAATTTAACATTCTAAATGATCAATTGGTGTCAAACTTGTTGTTGGTGTGACCCTATAGGATCATGTATTATTAGTAATATCAATTTATGATCATCCTTGAGCATATAGAACTAACGTTAAACTCCTTTGGTCGACACATAAAGTCCTTAAACGTACCCTCCTTTGCTATCTTACGGGGAGTCGATGGAGGTGCTTCACGAGGACGATTGAGTTTGAGTAATGTTCTCGGGGGTCTTACTTTTGACACTTTTCTCCGACAAGGACTTAGATCCTTCCCCCAATCGTTCGTCAAGAAGACGATTCATATCAGCTTGAGTTTGAAGTCGTGAATCGTCTAATAGTTTTTGAATATCCTGAAGAGTTAGTGGTGGGGGATTTGCATCGCCCCTAGAGTTGCCTTCCTCTTCAGCTTGACCTCGTCGAATTTGGATAGGAGGCCCCCGATTCGGGCCTTGATCATCATTCCGTGATCCTTGGCCACTCCTTGTACGCATCTTGTGCTACAAAATTTTAATACTTTAGCAATCGTATAATATAACTTGCCTTATTATAGATTCTATGAACCTAGTATGGCATTTCCTGTGATCACATACTCATTTAATTCAAGTAGCACATAAGGTCTTAATAGTTTAAGACATCATATAATAAGTCACTATCTATCTAACATTTCTATTGCATGAGTTTAAGCCTAGGAGTGGAGTGATCCAATCCTAATTCGCTTAAACTATTGCTCTGATACCAACTTTTAACGCCCCAAAATTTGTCCATTTTTTTAAAACATAATAACATTAAAAGCACAATGGCGCTGTCGCTTAAACATGGTTGTTATACTTCATGTCTATAAGACATGAATGTCAAAAATAAAGTTCAACCAAACATTTGGTTTACAAGTTTACAACCACGGGCGTTACGAATTTATATCAAAACAAACCATAGCAAGCAGAGAATGATTAAACCATAACATCAAAAGATGAGAGCTATGCTTAGCTCCACTCCATCTAGTCTTCCCAAAATGTATCTAGCACTTCAAATAGTCATCCTACTCTTGCGAACCTAGACCTGGGACACATGGCATGAAACATAAAATACGTAAGAAAAAATGTCTCGTGAGCTACATGGGTTTTAGACTCAAAATATTTAAAAACATAATATATATTGTTCCCAAAGCCCTTGTAACCAATTCATATCATATTTCTCGTTGAAAACTTTTAAAAGCATAACATATATCGTTTTCAAAGCCTTTGATAATAAACTGTCATCATAAAACTTTCTTTATTCAAACTTCACTGGTATTCATTCGTGTTTGGATTTTTATACTTAGGGCTTTAATCACCTTTAGTGATACCCCAAGTCTATACTGAAATGGTAAGAACGTAATCAAACCATCTCAACATCGTATCACATGCTTTGACTGGTGTCTCCACATGTTTTATTTTTATACATAGGATGATCACACATAGTGATTTTCCCAAGTCTATACTAAGATGGAAAGAACAAGATCAGTCCATCCTAGCATCATGTGTTTTAGGACATCTACTTCGCGAAGGGGAATGTACCACCCCAGTAGACTCCTTTATATTCCGTTACGGGAATATCATGGCCCGGGCAAAAGTGGGTAACATACTAACTTGCATTGCTGCATTCATTCATATTTCAAATACCAGTCATAAAAGAAAACATAATATGATTTGACATCAGATTACTTGCTGAAATCACATTAAGGCTAGTGTCAAACCAATCTTTTCAAATTCCAATTCAATTTGATGTCAAATCACACTTTCTAAAGCATGTTAGGCTAAATGCCAAAACTTGCTTTCAAACCATTAAAACTTTGTGCCAAAATACACTTTTCAAATCACTTGGGCTTAATGCCAAAAATGCTTTTCAAATAACTTTCAAATCGTTATGGCTTGATTGCAAAAACATGCTTTCAAATCATAGTATGAGACTTTAAAATAATCATGTCATAGGTAAATAAACTTGCATAACATCTCATACTTAAAAATCACATAAACTACAAAAACATTTTGCCATGTACCCCAAAGAGGGAAAATGCCACATGTACTCACCTCGGTCCGCTAGTATTTGCCTCTACTTGCTTCCGCGCACTCCTTAACTTCTATATTGATAATATAGAAGATTAGTATTGTGACACCCCATTTCTACTGTTTGCAAATACTATGGTTTTTCATATAAATACATGAATACAAAAATACGGTTTATCAAAAACCGATAATTTACATGTTTAAAAACAGTGGGTGTTACAAATCCATACCAAAACTAACCATAGTAAGCAAGAAAGGATTAAACCTTGAGTCTAAATAGGAGCTAACTCGAGCTCCACTCCAGCTAAACTTCATCCAATTATAGCATAGCATTTTAGCCTGGAATACATGGCAAAACATAGAATACGTAAGACAATAATGTCTCGTGAGATACATGAGTTTTAGACTCAAACATTTAACTTCTTTTTCCAACCTTTTTATAAAATTTATAACATAAAACATTTGTCAAAACTTTATAGTAGTAACATACTATAACTCTTTACTTTTCAAAATCATTTCATAACATACTTTGCAAAAATAGCATCTTTCTTACTTTCTTTGACTGGTATTATAAACTTGCTGGATTTTTATACTTAGGGCTTTAATCACCATAAGTGATACCCCAAGTCTCTACAGCTAGAAAGAACATATCAATCCTCACCAGTAAAAGTTGCTTAGGAAATCTACTTCGCGATGAGGCTTTTTCCCCAGTAGACTCCATACCTAACCCGGGTAGGTGGAACACGACATGGTTCCCTTACTAACATTGCTTGCTAGAAATATCAGTCATACAAAATACTTTCTGCTTACTTGAACATTACTTACATATATAGTGGCTAAATGCCAAACTTCATCACTTTCTGTCTTTATGGCTAAATGCCAATTTATAACTTTCATCTCATATAAATCATATGTTTAGAACATGTCTTTATAATATTCTAGGCTTAATGCCAAATCATACTTTCCAAACATCTTATGGCTATATGCCCGTTCATACTTGAAAATATATATGGTTTATATCCAAAGCATACTTCCCAAACATCTTGTGGCTATATGCCTATTCATACTTGAAAACATATATGGCTTATAACCAAAACATACTTTCACATAATTGGCTCATAGGCCAAAACATACTTTCACATAATTTGACTTGTAGTCCAAAAACATAACTTCAAATATAGCATTATACTTTCATAGACCAGTTAGAAATAATACTCTTGCATATAATTTCACATATAGAAATTTTATAAGAAGTCTTGAATATACTTACTTGCCATGTACCCCAAAATAGGTAAAATATCTCATGTACTTACCTTGTCTAGTTAGAGAAGTCTAACTAGAACCACTTCTTCCCGTTGTGTTTTCCTTTCCTTCAACTTTACTCCTTAATACCTAAGGAGTTCATTTAACATTCTAGTTAATATAAGCTAGGCCTTAGTAACAATTAAAGACCTCTTAATCTACATCTTAATAGATTAATATCACATTATTAACTCATTTTTAGATTTTGACATCTAAGACGCATAGTCAAAGAATTGACCATAACTCCCAACCCAGAAACTCGAATGGTACAAACTCAGACATTCTGAAAAATAGACACAATACATGACAAGTCTCAAGAAGATACCGAGACTTGAATCACACTCTAAGACCTTGGAAAATAAGTGACAAGATTGACAGTGCAATCTGTCACAAATCTGGATTAGTGGAGGAATCACCAATTCCATTCCACTTGGGAATGGAATCAAGGAAAACCCTCTCACATAGGCATACTAGATATAACCAAGAGACCATCCTCCGAAATTCAGACCCAAATGACAAACCAATTAAGAATTAAAAATCACACAACAAGAAGGAAATGAGCAGCAACATTTCTGTCACAACTCAGCATACCTTGAAAAGATTGGTCCGACAACCTAACTTATAAAACGAAATAAATCAAACCTTTTGGACGAGTTACACTAGACATGAAGATAAAGCTCTCATAAAAAAATCAAACTCAAAGCATAAGCCAATTGAGAATTAAAAATTGTGCAACAAGGACAATGTGCACAGCTACAATTCTGGTTTAGTCAAAGAGAAGGTATTGGAACCCTAGCTTCCTAATGGAATTGGATCAAGCCCTCTGGATGGAACACTGTAGACATGAGGATGACCTTCCCATCAAATTTTCAGACCTAAACTATGAACCATTTGGGAAATAAAAATCCCACAAGTTGACCTAGGTGTGCAGCAACCAATCTGTGGAGGTCAGATTGCACACACCAAAGTCCAAACCAAAACAAAGAACTGAGTCAACCCCTTTTGGTCGAGTATGGCTCATGACAAGGTTCTTCTCCACACAACATTTCAGAACAATCTAGTGAACACACGATTTTACAAGAATTTCACAACACAACTGGATACAGAAATCATACTCATGGAAATCGGGTTCAAAACCCTAGAAAACGACCGAATGAGGTCTGGACCCCAACTGATGAACTGAAAAAGTCATCCAGACGAAACCATGGGCACTGGAATCGCCTGATTTGGACATCGTATGATTTTTCTACGAATTATACAACATAGGACAGATTCCTGTCGAAAATCAAACCTTGATTTTAGCTTCAAACTTCCAATTCCAAGCTTGATTCTTCAATTCTTCTTCTATCTTCAAGAATTTCCAGAATTTTGCTCTCAAGAAAACCCTCCCGTAGCCTCTCTAGAACTCTCTATAATTTCTGAGAATTATGAGAGTTATTTTCCTCTTTTTATATTTTCAAATTTTACAGTTTAGTCCCTGAAGTTCTATTCCTTGGGCTTTTGGCACTAACATCAAGTTTTGCCACATAAAACTATATCTCTTACATTTTTAGTCCAAACCAAAAATATAATTTCATAATTATTTCTGCACATGGTCAAATGACCAAATTACCCTTTTATGGTAAATTGACCAAATTACCCTCACGAACATACTTTTATTACACCAACTTCTACCTCTCACACTTTTACCCACAAACTCAAATATTTTTATACAAAAGTCCAAAACATGGCAAAAGACAAATTTGCCCCTTTTCACCAATTTTCTCCAAACTCTTGGAATTTTACTACATTTCAAGCTACATTATTTTACAACTTTCAAAATTTTTGGTCTTTACCTTAAGCGTTATCTCGAATATAAATTCAAGATTTTTAGGTCGTTACAAGTATAATAATCAAATACTAATATACCACGTATGTTAAACAAGTCTAATTCATATAACTCTCTTCAAACTAGTTCAAACTAGTGTTATTCTAGGAATATTCAATTTTTGTCAATTAATAAGTTAAACGCTCTTTTTACCCATTATAATCTATCACTTCACGATATTAACTTTTTTTTAGCAGGAATTCATTCATATGGTCAAGTTTGACCAATCCGATAACTTAACACTTTAGTCTCTTATTTCACCCAAAACTTCAAGATTTTACATTCCAACGTCAAACAACTACTTTTTATTAAATCCTTTATATTTGTAACATACTTGTGCTCTTAAGTCCACAAAGTATGAATTTTATGAGCTAATTATTCAATTTTCCAAATTATTGACTTCAATATATGCAATAGCTAAATTTTTAGCTTTGAACATGGTGTGTTCTTCACACACTTTTGACTTTTAAAATATTACAATTCCAACATGAGCTAATTCCATTCCAATGCTTTCCAATTCCGATGTCTAGCACCAATATTCCTCAAGGTTTTTGATGCATCTACTTAGCAACAAAATTTCATCTTCAAAACAGGAGATTATTAACATAAAAACATGTCATTCCATGGAAATCCTTCATCTTTTATCCATATTGCAACATGCATTCAAAAAAATACCCAACCAAATATCAATACTCGAGTCTCATAAGTGTTTTTGAGCTCATAACAACAAAAGAAACCAAAACCCTTACTTAATTTCGACATGAATGAACGATTTTCGGATCTAGAAGTTAGGGTTTGAAGATCAATGTATACCATTTCTGATTTTTGCTCAAAACCTTTAAAAATTATGAAGTTGAGGTTGATCCTAGCTTGAAATCACGAACTGGAACTTTCCTTCACCTTCCCCTCTGCCATCTCCGGTCGTCGGCACCAATCTTGCCGAAAAAGCGGCTCACCGGCGCTGGTTCTCGACTTCCTCGCGAGCTCCGGCGACCTGCTGTTATCCAGACTTGAGCCTCACACCCTTTTGCTCAGCTGCTGCTCGACCTCGTCTCTTGTTTCTTCCCGATTTGAGGTTCACGCACACACAATGGGTGTGTGCGAGTGTGTGTTTTTCGTCTGCTTCTCAAAAGCTCTTTCCCGACTTCCCTTTTTCCTTTTCTGGTTTCATTCACATGGGTGGGAAAAGAAGAAGAGAGCCTACTGACTTAAAGAACACGTGGCTGATTATTAAGTTATAAATTACGAAATTGCCCTTATTCCAGACTTAAGACTAAGACGAGTCATCTTAGTCTAAATTTTACTTGATTTTATAAGACTAAGACGAGTTGTCTTAGTCTAGAAATTTCCAGCTTCTCTTTATTTATTTATTTTTTTGACTTTGCAGAGGCATAACTTTTTCGTATGAAATCCAAAACTTGCAAACTTTATACCTCTAGAAAGGTGGGAACGAGATCTACAACTTTGCTTTACTGACTCAGGTCTAAATGTGTATAGATTTTCTGTTATTAACCATTGAAAATGACTCTTTAGTCATTTTTGTCACTTTTGGGCTATTTTAAAACCTTCATATCTCCTTCGTTACAACTCCAAGTGGCCCGATTCTTTTTCCTATATTTTTGTTATCTCAAATACTACCAAAGTCACCTTGATGACCCTTTCCTAATTCCCTTTAGATTTAGAGATATTAATTTTTAAAGATTGCTAAATAAAAATTTCTCTTTAGGTCCTTTATGCGATATAATTTCTACTTGAGTTCATATGTTACTATTATTTGACTTGAGTTACTTTCTTAATAAAATAAAGCTATTATGATACGTTTATGCACATATAAAATATTAGATATGGCGAAAACTAAGTTCATATAACTCAAGAAAGTTTTAGTTGTTACAAAGTCGGTAGGGGAAAGTTGTAAAGATTATTCTCACCTTTCCAAATGTGTAAGATTTACAAATTTTAGAGGTCATATGTAGAAGTTATGCGAGCGTAGAAATCAGAAAAAAAATCTAGGTATAAATGTTGTAATTTTTGCTAAGGCATGACCTAGGGGTAATTTGGTCAATTCTCTACCAAACTTGACCAGGTCAATTCCAGTTGTACCACCTGGTTTACGTATTTCCTGTGTGCGTATCATTAAGATATCATGTGTTATCCTCTCGCTAAACCCAAAACTCACGAACACGAGTTCTAAAACTAAAAATCGGGAATTAGGGAGGATGATTTGAAAGCAATACGCAGGCACACAAAAATCGATCTTGTGTGAGTGTTCGCCAAATCGAGACAGAGGAAATAGAGAGATCGAGATCGCGATTTAGAGAAAGAGAGATGGAAATCACGATCAGAAGAGCGAGAGAAGATGAGATCGGGCTGATTAGGTGTTTGTGGGTTGCGTATTCCATCAGCAAGATAGAAATCAGACATCGAAAGAAAACAACTCGCTATTGATGGGGGTCAGCGAGGGTAGTAGCGCCGCCCTTGGCGGTGGGTTTGGGTTACCGGCGAAATCACCATTGCCGGCGACGTCTATCTTGGCTGGTGGTCGGCGGTGATCAATGAACTCCTATCTACATCCGATTTTGTGCTTATGTGACGCAGCTGATCCCAATTTCTATGCAAGGTTACTGCTTTGGTCTTTGAGGAAGAACCCACAGATGGTGGCATTGGTGGGTACTGGTGGCCGTCGGTCAGTTTGTGGTGACCAAATAAGGTCTCGTGAAGTGTGATTATCACTGCATTAGTCAAGAAAGTCTGATTTTTCTGATTTGGGATCAAATTCAAGGCAAGTACCAAAGATCTAGTCACAACATATGAGATGTCTTTAGATACTAGCAATGCATGTTAAAATTTTAACTAAGAGTGTGACTACATCGATCTACAGGAGGTCATTACATGAATCAATACTCATGTAACTGGTTTCCCGGTTTGATGTTGGCATAGATTATTGAATGCATGGTGGAATAAACTTTAAAATCTTGGAAATACTTTTGCGGAAGAACTACAAAGTTCAGATTGAGTTGGACAAATTTGTGGAAAGGTAAAAACATGATTTCAAGCCTAGTTTATTAAATCTGGAATTCTTCGATCAATTGTGGAATTGAAATTTTATTTTCTGGTTTATAACATGCTGTGAGTACAAGAACACACATAGATTTTAAGGTCTTGGGTTTGGCTTAAAATTCCTTATTGCATATTGGGTTGAGTTTGTAAACTCCAACAGTATTAGTAAATGGGGTTTTTGGAAGTATGTTTTTTTGGTATAAAAATTGTGAAAACACTAGTTAAAGTAATAGTTTTGTGAATGATGAAATGAGTAAAATAATAGAATTTGAGGGGACTAAAACTTGCGGTAAATGGGACGGAGTTGGTAATTCCTTCGACAAAAATAATAATAATAATAACGAATGTAATTATAGGTTCCAATGTTTAATTGGACAAAGTTTGGTAAGTGGAATGGAATCTTGAATTCCAACCTTTATGGGATGAATTTTGGTATTTGTAAAGTAGTGTTTAAAAGAATGTAAAAACTTAATTGGAATGATAATTTGAAGTATTGGTAATGTTTTAGTATCACACGAATGGAAAATAGTATTTCTTACGACGATTTATATATTTAGAAACTTTAATTGTCGAAGTTGGCCTAAAAGACGTAAATGAGTAAAATGAACGTCATTTTCACATCTAATCGTTGAAGTGAGTCTAAAGAGAAACAAAATTCATAAGTTTTCTAGAATAACCATGTAGATCCTGAAAATAGCATTTTTGGTCAAAATGGGACAAAAGGGTAAAAATGTCCAAAATTGGTATTTATACTTTAAGAATCGCACTTAGACATTGGAATGAGATTAGATGATGACTAGAAATAGTCCAAGAATTATTAGACAGTTACTATATGTTACTATATGTTCAGTTGTCTAATAAGTTCTAATCTTTTATTATATTAATAAGAGATTGAAAGACATTTGGAAGCAACGAAGGACTAGAGTTATGTGGATTAGTGTAGCTAGACGTACCTACCTACTAAGGTGAGTACATGTGACATTTTCACTCTTTGGGGTGCATGGCACAATGTTTTTATGGTTTGTGTGAATTTCGAATATGAAATAATATGCAAGTTTTATTTTACTTATGACCTGTTTATAAAAGTTTTGTACAAGTGATTTGAAAAGTATATTTTGGCACAAAGTTATAACGGTTTGAAAGCAAGTTTTGGCATTAAGCCCAAGTGATTTGAAAAGTATATTTTGGCACAAAGTTTTAACGGTTTGAAAGAAAGTTTTGGCATTAAGCCTGCTATAAGTTGAAAATACGATCTGGCATTAAGCCTAATATGTTTTGGAAAGTGTGATTTGACATCAAATTGAATTGGAATTGAAAAGATTGGTTTGGCACTAGCCTTAATGTGATTTCAGCAAGTAATTTGATGTCAAATCATATTATGTTTTCTTTTTATGACTGGTATTTGAGGTATGAATGAATGCAGCAATGCAAGTTAGTATGTAACCCACTTTCGCCCGGGCCATGATATTCCCGTAAGGGAATATAGAGGAGTCTACTGGGGTGGTACCTTCCCCTTCGCGATGTAGATGTCCTAAAACACAAGATGCTAGGATGGACTGATTTTGTTCTTTCCATCTTAGTATAGACTTGGGAAAATCGCTAAGTGTGATTATCCTAAGTATAAAAATAAAGCATGTTGAGATACCGGTCAAAACATGTGATAAGATGCTCAGATGGTTTGATTATGCTCTTACCATCTCAGTATAGACTTGGGGTATCACCAAGAGTGATTAAGGACCTAAGTATAAAAATCCAAATGTGTTTGAATACCAGTCAAGTTTAACTAATAAAAGTTTTATAAGGTCAAACTTTTTATGAAAGGCTTTTAAAGCAAAACGATGATACATTTCAGTTATAAAGATTTTAATAGCAAATGTTATGATATGATTTGGTTACAAAGATTTTGAAAATGACATATGTTATGTTTATAAATGTTTTGTGTCCAAACCCATGTAGCTCACGAGACATCTTTGTCTTACGTATTTTATTTTATGCCATGTATCCCAGGTTCTAGTCATGAGAGATAAAAGCAAGTAGATGATCCAAAGAAATTGGATCTTAGATGGAGTGACCTTGGCTGATGAACTGGTTTGTAATCCTAACTTGCTTTCTATGGTGTAGTTTGATATGAAGTTGTAACCCCCGTAGTTGTTCAAACATTTGTACAACTTAATTGTTTTTGTTGGGACCAAATTTTTAAAACATGACACGAGGTCATGAGAAAAGTTTTTAAAGCTTGACAAATTGTTCTATAAAGAAAACGGTTTTCGAAATATGAGATTTTTCAATACTGAGTTTTATAAAATACTACACTAGCTATTGTGCTTTTAGCGCTAATGCGCTTTTGGCGTTAATGCGCTTTTGGTATTAATGCGCTTTAAATTTTTTTTCCAAAAATCGGGGTGTTACACAGCGGGCAAGCAGAAATCTCCAATCGCGAAATCAAACAAATTTTGGAAAAATCGGTCAATGCAAATCACAAAGACTACAGCATCCGCCTCGACGATACTTTATGAGCATACATGATAGCCTACAAGACTCCCATAGGCATGTCACCTTATCGCCTAGTCTTCGGAAAGGCGTGTCATCTACCGATCGAGCTCGAGCACAAGGCCTACTCGATGGTAAAGAAAATAAACATGATAATAGATTAATCGGGTGTACACCGAAAAATAGAGCTACAAGAGTTAGAAGAAATTCACAACGACATGTATGAAAGCTCGAGGATCTATCAAGACAAAGCCAAGAAATTCCATGATATGTTTATCAAGCGCAAAGAATTCAGCATTGCCTAGAAAGTCTTCTTATATGATTTTCGATTGAAATGGTTTTCAGGAAAGCTACGGTCACGATGGATTGGACCGTTTGTGGTCACACAAGTATATGACCATGGTGCGGTTGAAGTTAGAAGTCAAAAGTCAAATAAAGTGTTCAAAGACAACGGTCATAGGCTAAAACCGTTCTATGAAGTATTTGTCGAGGAGAAGAAGGTGGGAGAAAAGTTGGAGGGCCTGGAACAAATCAAGTGAAAACTCGAATCGGGCAAGGTCGGGCCATCGACACTAAAAAGAGGTGCTATCCAGGAGGCAACCCGGTGATTTGTTTGTTTGTTTGTTTTCTTTAATTTTATTTGTCTTCACTTTTCTTTTTCCTTTTTCTTTTTCCTTTCTTTAAATTTCCTTGATAGGATTCAATATGATGGAGGCTTGAAAATATATATTGTTCCAACTAACATAGCTTCAACTGTACTGACTTACGATCAGCCAAAAAGATTGTTTTCAAAACAAGTGTGGGGTCATTACCCACTTATCTATGTTTTGTTTTGATTGCTTTTCTTCTGAAGAGCGAATAGTCCAAATGCTTGTCCAATACAATTAAGCGCTGCAACAAACCTCAGGGGAGTCTTTTCTTTATCTCACTATTTACTTTAATGCAAAAGATACAATGGGGACATTGTATGATTCAAGTATAGGGTGGGGTCATATTCACTTGAGTATTTTAGGTTTATTTGGCCAAAATTTTAAATTTTTTCCTTGATAAGTTCCCGAAATTGAATGAATAAATATAAATATATCTGGAATAATGAATGGAAATGGATGTTTGAGTAGTACTCAGCTTTTATTTGTAGTATATGTGGCTGTTCATCGTTTCGGTTCAATCCTTGACTTGTAAGTTGGTACATAGCTAGTGTGCCTCTACAACATGGTTTTGCATTGTTAACGAAATAAACTCCTTTAAAACTTTTTAGCGCATGACATCTTTCAAAGCATGTCATCTTAGTGGTAAATATTGCTAAGTCTTAGAAAAAATAGATTGAGTTAGGTTCCTTGGGTTTCAAACGTACTGAGCTTATGCTGTTACTGAACTGAGGAAAAAGCCTCGAATAAAATGAAATCGAGAAAATCGAGAAATAAGTGCATAAAGTCGTATGTAAAGTATGAAAAAGATACCATAAGATCGAGGCTCAGAAGGGAAAATCCAATATGTGGCCTATGGTGCTCGAATTGGTAGACAAGAAAAGGGTGATCTTTCTCATCTCATTACCTAAGATTGTTTGGTTTGGGATAATGATGTCGAAAGTTCGCTACATGGGTGCCATAGAAAGTCATGGGATTTCCTTAACGGCCTTTAGAATTTGAATGAGTAGACCCTGTACTCTAGGGTTGAAAATTTGTAATCAAGAGTCCCATGGAAAGTCGTATCTCGTGAGTCTCGAAGGTACGACCAAAGAAAGTATGTTGGTACAATTAGTGCAGCATAAGTAGCTTTTCATAAAAAATTTCTAAAGCTATCAAGAGTAAAGGAAACAATGTAAAAATTGCAATAAAGCACTTAAAATGCAAATCAAACAAATTAATGGAAAAGTTTCTAAAATGTGTGAGTGCAAGGGTGATCTAGGGAACTTAGCAATAACTCTTGAGTCTAGACGGTTTTGGAAGTTTCTAAAAATGTGTGAGTGCAAGGGTGATCTGAATTTGTAGATGTCTGAAGCTAGTGTCAATTCTCCTCCTTCTCCTCCATCACCCATCTCTGAAAGCTTTAGGAAGTTTCTAGTGGATATGGATAAGTTCACTGGTCTTAACTATCTAGAATGGCTTCGCATATGGAATCTGGTTTTAAGGTTCGAAGGCAAGCGATATCTGATTGAGAGTCCCTTCCCCATTCTACCTAGGCATGGCATCACACAGGGGCTCTATGATGAGCACGATTTCTTGATTGATGAGTCCGAAGAAGTTTGTAGCCTCATGCTGCTGACCAGTGACACCGAGACTCACAGGGATTTCAAGTTTTTGGGTCCTTACCACTTAGCACGTCTGGTTGAGGAAACATTTTGAGAACTGGTTGAGGAAGAACAAACTAGGATCTTCAAAGAAGTTGAATGGTGTAAGCTAGATGAAGGAAGAAGCATTGGTCCGCATGTTCTCAAAATTGAGGGATACATTAGCGAACTGTGCAGACTTGGTCACCCTATTGATCGAAAGTTGAGTGCTGACATCGTTCTCAACTCACTGGCCAAACAATACAATCTGTTCATTCAGATGTACAAAAAGGGAAACCAGGATAAGACTATCATGGAGATGTATTCGATGTTGACTCTATATGAGTTGTTCATAGAGATACATAGTTCCACTGATTCGACTACTTCGGGATTGAGTCTGGTGATGAGACATATCAAGAAATGGTCCAGGTCAACTGTTGGACCAGTTTTGAGATGTCTCAAAATGGGAACAGGGTGGGATACAGTCACAGAAAGATTGTAAGATGTTCCAAAGGCAAACTGTTTGGCAACTCAGGTATATCTAAAACTCAAAACTTTTGATCCTTAATTCCTTGATACGGGATGTGTTTCTCACATTTGCACTGTATGCACGGACTCAGAAGGATGCGGGACACTGATGCATAGGAGCTTATTGGGATCGGATCGGGATCACGAGCTCATGCAGTTTTGATGTTCAGTTAGATATTTGATTCTGTTATTAGCTAATGGTTGCATATAACATTTTTTTTCATATTATACGTTGTTTTGAGGATATTGATAATAGTGATATTTTTTATTTATATAAAAGCTTGGTTGATTTATATTATCCTTACAATGTTGTGTGAATGTGTTGATTGCATAAATAATAATAATTTGAGTGTTGATACATCCAAAAGTGTATTGAATATATAATTGTGTTTGTTTGATTGTTAGAATTAGAATTTAAATAAGAATTGCATCAACCAAAGGTCCAAGTGGACAGAAATTTGGAATCATTTGACTTAGAGTCATATGATGAATGTAACTCTTAATTAAATTTGATTGAAACAAGAATTGCATCACCCAAAGATCCAATAGACATGATTTTAGAATAATTTGACTTAGAGTCACATGATGAATGCATATCTTGATTCAATTAAGAAAGTCATAATTCATATAGAGATGTGAAAAATATCAAGATTATAAGGAAACCTCCACATTAGTCCTTGTGAACTGCCCAGATCGACCGATAAACAAAATTAGTTATACTTCATGATATTTGCCAAACAGTTTAATATAAACTTGTTTATCAGAATAAACAGTAGTTAGAAAGTTTGAATTGTTCAAAGATTTCAAAGTGAAGTATAGGATCAGCAAAGTTAAAATCTGAGTAAATTAGGAACTGAGAAAATGTTTCATAGTCCAAAGGACACTAAATCGTTATAATGTGTCTTAAAAGAAAAAACCGAACATTATTTGAAATGGTTCGATCCTCGATGTATCATAAACACTTCCAATTAGTTTCGAAAGATCAAATATTCCGACCAGTTAGACCATAAAAGCATATACAAACTTAAGACCACATCATAGACTAAGTAGGTTGCACAGAGGCCATCTGATGTGTGAAGCAGGGTTCATCTCTTACTTGTACACAAAAGGGTCTGGGGTTATGCAGTGTTCATCTGAACCTGATAACTAGCCTGAACCTAGTCAGTAGTGTCATTGCATTGGTCATCCTGCAAGTACCTTGGATGTTTGCTTTACAAGTCACTCGAGAACAAATGGTTGTATCTCGAAAGAAGAGTCTTTCTTTAGAAAGACCTCATATTCTGAGGAACCAGTGGGAATAAGAGTAATTCTGAAAGGATTCAAGGATTAACCAATAAAGGGACCATTAGTCAACACTAGAATTTTACCAGGGATCAGATTCCTGTTAAAAGAAAACTTAACATACTCTTCTTTTTGCAAGTCCATTAGTATTGGTCACCTTCATGATGTAGTATGGTCTCATATTACTAAAAGGTGACATACCGATTAGTGGTAAAACACTAAGTTGGTATGGATGAGTAATCCAATGACATGGAAGCATTGGTGAGCCCAGTTACTGCCAAATAAGAGAATATACAAAGGGTGAGACTCAGTTTATGTGCTAGTTTGACAGATCTTACACCTAGCTTAGAAACCAGTGGGAGTAATTGAATCTTCCAAAGGAAACAACACGGATAGGAATGTACTCACATTCAAAGCGAGACTCGCTGAGTAGAGCAATGCTCAGACTCAAGAAATTGATTCTGATAAATGCACTCTCTTCAGCAGCTAAGAATGAATCTATGAGGATATTGGTTGCTGTAACTGCACTTCGTGAGTCATAGCAAGATTGGATAATTTGAACCGCTTTTCCTTGAATGGAAAACATAAGGGTTGCGTGTAAGACACAACCAAGGGGTTTTGAACATGCCAAGTATCCAAACAGAAAGGTACATATCTCAAAAGATTTATCTCAGAATCTGATGACAGGATTTTACAATCATAACATATGCCAAGTGTTTGGATTTTGTGAAAGAATAAAAGAGTCCTGTAATTATGTCAAGGCTAGTGGGAGTATTATTGTAATCTGCCTATCAATGTATGTCCGTGACATACTACTTATAGGAAACAGTTTCTTATTGTCGCAAAGTGTAATGACTTGGCTTTAAGAAATGATTCGCTATAAAGGTACAAAAGGAGATACAATATACGCATATGTTACAAGCATCTATAGAGATAGATAAAAAAGTCCGAAGAGACTTAGCCAATTTTAAGTATGTTCTTGAAGAAATTCTAGATGCATGACTTCGAGAAAAGAGTTTCCTAAAGTTATGACACATGATCAATAATAATCCTCTAACACTGAAGAAGTTCAATTATATATGAGTCGGATCCCATGAGCTTCTGCTATTGGATCAGTCATAAGTGTCTGTTAGTCCCCAAACTATCCTAGATCTACTTGGTATCAATGAAATCACTCGATTGGTGGGGAATCTCAATGAGTCATCAATCCGAAACAGATAATAATCAAGAACACAGATTACTACAAACCTTCAATTCACTCTATTAATGATTAACAGAGGGGTACATAAGGTTCTTGAAGATTGCTTGAACAAAGATCTCTTAATATGTTCCTAAAACAATCCGCCCAAAACCCTAACCTAACAAATGACTAATAATACACTATATATACTTGCCGAACACATGACCTAGCCCAACAGTCAAGCCCAGCCAAAAACCCACCAAGCCCAACCGATATCCAAGAGGACTTCGGTTATCACGACTGAAAACATAGGGGATTTCGGTCCTAGACCGAAATCGTCTTTCAGGCCCAAATTGTCTTCTTTTCAGCCCAGAACCTCTTGGATTTTGTTCGATTAAATGCAAAGCATAAACCAATCATAATTATGGCCCAACAATCTCCCCCTTGGTTTAATGCTTTCATTTAACTTCGAGCTCTGTCTTGAACTTGGATTCGGTTGTACACTACAAACAAAATTTAACAATCTCCCCTTTTTTGAGTGGCGGGAGTAGATGTTAATTATCATTCAGCATGTTGCAGAAACAACTTCATCTTCGGTATTGTACTGTCTTTAGATTTGACTTTGAACGCACATTGGGCATCAGCAGAGTCTTGGGATCATGACATCCAGCCTTTGATTTGACTTTGACTTTGACTGGAGTTTGACCCTTCACTTCTTCTTCTTGATCACTTGAAGGTGCAAATATAGCAACGAACTGATTGAGGAGGAATTCAACGTAGCTTGTCACATTGAATTATGCTTCACCTTTCTCTAGGGTTGAAATGATTGTGTTGAAAACTTCAAACTTCACTTTTGGCTCCATGACTTGAAAGACTTCACTGGATTGTCTTCGACTATAACCAGCACATAATGACAACCAAATATCCTATGGGTCACAGAGTTATAAAACTCTCACCACAGTTGTTCAAGGATTCATCCTTGGCTCAGAATGCGACTTCTCGCAGTATCTATGTGAACCCGGAGGAACGCACTGTGATAGTTTGAGTATCGGAGAACTATTCGTGAACGTTTTGATTTTGGCCACTACATATCTTGATCAAATATCTCAATGCAGTTATCAAGTCAACAAGTTGACTTGGCTCTTGGCGAGACGTTCAATGGTATCCAAACTCTATGGAGTGTACCATCCTAGTGCCAATTTGAATCCGGTAATGTTGTTGGGGTCTCACAGCTATTGTGGTAGACAACAACGTTCACTGACCCAGAGTTTCGATGTTTCATCAATGCGAGGTGGAATCACATTGAGTCACGAACATCTTTATTAGAAGAAAGTTTTTGTAAAGATTGGTATGAGCGTGTAATATGTCTTGGTTACTAGACATACCCATCGGCTAGACTTTCGAGTTGTCATCAGTGTATGGTTTATCACACTGAGTCATCCAACTCTTGGATTAGAACCTTTGTCGGTAAGAATGGTTGTTGATGCCTCACATCTACTACTTGTTTTGTAGCAGAGATCACTGGCATAGTGTTTCGAAATATCATCACCACTTGGTTTAAAGTGGTAAGTCGTCTATTTCTTGCAGCCGAAATATAAAGGTGGTTAAGAGTGGATTGGTGCGTGTGATAGATTACGGTGTGCAATCTAACCATCGGCACAAAATTTTAACTCTCGACTCTGAGTGGCTTTACTCAAAGTCTATAGAAGTTCGTGTTGCAGAAAAACATTCAGGTTGGTTTGAGAAACAATTGTTAGTGCTTCATACTCATTGTGGTGTACCAATGAGAATCATCAACACAAGTATTTTGTCTCAGCAGTGAGTGGTATAGCTCAGTGCATCGTCGACAGGTAAGGGATGTCTTAGCGAGTCACGGTAATAGTCAGTCACATCTTTGACATGAAATTTGATCTGTATTCCTGATTGGTATTTATCAGGAACATTGACGATCGTACAAATTGTGTAAATAAGAAAATATTTTTTTTGGATTTTTAATTTTCTGAAAATAAAGACATGAACCAAAAAACATATTTTTGGATTTTTAAGTTTTCTGAAAGGTAAAGTAATGAAAGTAAAAGATATATTTTTTATTTTTGAATTTTATATATTTTTTTGTTTTTTAATTCTCCCCTTAAATTTGTGCATGGAGAGAATGAACAAATTTAACTGAAATAAAAATGTATAAAATATACAAAATTGAAATATTAGTCATCAAAGCGAATCAAATCAGTTCAGGACGAAGTTACCTGTTCAGTTTTCAATACATCGTTAGATACGATCCCCACGTGATCTTTCCTCTCTCCCTTCCCGCAACAGACACATACTCTCCATTAATGATTTGAGTGTTGTATAATTGAGAGATGTCTCCGGCATGTGCCTAAAACACCTACTATCAGCAAATCGAGGTTTGAAGATATTCCTCCATAGCTGCTCCTACACATATGCGGAATTAATTGGTATTGGGAACCCAGTCCATTTTGAAACTGGGTTTGCCATTGCTGTCAACACATGAAACTTGTTCCAAAATCATATCCTGTTTATCAAATAATGTAACACCCCATTTCTAGTTGATTATTTAATTGACTATCTAAATCATATTTTAAGAAAAACGATAAGTTAGATTATATAAATAATAATAATAATACGACATAGTAAATAAAGTAATAAATAACTTGAAATGATTTAATAATCGTAAAAGAGTTATATTTTAAGTTGAGGGACAATTAGGGATAATGTAGAAACCTTAGATGTAAACTTTAAGGGTCAAGGGGTTAGTTATACCATTAGGGGTTAGTTGAAGGGGCAATATTGTGAATGCTTGAAGTTGCATGAAGTAACGACTTACCTTTTTCTTAACACTCGGTTAAGGGAGAACTCAAGCGACCGAGTCCTCCCATATACTCATAAATATCCGTTAATCACTCTCTAACCCTAGAAACATAACCGATCAGACTTCAACTTTCTTCTTCGTCCTCACCTTGATATCGAGAGAGAAAGAACCATAGAGAGTGAGAAGTGAGACACCGGGAAGAATGTGACAATCGCGAGGTGATTGTGGTGAGCTGCAACTGAGTCTCATGCCTAAGTAATCGCTAAATCCAACCAGCTTCTAAACCCTTGATCACACAATTCTACATCTACTGTTCCTGTCTCGCTTCTCACATTGAAACCGAGAGATGGTATTACTTGTGAGTGTAAACATAGTGTAAACACAAACTTGCAGCCACCACCAACCACACCTAACTTTGTTGAATTTCTCATATGAACTCATTTTTAGGTTGCAGCTATTGTAGAAATTAGGGACACTACCATCACTATAAATAGATGTTCTAACATCCATTGTAATGCACCACAAAAACATAGAAGAGACTGTTTAGATAGTTAGTGAGAGTTGTTCTTTTCTTGTATTTCAGTTTGATTATTGAATAAAAGAACATTTGAGTTCCAACAAGTGGTATCAGAGCTTGGTTAAGCTCCCGGGGCAACTTTCTAAACACCCTCGGGTTTTTTGGTCAAAAAATTTTCTGTCTCAAAATCGATTTTCGAGAGCACCATTTGAAAGGTATCGTTCTCAGGATTCCGAATATATATTTTTCGGAATTTTTCGACACCCAGATCATCCTAAAACGGCTAGTCAAAGTTCGCCGAAACAGTTGCCGGAAAAACCAGTTCGTCGGAGATCTCGCCGGAGAAGACGACACTGTAGCAGTTCACTGTAGCGACACTGTAGCAGCAATGTAGCAGGTTTTAGAAAACTGCAATATGGTCCCTGAAGTTTCGAAAAGTTACGTTTTGGTCCCTGTATTTCCGAAACATTTTAGGTTGGTCCCTATTTTTCAGAAAAACTTCAGAATAGCCCCTATACTTCAAAAAGTTTCGAACCAGCCCCTAAAATTCTGAAAATTACATTTTGGCCCTTGTAAATTTCATAAATTACTCGTAGCTCCCCATTATTTTTGAAAAATCTCAAGATAATATATGCCAAGATTGACTACACCAAGCTCGTCGTTTTCTCAACCCGAAATTGAAAGTGTTCAAAGGACCGGGAGGGATAGTAGTGTTACGTTACACTATCCGTTGCTTACAAAAACAAACTACGCGGTGTGGGCTATAAAAATGCGAGTGAATTTGCAAGCACAAGGAGTGTGGGATGCAATTCAAAATGCAAGAGTAGATTAACAAACAGATAGGATGGCGCTTGCGGCCATTTACCAAGCGATTCCAGAGGACGTACTTCTTATGTTGGCTGAGAAGGACACGGCTAAAGAAGCATGGGAAACGCTTAAGATGATGCATATGGGAGCTGATCGGTTAAAGGAGGCTAAAGTACAAACGTTGAGAAGTGAATTCGAGGTGATCCGAATGAACAATGGTGACTCGATAGATGATTTCGCCATGAGATTGAACACTATTGTGACCGGTATTCGATCTCTCGGTGAAAAGATCGAGGAGAATACGGTGGTGAAGAAGTTTCTTTGAGCCGTCCCAATGCGATTTATACAAATCGTAACATCTATGGAGCAATTTAGAGACATGAAAAACATGACGGTTGAAGAAGTTGTAGGCCGTCTCAAGACCCACGAAGAGCGACTTCGAGGGTATGAAGAACGGGAAGAAGGACCTTCTCTATTGCTTACACATGCCAAGTGGGCATCTCAATCTAAGCAAACCGATGAGGGAGACTCGTCAAACACTTCAAGGGAAAGTGGAAACCAAGGCCAAGGACGCGGTCGAGGTCGTGGGCATGGCCGAGGAGATGGTCATAAGTATGATGCACACCGGAATGACTACAATCGTCCTCGAAAGGACAAAAGTAAAATAAAATGTTTTACTTGCGAGGAATATGGTCATTATGCATCAGAGTGTCCAAACAAGAAACGAGGTGAGGAGGTGAACCTCACCCAAACCAATGAAGATGAACAACCCATTTTAATGATGACGATCTCGCAAGAAGATACACCAGGTATGGTGCCGCTAAAAGAGAAGAACGGCGTTGATATCCCTGCATCCGAAGAAAGTCAAGTTGATTCCGAGGAATGGTACCTTGACAACGGTGCTAGCAATCATATGACCGGAGATCGTTCAAAGTTCCATGAGTTAGACGAGAACGTGACGGGTTTTACGCAGTTTGGAGACGGGTCAAAGATCGACATCAAAGGAAAAGGTACGATCTTGTTTGACTACGGAAACGGAGATCAAAGACTAATTAACGAGGTATATTACATTCCTAGACTTAAAAAGAATATTATAAGTCTTGGACAACTAACCGAAGACGGGAATTGAGTCGACATGGATGGTGATATGTTACGGGTATTTGACAATAATAATACTTTACTTTTTAAAGTAAAAAGAACCCGTAACCGACTCTATAAGACACTTTTAAAGACGAGACAAAAATGTGTATTTTATCATCCCAAGATGATCCAGGTTGGTTGTGGCATCAACGACGTCCGTATGCCAATTTTTATACCATAAAAGTTAATGGTTGTTTGAAGCATAATAAAATTCTAGGTTCACATCTAAAGAAATTAGATGATCCGAGTGAGGAAGAATTTTATGCTGAAGTTGAAAAAGGTGAAAAAGGACACCAGTTTTTCGACGCATGGAAAAGGAAGCCACAACAAGAAGGGTTCTTTGGTAAACGGAAAAGATGGATTTGGACTAAAAAAGCAGCTGTCAGTTTTCTCCAACGTAGTCCCAAAAATCGAGCTATCGACTTTCGTAAAGTGATGCAAAAGAAGGAAGACGTGCCACTAAAGAAAACGGCTTATGCTGAAAGGATTTCGGGGAAGTTCAGTGTGAGAGATTGCATTCCAACAACTTGTTCCAAGGATGCAAAATTGAAACTCGAGAAAGATAAAGACAAAGGACTTGTCGATTATTCTATAGTCGGGAATGGCATGGAATATGCAACATGATTGACGTAACGAGTCTCAAGCCAACTTTGATTTAAGGGGGAGAATGTGAGTGTAAACATAGTGTAAACACAAACTTGCAGCCACCACCAACCACACCTACACCACCAACCACACCTAACTTTGTTGAATTTCTCATATGAACTCATTTTTAGGTTGCAGCTATTGTAGAAATTAGGGACACTACCATCACTATAAATAGATGTTCTAACATCCATTGTAATGCACCACAAAAACATAGAAGAGAGTGTTTAGAGAGTTAGCGACAGTTGTTCTTTTCTTGTATTTCAGTTTGAGTATTGAATAAAAGAACATTTGAGTTCCAACATTACTGAGATAGAGAGAGGGAGATGCTAGAGAGGAAAAGAAGTCGACGGTGGAGCTGTGATAGTCGAGAAGTGGGTTGGGCGGTAGAGCCGCTGCTGCTGATGGCGGCAGTAGCCTTGGTGGCAGCAAACCCGATAGTCGGCGGTGGTGAGAAGTGCTGCTGCTGTGTGCGTTCTGATTGTATGTAACAGAAAGATCGAGGAAAGGGTTGAGGAAGGAAAAGGGGAGAAGGACGTTCCTGCTGTTTGAGTTGTGAGGTTAAACCTATGATGTTGTGAAAAGGAAAAACAGAAGAAGATCGGTGAAACCAGAGGGCCTTTAATCTGATGATCGTTGCATTCTATCGAAAGAGGATTGACGTGACGATAGACATGAGATCACAAGTCAAGCACCCTTTTGTGTTGTGGCTATTGTGTTTTCTGGTAAAAGCTTCGACAACATAAAACAAGATCATAACGTTAGGAGATGAGGCTTTTGTGAGTGAAAACAATGAGGATATGGTCTGCGTGAAAGATGAAGTGGTATGGTTTATAGATGCTGATCAAGGAGTCTTCTGAGGTAACAATTCTTGAGTTGTTTGTTATTTCGGAGATATTCTAATGGTTTCTAATTTGGTTAGATTAGAAACTAGTCCATATATATTTGGCGATTAAAACATTTAAACTAAAAAACAAAACATGAAGTACTACTACTGGGTGTCTCGAGGAAGCCATGGATGAGGATACAAAAAAGACTTAAAATTTCTAATATTCATCGTAAATCTTGTAACCATGATATTTCAATCCGTTGTTATACAACCTCGATATTCTAATATCCCATGAATGGTTATGAATTTAATATATTAGGTAACAAATGGTTGGAAATATTAACACTTCATATTCTAGCCAAATGAAAACCAATAAAGTATGTTTAGATATTAAACAACTTAAAAAGATTACGAACATTACATCTAAATATGACTAAATTATTGTTTAGGTGAATTGTTGATTTAAGGAGATTACGTGATCAAGTGTACAAGTAAACGTGTAACCAAGGATAAGGTTGATATGCGATACCATTGATATTGGATTGTTGCTAGCAACACCGTGGTACCAGGTGAGTTACACTAACTCGCTTATTATGTTAACCGTGCATGAAATGTGTATATTTTTGTGTATGCATGTTTATGTTCTTATAATATAAAGATGTGATATGAATTATGTTCTATGTAATGTAACTGACCATGAAGGACCCTAGGGGAGAAGTGGTTCAGTTGGCTGGTTCCGATGAACCTTCTGGAGAGGGGCCAGTCGGCGGAGGTACCGGGGACAGCCCTTCGGGGAACCGGCCTGCACGGAAGAGTTGGTACCAACAATATGTGTTTAGGATACGGTGATGTTGTTAAGTTAAGTTAGGTTATATGTTTGAGTATGTATAAAAGTGCTACGTGAATGCATGTGATTGATATAATATGCGAGTACTGTGTTTCTCACTAAGCGTTTCCGCTTACCCGTTGAATTCTAACATTTCAGGTTTAAGGGTATTTTTGGAAAGGACACGGCGTGATCGCTCCGAGCTCGTATCAGAATAAAGGAAGGGACCTTTTAAGCAATTTATTACTTTAAGTCTTCCGCTTTTCATGTGTTTATTAATTTTATGTTTTGGTAACACCGTTACTCTAATACAAACGATTTAATTATCTTAAAATGTATTAATTTATTTATAAGTTTTTGTGTCCAAAAGTGTATTCTGGATTTAATTAATGTTTTATTATAAAATAAAAATTAGGGTGTTACAAGTTGGTATCAGAGCATGGTTTGAGGGATTTAGGCATACACTCTTGTGTGTCTAAACTCAAATCAAGGCTCAAAGGATGTTTTGACAAGATTTTTTTTTAAGAAAAGTCAAATGTTAACAAGAAAACGATATGAGATGAGCAATCAGCCGGAGTTCAACGGAGGTGAGTACACTTTGTATTTGATATTATGTTATATAAAAGATGAAAAGTTAAAGTAGTATGTAATAATTCCAAATAATGATATGAAATATAAATGTTATGTAAGTTGTATATTGATCCTATATGATGACGCTAAGTCAAAATGCCTTGTTAGAATGAATTCCAGAAGTAGGTGTACACTGGAATTGCCATGACGATGTTATGTGATGTAGGATTCAGATGCTTGTAGCGTATGTGTTCTAGTGCAGTGTGTAAATTGTCATGTGAAAAGCTATGCTTGGAATGTGATGTGCATTAGTAGCTTATGTGTATGTTTGACTGTAAACATTTAAAATTCACACTTAGGACAACCTAAGAATGCTGGTAATATGTGTAAGTATGTAGTAGGTACCTGCCCAAACTTGTGAATCGAGAACTGGTGGTGAAGTTAAGACTATGTGCGTATAGTGTGTAAGCAGTGTTATGGCGCGCATATCACTACTAACACAGGGTACCCACTATGACTTGGCAGAATCATAAGGTTTTCTGTTAATCAAGCCAGGGGTAATGCGTAGAACTAAAGCATGCTAGGAGAACTGAGATGTTTGATAATGACTGACGTGTCCAACCTGGGATGTAGTACTAGCATGTTTACTACTTCAGTACTTATTAATAATAAGTAGTTATGAAAGTATAGATAAAATCACATAGTCGAATGTAGTATAAGTAACCGGACGTGGAGTTACCCTATTCTCAACACTCCATTGATAGGCTAGGATGTAGATACATGGAAAAGTAATGCGAGCAGTCCAATGATGACACAATCATCTAAAGTACAAAGGATAGAGGTTGTAGCCGACAGATGAAGCGAGGAAGAATTAGATATTTGGACGACCGAACGGGCGAGTATGACAGTAGCTAGAATAGACCATGTGTAGGAGAGTAGGGAACATTTATAGTTCCTAGTTTGAATATGATTAGGTAACACAATAAATGAGAAAAAGACCCAAAGACTCGAGAAAGTTTTCACATTAATACTGCGGGGACCAATACAATACCAGAAGTAGTTCTAGATGGCTCTCTAGACGTAGAGATCATAGTTGATGAGGTGTCAAGTTAACCATTGATCACCAAGCGGATAACGTCATAATATGATCAAGAGCGATCAAGTGAAGGATCGAGTTCGAACCCAAGTGGGGGAGAACTAATCATCTAAGATGAAAGAAGGGCAAAGCAAAATGGTGGGTCTAAATCTGTCGATGCAACCGCAGACGATGAATTCTAGTACACCCAAGCATGCTTAAGACAATAAGTTTTAGAGATGACCGTTACACACAAAGTGGTGAGTAATTAAAGATAAAACAAGGCGTAAGAAATAGGCAAAATGTTGGATACGAATAGTAAGGCACGCATGCCGGAAAAGGTTTAGTGATGTTAGCACTATAATAGACATCATATTTCCCAGAGTCTAATAGAAGTATTGTATCCAACGGTGAGTCAGAATTGTCTCATGAAGACGAAGCGAACATGTAACATCCCGATTTTCGACATGTTATAATATTCTATATTGTAATTATTGCGTATAATTATTTTATAGAAAATTTGGGTAAATAATAATATTATTATTTAATTATTTATTAAAGGACTAGAAGTGAAAGATTAAAGGGGTTGGGGTGGAAAATGTAAGAAATGGATTTAAATTGTGGAAAATTGGAATGAGAGAGGTTGTTTGGTCAAGTTAAGAATTAATATGTGAGTTTTGTTTATTCAAGGAGCTATAAAAATTATTATACGCATTGGGGAGGTGGCCTATCGTTTGGAGTTACCTGATGAGCTTAGCCTGATCCATGACACTTTCCATGTTTCTCAGTTACGAAAATGTGTTGTTGATGATACCATGGTGGTACCATTGGGGGATATCCAGATTGATGAGCATCTCAACTATGTTAAGCAACCAGTTGCGATTTTAGATCGGGAAACGAAGACCCTTCGGAACAAAACTATAAATTTGGTTAAGGTTCAGTGGTGACATAGACGGGGTTCAGAATGGACGTGGGAACCGGAAGACGAGATGAGGACTCATTACCCGGATTTATTTGTGGGCGATGACTTCGAGGACAAAGTCTGTTCCTAGTGGGGGAGAGTTGTAACGCCCGGTTTTTCCTGGTACGTTTATTTATTTTATTAATTTAATTATGTGATCTTATATTAATTTACTTAATTAAGATCTGATTAATTAAAAGATTGGGCTTATAATTATTTCCATCTTTTAATCATATAATTAAGTCCATGGGTTTTATAGCCAAACCCAATTAGAGCTTATGTATTTTTTAGCCCAAAGGCTTAAGTACTTAGCCCATTTAACTACTTAGCCCATTTAACTGTTCCTAGTGGGGGAGAGTTGTAACGCCCGGTTTTTCCCGGTACGTTTATTTATTTTATTAATTTAATTATGTGATCTTATATTAATTTACTTAATTAAGATCTGATTAATTAAAAGATTGGGCTTATAATTATTTCCATCTTTTAATCATATAATTAAGTCCATGGGTTTTATAGCCAAACCCAATTAGAGCTTAAGTATTTTTTAGCCCAAAGGCTTAAGTACTTAGCCCATTTAACCTAGTATATTAGGGCTCAAAACCCTAATTTCCTTCATTTCACTCCCTCCCTCTCCCTCACGACTCTCTCTCTCTCCCTTCCCCCTCAAAGCACACACTCTCTCTCCCTCTGTATCTCTCTTTATTCTCGGATTTGAGAAGACAGCCGCAGTGTTTGGACGATTCCCGAAGATTGATAGGTTGGATCGCCACGAAACTTTAACCGAAGGTTCCAAGACATATATGAAGGTTCTGACCAGAGGGATTTTGATTTCAAGGTATAGATATTGAGTTATGAATTTCGCAACATAACCTAGGGTTTCTGTCAGATTTCACTGTTGAGTCTCCCTTCTTATAAAAATCATATCTCGAGTTCTAGGACTCATATGGACCCACAACCAGTGCCCAAAGTTCACAAATTGTAACTTTCTTAAGAATACCACTCTCGCTGAAATGGACTTTATCTATGGGCAACAACAGCTTCTTTGCTGTTAGGTCTAATCTGGGTCTGCTGTGATATGTCATTTTGTTTTTATCATTTCTAAGGCTTGGGAAATGATCCAGAGTGATTCCAAGTTCCCACATGTACATTACATATTGAATTAAAGATCTGGAGAAGATGGGATGTTAATAATCATTATAAGTTGGTTAGAATGGATCCACACTCCAGATCAGTGGACAGTCACCAGCTTATACGGGTTCTGTGATTGTCCACAATGTGAATTTTATATCCAGAGCTTGGGAAATCCTTTTTAATCGATTCCAACTCTGAGACTTGTATTTATGTGTCTTTTGTTCCTCTAAGTTTTGGTTTGAGCTAATTCGACCCACAAGTTGGGTAGAGTAGGCCAACATCACCTGACTGTCCGTTTGAAGACAGCAGAGATATGTCTTTTTGTAAATTTTATATCTCTTTCATCCTTTGGAGTTAGGGGGAGTTCTTTATGGTTCTGGAAACCTAAGTCATTTTAGTTCTTGTAAAAATTATTTAAGCCTATGCTTCTGTTTTATATTTTGGAGTAATTCAGTCTTGAGCAGCAGGTCTGTTTTAGAGACCTTGCTGTGATTACTCCTTTCTCATTCCTTAGCTTCACAATTTCATCCTTCTAACCTTTAGTCTTAATTAGGTGAAGTATTGAAGTTTGCACAAGCTTGGTAGCCATATATTGACTTATATCTGTTATATCACTCACTCAAGGTGAGTTCTCTCACACCGTTGTATTGATGTTTGTGTTTGCTAGTTAGCTCGTGTGTGATTGTTTAGATTTACTATTTAAAGCATGCTATATTATTATTATAAATCGTACATGTGCACTGTATGTAATTGATTATTACTATGAGGGGTAGTTAGGGAAGATCACCAACGTTATACTCTTTATGAGGTGCGGGGATCGGGGCCAAAGGATACGGGATTTACCTGGTGCGGCTCAAACCTACAAGTCCGCCCTATTTTATATAAGCATTGATTCGTTCTTTGCTTGATTTTTATAATTATAATTGGAATTGGATTAAGGCTGGTAAACGTGGGTATTAATATGATGTTTATGTTTGAATTCACTAAGCTTTTGCTTACGGTTTCCCCTAAACATTTTTCAGGTGTTAAGATCAAGGAGGCTAAGGCGTGACTTGGAGCCCCGGGATGCCACTACTAGAATAATTTCTATTTTGGTACATTGTTATTTTATGCTTCCGTACTTTACTATGTTTATTTATTCATAAGTTGGTTTTGAGGTTTTTAACTATTGGAAACTTATATTATCTTTTTATAAAAGTTGTTTTAAAAGTTCAAATATTTTGCGAAAATTTTTGGGTGTTACAAGTTGGTATCAGAGCACACGTTTGAGGGAACTAGGCATTCTTAAGGATGTTCTAGACTCAAATTTAAGACTCTTAAAATTTTATTTTCTTTAAAATATTTTCTTTAAAAGATTTCTATAAAACCTTTGAAGACTAGTAGTGGAAGATCTCGCGGTGTGCCAGTCAACCAGCCTTGTAAGCTTTGTTTCATATGTTTCTTACTTTGTTGAATTGTTAATTTTGGATTGTTTCATCTGGCCTTAAAATGTTAAGATTATATACTTTGTTAGTATTATCATGTGAGAGAGTTGTATAAGTAAACGGCTAGAGCGAACTGGAACTTTTGAAACTAGACGCGAATGCGAGATTGGAACTTGTGTGGAAGGTAGTAAAAGGCCCCCTACTATTTGAAACACCGGTGCCGATTTTCGGGTCGGGGCAAGGTTGAAAAATTTCCGGTGAGCTGAGTGTTCGTCTCCCTAGAAATATCTAGGCTAAATTGTCTCTAATATCTTTCTTTTTCCACGGATGCGGATACCATCTAAGTCTTCCTCTATTTCTGCTAGACATGTTTCTAATATATACCCCTTAGGTTTTCATGTTCATAAGTTGTTATAAATTGTTGAAGCAGACACGTACTTGGTTAGTTCTAAACCTGCTGTTGTTATGTTCGATAGCGGTGCTACTCATTTGTTCGTTTCTCGCTCTTTTTCTAATCGTCTGGGACGAGATGTTGGTAGACTATCTCGTCCAATGGTTGTCCGGGTTGCAGACAACCGGACTCTTTATACCGAGGTATATAGCGGTTGTACTCCAGAGATCTCTGGCTTAGAGTTTTCTATTGATTTGATCCCCATTGCTATGAGGGAAGTATGTGTCACCGTGGACATGGACTGGGTGGATACTTTTGAAGCTAAGATTTCAGGTCATCGTAAGCAGGTGCGGGTTCAAACCCAAGTGGGGGAGAACTGGTCATTAAGGGGGGATACATCTCGCCTATCCGTAGCTTATTGTTCAGCGACCGTGGTGGTTAGTGACGTTGCGATTGTTCCTGAGTTAGTGACGTATTCATAGAGGAATTAACTGGAATGCCGCCAGTTCGGCAAGTAGGGTTTCGTATCAACTTTGTGACGTACGCAGCTCCGGTAGCTAAGGCTCCTTATCATCTGACACCACCAGAGATGAAAGAACTTCATAGTCATCTTCAGGAACTGAATGATAAGGGTTCTATTAGATCGAGTACTTTTCTTTCCCCTCTTACACTATAATTTTGTTCTATCTCGAATGGCATTCATGATTGTTATAAAAATTATATATGATTGAGAATCAGGCACGTATTGCTAGATTCTGAGCCCGCTGCTCTTATGTTCGATAGCGGTGCCATTCATTCTTTCGTATCCCGCACATTTATTAATCGTTTGGGGCGTAGTATCGGGAAGTTGGCTCGCCCAATGGTCGTCGAGGTTGCCGACAACCGCACTATTTATTTCACCGATGTTTATCGGGGTTGGACTCTCAAGTTTTCTGGGGTGGAATTCCCCATTGATCTTATTCCTATTGCGATACGGGAGCTTTGCGTTATTGTAGGCATGGATTGGCTTGACGCGTTTGATGCGAATATCCATTGCCGGAAGATACAGGTTCATGTTCAAAACCCTAGAGGTGGAGAACTTATTATCCAGGGGATATTCCCCGTCTGGCCTTGGCTTCTTGCTCATCTGCAGTAGCACTTGTCGATGTCCCTGTTGTTTCCGACTTTAGCGATGTCTTTCCGAAAGAACTCCCTAGTTTGTCACCTATCCGACAAGTGGAGTTTCGCCTTGATTTGGTACCGGTTGCGACTCTGGTAGCTAAATTTTCTTATATTTTAACACAAAATTACAATAAACTTGATAGGGAATTAGAGGACGTGTTCTGGACGAGTGGTTTTCAGATAACCCGTAGGTTCGATACGTGGTTAAACTGTTACGTGGATGTGTTATGAATCGGTGATCAAGAGTTTGATGATGCTACGCGGAGCATTACTTTTGTTTCCTTAGAATTCTTTTTCTAGTAGTAATACTTAATCGTTCGTTCTTTGTACTTTTAACGAGTTACTTGGGAGTACCTTTGGACACGTAGGTTACCCTATTGTGGTGAAAGTCGCATACGATAAGACGTAATGGATGCTCGTGTGTACCGAGATCGTATTAGTGGTTAGTGGTGAGAAGCTACCGAATGATGTGATCACGAGAGTGATGTGTGCACTATGTGTGATCATGAAGATAGAGTAGTGAGTCATGTTCGAAGTGAAGTTCTTTGTTGTTGCAAACTGATATGAGTTCAAAACCAATCAGGAGAGAACTCTTGCTACAGAGTGAAGTTGTTATGCGAAGTGCGGTGTTGGGTTCAGCTGTGAGTAATCTAAAAGATATGCTATAGTGTAGCGGTGTCGAGTGTTAAGCATACATGGCAGTATACGTGATGGCGTGAGAGATGAAGATGGTTGAAGACATGTTCATTAACAAAGAGTTTGTTGATGTGTTTCAAGATGACCCAAGGATGGATGCTTTGTTGGAAACCTTCTGGGAACACCATGGTTCTCAAGGTTTGATCTGAAGTCAAGTTACCACAAGTAACGAACTAGGAGTATATACTCGAAGGATAGAACGTTGGCACGTGTTACAATAACGGTGAGTTTGTGGTGATACCTTTTAGGCTCACTAATACACCAGCAGCATGCAAGAAGCAAGTGTACATGACGAGATTGTACCGCTCGATGCAGAAGTCAATTGAAAATTTTCGTGTGGACTTGAAGACATTAGTTATTACACTAATGGAGTGTGTCACTTGCAATAAAGAAACACGACAGAGCAAGATACCCTTTAGCGGTATTTATCAGTCTTAGCAAGGTTTAAGAGTAGAGTTAGAAGGCGCGGCTGGGAGTTGTTGTCAAATCACAAAGTACTATTTTAAGGTGTTAAGTGTATGTTATATACTGACCTCAAGAGTTGTAGATTTATGATAGATTAGTAGATTATGATCATGCGTGAAGAAGAGGTGGCGTGTTATGGTTAGAGACTATGACTATGAGATATTTTTCCATCCAGGTAAAGCAAACATAGTTGGTGATAATCTTAGCCAATGTTCGACTGGTGAGTCTTTGAGAGAGTTGTGCTTTTGGGAGGTTCTATTGATTTTGATACTGCATATCATAGTAAGTTGCGAGAAGTAGAGGATATGTTTGATAATGCCAAGTGTGAGTGTGTTATAAGTAAGATTTCGACTATTGCTGAAGCATCCATGGTTTGTGTCACGTTACATTCGAGTGTTAGCTCCCTTTTCAATAGGTGACCAAGTTTATTTTGCTACACATCCACAAATTTAAGGTATATTGGTGTGTTGGTAGGATTTACATTGATAGTGTGTGTGTACGTTTTTAGTACCAGATGGTGTGAAAAGGTACAACTTTAGTACCAATTAGAGCGTATAGGTACGATTATAGTACTGAATTGTTGTATATTGGCAGTTCTAGTGTGGGGGATGGTATGACTATACGAGATCAGTACCGAATATTTGTATATAGATGCGGTTTCAGCACCAGCCTTTACGAATATGTAATATAGAATGCCCATTTCTTGGGGCTGGATTACTTATCGGGTATTAGGGAGCACAAATATTGTGCTCAAGACGACACTAATGATAAAAACGGTGTGGACTTGTTATGTTACCACATGGGGTTATCGTGGTATTTACATAGTTATGAAGCGTTTGAACCTTGAGTTGCATATGAAAGATTTAAGGCTATTGTGTGTTTTGCCAGAAATATGAGTGATTTGGATTCATAAGAGGGAAAGTTGATGCCCATAGTAACAAACTTTGGACCGTTATTACGCGAGTGGGTAAAGTAGAGTATCGTTAGAGATACTAGACGAGTTTGGTGTTATCCATCATGTTTTTCCTTATGTTTCAGTTATAGACGTATTTGGGAGATGGGACATCGATGGCCTTTTCGAGTATCTTTGGGTAAACATACGGTTTAGTTAAATGAAACGAGGATTCCTATCAACGAGAACAAGACAGAGACCTTGTGTAACAAGGTAGTTGGGACGTTGAAAGTCCAGTGGCAGCATTGACAGAGATAGGAGTATACTTGGTAGCTAGATATGGAGATGCGAGCGCATTATTCCGAGTTGTTCACTAACGATGACTTCGAGGACGAAGTCTATTTCAAGCGGGGGAGAGTTGTAACATCCCGATTTTCGACATGTTATAATATTCTATATTGTAATTATTGGGTATAATTATTTTATAGAAAATTTGGGTAAATAATAATATTATTATTATTTAATTATTTATTAAAGGACTAGAAGTGAAAGATTAAAGGGGTTGGGGTGGAAAATGTAAGAAATGGATTTAAATTGTGGAAAATTGGAATGAGAGAGGTTGTTTGGTCAAGTTAAGACTTAATATGTGAGTTTTGTTTATTCAATGAGCTATAAAAATTATTATTCGCATTGGGGAGGTGGCCTATCGTTTGGAGTTACCTGAAGAGCTTAGCCTGATCCATGACACTTTCCATGTTTCTCAGTTACGGAAATGTGTTGTTGATGATACCATGGTGGTACCATTGGGGGATATCCAGATTGATGAGCATCTCAACTATGTTGAGCAACCAGTTGCTATTTTAGATCGGGAAACGAAGACCCTTCGGAACAAAACTATAAATTTGGTTAAGGTTCAGTGGCGACATAGACGGGGTTCGGAATGGACGTGGGAACCGGAAGACGAGATGAGGACTCATTACCCGGATTTATTTGTGGGCGATGACTTCGAGGACGAAGTCTGTTCCTAGTGGGGGAGAGTTGTAACGCCCGGTTTTTCCCGGTACGTTTATTTATTTTATTAATTTAATTATGTGATCTTATATTAATTTACTTAATTAAGATCTGATTAATTAAAAGATTGTGCTTATAACTATTGCCATCTTTTAATCATATAATTAAGTCCATGGGTTTTATAGCCAAACCCAATTAGAGTTTAAGTATTTTTTAGCCCAAAGTACTTAGCCCATTTAACCTAGTATATTAGGGCTTCAAACCCTAATTTCCTTCATTTCACTCCCTCCCTCTCCCTCACGGCTATCTCTCTCTCTCTCCCTTCCCCCTCAAAGCACACTCTCTCTCTCCCTCTGTATCTCTCTTTATTCCCGGATTTGAGAAGACAGCCGCAGTGTTTGGACGATTCCCGAAGATTGATAGGTTGGATCGCCACGAAACTTTAACCGAAGGTTCCCAAGACATATATGAAAGTTCTGACCAGAGGGATTTTGATTTCAAGGTATAGATATTGAGTTATGAATTTCGCAACATAACCTAGGATTTCTGTCAGATTTCACTCCTGAGTCTCCCTTCTTGTAAAAATCATATCTCGCGTTCTAGGACTCATATGGACCCACAACCAGTGCCCAAAGTTCACAAATTGCGTTGAGTAACTTTCTTAAGAATACCACTCTCGCTAAAATGGACTTTATCTATGGCCAACAACAGCTTCTTTGCTGTTAGGTCTAATCCGGGTATGCTGTGATATGTCATTTTGTTTTTATCATTTCTAGGGCTTGGGAAATGATCCAGAGTGATTCCAAGTTCCCACATGTACATTACATATTGAATTAAAGATCTGGAGAAGATGGGATGTTAATAATCATTATAAGTTGGTTAGAATGGATCCACACTCCAGATCAGTGGACAGTCACCAGCTTATACTGGTTCTGTGATTGTCCACAATGTGAATTTTATATCCAGAGCTTGGTAAACCCTTTTTAATCGATTCCAACTCTGAGACTTGTATTTATGTGTCTTTTGTTCCTCTAATTTTTGGTTTGAGCTAATTCGACCCACAAGTTGGGTAGAGTTGGCCAACATCACCTGACTGTCCGTTTGAAGACAGCAGAGATATGTCTTTTTGTAAATTTTATATCTCTTTCATCTTTTGGAGTTAGGGGGAGTTCTTTATGGTTCTGGAAACCTAAGTCATTGTAGTTCTTGTAAAAATTATTTAAGCCTATGCTTCTGTTTTATATTTTGGAGTAATTCAGTCTTGAGCAGCAGGTCTGTTTTAGAGACCTTGCTGTGATTACTCCTTTCTCATTCCTTAGCTTCACAATTTCATCCTTCTAACCTTTAGTCTTAATTAGGTGAAGTATTGAAGTTTGCACAAGCTTGGTAGCCATATATTGAATTCTATTTGTTATATCACTCACTCAAGGTGAGTTCTCTCACACCGTTGTATTGATGTTTGTGTTTGCTAGTTAGCTCGTGTGTGATTGTTTAGAATTACTATTTAAAGCATGCTATATTATTATTCTAAATCGTACATGTTCACTGTATGTAATTGATTATTACTATGAGGGGTAGTTATGTAAGATCACCAACGTTATACTCTTTATGAGGTGCGGGGATCGGGGCCAAAGGATACGGGATTTACCCGATGCGGCTCAAACCTACAAGTCCGCCCTATTTTATATAAGCATTGATTCGTTCTTTGCTTGATTTTTATAATTATAATTGGAATTGGATTAAGGCTGGTAAACGTAGATATTAATATGATGTTTATGTTTGAATTCACTAAGCTTTTGCTTACGGTTTCCCCTAAACATTTTTTAGGTGTTAAGATCAAGGAGGCTAAGGCGTGACTTGGAGCCCCGGGATGCCACTACTGGAATAATTTCTATTTTGGGACATTGTTATTTTATGCTTCCGCACTTTACTATGTTTATTTATTCATAAGTTGGTTTTGAGGTTTTTAACTATTGGAAACTTATATTATCTTTTTATAAAAGTTGTTTTAAAAGTTCAAATATTTTGCGAAAATTTTTGGGTGTTACAGAACATCGTGCATTAGCTCTATGCTGAGAAGGCATGGATAGCACTTGAACCTCGATAATAGATTGATAAAATAGAAATAACAAGTTTTGTAAAGATCATACAATAACATATATAATGAAATAAACATTTTGTTGGTAATGACTTAATAATTGAATAGCCTAAATAATGATTTAGGAAAATATGTTTTAAAACAAAGGACACGGTCAAATAAGATTTAAGAACCAGAATAACGGTTTTCAAAATTGGTGTTGTGTATAAGACTAAACTTATTCCCAAGTATAGAAGATGTTAAACAGATTATTCAACTAGAGATTTTCAATGCTTTATGTTGAAGTAATGATATTTTAAGACACATTGTGTTTGGAATATATTTAAAGTAATAAAATTACGTAAAAGGAAATTTTAACACGGTTATTTTACTATGCTACTATTATACTCCCTCCGTCCCAAAATGATAGTCCAGTTTCTCATTTTCAAAGTCAAAGCTTGTCAAGTTTGACCGTAAATAAATTTTTTTGTGCTATATAATATTAGATGAAAACTATACCAATGAAAACACATTTACAACACCAATCCATTCATATATTTTGTATCAAATATTATATAATAACAACGAAAATATTGATGGTCAAAGTTGACAAGCTTTGACTTTGAAAATGAGAAAGTGGACTATCATTTTGGGACGGAGGGAGTATTGTATATATAATTTCATATTTTGTCAGATCTGTTGATGTTTTATCAAGCCGTTGATCAAATATTGTCGCTTTTCAAGAATTTTGTGGGTTACTTTTGTATTCCATGGTTAAAAATTCAATATTTGGAACATATAGGGTTTTTCATGAAAATAAAATTTATAAGTTATACAGTACAATTTATGTATACCCTACTAGAAAGGATATTTTGTTAAGCAAAGTAACGACTACTTATATTTTAATATAAGTTAACATAATATTTTCAAACTTTATATATGAAAACAGTTTAAATGAGGATCTATGTTGAGTAACCTCGTGAATGACACAATTTTCCCAAAAAGTTTTGAACTAATCGTAGTAAAGATAAGTTACTATAAGAGGATGCAAATTGTTTTAAGAACCTAACGAGGGCACGTAGTGCTAATTCGCCATAAGCAAGTGGGTTATGTCATGATTTCAAAAACGGATGAATGGATAAGAAATTTCTATCATGTGTTTGAAGGGTAAACCTCAAGAGTTACCTATAAGTCCTCTATGGATGAAATAGAATATATAACACCACAGCAAGGTTTATGGTTACTAAATTGTAGAAGGTTTATGGTTACCTATAAGTCGATGTAAGACTAACCAATTGCATGTGTATGTCAGACTATTGCAATGCAATATCATTCGTATGTGGATGTAAGACTGGCGTTAGTGCGTGCGATATCATTCATATTGATTGTACTTTTTAGTCACATGCTCGTATCAGAATACCTTTGTACGTGAAGCAGTTAGAGAAAAAGTGCAAGACTCTTGTTGAATAAGTAGGTAAGTCGGAGGCAGTTCCACCTAATCTGAGTAGCTAGGCCGGATTAGAACCTTTAAGTCAAATTTCATGATAACCTAAACGATACTTCTAGAAGTATAAACCAGTTGAAGAGCAAAGATGCTCAAGCTAGCAAGGGAAGAGCTTGATGACACAGTGAGTCTTTAGCAATCAAGAACCAACAATTTCGAGGACGAAATTATTGTAAGTCGGGGAGAGTTGTAACACCCCATTTCTAGTTGATTATTTAATTGACTATCTAAATCATATTTTAAGAAAAACGATAAGTTAGATTATATAAATAATAATAATAATAATAATACGACATAGTAAATAAAGTAATAAATAATTTGAAATGATTTAATAATCGTAAAAGAGTTATATTTTAAGTTGAGGGACAATTAAGGATAATGTAGAAACTTTAGATGTAAACTTTCAGGGTCAAGGGGTTAGTTATACCATTAGGGGTTAGTTGAAGGGGCAAAATTGTGAATGCTTGAAGTTGCATGAAGTAACGACTTACCTTTTTCTTAACACTCAGTTAAGGGAGAACTCAAGCGACCGAGTCCTCCCATATACTCACAAATATCCGTTAATCACTCTCTAACCCTAGAAACACAACCGATCAGACTTCAACTTTCTTCTTCGTCCTCACCTTGATATCGAGAGAGAAAGAACCTTAGAGAGTGAGATGTGAGACACTGGGAAGAGTGTGACAATCGCGAGGTGATTGTGGTGAGCTGCAACTGAGTCTCATGCCCAAGTAATCGCTAAATCCAACCAGCTTCTAAACCCTTGATCGCACAATTCTACATCTACTGTTCCTGTCTCGCTTCTCACATTGAAACCGAGAGATGGTATTACTAAGATAGAGAGAGGGAGATGCTAGAGAGGAAAAGAAGTCGACGGTGGAGCTGTGATAGTCGAGAAGTGGGTTGGGCGGTAGAGCCGCTGCTGCTGATGGCGGCAGTAGCCTTGGTGGCAGCAAACCCGATAGTCGGCGGTGGTGAGAAGTGCCGCTGCTGTGTGCGTTCTGATTGTATGTAATAGAAAGATCGAGGAAAGGGTTGAGGAAGGAAAAGGGGAGAAGGACGTTCCTGCTGTTTGAGTTGTGAGGTTAAACCTATGACGTTGTTAAAGGGAAAAACAGAAGAAGATTGGTGAAACGAGAGGGCCTTTAATCTGATGATCGTTGCATTCTATTGAAAGAGGATTGACATGACGATGGACATGAGATCACAAGTCAAGCACCCTTTTGTGTTGTGGCTATTGTGTTTTCCGGTAAAAGCTTCGACAACATAAAACAAGATCATAACGTTAGGAGATGAGGCTTTCGTGAGTGAAAACAATGAGGATATAGTCTGCGTGAAAGATGAAGTGGTATGGTTTATAGATGCTGATCAAGGAGTCTCCTGAGGTGTCTCGAGGAAGCCATGGATGAGGATACAAAAAAGACTTAAAATTTCTAATATTCATCGTAAATCTTGTAACCATGATATTTCAATCCGTCTTTATACAACCTCGATATTCTAATATCCCATGAATGGTTATGAATTTAATATATTAGGTAACAAATGGTTGGAAATATTAACACTTCATATTCTAGCCAAATGAAAACCAATAAAGTATGTTTAGATATTAAACAACTTAAAAAGATTACGAACATTACATCTAAATATGACTAAATTATTGTTTAGGTGAATTGTTGATTTAAGGAGATTACGTGATCAAGTGTACAAGTAAACGTGTAACCAAGGATAAGGTTGGTATGAGATACCATTGATATCCTCGTATTTGGATTGTTGCTAGCAACACAGTGGTACCAGGTGAGTTACACTAACTCGTTTATTATGTTAACCGTGCATGAAATGTGTATATTTGTGTGTATGCATGTTTATGTTCTTATAATATAAAGATGTGATATGAATTATGTTCTATGTAATGTAACTGACCATGAAGGACCCTAGGGGAGAAGTGGTTCAGTTGGCTGGTTCTAATGAACCTTCTGGAGATGGGCCAGCGACGGAGGTACCGGGGATAGCCCTCCGGGGAACCGGCCCGCACGGAAGAGTTGGTACTTCTTGAGTCTGAAGAATGCACGCATATAGAGAAGTTACCAACAGAGATCTCAGAGACATTAAAGCCCTCCTTACAAGAACCACCAAAGCTGGATTTAAAACCTTTACCAGAACATCTAAAGTATGCCTTTTTAGGGGAAAAGGATACTTTGCCATTGATTGTGGTAGCCAATCTGACAGAGAAACAAGAGAAAGAATTGCTTGAAGTACTGTCCAAACACAAGGAGGCTATTGGTTGGACAATTGCAGATTTGAAAGGGATCAGTCCGACCACATGTATACATCGCATTATCACAGAGGAATGAGCTAAACCTGCCAGGGACACGCCGAGGAGATAGAATCCCAATATAAAGGAAGTTGTAAAAAAGGAAGTTCTCAAATGGTTGGATGCAGGAATCATCTACCCAATCTCTGACAGCGAATGGGTTAGTCCGACGCAAACAGTGCCGAAAAAGTCTGGGATCACTGTCGTGGATACAAAGGATGGTGACAAGATATCTACAAGACCTGTAACCGGATGGCGAGTCTGTATTGACTATCGGAAACTTAACGCCGCTACTTCTAAAGACCATTTTCCGTTACCATTCATCGATCAAATCGTGGAGAAATTAGCAGGACAAAAGTACTACTGTTTTTTGGATAAATATTCTGGGTATAATCAGATTGCAATCCATCCAGAAGATCAGGCAAAGACAACGTTCACTTGTCCTTATGGTACCTTTGCATTTCGCAGAATGCCATTTGGATTGTGTAACACGCCTGTTGACGTTTCAACGATGTATGATGGCAATTTTTTCTAACATGATTGGTGATGTATTAGAAATCTTCATGGATGATTTCTCAATTTTCGGACTGACATTCGAAACTTGCTTGGTTCAATTGGAAAAAGTGCTAAAGAGATGTGTAGAATCAAATCTGGTGCTCTCCTGGGAGAAAAGCCATTTCGTGGTCTGAGAAGGGATAGTGTTAGGTCACGTGGTCTCTGAGAGAGGATTCGAAGTCGATCGTGCTAAAGTCAAGGTTATATCCACATTGCCACCTCCAACATCAGTGAAAGGGGTCAGATCATTCTTGGGGCATGCGAGTTTTTATCGTAGGTTTATTAAAGATTTTAGTGCTATTTCTAAACCCCTCTGTGGTCTCCTTTTGAAAGATGCACCATTTATTTTTGATGAAGAATGTGTGAAAGCATTCAATATTCTCAAGAATAAATTGGTCGAAGCCCCTATCCTGAAACCGCCTGACTGGACGCAACCTTTTGAGATAATGTGTGACGCTACTGACTATGTTGCTGGTGCAGTATTAGGGCAAAAAGTCGATAGGAAACCTGTTGTTATTTGCTATGCTAGTAAAACTTTTTCTGAAGCTCAATTGAATTATACAACTACTGAAAAAGAATTACTTGCCGTAGTATTTGCTTTAGATAAATTTCGATCTTACATCTGGGGATCCAAGGTGGTGTTTTACACTGACCACAGTGCTGTTCGGCATCTACTTACAAAGAAGGAGTCTAAACCTAGACTAATTAGATGGATACTTCTGCTGCAAGAATTCGATGTGGACATCAAAGATAAGAAAGGAGCAGAGAATGTGGTGGCAGATCATCTTTCTCGATTACCAGCAGAAGGATTGGAAGCAGGAATTCAAGATTCATTCCCCGACGAGCAGTTGTTAGAGGTTAATGGAGCTCCTTGGTATGCAAATTACGTAAATTTTCTGGCCACTAGAGCAATCCCAACACATTGGACAAAACAAAGGCAGAAGCAATTTCGCACGTATGCAAAGAGATTCATTTGGGACGACCCAGACCTTTTTAAGGTAGGAGAGGACCAGATAATTCGCCGATGTGTGCCAGACAATGAAATTGGTGAGGTACTGGATCTCTGTCATGCGTCAGCATGTGGAGGACATTTTAGTCGAAAGAAGACAGGGTATAAGGTTCTCGAATCCGGATTGTATTAGCCAACTATCTTTCGAGATGCGCACAAGACTGCTAAGGAATGCATCAATTGCCAGCAATTAGGGAACATATCAAAAAGGGATCAAATGCCTTTGAATCCGATTTTGGTAGTAGACATTTTTGATGTCTGGGGAATCAATTTCATGGGTCCATTCCCCACATCACATGGATATGTTTACATTTTGGTGGCAGTAGATTATGTCTCTAAATGGATTGAGGCCGAAGCAACTCGTACAAATGATCATAATGTGGTTTGTAAATTTGTAAAGCAAAATATCTTCACCAGGCATGGAGTCCCAAGAGTAATCACTAGCGACGGAGGATCTCATTTCAAGAATTTCAAATTTGGAAGGCTGCTAAAACATTATGGGGTGAATCATCGCATCGCAACACCTTATCATCTACAGACAAGCGGCCTGGTGGAGGTGTCCAATAGACAAATTAAAGAAATTCTTCAAAAGACTGTCAAAACGGATAGAAAGGATTGGTCGCTAAGGCTAGATGACGCATTATAGGCATACCGAACTGCGTACAAGACACCGATTGGGACTACTCCATGTCGGTTGGTTTATGGAAAAGGATGTCATCTGCCAGTGGAGATCGCCAATCGTGCCCTATGGGCCGTTAAGAAAGTCAACATGGATTATACTGATGCTGGAAAAGAAAGGAAACTTCAGTTGTCTGAATTAGAAGAGTTACGAGATGAGGCATACGAGAACGCAGCCACCTATAAATCAAAGATGAAGCGATATCACGATGCAAAGCTGCGATTGAAGGTCTTTGAAGTAGGACAAAAAGTGTGGCTGTATAATTCAAGACCTATGCAGTCAATCTCGGGAGATAGCGCCGAGATAGCGCCGAGATAGCGTTTCTCGGGCTTAGGCCGAGATAAAAATCAAAATCTCGCTCAGTAATCTCGCCAGCGAGAATCTCGCCGAGATTTGCCGAGATTTGCCGAGATTTTGTCCGAGATAGCGCCGAGATTTGCCGAGATTTACTTTTCAGAAGATGTGAATGCATTAAACGATGTTGAATCGGATGCCGAACCCATGGATTGCGATTAGATTTATGTTTGACACGTTGACACTTTTCATATTAGAATATTATCTATGTTTTATGTGACATTTTTATGCAACTTTTTGTGATATTAATTCTACGTAGTATTAATAGTCTAAAAGTAACAAAAAAAACCCCCGCTATACCACCGCTATACCACCGCGATAAAACGCTAAATCAAATCTCGCTAGGTGACCGCTATAAGGTTTATGACCGAGATAACTGCATAGTTCAAGACTGAAGATGTTCCCCGGAAAACTAAGGAGTAAGTGGAATGGTCCCTATGAAGTGATCAGCGTCACAGACTATGGCGCAGTAGAAATTCAGGACTTGAAAGGTGGGCAACCATTTAAAGTCAATGACCATAGGCTCAAACCATATATTGTTACGGGCACATTCCAAAAATTAGAAGTTGAGACAGTCGAATTCGTAGCAGATATTCCAACATACGCTACGTAAGCAGATAAGTGAATGTCCGGCTGAAGACGTTAAACTTAGCGCTTGTCGGGAGGCAACCCGACCGTCATTTGTATATTTGCATATTTTTATAATAATTTATTGCATCCATTTGATCAGGTGAGAAAAAGGCAAGTGTGGGGTCATTTTGTTAATTTTACAATACCGCGACGCGGGATTTTTGGATCCACGCCGTGCGTATTGAGTTTTCGCGATTACATTTAAAATCAGATTTTATACGCGACGCGGATAGAAGCTTCCCGCGCCGCGGCCTTATCTTAATTTGAAATTAAAGATAATCACCAAAACAGAGCTTTTTGAAAGTTATCCAAATTCCCACACTGCATATAATCAACTTGCATAAAATTATGATTCTTTTCACCGTGCTTCAAGCCTTCAATCAATCACTACGTCTGCATTCCTCTTTTATTCACTGAAATTCAAGTAAGTCTCTCTTTTCTTTCTCCTAGTTTTGTAAGTCTTGAAACTTGCTAGATGATACTGTAACTAGTAATGTTGTATTTAATTTTTGTGATTTCTGCAGGCAAGATGTCTTCTGCAGGTAGTTCTGAAACCGTTGATTGGAACTCAGTGACCACACAGATCGATCGGGACCGCGCGGCTAGTTTCTTTAACCGCCGGGGCCTGTGCAAAAACAAACGCGTACTGCCATGCCACAGGGTCAATTGGTACTTGATCAGAGAATCGGGCATCTTGGATCACCTGAAAGATTGGTTAGTACAAGAAGGGTATGAAGAAGGAGACTTAACTTACACTTGCCGGGCGTTGGAGAATGCAACAAATATGAATGAGCCGGTCTACCGTGAAGTGTACCTACAGTTCCTTGCCAGCTATTACTTTGACCACAAGCAGAGGGGCATGGATACCGAGGAAACTGTGAGATTTCTTCTGGGTAATCACGACCGCAGTTGTACTTTGTGGGAATTCGGGTACCGCATCGGGCTGTACACCGAGGAGGAATCGAACTCACCGGCATTCCAGATGTTCCATAGGCATGCCAGCCGAACCATGGGGGATTCCTTTTCCCCAGCCGATTACTTGGCCACTATAGCTTCCACCCGATACCACGAGAACACGGTCCGAGAGTGCTATATGCATTTGCCATCCCACCGCATGTTGCACCGGCTGATCACCACCATGCTATGGCCGCGTGCGGATGAAGAAAAAGTACTGTCCCGGGAATTGCATCTGATGTGGTCCGTAACATGGATGTTGGAAACTTCCAACATTCCCTACTTTGTCGCGGACTATTTCAAGCAAATTACGGATGCACCGATGACAATAACCGCATTTGGGGGAGGCCACTTCGTCACCAGACTGGCAGAGTCATATGGGCTGATCTCCGAGCTCACTACTGACGGGTTGGAGGTTATCCCTCTAATCATCTTTTGCCGACCCGTGGCAACATTGCGGGATGCGATATATGTGGACGATGGAATCCCGTCCGTTGACCGTATGCCTTTCCCGGCACTCCGGTCCGAGCCGACTACTTCCCGGAAGCAATCCAAGCCAGCCACCGGATTACCCCGCAGCCTATTCCCTGCTACAATGGAATCCCGCTTTCTGGCGGACGAGGTGAAGGCACTCAAGGAAACTCTGGAGACACACACACGGGAGCTCCAGGTCCAAGCATATACAGCACATGAAGTTGACAAAAGAATAGCGAATACACAGCAGCAACTTCTGTGGCTAGCTGACTGCATGATCACACTCATGGCAAAGAATAAGTGTTCTCCACCGAGACCTCAACCAACGATCCGAGATACAGATGACGAGCCTATGGAGGATGATCCAGAGGAGGAAGAGGGCGACTATGATGATACCACCCACAGTTAAAGAAATGGATGTAATCTTTTTGAATTTTTTTAATACATTGTTGGATTTACATATTTTTTTAGGATTAGTGCATAATTGTTCTTAGGAAATTGATTAGGTAAATAAAGCCTCTTAAAGGTAGTAATTAGTAATAATAAATCAGTAGTTTTTCTTGTGTTGAATTGATTTTGTGAGATTTTGAAGTTAGGGTAATCTGCTGAAATTACCGCGCCGCTGCATCAATATATTACACGACGCGGTCTTTTCCCTTTCGACGTTGACTTCGACTCACATAATTACCGCGACGCGCATCCTTCAATCACGCGCCGCGGTCACCCGCAACACACACAATTGCTTGTTGTACATTTCTATTTTATTTGGTATGTTGTGTTTAATGTTTGTTGAGTTATGCATGTTATACCAAATGTGAAGGAGTTGTCTCAGACAAGTGTGGGGTCACCGTGCTCCCTCCACTTGTCTTGACCACCTGCGTGTTCACTGTAGCGCTACAACTCCGGAATACGAAATCAAGGATCCGTTTGTTCGCAATTATACCTGTGATACTAAGCACCAAGCAATCTATCGTCCAAAAGGGGTAACTCTTTCTCCCTTGTTCTAAAAATAATTTTTGTACAACGGGGACGTTGTACGGTTTTAAGTGTGGGGTGTGGATTGTCGAAAGAAAATTTTTTTTTTGAAATTTTTGCAGAAATGATAAATTTTCAAATTTTTAGCAATATTTTTCAAAATTTTTAATTGCAATTTTGAAACGAATGGTTCGTGATTGTGATAGCAGTAGTATTTTTCAAGAAACACTATTTATTTGTGATTATGCTATTAGTTAGTCAAATAAGTTGAGTTTTATGAGTTTAGAAGATTGAGCTGTTTTAAGATTGGAATTTAGGAAGGAAATGTCAATCTGTGGCCTTTGTTGTTCGAGCTGGTAAGTCTAAAATGGGTGGGACTTATGCACCTTGCCACCTAAGATCGTCTGGTCTGGGATGGTATTTCTGAAAGCTCGTTACACGGACAACATCGAAAGTCATGGACAATTCCTTAATGGCCTTTAGAATCTGAATAAGTAAGTACACTTCATTGTGGACAGAAAGTTTGTGATCAAGGGTTCTCTAGAAAGCCATGAATTCCAAAGAACAATTTAATTATGTTTTCGCGAACTATTCCACTCTAACTCATAGGGCAATAAGCTTTGAAACTGAACACAGTCAAAAATTGTTTGAGTCTTGATTACAATTTGTTAAAAACTCTCTTGCTTGGGGACAAGCAAGGCACAAGTGTAGGGTGTTTGACAACGCCTAGTGATATCAAGTATTTTAGGCGTTGTTGAGCCCTGTTCTTGATGAAATTATATCATATATATCTTGGTATTATCACTTTTCGTGCCAGGACTTGTTTGGAAGAAACGAATGAAAACAGGGACTAAAAGCGTGCAAAAGGAAGAAGTTTGGAAAAGAATAAAAAATCAAGGAAATACGTACGCACGCCGCGGGTTTCTTAAATGCACGACGCGGGCTTAAGGTGGTGTAACACATTCAAATGCCGAAGAAACGGGAAAAGATTAGTACGCGAGACGCGGATTCTTCATTTACGCGGCGCGGCTGCAGGAAAATTGCAACTATAAATAGAGGCATTTCCAGCCGAAAACCCTGAGCAAAGACCGGGTGTAAAATCGACCTTGAAGCTCTTTGACTCCAAGATTTCGTTTCAGCAACTTCTCAATTGGTATTTTTATGTTTTGGATTTTATTTTCAATTAGTTAGTTAGTATTAAGCATTGGCTAGTATCTTTGGGAGTGACACCCACTGATATTGAGCTTTAGTTTCTGTTTTAGCAACATTTGTTTACTGTTTGGATGTTTGGAATTGAGTTTGAGTAATGAGAAGCATTTGATTATAAGCAATATTGGTTTTTCGGTGTTTTTATGCTTGTTTTGGTTTCCGAGTATTTGAATTGTGTTTGGATGTATTGTGACCTTGTTTGGAACTGCTTTCCTTTGCTGATTTCAGTAGCCAACTAGGTTAGTTTTAGGGTTTGAATTTAACTAGTAACTGTTCAATCAGAACCTTAGTTATTGGTTAGTTTATGTCTAGTTTGATTTGGATGTTTTGGATGCCTTTGTTTGCTTCTAATTCAGAGATGTACTTCTGATTTCAGAAAGTAACTAGGTTTGTTTAAGTTGAGTTTAGGTTGGCTTGGCTTGGGTTTGTTTGATCATTGCTTTGGGTACTTAGAAACTATAAGTCCTCCGACTGTAGCGTGACACTACTAGTTGGTAATCTGTCATCTGGTCTAACCACGAAGCTCCTGCGGATCGACACTGACTTCTACTGTGCTAGTGTGTGTTAGGTTTCTCTTTATTTTTGACCGCACGACGACCAAGGCGTGTCAGGGCTCGGCGTCTAGGCTACCTTGTAGTGTGTTTGGATCGAGTTATTAGGCGAAAATCAACGAGTTGGGCTTTGATTTTGGAACAGTCGCTCGCCGCGCCGCGCCCTGCCCTGGTTCTTGGGATGCGCCGCGGCTCGGTGAGGAAGAAAATGACTAAATTTGCAAAGAAATTTTTTTTTTGTGGCTGTTTCTGTGCAGATGTCTTTCAGACTTGACCACCAGTTCCTCCAGTTCCCTGAGGAATTGGACAGCTCCGTGGAGTATAGATCCAGGAGGGATGCGCTTGTTGGTCGCCGGGTTCTCGAGGCGACAATCATTGACCGGGATATCCTCAGAGATGCAGGGCTTTGGGGCAAGATCGAGCCGTTCCTCCACGGCACATGGACCCACGGGGATGCTTCATTCACTTGTCGAGGTTGGGATAGGCTTATGGCCAACCAGGACGACACCGTGTACACCGAGCTTCTTTTGGAGTTCCTATCTACTGTCCGTTTTGTACCGGGGTCGACAGAAGCCAGGTCTAGACTTGTCCGATTTCGATTGGGGGGAGTCCCCAGGGAGTGCAGTCTTCGGGATTTTGGGAGACGCACGGGTATCTACACGGAGGCAGACCTCCAGCACCAGCATTTTGCGCCTTTCCTTCGGGCGTGTGTTCAAGGGTAGCCCGCCAGGGATACCAATGCAAATGTTTGGGAAACCTTTTCCAACGTATTCTATGAGGCGGGGTCGGCCAGGGAGAGCCAGCTCCGCAATCTGCTTCACCGGCTTATGCACCGCATCGTCTCCACCTCCATCATGCATAGGGAGGGGGGCGAGAAGGTGTCAGGGGACGACATGACGTATCTCTGGGTGCTCCTTGACCCCTCCAGGTTCCTCCACCTCCCGTTTGCTCTAGCCGTCTCTTTGTCCACCCGAGCGACGGGTGCATCGGCCAGCAATCCTCTGGCCCGTGGGTATTTCATCACTCGCCTGGCCCGTTCATACCGGATCCTCACTGCCGCGACTGTGGCCACCTTGACTGCTTTACCTCCAGCTCGCACTACGGCGCGAGCTCTGGAGAACATGGAGCTGATCGAGCAGCAGCGCCCAGTCCAGTACATGAGGGCCGTGAACGAGGCACCCCAGGGTCCCCAGCCAGCATACGCCCAGCCAGGCAGGAGACGCCGGAGACCTGACCCACCAGCACCAGAGCCCCAGCCACAGTTATCCGATGTGCTGGCGGCCATCTAGGACTTGAGACAAAGGATGTCTGCTAGGGAGGCGCATGACCAGTGGATGGCAGAGACTCAGAGGATGATCATGCTCCGGATGCAGATTGACGATATTCCACCTCATCCTTCCGGAGGAGATGATGGGGCAGGTCCATCCGGGACCCGCCATGATGACGATTGATGTATTTTTCTTATTTTCTTTTGGGATATATCTGTACTGTACCTATGATACTACTATCTTTTTGTCTGTCTATATTTTATTTGTTTGTTTGCATTTAATATTCTTGTGAGTTATGCATATGATACCAAGAACTGGGGGGAGTTGTTTCAAGCAAGTGTGGGGCCACCGTGTCCACTCCACTTGCTTTGACCACTGGCTTGTTCACTGTTGCGCTACAACTCCAGAACGCTAAATCAAGGACCTTTTTGTATGTATTTGTACCTATGACACCGAGTACCAATCAAGCAGTTCCACCGTCCAAAGAGGTAACTCTTTCTCCCTTGTTTTGAATAATTTTTGTACAACGGGGACGTTATACGGTTTTAAGTGTAGGGTGTGGACGGTCGAAAGAGTACTTTTGAAATTTTTGCGGAAAATGACCGATTTTCAAAAATTTTAGCAACTTTTTCAAAATTTTTAATAGATTGTAATTTCGAAACGAATGGTTTGTGAATGTTATAGCATTGATATTTTTCGAGAAATACTATTTAGTTGTTATCATGCTATTAGTTTAGTCAAATAAGTTGAGTTTTAGGAGTTAGACGATTGGGATATTTTAAGATTGGAATATAGGAAGGGACTGTCAATCAGTGGCCTTTGTAGCCTATTTATAGCCTCCAGTAGATAACCAGATAAACCTTTGTAGCCTATTTATAGCCTCCAGTAGATAACCAGATAACCTCTAATTAATTAGCAAACTGTAGCTTCCTAGAAACTGCTGCCGAACTCTTACCCAGTCAGTTCTGTCCATAGATAAGTGATCATATGATCCTCCGTCCAACAAGATATTTTTCAGACTCAAGACATGGATTAAGATCAACCTCGGTTCGATACTCTATTTTCCGATTTCTGATTTGCATATGACTTTAAGACTACTAATTGAACACATCAATTAAGTCCTGGTTGGTCAACACTTTCAGTCAACTTCAAAATCATCGAGAGGCCTACAGATATCTGTTTCCCGTTAGGGTCAAGGAACGAATAAGCTTCGACTCATATGCTTTATATCTTTTACCAGTCAAATCACTCACAACAACGCGTTTTATAACATCGAGTTACCGATGCGTTTTCGATGAGCAACTGCCTTGCAAATTATAACTCATATGTCTCCGCTTCAAGATCATAAGATATTATCATCTCAACATTGCTTGTGATATAATCCATGAAGCAATCTTTTGAGCGTGGGTTTATCCAATACTCAAATCTCCATTTTCTAAGTACTCATGAACGTTGTAGCAATGTTGTTGCTATGTCTAACTCCTTAGACAATCTACAAACCAATTCATGACAGTCTTCCTTCATACTTACTCCCAAAAAGTATGAGCTACTGTGGATATTCGAATAATCATATTACTCAGGAAGTAAACATGTAAAATGAAACACAATGATAAACAATTGACAAATAGCTGTAAACAATACTCATTAATTACCAATTTAACCTCTAATTAATTAGCAAACTGTAGAGTCAGTTCAGTCCATAGATAAGTGATCATATGATCCTCCGTCCAACAAGATATTTTTCAGACTCAAGACATGGATTAAGATCAACCTCGGTTCGATACTCTATTTTCCGATTTCTGATTTGCATATGACTTTAAGACTACTAATTGAACACATCAATTAAGTCCTGGTTGGTCAACACTTTCAGTCAACTTCAAAATCATCGAGAGGCCTACAGATATCTGTTTCCCGTTAGGGTCAAGGAACGAATAAGCTTCAACTCATATGCTTTATATCTTTTACCAGTCAAATCACTCACAACAACGCGTTTTATAACATCGAGTTACCGATGCGTTTTCGATGAGCAACTGCCTTGCAAATTATAACTCATATGTCTCCGCTTCAAGATCATAAGATGTTATCGTCTCAACATTGCTTGTGATATAATCCATGAAGCAATCTTTTGAGCGTGGGTTTATCCAATACTCAAATCTCCATTTTCTAAGTACTCATGAACGTTGTAGCAATGTTGTTGCTATGTCTAACTCCTTAAACAATCTACAAACCAATTCATGACAGTCTTCCTTCATACTTACTCCCAAAAAGTATGAGCTACTGTGGATATTCAAATAATCATATTACTCAGGAAGTAAACATGTAAAATGAAACACAATGATAAACAATTGACAAATAGCTGTAAACAATACTCATTAATTACCAATTTAACCTCTAATTAATTAGCAAACTGTAGCTTCCTAGAAACTGCTGCCGAACTCTTACCTAGTCAGTTCTGTCCATAGATAAGTGATCATATGATCCTCCGTCCAACAAGATATTTTTCAGACTCAAGACATGGATTAAGATCAACCTCGGTTCGATACTCTATTTTCCGATTTCTGATTTGCATATGACTTTAAGACTACTAATTGAACACATCAATTAAGTCCTGGTTGGTCAACACTTTCAGTCAACTTCAAAATCATCGAGAGGCCTACAGATATATGTTTCCCGTTAGGGTCAAGGAACGAATAAGCTTCGACTCATATGCTTTATATCTTTTACCAGTCAAATCACTCACAACAACGCGTTTTATAACATCGAGTTACCGATGCGTTTTCGATGAGCAACTGCCTTGCAAATTATAACTCATATGTCTCCGCTTCAAGATCATAAGATGTTATCGTCTCAACATTGCTTGTGATATAATCCATGAAGCAATCTTTTGAGCGTGGGTTTATCCAATACTCAAATCTCCATTTTCTAAGTACTCATGAACGTTGTAGCAATGTTGTTGCTATGTCTAACTCCTTAGACAATCTACAAACCAATTGATGACAGTCTTCGTTCATACTTACTCCCAAAAAGTATGAGCTAATGTGGATATTCGAATAATCATATTACTCTGGAAGTAAACATGCAAAATGAAACACAATGATAAACAATTGACAAATAGCTGTAAACAATACTCATTAATAAATCTCTATTATTAAATCACCAAAGTCAATTACATTTACATTGTTACAAGTTTCAAAATCCTATCTAATTACAAAAACTAATATCATCTCTCAATCCTATGCTCCTAGCATGCTGATTGTGCTTGATCCTACTCAAAGCCTTTGTCAAGGGATATACATGATTATCTTTAGATGATACCCTCTTTATAAGGAGGTTACCTTCTTCTACTCTATGCAGAATGTAATGGTACTTTCTGTCGATATGCGTGGACTTTCCATGGTCTCTCAGTTCCTTTGTCAAAGCAACTGCTCCTTCGTTATCATAGAATAGTTCTATAGGCTACTGAATACTCGGTACTACTCTAAGGTCACCGATAAATTTCTTCAGCCAAGGCGCTTCCTTTGACGCTTCACTTGCTGGTATGTACTCTGATTCACACGTAGAATCAGCCACCATCTCTTGCTTCGAACTCTTCCAAGTAACCGCTCCTCCATTCAAAAGAAATACCCACCCCGACTGAGACCGACCGTTGTCTCTATCTTTCTGGAAGCTGGCGTCTGTGTACCCACTAACTCTCAAAGTATCACTGCCACCAAGGACTAACACCATGTTCTTCGTCCTTTGCTGATAGTTGAGTATATTCTTAACAGGTATCCAATGCGCTCTACTAGGGTTCCCTTTGTAACGACTGACCATGCTCAAAGCAAAAGACACGTCGGGACGAGTATATGTCATAGCGTACATGATCGACCCTACCGCCGAAGCGTAAGGTACTCGACTCATGTGAGCTATTTCCTCATCTGTACTCGGGCTTTGAGTCTTACTCAACTTTGCATTACTTTAGATAGGCAGCTCTCCCTTCTTGGAATTTTTCATACTAAACCTCTTTAGTACCTTTCCAAGTATGTACTCTGACTATATCCTATTAGTCTCTTCTTCCTATCTCTCAATATTCTTATCCCGAAAATATAGGCAACTTCTCCAGGGTCTTTCATGGCAAAACTCTTCCCAAGCCAAGACTTGACATCTTGCAAGGTTGGAATGTCGTTTCCCATGAGTAGTATGTCATCAACATACAACACCAGAAAAGTGACTATACTCCAACTAGCCTTGACATATACGCAGGACTCATCTTCACTCCTAGAGAAGCCATACTCTTTGATTTTCTCATGGAAGCAGAGATTCCAGCTACGAGAAGCTTGTTTCAATCCGTAGATTATTTCTCAAGGTTACACACCTTATTAGGATGCTTTGTGTCTAGAAAACCCTCTGGTTGATTCATGTAAACATCATCAGTCAACTTCCCGTTAAGGAAAGTGGTTTTGCCATCCATCTGCCAAATTTCATAGTCATGAAATGTAGTTATGGCAAGCATTATCCTAATAGACTTTATCTTGGCCACTGGTGAGAAGGTCTCATCATAGTCAACCCCTAGGGTTTGAGTAAAGCCCTTCGCAACCAGTCGAGCCTTAAAGGTGTGTACCTTTCCATCCATGTCAGTCTCTTCTTGAAGATCCACTTGCACCCGACTGTCTTTCGACCTGGTACATTATCAACCAAGTTCCAAACTTGATTGTCACACATAGACTTGATCTCGCTATCCATTGCCTCTTTCCACTTGGCAGACTCAGGGCTCGCCACTGCTTCCTGGTAGTTAGCTGGCTCATCCAAATTTATCAGTGTCCTATCACTGACAAACGTGTCACCATCCGTAGTTATATGGAAACCATAAAACTCGGGTGGCATGCTAACTCTCCCGGAGCGCCTAAGAGGTAATGATACATCTGTCGGACCAACAGGAACTCCTTCCTCTTGTTGGGTGCTAGTTTCTCCTAAGGTTGCATCATCAGATGACTCTTGAATTTCTTCAAGATAAATGCTACTTCTACTGTCCTCTTTGAATATGAGCTCTCTCTCTCTCTCTCGAAAGACTCCTCGTCTAGCTACAAAGACCACGTCCTCGCTTGGTCTGTAGAACAAGTATCCAAAAGACTGTTTCGGGTATCCAATGAATATACACCTCTCACTTCTTTTTGTGAGTTTATTGTGAGTCTCTTGTCTTACGAAAGCTTCACAACCCCAGACTTTGATATGTGCTAACGAGGGAACTTTCCCCGTCTAAATCTCGTGAGGTGTTTTGGCAACCATTTTAGTTGGGAGAAGATTGAGGATGTGGGCGACAGTCTATAAGGCATACCCCGAGAAGTGGATGGGAAGCGAAGCTCGACTCATCATGGAGCAAACCATGTCTAACATGGTTCGATTTCGCCTCTCAGCAACACCGTTCAACTGTGGTGTTCTGGGAGGTGTCAACTGTGAAACTATTCCACATTCCTTAAGATAGTCAAGGAACTCGATACTAAGATACTCACCGCCTCTGTCGGATCTAAGCATCTTTATCTTCCTATCCATTTGATTCTCAACTTTGTTTATGAACTCTTTAAACTTTTCAAAGGTATTTGACTTATGCTTGATTAAGTAGATATACCTATATCTGCTATAATCGTTAGTAAATGTCACGTAGAATTGAGTGCCATCCCTTGTGGTAGATCTGACGGGTCCACACACATCTGTGTGTATGATATCAGACAGACATTCACCTCTTTCAAAAGACCCTTTGAAAGGTGATTTTGTCATCTTGCCCAACATATAAGATTCGCATACATCATCCGAGATCGAATGATTCCAACACTCCATCCTTTTGGAGTTGGGCGATGCATTTCTTGTTGATGTTCCTAAGACGACAATGCCACAAGCATGCCTTTTCTACACCACTAGAAGAATCAATATGCAATACACTATTTCCTAAATTATCAACACAAGTCACAATTTCATACACTCCATATCAAGGTAAAGCTTTAAAAATAAACACATCATTCTTAAGGACATAAATTGAACCATTCAAATTATCAAAAGAATAAGTGAAACCTTGTATGAACAATGCATGAAAAGAAATGATGTTTCCTGCCTTATCTGGCGAATAGCAACAATTTAGTAAATCTAATCTAACACCACTACTAAGCACTAAGTTATAAACTCCTATCTTGGTAACAGGTGACGATCTCCTATTGCCCATGATCAAGTTTATTCTCCCGTGCTCCACCTCCCTACTTTCCTCTAGGCCCTACAAATTAGAACAAATATGAAAACCATATCCTGTATCAAGGACCCAAGAACAGGAAGATGATGAGTTATTAGAGATAGTGTATATACATGCTGGCGATGGCTTCACTTTATCATCTTTGATGTCCTGCAAGTATTTCGGGCAGCTCCTCTTCCAATGACCCTCCTCTTTGCAATACAAGCAGTCGGCATCTTTGGGATTTGAGACATGAGGAATGCCGGAAGACTTGGGTCTCGGGCCATTACTGGATGACCCGACTTGAACATTTTCCCTCCAATTCTGCTTGGGAGGGCCCTTCCTTTTCTTTCCTTTGCCTTGATCAATTACCAAGACGGGCGGGTTCACTGAAGGTACACTTTTACCCTTTAGCCCATCTTCTGCAGTCTACATCATAGTATGCAACTCAGCCAAAGAGGTCTGCGTGTTGTTCAAATGATACGCCATTGTGAACTGGTCATAAGAACTCGGTAAGGAGTTAAGCACCATGTCAATGGCCAACTCCTCATCGACTTGCATTCCTAGCTTCTGCATCCTCTCCACACAACCTTGCATCCTTTGCACGTGAGTGTAGACAGACTCTCCGTCCTTTAGCTTGCCGGTCATGAGGGCTCGGACAACTTCACACTTCTCGACACGCGCTCGCTTGCGGAACTTTTCCGCAAGGTCCTTGTGCATCTCGTAAGGCCAGTAGTCCTCGTAGAATATTTTCAATTCGGGATTCATTGTTGCAATCACGATGCATGCCACTTTGGTCGCATCATCATAATGTTTCTTGTACGAGGCATATTCCTCGGGAGTAGCTGCGTCGGGATCAACTTCAATGAGCTCAATGTCAAGAACATACTCTTTGTTCTCAAACGTCAAAGCCATTTTGAGATTCCTCATGCAATCATTATAGTTCATGCCATCTAATGTCACTTTAGAACATAGTGAAAGGATAGAAGTAACATTACTATTGTTGGAGTGTGGTGCGGATTGGGGAGCAGAGTTATCAGCGGAAAACATCTATAAAAGAAGGTAGTTTTTTATTAGATATAAAATTCCTTAATATTAACCCAAGAATAATAATAAGGCTAGGACCCAACTATATAATTCACAACTTAGAAGAGGGATGCCGTAATCTAATTGTAAATTTTATAAAGGTAGGCGAATGACGATTCACCAATTCCACCGCGGAAGATAATCATATTACAGTGAAATTCCTAGATCTTTTGAGATTTATTGAAATGTTCAATAGCATGTTTAATCTCAGATATGCTCTGCTGTTTGTGACTGGGATGCCGAGGATCACAAACTAGATGTGAATAACCATGCAAATTAGCTTGGTACTCTCAAAGTCAATTATCATCTCTAATTGATGTGCCGGTAAACCACACATGCTCCATCAACAATGATAAGATTGAGAAACCCATTGCAAGTCTTTATGAGCCCCTATTAGTGTGCCGGTAAACCACACACGCTACACTAATGTCTCATAAAGTGCAATGTGCAATTTCATGGATTAACATCTTTTCACATTTTTCCTAAAGTAACTAGATTGAGATTTTATAAAATTGTTATAGTACTTTAATTAATAACATTATACTTTTAATGAGATTAAGCAGTCGTATCAAACCTTTTCGGCTAACGACCCTCCACTAATCAAGAGAGCGGTGGGTGAGAGTGGACACCCATTAGACCGCCATTTTATAGGCAGTCTCCTTATACCCTCCTTATACATAAGCTTCGTGAATGAGGCCTACTATTGATTTGACTAACCAATTTATCTAATACATATAGTATTAACTTTTAATTATAATATATATATAAGATGTATTTTAAAATTTTAAATTATTTCTGGTTTATCTATTTAATTTTAAAAATTAACTATTAATTTTAAATTTAAATCTAAACCTTTAATTGATTTAATTTATCTTTTAATTAAACAATTAATTAAATTAATTAAATCCAGATAGGTATCACAAATTAATCAAATTAATTTAAACATATCTTAAACCCTTAAATTTCGAAATATAGCAAGCAATGGGTTTAACGTTATCCAATTATTAAATAATCACAGTTACCAAAAATATAATACCTTTTAAACCCTAATGCAAAAATCAAAAATTATAAAGGGGAGGGGCTAAAGTTTATAAAACCCTAACCCTAAAAATCAAAATGGCCAAATTAGGGTTTATAAGCTTTAAACCCTAAATTTTAGGAAAACAACTATAGCAATTCAATTAGAAAACAACCAAATAGCTCTGATACCACTGAAAGGTTTTCTGCAAATCTATGAACTAATACCCTAAGTTCACATGCAACCTAAATTTGATCAATGTTTTCTAACTTTGACCATATAAATAATTCTTAAAAGCCAGCAGAAAAATTACTAAAGAAATAAATCAGAAAAAACTAACCTTTAGTTTTAATCCTGAAGCTGAGCAGCACAAGTGTCCTGCCTCAAATAAGATCACACCCAGGGAGTAGGAGCTAGGTCACGAAAATTCCAGAGAGCTAGGGTAAAATGGCGCAGAAAATAAAGGGTCTGGGATTCCCTATTTATAGCCTCCAGCAGATAACCAGATAAGCCTTTAGAGATAAACCTTTTTGAATTCAAATAAGATAAACCTTATCTATTAATTCAAATCTATTTAGTATAATATATATCCATCGAAATTATATATATCCTATATATAATTTCCGCTGGTTATCAGCCTGCCAAAAATGTCACTTACTCAACTATTGAATAATTACAATTTAGCCCCCTGCACCTTTAATTAATTAAATTAATCACCAACCTAATTCCAATTAATTCATGATTAATTTCTAAATAATTAATGTAGTTTCTAATTAATATATTATCCCTTTAGTATATTAATAAACTATTTATTTTATTTCTATTGATTTATTAATCATATAATAAATCAATCTTTCTCTCTCCTGGACTTTCTACCAGACCTCCAGCTATGAGGGCAACCCAAATGGACTTTGCTACTATTAATTAGGTAAATACAAATTATTAGTCATGACTTATACACCTAATCCAACAGTAGATGGTGTAGCAGAGAAATTCTTTTTAGAACTAGATTTTACATCATCTTCTTTTGCTTCATCTGCACACTTAACAAAAGCATCAGTATTATCTAATAAAACTTTCTCGGTCTGGCTGGAATTTTCAGCGACAAATATTTCTTTAAGTCAATGGGGGGTACAATTATAATTGAATGGAGGTGGAACACTTTTGTACCCAAGACCCTTGGTTTCATCCCATTTAAGCTGAGTTTCGACCATCGACTCAACTATCACGCTTGACCCTTCGAATTTTTTGAAAATAAACTCCTTTTCTTGAAGTTTAGCTTTCAAAGAGTCACGCTCGACAGTCAAGTGGATGATATCCTCTTTAGCATACCTGAGATGACAACTCTTTATGCTGTATTCGTCCTGTATTTTCTTACAATTGCTTATTTTAGCTTCCAATTTTTCTTGTAGAGGCTTTATTTTCTTTTTAAGACCATAATTGAGATTTTCGAGTTCAAATATCTCTCTAACCAAGTTATCGTTGTGTTCACGAAGTTTCGCAATTATCTTTTCGCATTCAGGAGTGCATGGTTTTTTTATAAACGGGGGGCGTCCCCATCGATCAAGAAAAAAATACAATGAAAACATAAAATAGTCCAAGCGCTTGGAAGGAAGCTAAATAGAAGCAACCTTCAGACAAGGAAGGGCCAAGGATGGCTTACACCCTCAGAAAAAAATAGGAGAGAAGAAGCAAGAATAGAAGAAAGAGAAGAAGAAAAGGAAACGAACCTTCTTATCAGGGGAGAGACCAGACCCTTTTAGCCGAAAGAACATTAGGGGAAGGTTTCATAGACAGACTCAACAGTCTACAACGAACATCATCAATAACGGTTTTGACCACAACATGATACGATCTTCTCTAATTCTTGAAAATCCGGTTATTTCTTTCCTGCCAAATGTGGTAGACAGCTCCAGCAAGCACAAGTTTTCGGATAATGGACCAAATGATCTTACCCTTAGAGATGGGTTTGAAAATCTATTTGCATGGTTTTTTGCAAACATCCTCTGTCGTGGTACCCATTTTAAAGGTTTAAGTTGACCGAAAAGCCTTTAAAATGCCAAAATGTTGATCAAAAACCCAAAAAAAAAAATTAATGAAAACTCAAAATTTGACCCAAATCACTGTAGACCGAAACCCTAGGTTGCTGACTGAAAATCAGGTTCTTGACCGGATAACCAGACCGAAATCAATGATTTCTGCTGAAAACTTGAAAGTACAACGAAATCACCAAAACCCTAGATGTTGCACCGAAATCCTTGATGGGCTGACCGAAAACCTCCTTAATGGACTGAAATCCAGGCAAACCATAACCGAAAACCCTAGAAATCAGCGTCGCCACCGAAATCCTCTTAAACGTGACCGAAATCCCCAGATCTGGACCGAAATCGACGATCAAACCCTCAAAAACGCCGTTTTTTTTGCGAAATTTCGAATTTTGAATATCAAAAACTCGATTTTTACCCAGAAAATCGATGAACACGAAGAACAACAAGATCCAAAACGTCTAAAACAGCAAGAAATTTCCCAAAAATCGCCAAAAAACAAAGATCCAAGCAAATGTTTCGAAAAATTGATACCAAAACACCCAAAATTTTGGGATTTTAGGCTCTGATACCACTTGTTAGTCCCCAAACTATCCTAGATCTACTTGGTATCAATGAAATCACTCGATTGGTGCGGAATCCCAACAAGTAATCAATTCGAAACAGATAATAATCAAGAACACAGATTACTACATACCTTCAATGCACTCTATTAATGATTAACAGACGGGTACAAAAGGTTCTTGAAGATTGCTTGAACAAAGATCTCTGAATATGTTCCTAAAACAATCCTCCCAAAACGGCTAACCTAACAAATGACTAATAATACACTATATATACTAGCTGAACACATGACCTAGCCCAATGCCCAGCCGAAAACCCACCAAGCCTGTCATCATGACCGAAAACGTAGGGGATTTCTGTCCTAGACCGAAATCGTCTTTCAGGCCCATATTGGCTTCTTTTCAGCCCAGAACCTCTTGGATTTTGTCCGATTAAATGCAAAGCTTAAACCAATCATAGTTTTGGCCCAACAGTGTCATGAACTTATCCTGATAATTTCTAGACTAACCTAGCAAAGGTCACTAGACAGATTATTAAAGCACACATGAGAAACCATAGAGTTATGTTTGGGTGAATCTGATATTAATTTGAAAAGAGTTTCAAATATGAAATAATTAGCATCAGTTGGTGGTATTAAAGGACTTCATGGTTGAAGAGTTTCATCGGTATCTTGATTGTTGTCCTCGACATCTTAAACACCTTCAAATCTTCTGGACATCAAGGGTGCAATCACTCTGGCTAAAGAACCCAAGAACCATGAGAAGTAAAAACACATACCACCATTTTCGGAATTGAGTTAGGAGAGAAAAATAGTATAACACATTTAGATATCATCGGAAGAATGTTTGATCAAATTATCTGCAATGATGCTGACACAGAACAAAATGAAGGCCATTTTGGGTACATAGACAAAATAAAGGTCATATGGGTATATAGACAAATAAAATTTTAATTATAAGTTTAATAGAACCAAGAAACATAAAAAGTATTAGAATATATCTGATTTGGTGATTATCTTGTAGAGACTTTGTAATAAGCTGAGTGGCTACCATTCAGATCATTCTAGCACTGTATTTCACTTTAGCATGTTTGGAACCTGCTTCCCGAGTAATTAACTTACTCAAACTTCCACAGTCGGTCGTATTCTTGGAATAAAGTAGTGATTTAAGACTGTCATGCGTGTCAGTAGATTGCCTATAGTGATTAGACATGGCATGGTGATTGCAACTAACCCTCATGACTGCTTGGTGGAGATTCAAGTATTGGAACAACCTACACCTAGAGATTACCTCATGGATTTAGTCACGAGTAATCTAGGATGATAATGTCTTTTATTCTTCAAACCGAGATACATGAGGGATTTGTAATATGATTCTGTCATACATTGGCTTTCTCAAACGTTAACCGTAACTGGTAGTTATAAAGGGAATGTTCGGGTATGACATGATGAAATAGGCATAGACTATGTAGTCAAAGTTTATTTGTTCCTTCTGCCCTAACGAGGAGAAGCGATATCCATGGGCCCCTAAATGATTTGATGTTGACACCAAAACGTTCGGTCAGGCTCTGACTAGATTGATGTGTTCGATTAAGTAGTCTGATTTGGTCATCATAAATCTCTATCGAGAAACAAAATTTGAACATTTGGGAATTGACCCTTATCCATGTCTCAAGTTCATAAAAGGATATATTGTAGAACATAGGAATAATTGAACTCTTATCTAGGGGTCGTCTCGTGATCATAGTTATGATCAGAGTTCGACAGTTGCATTAGATGTTACACTCTCTGCATATTATCTAAGAATATCAGACCACACAAAGTTGACGACATGTCTAAGTGGGAGACTGTTGGATATATTTCCAATCATCAACGGTGGTGATGTTTCTAATAATAGAAGGGTCCTATTTGGGTTACCCTCACGACCCAATAAAAACAATCAGTAGTAGAAATAATAGAGGATTGATAAGTTTATTCATTAATTGAGAAATTGATTAATCAGAAACTGGATCAAGAACTAATTGATAAATTAATTATGAAATTAATTTATAGAAAATAATTTAGGAACTGGGTTGTAATTTAGATTAATTAATAGAAAAAGTCCAGGGGCACGGCTGTAGAAAGGCTCCTAGGTTTGAAACCTTAGGAGCCCATGCAGTATAAGTAGAGGCCTTAGAGTGAAACCCTAAGGCATCCCCAATACCCTAAAGGTGCAGCTACCTCTAAGCAACCCTCCCCCTCCCTCTTTTTTGAAATCCTTAAACCCTCCAAGGATTTTCTGGATAGATTTCCACAAACCTTGGAAGTTATCATCTGATTGTTCTTATAGTGATCTTGGGTGTGAATCAATAAAGGGATTCTGGTTTGGATCCTCAGCATCCAATCATAAGGCATGAATCGATTTTCATATATTGTTGGTGCAACTGTTATGAACTTATGATCTTGTTATGAACATGGTATGATCTTGCTTAGTTTTTGGGATTTAATCTGTTCTATCTTTTGCTGTCTGTATGATTAGTGTTAATTTGTAAAAATCCCAACACTAAGAATTAGTAGCAGAAGTATTATGGAGTTCTATCATATCTCTACTTGAGGTGCTAGATGCTTTGGACTTGATATTCTTAATCTCCACCCGGTATTTGGGATAACTTCGCTTCCAATGTCCTCTTTGCCACAGTGCAAACAAATGGCATCATCAGGTTTGGGTGAGGACACTATCCTTGAACTAGCATTTTGTTTGCTCTTGTTATTACGGTTGGAGTTGGGAGTACCAACTAGAACCTTCCCCTTTGCTTTAGGCGATTTGCTTTTTTTACTGCCCCTTCCCTAATTGACAGTACTGGAGCTGTGGAGCAAGAGTTCTTTGGCTTGGCCATATTAGTTTTAGTCATTTTTAACACGTTATCAACTCTATTATGGTCTTTTCCAACCTATTCATATTATAGTTCAGTATGAACTGCCCATATGCAATGCTCAGCGAGTGGAGGATTATATCCATAGCTAGCGCTTGAGCGATTGGAAATCCAAGTCACTCCAATCTATCAATGTACGATTTCATTTTAAACACATGTACAATGACAGCGGTTCCCTCCTATTGCTTACAATCTAGAAGGGCAATTATGGTTTCAGATCGTTTCTATCTTACCTGCTCTTGGAACATCTCTTTGAGCTGGTTGGCCAAGTTGAATGCCCAAGTAGTCTTGAAGCTCTTTTGGAGCTTTAGGCCCATGGTCGCCAACATGAGACAAGAAACCTCATCTGTATGATCTTTACGGTTGTGCTAAGCATCCCTTACAGCTCTCGTTGCATCGTCAGCGGGAGCCTCATGAAGAGCATCATATGATAGGGTCTTGTCAGCTATAATAGGGTCTTGTCAGCTTGTCTTTAGAGAGGATTTGTCAAAGTAAGAAGTTTTCAACCAAATTCAAATTTGTGTTTAGAGCCATCTATACATTAATTAGAGTTATGGTTAGTTTGATTAATTCTTAAAATTTAATTACCCATAAAATAATTTTACTAAGGCTAGGATCCATATTTCACTTCCAGTAATGAAGTAATGAAGAGGTATGTCATAATCACACCAATAAGCTATTTATGTAGGCAATACTTTTTGCCAATTTCAATCTTTATGAAACTCCTCGATCTTTTGGAATTCATTGATTTTAATCAATGGTATCTTTAATCCCTTTATGTTCATCCTATCCCATGACGGGTATGGATCACAAGTTTCGATGGTAAATTGAGCATAAAAAACCACGTGTCACCTGACTCATGATTCATGAGTTATTGCGAGTAAACTCATCATTTTGGCTGAGTCTTATCCGGCGTGTTGGCTATGACACTTACCATGCTGGAATGGCCCATTTAAATGTGTGGCTCTGTATAGGTAGCATAAGATTTATACTTTAACCTTTTTTTTAGAAAACTATCTTTTAAAATTTTAAGTCATTTTAAAAGTTTATTTACTTGAGTTTTTAACTTTAATTTAAGAAACAACGCAACAAACAAATAAAAACAAGATAGTAACAATAATATTTTCCTTGAATACTCTACGTTTTCCCATGAGCGAACACGAGGAAAAATGTCGTCAAATCTAGAGACAAACAACCACAAGGATGAGCCAGCTACTCTTGCTTTGCCATAATGCTCCAGTGTCTCCCTTCTAGTGGTCATCAATCTTCTTTTTTAGATTAACTATACTAATACAATTTTTCCTAACCAATATATTACAATTACAAATTAAAGGAAAAACATTACATATGATGAAAAACAAAAACAACACGCATGTCAAAAACCAAACCATAAAAATAAAGAACCATACATCACAACCACGGGTCTAGTCAAGGAAAAATGTTACCTGATCCATACAATTTTAATGCACGTTTTTATACATTTAAAAGTGCATTTTGCAACCTACTACACACTATTTTGATTATGATCCATAGATAAATATAGTGACATAAATAAAGGATCTCCGTTTATAAACCACATTGTATACAAAATGTTTGAATGACTTTCACGCTAGAATCATCCAAGCATCTCAATGTACAATGAATCAAAGTAACGTGGCAATCAATCTAAATTAAACTATTTAATTTAACTGAATTGTTTTGATCCATTTAAGCTTCTGTTAATTATTTATCCACTTTAAATTTTGTTCTAAGAACTATCATGTTCTAGTATCGTGACGCGACAGACAACCCATAGCGACGCTGCGGATCGAGGTCTCACAACTTTCAGCAAAGACTGTCACAACCATCACGACACCAGAAACTGACAGTAGCAGCGCAAATCAACTAGTTTACCACAATCAAAACAGGCAAATCCTGACATGACGACTCGCGACGTGATAAAATCTAATGACCGTAATCAACATAGCAGATCGTGACGGGACGACCAGACACTAACAACGCTATCGACGAACAGTTTTACAAATTTAGAAAAAAAAATTTAACAAATCTGGATCAAAACAACTCTTAGTAGTGCAAAACCATGATCAAGTAGCTCTGATACCACTGTTGTAATATGATAACATAACAATAAAAAACAACAGAAGCAAAACAAATGATTATATTCTACCATGGATCACAAGATCACACGACTTTTGCAACTGTAAACTAAAAGAAGGATAAAAAAGAATACGTTAATTTAGATCTGAAGTATCAAGGATGATTTAAGTCCAAACCATAACTCCTCTTATGATCTAGCACCCATTGGAGTAGTATAACAATTTGCTTGAAGAATAAGCAATGTTTTTACCGAGTTTATGAAGAAATCGACAAACTATGGAGGGGGTGGGAAGGAAGAGGGTGGGCAAATTTTAGGGTTTTCTTAATCATTAATCCACTTATAATTATGGGTATTTATAATACTCATCATCCTTATCTTATCCCCTTTTGGATAAGGAATTTTAAAATTCAAATTGTTGATATTTTCACTTAAGTCCGTTTTTCGATTGGAGTTTCTAATTAGTATACATTTACTTTGATATATTAATAAACTCAGTCCCTCATGTTTGCTTTCGATCTCTTTTAGCTAAATCATCTGTTGCGTGTAACCCTAAAGGACCTTACTATATATAGTAATATAACCAATTTGTTACGACCATGATCATATAACCAACAGTCTCCACTTGCACATGTCATAAAAATAGTATGGTCTAATATTCCTTAACCTAGTAAAGTGTATGTCATACTAGACACGTGATATACTCATATAATGAAACAACCCATACGCAAGTGAACAAGTATTCATTTGTCCTACAAGATATCCAATGAACGTCTGATATTGAATTCTTTCAGCCTTATGACATTCGAGACTTTGTTTACCGATAGAAATCTGTGATGACCACAACAAACTACACTATATATATATATATATATATATATATATATATATATATATATATATATATATATATATTGAATTCTTTCAGCCTTATGACATTCGAGACTTTGTTTACCGATAGAAATCTGTGATGACCACAACAAACTACAATATATATATATATATATATATATATATATATATATATATATATATATATATATATATATATATATATATACTATACTATACTATAAACCATATATAAATTACAACCCCTCTAAGCACAAAAGTCTTAATTTTTAAGACTGTACAACTTATAATACACAATGCACAACTTATTATACCTAATGTACAAACCATTGATGCTTTGAAAAAAGAATGAGACTTTGAGCGGCAGATTTTTTGTTCAATATTTGAATAAACGATTTTTAAAATTTTGAAAATTCAAAATCAATACACTTTCCTTAAATTCTGGCTTTTGGCATAATTATAATATTGGTCTTTTGCTTTTCCAGTCATGTCTCCTCTTCATCTTAAACTTCTCTCTTCCAAACCCTAAGCAAACCCTAATTGAGAGGAAACCTAATACTCCTTTCTCAGCCGCCACCATCTGAATCAACCACCACCTCGGTTCACAAGTCGTGACTACCTCCCTTATGTATCCACAATACACATCCACAATACACATGCAGCACTGTGGTTCTCTTCTTCTTCAGAACAAACATGGTTCCACCTTCACGTTTTACTCCTTCAGTTTCTTCCATATATAGCTTCGATTCAAATACATCAAGGTATGTATTGATTCAGACTGCCTTCTCTACCCCTGCTTCTGAAGAACCTCTCTTTCGCTATCTAACGAACCGGACCATCAGGTCATCGGACCACACCACCACCATCAAAGTTTTTCCTTTACAGAAACAAAGCGAGACCACACCTCCATCAGGTCATCGGACCATCACTGACACACACAAGCCGGCGGATCATCAAATTGTTTTCCAGGTTGAATTTGTCTTTTAGATTATTGAGTTTCTTCTGTTAAGCGTTTGTTCAAATAGCATATGGCGGAACTTTGGGGAATAATCGCAGATCTAGCTTTTCGTTGCTCCTCTGGTGGTAGACCTCGATCTACATTAATCAACCTGTAAAACCAGTTACTAACCGAGCAGATCTAAAAACCATTATTTGGTAAGCTTCTCACACCCCAACAATGTATGAAAACCACATCATTTTCTGGGAAATTTTTGTTCATCTTATTGATTTTGGTTGCTATTATCATATTGGTTAATGATTAAACGCTAAAATGTGCTCATAAAAAAGAACAAAAATGTTGACTTTTTAAGGTAGGTCAACAACAATTCTCTCCAAGCTCACCTGGATGGCCACCTTTCATGAGAGTTAATCCAATTTTGGACTGGTCATACAGGTATTACTCATAAAAACTTCAAATTACAATAATGGCATTTTCGTAATTAACTTGATTTCTTATGGCAGATACGTATGGGCGTTTCTTTTGACTTGCAAGGTTCCATACTGTAGTCTATACGACCAAGGGTAATACATATCTTATATTTTCAAGAAATTGCTTTCTGTTTTTTTTTCTAATAAACTTTCTTTTCTTTTTTTATATTTTTACAGATATACATCAATTAGAAGTGTTAATGATACAACTCCAAACACATTGTTACGTATTAACGATTCTAATGGTGAAAAATTCAAGCCCGCATTTATGCTTTCAGATGGAAGATTAGAACTGGTAGAGCAAAAAAGTCAACTCAAAAAGTCAACAATGGAGTCAAAAGTGCGGAATTGCATCAAGAAAACATCCGTACAGCCTCAATCATATCAGTGGGTGATGAAATTTTGTAAGTTTTTTTGTTTTTTTTACATTTATGTTTTGGTTATTTGTTTTATTATTATTATTATTATTATTACTTAGTCATTTGTTAATATGATTTGACATAGCTTAGATTTCGAAGTGTCGAGGACCAATTAGGACATTTGTTGTGTAAGAAGCTTCATTTAATTGGTTGGAATGTCTCGCGTATTGCTGTTGTACAAAGTGATGTAAGTTGCTTTTAATTTGTGATAGAAATAAAAAAACAAATATCTTTTTACTAAAGAAGGGTAATTATGTCTTTTTACTCGTGGCTAAAGTACAATTGACGGTTTGGTTGTTCTGTATAGGTAGATTCTGTAGCCAAAGAAGTTGAAATCGGAAGTCTACAAGTGACATTGTATGTCTTTTTACTCGTGGCTAAAGTACAATTGACATTGTATGTCATTAAAGATGAATATGACACAAGTTATTTCATGTTATGTACAGGATGAAGAGATGATAGAAGCAGCCATGGAAGCAATTTCAACAAAATTATCATCAAAATAATTTTGATCAGAAAATATTTGAGATGATGAAGGAAAGAAGGGAATTTTGTTTGAAGAAGTGTGGTGAAGGAAAGGAATAAGTGATGGAGAGAAAACAAGTGTGGGAATCTAGGAATAGCAACAAACTTTCGGAAAATATGCGACTAACTATGAAGGATTTTTAAAAATAGCAAGAAATTTTGGTTCTGGATCCGGTTTGGTTCTTCGAGACAAATGCTCATCCCTAATTTGGAATATGATATGTCTAAAAAAAGCACTACTCACATAGTAAAACTATTCGCCAACAAAAAAAAGGACTCGCCAAAAGGAAACAAATCGGCACCTTAAACTATTCACCAGAACAAACTAATGTTCGCCACCGATAGTAATTAATCGCTAAAAAGAAACTATTCTCCGCCGCCGCATTGCGCGGGTACGCAGCTAGTATATATATATATATATATATATATATATATATATATATATATATATATATATATATATATATATATATATATATATATATATATATATATACATATATATATATATATATATATATATATATATATATATATATATATATATATATATATATATATATATATATAAATTGGTTCAACACAGAACCAAATTATACTGGCTAACTATAGAACCACATGAAAATTGTCTATGTTTATTTATGAACATTTGTAATTTTCATGTTCATAGATGAACATATTCATAAATGAACATATGTTTATATGTGAACATGAAAATTTTTCATGTGGTTCTATATTTAGCTTATATAATTTGGTTCTATATTGAACCTATCAATATATATATATATATATATATATATATATATATATATATATATATATATATATATATATATATATATATATATATGTGTGTGTGTGTGTGTGTGTGTGTGTGTGTGTGTGTGTAGAATATTATTGTTATCTTTCAAACATAAGGTGAAAGAAAATATTACTTGAGAAATACATAAAGCCCTACTTTAAAGGTTAGGACATGCATAATAGTTTGGTTTTTTATATGTATCTTTGTCAAATAAATTATTATTATGTTTTGTATTTTAACATTGTTTTGTGTTTTTCTGATTGTCTTTTATTGTCGTAGTTATGTTTTGGTTTTTCATTTTAATGTTGTTTATTGATCCTCTATTTTCTATTTTAAAGTTATTTCATGTGTTAATATTTATCGATCTATTAATGAAACCAAACTCCAAAATAATCAAAATATGTAGGCGGTGATGGATGTCATTAATAGTTATATATTAATAATAAATAACTTAACAAAATGATAACATTCTATCATGATTAATGCATCCTTGTTTGTGTTAAAAATGTTTGTATCGACTTGATCAACTTTAAGAAAAATTAATATATATTTCTATATAAAAATTGATTTTTATTTTGCATGTTTAAATAATAGATTAATTAATTATGTTGATACAAAATTTGAACTTCCAACTAAGGTTATTTATCAACTTAAAATAAAATATAGTTGAAATGGTGATAATACTTTATGTTTTTATAAAAAATATCATTTCATAGTTAATGAAATTGACGTATTATTTAATATGCTTTTTTATAGTACTAAAATTTATATGCGGTTGTACTAGATAATTTATTATATAGATATATACACACATATTAAATCCTTTAAATTAGATTTATTTTAAAATTTTAAAAATTAGTTTTGACGTAAAAGAATATTTATAATATTTAGGTTAAATGAAATAAGATTTTTAATCATATTCTTCCATTAATTAAAACCCGTGATTTTTGGGTTTGTAACATGGGCACCTTTTTTTCTTTGGTGTCATGCGGGTCATTACCCAGATCCGGGTCGGTTTTTTGGGTTGTTTATGGATCCGATATACACGTGTTTCGTTCCGCTTTTTTCTCTTCCTCCTTCTCGTCTTCTCTTTTTGCTTCTTCTCCTCCTTCAGTCGGTGCATATGCACTGTGTCGATTTTTCGTCCAGTGCATGTGCACTGTGTGGATTTTCCGTCCATCGCTCAACTATTACTCATTGTCTTTTGATTTTTTGCTTCCGATAGAGAGATTGAATGCGACATGGAAAGTAGAAATCAGGAAAGGGAACACACACAAATTAAAAAGAAATTGATTATTGTGTGTGCATGCACTACAAGAATAAGTGTCATTAGCGGCGACATATGTCGCCCCTAATACCCCTGGATGTCGTCCCTAAAGCCTTTAGGGGCGACATGTCGCCCCTAAAGGTGTCGCCCCTAATGCTTCGTCGCTAATACTTATATGTCGCCCCTAAAAGTGTCGCCCCTAATAGTGTCGCCGCTAAAAGTAGCATGTCGCCCCTAATAGTGTCGCTGCTAAAGATGTTGTCACCAATAAGCTTTCTGTTGCTAAAAGTGTCGTCGTTAATACTTATCACTCCTAATAGTTGTTTTTTCTTTTATTTCATTAAGTTCTCAATAGTTAAGAACTTAATCAATTCAGCTACTCCATAAAATGCAGAAAATAAAAACCATCCACAATTAGTTATATTTTCCAAAAGAAAAAACAATCCATAACATATGTTCTAAAGTTATATCTAACACAAAATACTAAATAAAACATAAACTACTTGTGACCACTAGCGTCTTCATCATCGTTCCCTTCATTATCATCATCATCTTCTTGCAACTGTCGAATGAAATCTTTAAGTTATTCCATTTTTTTCGGGTTGCTAAACAACCGATCAATAGGGTCCAACTACAAAAAAAAAAAAACAAAATAACATATTAACATAGTACCAAACTTCCAAATTTGTAACAAGTACTAGCCAAATTATCAAGTACACAACAAATGTATTAGGTTATTAACAAATCATCGGTCAACCAAAAAATCGTATAAACTTGCCCTTTACATCGGCCATTAAATATTTGATTGCAGTCCACAAGAAAAATATCATCCTACTTTTGTTGTTATCTATTATAGCAATCTAAAGAGATCATACCATAACAACCTAAACATAACATCCAATACATCATATTAAGTCCTAACTAATTAAGTTCTTAACAATAATAGAAGACATCAAAAATTAAGCATATCATGTAATCCATTAACATTCTCATACAAATTCAATCAAGTGTTCATATCAACAAATCCATATACAATCTTATAATTTCATATACATTAACTAACACAAAATCTATACAAATTAACACAAAATCTATTAAATGTTAATATAAAAAATCTAAATACATTATCACATTACTACAATCAAAACTTAATATGCATATATGAAAAAATCCAAATGTTCAAACAATTGTTCATATCAAAAATCTATATATAAATGAACACAAAATATAACTAACTAGCAAGTATAACCAACATTAACAAGAATTATATACATTATCATCTACAACCAACATTTTTTTTCAAAAATCAGTAAACAACAACTAGAAGCCTAAAAATCCACAAAACCCTAAGTTTAAAATATGAGAAATACCTTTCTAGTTGAAGATTAGTAGTTGATTCTTGTTAGGAGATTGATTTTCATCCAAAAAAGCTTCAAAATCCCGAGTGCTCCTTGCCAAAATCGCTAATTCGAGAGAGAGAGAGAGAGAGAGAAAGAGAGAGAGAGAGAGATTGAGTGGTATGAGTAAACAGCAAAAGTGAGCCCCCTGTGGGTTTTTGCTATTTAACCCTTTAGGGGCGACACCTTTAGCGGCGACTTAGAGCATTAGGGGCGACATCAAAAATTTTGGGGGGAAAATGTTGCCGCGTGTTATTTCGACCGTTGGATGAAACAAATATTGAACGGTTAGGATCAAAAGTAATGGCAAAATCTGGATAGAGGTTTTAGGGGCGACACCTTTAGCGGCGACTTTAGAGCATTAGGGGCGACATCGAAAATCTTGGGGGGAAATGTTGCCGCGTGTTATTTCGACCGTCGGATGGAACAAATATTCAACGGTTAGGATCAAAAGTAGTGGCAAAATTCGGATAGAGGCTTTAGGGGCGACACCTTTAGTGACGACATAACCTTTAGCGACGACACGCAACCCGCCAAGGCTGGTGTCGCCCCTAAAGGGTATGTCGCCCCTAAAGGTGTCGCCCCTAATGCCTCTTATTCTTGTAGTGATGTTCGTTAATTTCAGCATGGAAGCAAAAAATCGAGAGAAGGAGAAAGATACCAGGGCTCGATTTTGGCTTTGAGGGTTGTGATTTCCAGAAATTAGAGAGAGATAGCGGGATAGAGGAAGATCGAAGCAGCAACAAAGCTGCTGCTGGGGTGCGACTCTGACCAGAAGCGACGGTTGAGGTCGCGTGAAGGCGGCGGACGACCGGCGGTGGCGGTGTGCAACAGTGGACTTCGGGAAAAGCTTCTTTCAGTCTGTTTTCATCAACGGTTAATCATGGGGTTTAATGACAGGAGGCGAGAATGGTTGTGCGAAAGTCGTATATGCTTCTTGTAGTGTCGGTGAAGCCCTTGAACAGGAGGTCTGTATTTTCCGATGATTATTTCTATCAAATTATCATTCTAATGTAAACCCTCTCTCAATTTCTCGATTTTTTTTGCTTTTGGTATGTAACTATGTGTTAGATTCGTTTACACAGTTGTTTATTAACCATGTCTCTTTCAGGTTGCTGAATTTGCCATTATTAAAAGGCAACTTCAGGTCTTGGAAGATAGACTGGACTCCATGGTTCAACCTCGCCTAACAGATGCAATAACCAATCGCAAGGTGAATATTACACAACAATTATATGTCATGAAATTTCGATTTACCACTATTTAACTTACTTATATTTTTTAAATATTTAGGTTAATATTGCCCAAGATTTGAGGGAAATTCTTATTCGTATTGGAAGATACAAGTCCCTAGAATCTTATTATACCAAAGTTCATCTAAATCCAATAAGACAACTATGGGAGGATTATGAATTGAAGCAACAACGTAGTAAAATAGGAATGACTCACATTTATTTGGGGTTTGTCAATTTCTCTTCTTTACTTCAGTTTCTATGCCATATATTTGTGTTTTTTGTGGGATAGAGTTGTCATTATGGTGAATATGGCTTTAACATAAAGAGCTCGGTGGTCATAAATACTCTTTTCTTTCCAACTATGTTAATGTTCAATTTGACGTGCTTTTGAACAATTATCAACTTTTTGTAGTGGTTTCTGAATTCTAATAGTAGCGGTCTAACTCATGAATCAAAAAGCTCTTTATTATATAGATATTGTTGAATCATGATGTATGTTCATTTATTAGCTTGATATGTGTGGCTGCAAGACATTTTTTTAATGACTCAAACATTTTGTGTTTGTAAATAATCCATTCAATGGTGGTCAAATTTGCAAGAATTAAAGGTAAAATATGCAACATGCCCTGCAGAGGAGTGGGCGATCAATATGGATGCAGAAAATGGTCATGCCAAGTTCAATATGAAAGACTTTAATGGTATATGAGATTTTTCGCGAGGTGCCTTTATCCGATTAAAGCACAAACAGGTAAAATTTTAATCCATTATTATTATTTAATCAGGTTCTTTCTTCTCTTGATTACGCCTCTATTTGCAAAGCAACAGTTTACTTTAATGTTTTTTGTCATATGGCTGTTCGTGATTCTTTTTGCATTTTAAGGGGTTTATCAGCATAAGATGCTTTCTTTTTTTGTTATATTTAGAACCTTGATGATAACTAGATATTGGTTGTATTATGATGTTTGGTTTACACAGGATGCTAAAGATAAGTCACTGTTCATGCGCCCAAGAAGCACTCCAACATGTAAGTTTTTCCTTATATTCCATATTTCACCTTATTATTACTAAGGTAGACTGATTCTGTCAAAATCAAGCAAGCACAGTGAGTTCATTGAAGTAATATATTGTTAATGATAGTGTTTTGGAATTCGATATTCCATTCCATGTGGGCATCAAAATTATGATTTCATTTCCTAAAAAGGTCTTATTTCTTATTGATGTTATTGTATATGTTAACTTATTGATGTTATCTTAATTTTATCAAGGTATGTTTGAAAATAAAACACGTAATTATAAAAAACTTAAGACTATCATAATTACTTTTTATAGATTACTCGATGCATCATTGTTGCAGGTCGATGTTCCTATTACTTTTTATAGATGACTGAAGGTATCATGGGAAACGAGGAGCATTTTAAAAATTATATTAAAAACTTGAATATTAAGTTTGGTTTAATGGTTTCTCAAATTTCAAAACAAGACTTTGAGTTACAAATCTTGAAAGACATTCTCTAAGTAGTCCGTATTTTAAAACATGTGGTTTAAATTGAAATTTCTACAAAGGTTCTTTAAACTAGCGACAAATTGAGAAATAGGTTTATTATTTTGATTTAAAATAACAACAGCGCATTGGATCATTCAATGCATATGATGGTGCTCAAATTTTTTTAATTGGGTCGAGCGATTGTGACCTTGCAGGTGTCCTTGATTTACCCAGAATTCTACACTATATATTTAAGAGTAGGTGGGAAAACAATTGAATGTTTTTTCCTATTGACACCATTTGCCAAAACTCTGTGTGTCTACTAATATGGAAAATAAAAGCTTTGGCAAAATCGGATTCCGACGGAATCGGGGCATGTTTGTTTGTGGATTCCGACGGAATCCGACAAAATTGGAATTCGAGATTCCATTCCGTACCGTGTTTGGTTGCCAAGTGGAAGGAATTTAATTTTGTTAGATTCCTTTAAATTCCATGTTTGATATATTTCACCATTTTTAGGAATCCGATTCCATTTTTCTTTTATGAAAGAACCAAAATACCTTCATTATACATATATTGAAATAAATAAAGATAAAAGCTTTAATCATAAGCAAAAAAAGTTTAAAAGCTATTCAATTTATATTATCAAAATCTTTCCCATTTCCTGGCAATAAACACATCATAAATGAAAATTCATTCATAATCCAATTCTTTGTTATATTCCATTCCTTCCAAATATATACTAGAGTCATCCATCATGCATACTTGATCTCTGTTAACATAAAATTATTAAATAATAATCAAAAGAAGCAAATATATATTTTTTTCTATTCAACGGTTATACTTGGGTTGATTGGAATGTGGAATTTGTGCAGGATCATGGGAAAGTGGGGGCTATTTTGACATGGTAAGGACGAACACAACTTCTTGCATATTTACTTTTGAAATTTTCAATTTTTTCAAAACTAAAATATAATTTGTTTTTTTTTTTGAATTCTACGAGTACCGTTAATTTATCTTTCCTAAAAACCATAACAGTTTCAAACAATCTTTTTCCAAATAATCCATTCTGACAAAATGGTTAATTTGGGAAAATTACACTTGATATAACAAAATTATGGTGAAATCTGATATAACAGGTTCAAAATGGTCAATATGGAAAAATTCCAAAAACTTTTATGGTTTTATTGGAAAAAAATGAAGTATTTGTGTTTCCACTGCAAAATTGCCAAAATATAAGGGTTTTTGTTTTTTTTTCTCTTTTTTGCAAATTCCCCTAATCATGTTCATTATACTGGTATTAATTTTGCGGTTTACCCACTTACACTTTACTTTTTCCATTCAAACTATAAAATTTTAAGAATTTTATCCAAATTAACCATTTGTCCGTCAAAATTTTAGATTTCGTAATTTAGTGGTGATGCCTGTTTTGGCAAAATTAGTAAAACCTGATATAGCATAGTTAATATAGAATTTTTTTTTAAAGTCGTATGGTTTGTTTGAAAAAATGGAATATTAGTGATTATAACATAAAACTGCCCAAAATATAATGTTTTTTTGGTAATTTGCCCATGTTTATTATACTGGTATCAATGTTGCCATATTTAACTACTTCAAAAAGTGATTTTTACCCTCGACATAGGTACTGTGCAATGTTCAAGTCTTTACAAAAGTGATGGCTTCTCTTTTTGCTCCAAACTTTGAAGACTTCTTTATAAACTCCAAGTGCAGCCCTTGTAATGAGACATAATGGAATATTCCCGAATGATACTACCGATTTGATCGAAGGGCCCTTTCATCAATGTTTGTGAACTTTCATCTTTTAATCTTTTTATTTTCACTGCATTTAGCCATTTTGAAAGTTATTTTTCTTTCTATTGACATAAAAAAAGGATTCCATCACCGAATCTTGGTGAGTGAAAACAGTTTCAAAGGACTGAATGCAAGAAATAACAATGTGTTTTGATATATTTGTGTATTATAGCATCCTACTTTCGGTTTTTTCTATAAGATTGTACTTTTTAGGGTCAAAGTCTATGAAAATTCATTTCATTTATGAATATTTTTTATTTAGGGAGGAACAAACGACCGAGTAAATCTTTGGTTGTTGGGCGCCCAATATTGCTGGCACTTGAAGACATACACGGAGGCCCTTCTTTCCTTGAAAAAAGCCCTTAGACTTCTTTAAAAACATGGTAACTTTATTTTTGAATGAAGTCGTATAGATTCATGTTTACAAAAATGAGGGCGGTTACGATATTTGTGGCGGGAATGCATGAGGGTCCATCCGTTGTAAAGCTTTGTAAGAAATGCTGGATTATGTTCATGGATTTGATTTTCCAATTCGGCTTGACCTGTAACCTTTAAAATGCGTTAAAAAAATCATCTTAAAATGCATTAAAAAATACCATCTTTTAGAGTCAGATCATTTATTTTGGTTTATGTGACCCAAAATATACGTTAAAAGAATATAATCTTTATCAACTTGAAGAAAGTTCAATTGTTGACCATAATTTTATTTGACTGTAGCTCCGGTGCTTCCCAAACCTTATCAGCTGGTACACACTTGAAAGAAGGTTGTCACATTAACCGCAGTTTTCTAACACTTGGAGCCGTTACCCGCAAATTGAGGTTTGCACTTACATTAGTTTATTTTCTATTTTCCTTTTATTGTATTGTATAAAAAACAAACTCTAATTGACACGTTTTATTGTTTGGATGTAGCAAATCGAGAAACGGACACGTGCCTTACAGAGATTCAAAGCAAACACGTATACTAGAAAACTCTCTTGGCGAAAATGCAAAAACTGCAATTGATACGCTGTTTCTTCTTGAATTTTTCCGGACCCGTGCTCCAGCAATATCGAACCCGTGCGGAGCATGGACTCCCGCTAGTTTAGTATTAACCAACCTTTTGATATTTATAATACTAATAATAATACATAAGTCTTTATATGTTAATTTCATTTACGTATTATTCAAATAATACAAATTTTCAATTTTTAAGTAATAACTTTTTATTTAGTAATAATAATATTAATAGTTAAAATGACGAATAATAAATTATATTAGAGTAAACTGCAAATTTGGTCCCTGTGGTTTGCAAAAAAATGTGGGTACAGTCCAAAATGTTTTCAACTTGCATCACTAGTCCAAAATCAAAAACTTTTTGTGGTTTTGGTCCCTGTCAAACATTAAAAGACTATAATACCCTTTTGTTTTGCTTTTTTCATTTTTATATTCATTTTATGAGTTTTATAATTAAAAAAGTAAAAAAACAACACACGTCCACCCACGTGACCCCCCCCCCCCCCGCTCTCTCTCTCTCTCGGGTCAATGCCTCCTAATTTCAGCACCACCCCACTCCTCCATCTCCACCACCGCAACTTCATCTTTTCCAACGAAGTAGTTTGCATCCTGTTGAAAAAACCAGATGATAAAACCCACCTTATTCACTTCTATCTCTCTCTCTCTCACTCTCACTCACTCACTCACTCTCTCTCTCTCTCTCTCTCTCTCTTCTGATGAAAAAACCAGATGATAAAACCCACCATTGCTACCAAGGGATTTCTCCGACACAAAATTCTTCTTGCCAAAGGATTTCTCCAAAAAAAAATCGAAGAAATCCCAGGCCCAATACACCCCAGTTGAGTCGCAGAAGAAGGTGATAGAGACCCGATGTTAGTAACGATAATAGATGAAGCTTTTCAATTTTCTGGGTAAGTATTCCGATCGCACTCCAGGTGAGTATTCCGATCTTGTTAGTGTCCAGGCATCAGACCCTGGAAGAGATTCCGGTCTAACTGGGTCGAGTCACCATGGTGATTTTAACATCTAATCTGAATTCAACCCTCACCATGTCATAAAACTGCGCTAGTGCCGCTTTACTTACCTGAATTCATTATGTCAAATGTTAAAAACATAATATATTTCACCAATTTGACGGAAGGAATTGAAGACTGAAGCAAATGAGAGGACATTACATTGTAAAGGCTCATCCTTGGAAGAGGAACCCAGGAAGCCGACGATGATTGCATACATTTTGATTTAAGGTGTTCACTGAAGGGTTTTAAGCAATCAATGAACAAACAAAATTCTTATGGTTCACATGCAACCCTAAAAGATCTATGTTTTCTTCTATGAAGATAATAAACTAATAGTTAAGGCCAACATTTAAATTCTAAAGATCAAATAAGAATAACCAACCTTTTCTTGATCTTGTTCTTGAAGCTAGCAGCAAATTATCTTGCCTCAAATGCAAGTCACACCCAAAGCAATGGAGAAGACAGTTCAGCAGAGTTCCTCTGGTCCTAGTTGGCGCAAGAAATAAAGGAGCCAGGAGGTTTCTTTTATAGCCTCCAAGGGTTACACATGAAACCCTAAGGAGCCTCCTTAGTGGGCAAGCCTATTGACCACTTGGACCAGGCTTCTAAACCCTAACTAGGGTTTTTGCCAAACCCTGGAGGAGCCTCCAGGTTGGCACCATTTTGGTCCCTGGTTTTATCTCTGCCAGTTATTCAACTATTGAATAAATACAAACCAGTCCATGTACCTTTAATTAATTCATTTAATCACTAAATTAAATCCAATTAATTTTAGATTAAATCTTAATTAATTATTATAGTTTCCAATTAATATATTAACACTTAAATATATTAATAAACCATTTATTTATTTTCTATTGATTTATTAAACGATTAATAAATCAACATTTCTCTCTACTGAACCATACATTAATCCTCCAGCTATGAGGGCAACCCAAATGGACTTTTTTTCTATTAACAAGATAAATACAATTATAAGTCATGGCTTAGACACCTAATCCAATAGTCTCCCACTTGAATAAGTCTATGACTTTAATTGTCCTTTTACCTTCTGATTAATATCAGTTTCCTAGAAAATGTTTCTGTACTCTGACATAGTCAGTTCTGTCCAAAGATAAGTGATCAGATGATCCTCCGTCTAACAGGATATTTTCAGACTCAAGACATGGATTAAGATCAATCTCGGTCCGATACTCTGTTTCTCGATTTCTGACTCGCATATGACTTTTGAGACTACTAATTGAACACATCAATTTAGTCCCGGTTGGCCAACACTTTCAGTCAACTTCAAAATCATCTAGAGGCCTACAGATATCTGTTTCCTCATCGGCTCAGGGGACGGATAAGTTTCGACTTATATGTTTGCATCTTTTACCAGTTAGAATACTCACAACAGTTCGTTTTATGGCACCGAGTTACCGGCACGTTTTCGCACTATCAATGAGCAACCAACTTGCAAATTACAGATCATATCTTTCCACTTAAATATCAAAAGATATTATCGTATTAACATTTCTCGTGATGTAATCCATGAAGCAATCTGTTAAGCGCGAGTTTATCCAATACTCAAATCTCTATTTTTCTAAGTACTCACGAGTGTTGTAGCAGTCTTACTGCAATGTCTAACTCTTTAGACAATCTACAACAATTCATGACAGTCTTCGTTCACACTTACTCCCTAACAGTGTGATTGACTGTGGAAATTTAAATAATCTAATTATTTAGGAAGTTAAACATGCAAATATAGAAACACAATAATAAACAATTGACAAAGGCAGTAACAATACTCATTTATAAATCTCCATTATAAAATCACCAAGTCAATTATATTTATACTGTTACAAGTTCCAAATCTATCTAATTACTAAAACTAATATCATCCTTTAGTCCAATGCTCCGAGCAAGTTGATTGTGCTTGATCCTACTCAGTGCCTTAGTCAAAGGATCTGCAGGATTGTCTTCTGATGATACTCTCTTAACCAGTAAGTGACCTTCTTCAATGCGATGTCGAATGTAATGGTACTTTCTGTCGATATGCCTGGACTTTCCATGACCTTGCGGTTCTTTTGGCAACACCACCGCTCCTTCATTATCGCAGAACAGTTCCATCGGCTCCTGAATGCCCGGGACAACTCCAAGGTCATCGATAAAGTTCTTCAGCCAAGCTGCTTCCTTAGACGCTTCACTCGCTGCAATGTACTCCGATTCGCACGTTGAATCAGCCACCGTTTCCTGCTTGGAACTTTTCCAAGTGACCGCTCCTCTGTTCAAAAAAAATACCCAGCCCGACTGGGACCGACCACTGTCCCTATCTGTCTGGAAGCTGGTATCTGTATATCCACTCACTTTCAAGTCATCACTGCCACCAAGGACTAATACCATATTCTTTGTCCTTCGCAGATACTTGAGTATGTTCTTAACCGCAATCCAATGTGCCTTTCCAGGATTACCCTGGAACCGACTAACCATGCTCAGTGTAAAGGATACGTCGGGACAAGTACATGTCATTGCATACATGATCGACCCTACTGCCGAAGCATAAGGTACCTGACTCATCTCAACTATTTCCTCATCGGTACTCGGACTTTGAGTCTTGCTCAATTTAGCATTACTTTGGATTGGTAGCTTTCCCCTCTTGGAATTTTCCATGTTAAAACTTTTTAACACCTTTTCCAAATATGTACACTGGCTCAGACCTATTAGTTTTCTCTTTCTATCTCTAAGTATTCTTATACCGAGAATATAAGCAGCTTCTCCAAGGTCTTTCATGGTGAAACACTTCCCGAGCCAAGACTTGACATCTTGCAAGGTCGGAATGTCGTTTCCCATGAGCAGTATGTCATCAACATACAGCACCAGAAAAGTGACTATACTCCCACTAGCCTTGACATATACACAGGACTCATCTTCACTCCTAGAGAAGCCAAACTCTTTGACTTTCTCATGGAAGCAGAGATTCCAGCTGCGAGATGCTTGCTTCAACCCGTAGATTGATCTTTTAAGGTTACATACTTTATCAGGATGCTTTGTGTCTACAAAATCCTCTGGCTGATTCATATAAACATCCTCAGTCAGTTTCCTGTTAAGGAATGCGGTTTTGACATCCATCTGCCAAATTTCATAATCATGAAATGCAGCTATGGCAAGCATTATCCTGATTGACTTAATCTTGGCTACTGGTGAGAAGGTTTCATCATAGTCAACCCCCGGGGTTTGAGTGAATCCCTTCGCAACCAGCCGAGCTTTATAAGTATGTACTTTACCATCCATGTCGGTCTTCTTCTTGAAGATCCATTTGCACCCGACTGTCTTTCGACCCAGCACATTGTCAACCAAGTTCCAAACTTGATTGTCATACATGGACTTAATCTCGCTGTCCATTTCCTCTTTCCACTTGGCAGACTCGGGGCCCGCCACCGCTTCATGGTAGTTAGCTGGCTCATCCAAATTAGTCAATGTACGATCACTGACCAACGTGTCACCGTCCGAAGTAATATGGAAACCATAAAACTCGGGCGGCATGCTAACTCTGCTCAAACGTCTAAGGGGCAATGAGGTGTCGGTGGGTCCAATAAGAACCTCTTCCTCATGTTGGTTGCTAGTTTCTTCTAAGGTTGTTTCATCGGGCGTCTCCTGAATTTCTTCGAGATCGATTGTACTCCCACTGTCCTCTTTGGAAATGAGTTCTCTCTCTCGAAAGAACCCCCATCTTGCTACAAAGACCACGTCCTCACTCAGTCTGTAGAACAAGTATCCAAATGACTGTTTCGGGTATCCGATGAAGAAACACCTCTCACTCCTTTCCGCAAGCTTGTCATGAGTCTCCCGTCTTACGAAAGCCTCACAGCCCCAGACTTTGATGTGTGCCAACGAGGGAACTTTCCCCGTCCATATCTCGTGCAGTGTTTTTGAAACCTTCTTGGTTGGGACAAGATTTAGGATATGGGCGGCAGTCTATAAGGCGTACCCCCAGAAATGGATTGGAAGTGAAGCTCGACTCATCATGGAACGAACCATGTCCAACAAGGTTTGGTTTCGCCTTTCAGCAACACCGTCCAACTGAGGTGTTCTTGGAGGCGAAAACTGTGAAACAATTCCACATTCCTTGAGATAATCGAGAAACTCGATACTAAGATACTCACCGCCTCTGTCGGATCTAAGCATCTTTATCTTTCTGCCCAATTGATTTTCTGCTTCATTTTTGAACTCTTTGAACTTTTCAAAGGTATTTGACTTATTCTTGATTAAGTAGATATACCCATATCTACTAAAATCGTCAGTAAAGGTCACATAGAAACGCATGCCATCTTTTGTGGTTGTTCTGAAGGGACCACATACATCTGTGTGTATGATGTCTAACAAACCTTCACCTCTTTCAAAGGAACCTTTGAATGGTGATTTTGTCATCTTGCCAAGCAAGCAAGATTCACATACATCATCCAACCCGAGGTCAAATGATTCCAACACTCCATCCTTTTGGAGTTGGGCGATGCGTTTCTTGTTGATATGGCCAAGGCGACAGTGCCACAGACATGCCTTTTTTATACCGCTTGAAGAATCAATAGCTAAAACATTTTTACCATAATTATCAACACACATAATAGATTCATACACTCCATCACAAGGCATAGCATTAAATATAAAAACATCATTTTTGAAAACAGAAATTGAACCATTTAATTTATTAAATTCATAATAAAAACCTTGTTTGAACAATGCATGAAAGGAAATTATGTTCTTTGCCATATCAGGCAAATAGCAACAATTATGTAAATCTAAAACAACTCCACTACTAAGCACTAATCTATAGACTCTGATCTTGGTAACAGGTGACGTTCGCCTATTGCCCATGACCAGGTTCAATCTACAGTGCTCCAGCTCTCTACTTTCCTTTAGGCCCTACAAATCAGAACAGATATGAAAACCACATCCTGTATCAAGGACCCAAGAACAGGAAGAAGGTGAGTTATTAGATATAGAATATGTACCTGCTTGTGATGGCTTCACTTTGCCATCCTTGATGTCCTGTAGATACCTGGGGCAGCTTCTCTTCCAGTGACCCTTTTCCTTGTAGTAAAAACAGTCAGCTTCTTTGGGATTCGTGACGTGTGGAATGCCGGAAGACTTAGCTCTCGGGGCACTGCTAGATGTCCCGACATGAGTCTTTTCCCTCCGGTTTTGCTTCGGAGGGCCCTTCCGTTTCTTTCCCTTGCCAGAGCCAATAGCCAAGACAAACAGGTTGACAGGGAGCAGACCTTTTTCCTTCATCCCGTCTTCAGCAGTACGAAGCATGCGGTGTAATACAGCTAGGGTCGCCTGATTGTTGTTCAAATGATACGCCAGTGTGAACTAGTCATAAGAACTAGGCAAGGAGTTTAGCACTATGTCAACAGCTAAATCCTCATGAACAGGCATTTCCAGCTTCCTAAGCCTCTCCACGTAACCATGCATCCTTTGCACATGAGTGCAGATGGACTCTCCATCTTTAGGCTTGCCGATAATGAAAGCTTTTGCAACCTCACGCCTTTCGATGTGCTCTTGCTTGCAGAACTTTTCCGCGAGCTATTTGTGCATCTCGTAAGTGTAATACCGTGTTTTTAAATTATAGAGATTTCGAGTTAATCTTGGTGTGATTAAGATTAGTTAGCTTGTTGTATGAGTTTGGGTGATTAAAAACCCATTTGGGAGAAGTTTAGACTTGAAAAATGCCAAAACAGAGCTAAACGGGTCGTGTATAGCCACACGGGTCGTGTAGAAAGGCTTGTGAAACCAAACAGTTAGCTTTTCAGACCCACACGGGTCGTGTACCTCTACACGGGTCGTGTAGAGTGTTCAAAAGGAGTCCGAGAGCCAAAGCAGACCTACACGGGGCGTGTGAGTCTACACGGGTCGTGTAGAACAGCCCGACACGGGGCGTGTGAGTCTACACGGGTCGTGTAGGCCTGACAGCACTATATAATGTGCAGAAAATGCACATTTCGGGAAAAATAGACCCATTTCGATATTCAGAGCTCCAAATGGCGATTTTGAGTGAAATCAAGCCTAGAGGTTCGTGGGGAAACATGTAGTAGTGTGGATCTAAACCCGTAAACGTGTTCTTGCTTCCTAATTTGTCGAGGTGAGTGATTTCTTGATTTTGGGGTTTTGAAACCCTAACTTTCATTTTCATGTTTTAGCTATATATTGCTATATATGTTGTTAGTAGATTGTTAGTGGATGCCTTTAGAGTTATTTGTGAGAATATTGTCAAGTTTCTACGGTTGAATTAGTAGAACCGTGAATTTGGGGGTTTCGGTAAATATTGAGTTGATATTACCGTTTATACTCTTTTGTTTCCTCTTTTGATTTATATATATCTTGAGATGGATGTAATTGAGTTGATTGTGGATATTGGAGGATTGATTTAGACTATGGTGAAATAACCAAGTCTAGTAAACAGGAGCCCGATACGCGTAATTCGAGGGTTTCAAATACTAAGTCGTTATCAGGTGAGTACTTTTATGTATTTGAGTAGAATTTTACCTTGTGGTAAACCGAGTTTATAAATATATATGTGTTAGGTTGTTATTGTTGTAATCTAATTATGGAGTAAATTGTTATCTGTGAATAACAACAATTGAGTTGAACATACATATTTATTGTATAAACTGAGTAGATGTTTGTGTAGTCACATTAAAGAGTTTTGAGTCTAATTGTATAGCCATGAGGGCTATTGAGCTGGAATAGAGTTGGAGTGATTATGTTATCTGTGGATGACAAGAATGAGTTGCAATCTATATTGAGTATAAGAGTAGAGTATGTGATAAATTGGTTGACTTAAAGAGTCCTTGAGTTTAATTGTTACAGGTACGAGAATTTCTATGATTAAGTATAAGTTGGTTGTTAAAAATGAACATATGTGAAAACGTGGCCGAGTTACGAGCAGTACTGATTGTGGTATTTTATTGAGTTAATGTTAGTAAATATTAGCTGGTGTTTGTAAAGCTAATATGTTTGCAGATTTCAGAGTTAAGAGAAGGTGGATATTCAGCTAATGAGATTAGCAAAAGAGAATGATGAAGATATTTATTGAGAGAGATTTGTAGAGTGTGATTGATTACTCACTAAGCTTTTTTATAAGCTTACACTTGAGTTGTATGTTGTTTTGCAGGTATCTATAGCTGTGATAGGGGAAGGCATGTGATAAGAAGAGATGGGCATGTTTAGAGCTTTGTCCTTTAGTTGAATTAGATTTATTTGTAATTCCTGGTTGAAATTGTAAGGACCTTTTGTGTAAATATTCATGTTGATAACATCTTGATCCTTGGTTTAAGTACAAGTATGCCCATTTTGATGTATTAATGTTTGAAATTTTTGGGTGTACTTTGTATGAGAAACCGGGCGTTACAAGTTGGTATCAGAGCATGGTTTAAGTGAACTAGGTATTTGAGTGTAGAGTCCTAGACTTGAACCGAGGTGAGAAAGAGCCCCTATCACATGCTTGGAAAAAGATACTGCTGCTGATTTTAGTTTATGAGTTAATTATAACTTTTATCTCATATTTGTTATTGTTATATTCTGTGTGTGTGAATACAGATATGGAGACAGATGAGGACGAGTTGATGAATTGGTCATAGCCGGTTGGACCAATATTGGATGATGATACGAGATTTTGATTGATAAGAGATATCAACCAACGAGGAGACGAGAAATTCAGCTAATTATGAGATGTTAGTTGAATATGAGATGAGATTCTGCTGATGGCGAATTTCCAGATGATGATGAGCTGATAAGATGAGATCCCGGTTTAGGCGAAATTCCAACTGATGATGAGAAAGAGTATGAACATAAGTTGAGTATAAACTAAGAGTTGAAACATGTGAGTGTAGCCGAGTACACTCAAGAGTTGAGATCCAAAGTATGCAAGTTCAACTAATGAGGAGACAAGATTTCTTGCTACAAGGTATATAAGTAATTTCACTTATAATGAGTTACATGTGTTTTAATTATTGATACTACATATTGTAGAATATGTGTAAAATATGTGAACACATAAAAGATTAATTGAAATTACATGTGCTAGAGAATTGTGAGTATAAGGGTAGTAATCGATATCGAGATGAGAATCTCGTGTCCATTTGAGGTAAAGTTTACATATCACATAATGAGTGCTTTGTGATTATGTATAACCGAGATTATAAGTGGTTGCTTGACGAGTACTTAGCAACCATGGAGAAATGTGTAAAATGAGCATATACATGGTAAGAAATATATAAAGAATGATATGGTATATATATATATATATATATATATATATATATATATATATATATATATATATATATATATTGCTTGTTATTTCACAGATGTGACGAGATTTCTGTGTACGAATATTGTGTGGTTGAGACCACATGTTCTGTGGGGCCACATAACTAGTACTTATGAATGATCACAATGAGTGTGTAGTTGATTGCACACAATAACTGATTATGAGTTGACATGCTGAGAGATGAATTGTGTAGTTTAGAGTTGTCACATAATGAGATATTTATGACAGAGTTGTCAGAGGACACTCGAGTAACCACATAAAGAGTACCTTGTGGTTATAATTGAGAGAACCTAGAGTGATTCAAGTAGGCCTAATTGGCCTAGAGATTGGGTTTATTACCTAATAAATGTGATCGAGACCACACATTCAGTGGGGTCACATATTGAGTAAATGTGATTGAGACCACATATTCAGTAGGGTCACATATTGAGTAAATGTGATCGAGACCACATATTCAGTGGGGTCACATATTGAGTAAATGTGATTGAGACCACATATTCAGTGGGGTCACATATTGAGTAAATGTGATTGAGACCACATATTCAGTGGGGTCACATGTTGAGTAAATGCGATCGAGAACACACATTCAGTGGGGTCACATATTGAGTAAATGTGATTGAGACCACATATTCAGTGGGGTCACATATTGAGTAAATGTGATTGAGACCACATATTCAGTGGGGTCACATATTGAGTAAATGTGATCGAGACCACACATTCAGTGGGGTCACATATTGAGTAAATGTGATTGAGACCACATATTCAGTGGGGTCACATATTGAGTAAATGTGATTGAGACCACATATTCAGTGGGTTCATATACAGTGGGGTCACATATTCAGTGGGGTCACATGTTGAGTAAATGCGATCGAGAACACACATTCAGTGGGGTCACATATTGAGTAAATGTGATTGAGACCACATATACAGTGGGGTCACATATTGAGTAAATGTGATTGAGACCACATATTCAGTGGGGTCACATATTGAGTAAATGTGATTGAGACCACATATTCAGTGGGGTCACATATTGAGTAAATGTGATTGAGACCACATATTCAGTGGGGTCACATATTGAGTAAATGTGATCGAGACCACACATTCAGTGGGGTCACATATTGAGTAAATGTGATTGAGACCACATATTCAGTGGGGTCACATATTGAGTAAATGTGATTGAGACCACATATTCAGTGGGTTCATATATTGAGTAAATGTGATTGAGACCACATATTCAGTGGGGTCACATATTGAGTAAATGTGATTGAGACCACATATTCAGTGGGTCACATATTGAGTAAGCGTGGTTGAGACCACACATTCTGTGGGGCCATGTATTGACTAGTTGAGGTTGAGATCATATACTTCTGTGGGACCACATAACGAGTACCTTGTGGTTAGAATAGTGAAGACTGTTCTGATTCAGACAAAAGGAAGAGTGATAGTGAGTCTATATGGTTTGAGACCATAGCGGAGACCTGCTAGAGTCAAATAGAAGATGGATTAAAATCGGAGAATGGTACGAGGTACCATGATCTGATTAGAGGACGGTACGAAGTACCTTGAGATAGCGATGAATGGCGAGTTTGGAAAACAGTACGAGGTATTATAAAACAGTGTTGAATGATAAGACAAAGGATGGTATGGGGTACTAAGAGCTGAGGCAGAGTGGTGTTATAATGTTGTACTTGTGTGTAAACAAGTATGTACTGTGTAGTGATATCGAGTGTTGAGACTGCACTATCCTTGAGTGTGGATATGTATGGTATAGATGTGAACCTATACAGGTTGAGACTTTATGGGTTAAAAAGAGGATGAATCAGAGGCGGAGTAACAGTATGAGAGTACTGTGAGATAATACAGTGAGTAATACTATTGAGAAATGTTGCTGTGAGTAAGAGCATTTGTTATTTGGTCGTGTTGAGAATGTGTGAGGTTTCTTTCATATTGAATGAGATAAAATTTTATAAATACATGATAAGAAGATATGAGTTAAAAAGAAGAGGAAAGTAATCGTGATTGTGATTGATAGGATTGGTTCCTTAGCAATCAAACCAATTACTGCCATTGAGGGAAATGTGTGAATGTCGAGATGACAAAACTATTATTCGTATGAGACAATGGATAGTAGATTTTGCTATAAAAATAATTTTGAGTTATTTTCTTGAGATTAACGAGCTAGTCGAGTGATGAGATATGATCTCACCGTAGAGATTGCGGTGTCAGATGTTATTATTTGAGTCATGTGCAGAGATTTCAGTGAGCCATAAGTATGACCTATTGGTGTCATACGGATGAATTAGAGATTGCGGTGATAATGACGGAGAAGTGGGGAGAGGAAAAATCCTTACTGATGGTATGTCAGGAGGAATATATGCGGTTGTGTTAAAAATTTATTGGATAGTAATTTATTGAGTTTGATAGAGCTAATGATTTAGTGAGAATGTGATGTGGGTTATCCACATAAGAGAAGATATAATGAGTGAGTGCATCGATAGAAACAACATAAGGTATGTTGTTGAACTGGTATGAAGAGGAGCCACTTTGGTGGAGGATTGCAAATTGTATATTGGGTAAAAACCTAATATGTGTACTGAGGTGGGAGCAGAGATGAATGAGTTATGTAACGTGATTGAGACAGTTGAATATCGGTATCATCGTGTTTTATGAGTGTTTCTTCTACCCTAATCGATTAGGATGTGCAAATAGGAGGATTCAATAAATGTGAGTTATTATTGGAGGAATAAACTCAGAGACAATTAATGTGAAAGTGATGAGACCAATTTTCTTATTGAGTTAGAATTAACCGTTTCATGGAGATTTGAAATCATTGTGGACAGATGGCAAATAATGATAGTGGTTGGAGTATCAATTGAAGAGTGAGGTGAGATAGCTTGGTGTCAATAATACCATAGCAACGTGTGTGGCCTAAAAGAGTGAGTATTGTTCTACGTAGCAGTGATGATAGCCAATATCACTACAGAGATCATCTCGTGAGGATGATGGCGGGTATTACCTATATTATGAGTAAATGAGATGTGACAATATGTACATGTCATATGAGCTGACGAGAGGATAATATCATTGTCATACGGAATGTGAAATTACGGTGGTGAGGTGGTTGTATAAACCATACCTGTTCCAAGAGATTCCGAGGACGGAATCTTTTGAAGGGGGTAAGAACTTGTAATACCGTGTTTTTAAATTATAGAGATTTCGAGTTAATCTTGGTGTGATTAAGATTAGTTAGCTTGTTGTATGAGTTTGGGTGATTAAAAACCCATTTGGGAGAAGTTTAGACTTGAAAAATGCCAAAACAGAGCTACACGGGTCGTGTATAGCCACACGGGTCGTGTAGAAAGGCTTGTGAAACCAAACAGTTAGCTTTTCAGAACCACACGGGTCGTGTAGAGTGTTCAAAAGGAGTCCGAGAGCCAAAGCAGACCTACACGGGGCGTGTGAGTCTACACGGGTCGTGTAGAACAGCCCGACACGGGGCGTGTGAGTCTACACGGGTCGTGTAGGCCTGACAGCACTATATAATGTGCAGAAAATGCACATTTCGGGAAAAATAGACCCATTTCGATATTCAGAGCTCCAAATGGCGATTTTGAGTGAAATCAAGCCTAGAGGTTCGTGGGGAAACATGTAGAAGTGTGGATCTAAACCCGTAAACGTGTTCTTGCTTCCTAATTTGTCGAGGTGAGTGATTTCTTGATTTTGGGGTTTTGAAACCCTAACTTTCATTTTCATGTTTTAGGTATATATTGCTATATATGTTGTTAGTAGATTGTTAGTGGATGCCTTTAGAGTTATTTGTGAGAATATTGTCAAGTTTCTACGGTTGAATTAGTAGAACCGTGAATTTGGGGGTTTCGGTAAATATTGAGTTGATATTACCGTTTATACTCTTTTGTTTCCTCTTTTGATTTATATATATCTTGAGATGGATGTAATTGAGTTGATTGTGGATATTGGAGGATTGATTTAGACTATGGTGAAATAACCAAGTCTAGTAAACAGGAGCCCGATACGCGTAATTTGAGGGTTTCAAATACTAAGTCGTTATCAGGTGAGTACTTTTATGTATTTGAGTAGAATTTTACCTTGTGGTAAACCGAGTTTATAAATATATATGTGTTAGGTTGTTATTGTTGTAATCTAATTATGGAGTAAATTGTTATCTGTGAATAACAACAATTGAGTTGAACATACATATTTATTGTATAAACCGAGTAGATGTTTGTGTAGTCACATTAAAGAGTTTTGAGTCTAATTGTATAGCCATGAGGGCTATTGAGCTGGAATAGAGTTGGAGTGATTATGTTATCTGTGGATGACAAGAATGAGTTGCAATCTATATTGAGTATAAGAGTAGAGTATGTGATAAATTGGTTGACTTAAAGAGTCCTTGAGTTTAATTGTTACAGGTACGAGAATTTCTATGATTAAGTATAAGTTGGTTGTTAAAAATGAACATATGTGAAAACGTGGCCGAGTTACGAGCAGTACTGATTGTGGTATTTTATTGAGTTAATGTTAGTAAATATTAGCTGGTGTTTGTAAAGCTAATATGTTTGCAGATTTCAGAGTTAAGAGAAGGTGGATATTCAGCTAATGAGATTAGCAAAAGAGAATGATGAAGATATTTATTGAGAGAGATTTGTAGAGTGTGATTGATTACTCACTAAGCTTTTTTATAAGCTTACACTTGAGTTGTAAGTTGTTTTGCAGGTATCTATAGCTGTGATAGGGGAAGGCATGTGATAAGAAGAGATGGACATGTTTAGAGCTTTGTCCTTTAGTTGAATTAGATTTATTTGTAATTCCTGGTTGAAATTGTAAGGACCTTTTGTGTAAATATTCATGTTGATAACATCTTGATCCTTGGTTTAAGTACAAGTATGCCCATTGTGATGTATTAATGTTTGAAATTTTTGGGTGTACTTTGTCTGAGAAACCGGGCGTTACAGGTTGGTATCAGAGCATGGTTTAAGTGAACTAGGTCTTTGAGTGTAGAGTCCTAGACTTGAACCGAGGTGAGAAAGAGCCCCTATCACATGCTTGGAAAAAGATACTGCTGCTGATTTTAGTTTATGAGTTAATTATAACTTTTATCTCATATTTGTTATTGTTATATTCTGTGTGTGAATACAGATATGGAGACAGATGAGGACGAGTTGATGAATTGGTCATAGCCGGTTGGACCAATATTGGATGATGATACGAGATTTTGACTGATAAGAGATATCAACCAACGAGGAGACGAGAAATTCAGCTAATTATGAGATGTTAGTTGAATATGAGATGAGATTCTGCTGATGGCGAATTTCCAGATGATGATGAGCTGATAAGATGAGATCCCGGTTGAGGCGAAATTCCAACTGATGATGAGAAAGAGTATGAACATAAGTTGAGTATAAACTAAGAGTTGAAACATGTGAGTGTAGCCGAGTACACTCAAGAGTTGAGATCCAAAGTATGCAAGTTCAACTAATGAGGAGACAAGATTTCTTGCTACAAGGTATATAAGTAATTTCACTTATAATGTTAATTATAATGAGTTACATGTGTTTTAATTATTGATACTACATATTGTAGAATATGTGTAAAATATGTGAACACATAAAAGATTAATTGAAATTACATGTGCTAGAGAATTGTGAGTATAAGGGTAGTAATCGATATCGAGATGAGAATCTCGTGTCCATTTGAGGTAAAGTTTACATATCACATAATGAGTGCTTTGTGATTATGTATAACCGAGATTATAAGTGGTTGCTTGACGAGTACTTAGCAACCATGGAGAAATGTGTAAAATGAGCATATACATGGTAAGAAATATATAAAGAATGATATGGTATATATATATATATATATATATATATATATATATATATATATATATATATATATATATATATATATATATATATATATATATATATATATATATATATATATATATATATATATATATTGCTTGTTGTTTCACAGATGTGACGAGATTTCTATGTACGAATATTGTGTGGTTGAGACCACATGTTCTGTGGGGCCACATAACTAGTACTTATGAATGATCACAATGAGTGTGTAGTTGATTGCACACAATAACTGATTATGAGTTGACATGCTGAGAGATGAATTGTGTAGTTTAGAGTTGTCACATAATGAGATATTTGTGACAGAGTTGTCAGAGGACACTCGAGTAACCACATAAAGAGTACCTTGTGGTTATAATTGAGAGAACCTAGAGTGATTCAAGTAGGCCTAATTGGCCTAGAGATTGGGTTAATTACCTAATAAATGTGATCGAGACCACACATTCAGTGGGGTCACATATTGAGTAAATGTGATTGAGACCACATATTCAGTAGGGTCACATATTGAGTAAATGTGATCGAGACCACATATTCAGTGGGGTCACATATTGAGTAAATGTGATTGAGACCACATATTCAGTGGGGTCACATATTGAGTAAATGTGATTGAGACCACATATTCAGTGGGGTCACATGTTGAGTAAATGCGATCGAGAACACACATTCAGTGGGGTCACATATTGAGTAAATGTGATTGAGACCACATATACAGTGGGGTCACATATTGAGTAAATGTGATTGAGACCACATATTCAGTGGGGTCACATATTGAGTAAATGTGATTGAGACCACATATTCAGTGGGGTCACATATTGAGTAAATGTGATCGAGACCACACATTCAGTGGGGTCACATATTGAGTAAATGTGATTGAGACCACATATTCAGTGGGGTCACATATTGAGTAAATGTGATTGAGACCACATATTCAGTGGGTTCATATATTGAGTAAATGTGATTGAGACCACATATTCAGTGGGGTCACATATTGAGTAAATGTGATTGAGACCACATATTCAGTGGGTCACATATTGAGTAAGCGTGGTTGAGACCACACATACTGTGGGGCCATGTATTGACTAGTTGAGGTTGAGATCATATACTTCTGTGGGACCACATAACGAGTACCTTGTGGTTAGAATAGTGAAGACTGTTCTGATTCAGACAAAAGGAAGAGTGATAGTGAGTCTATATGGTTTGAGACCGTAGCGGAGACCTGCTAGAGTCAAATAGAAGATGGATTAAAATCGGAGAATGGTACGAGGTACCATGATCTGATTAGAGGACGGTACGAAGTACCGTGAGATAGCGATGAATGGCGAGTTTGGAGAACAGTACGAGGTATTATAAAACAGTGTTGAATGATAAGACAAAGGATGGTACGGGGTACTAAGAGCTGAGGCAGAGTGGTGTTATAATGTTGTACTTGTGTGTAAACAAGTATGTACTGTGTAGTGATATAGAGTGTTGAGACTGCACTATCCTTGAGTGTGGATATGTATGGTATAGATGTGAACCTATACAGGTTGAGACTTTATGGGTTAAAAAGAGGATGAATCAGAGGCGGAGTAACAGTATGAGAGTACTGTGAGATAATACAGTGAGTAATACTATTGAGAAATGTTGCTGTGAGTAAGAGCATTTGTTATTTGGTCGTGTTGAGAATGTGTGAGGTTTCTTTCATATTGAATGAGATAAAATTTTATAAATACATGATAAGAAGATATGAGTTAAAAAGAAGAGGAAAGTAATCGTGATTGTGATTGATAGGATTGGTTCCTTAGCAATCAAACCAATTACTGCCATTGAGGGAAATGTGTGAATGTCGAGATGACAAAACTATTATTCGTATGAGACAATGGATAGTAGATTTTGCTATAAAAATAATTTTGAGTTATTTTCTTGAGATTAACGAGCTAGTCGAGTGATGAGATATGATCTCACCGTAGAGATTGCGGTGTCAGATGTTATTATTTGAGTCATGTGCAGAGATTTCAGTGAGCCATAAGTATGACCTATTGGTGTCATACGGATGAATTAGAGATTGCGGTGATAATGACGGAGAAGTGGGGAGAGGAAAAATCCTTACTGATGGTATGTCAGGAGGAATATATGCGGTTGTGTTAAAAATTTATTGGATAGTAATTTATTGAGTTTGATAGAGCTAATGATTTAGTGAGAATGTGATGTGGGTTATCCACATAAGAGAAGATATAATGAGTGAGTGCATCGATAGAAACAACATAAGGTATGTTGTTGAACTGGTATGAAGAGGAGCCACTTTGGTGGAGGATTGCAAATTGTATATTGGGTAAAAACCTAATATGTGTACTGAGGTGGGAGCAGAGATGAATGAGTTATGTAACGTGATTGAGACAGTTGAATATCGGTATCATCGTGTTTTATGAGTGTTTCTTCTACCCTAATCGATTAGGATGTGCAAATAGGAGGATTCAATAAATGTGAGTTATTATTGGAGGAATAAACTCAGAGACAATTAATGTGAAAGTGATGAGACCAATTTTCTTATTGAGTTAGAATTAACCGTTTCATGGAGATTTGAAATCATTGTGGACAGATGGCAAATAATGATAGTGGTTGGAGTATCAATTGAAGAGTGAGGTGAGATAGCTTGGTGTCAATAATAGCATAACAACGTGTGTGGCCTGAAAGAGTGAGTATTGTTCTACGTAGCAGTGATGATAGCCAATATCACTACAGAGATCATCTCGTGAGGATGATGGCGGGTATTACCTATATTATGAGTAAATGAGATGTGACAATATGTACATGTCATATGAGCTGACGAGAGGATAATATCATTGTCATACGGAATGTGAAATTACGGTGGTGAGGTGGTTGTATAAACCATACCTGTTCCAAGAGATTCCGAGGACGGAATCTTTTGAAGGGGGTAAGAACTTGTAATACCGTGTTTTTAAATTATAGAGATTTCGAGTTAATCTTGGTGTGATTAAGATTAGTTAGCTTGTTGTATGAGTTTGGGTGATTAAAAACCTATTTGGGAGAAGTTTAGACTTGAAAAATGCCAAAACAGAGCTACACGGGTCGTGTATAGCCACACGGGTCGTGTAGAAAGGCTTGTGAAACCAAACAGTTAGCTTTTCAGACCCACACGGGTCGTGTAGAGTGTTCAAAAGGAGTTCGAGAGCTAAAGCAGACCTACACGGGGCGTGTGAGTCTACACGGGTCGTGTAGAACAGCCTGACACGGGGCGTGTGAGTCTACACGGGTCGTGTAGGCCTGACAGCACTATATAATGTGCAGAAAATGCACATTTCGGGAAAAATAGACCCATTTCGATATTCAGAGCTCCAAATGGCGATTTTGAGTGAAATCAAGCCTAGAGGTTCGTGGGGAAACATGTAGAAGTGTGGATCTAAACCCGTAAACGTGTTCTTGCTTCCTAATTTGTCGAGGTGAGTGATTTCTTGATTTTGGGGTTTTGAAACCCTAACTTTCATTTTCATGTTTTAGCTATATATTGCTATATATGTTGTTAGTAGATTGTTAGTGGATGCCTTTAGAGTTATTTGTGAGAATATTGTCGAGTTTCTACGGTTGAATTAGTAGAACCGTGAATTTGGAGGTTTCGGTAAATATTGAGTTGATATTACCGTTTATACTCTTTTGTTTCCTCTTTTGATTTATATATATCTTGAGATAGATGTAATTGAGTTGATTATGGATATTGGAGGATTGATTTAGACTATGGTGAAATAACCAAGTCTAGTAAACAGGAGCCCGATACGCGTAATTCGAGGGTTTCAAATACTAAGTCGTTATCAGGTGAGTACTTTTATGTATTTGAGTAGAATTTTACCTTGTGGTAAACCGAGTTTATAAATATGTATGTGTTAGGTTGTTATTGTTGTAATCTAATTATGGAGTAAATTGTTATCTGTGAATAACAACAATTGAGTTGAACATACATATTTATTGTATAAACTGAGTAGATGTTTGTGTAGTCACATTAAAGAGTTTTGAGTCTAATTGTATAGCCATGAGGGCTATTGAGATGGAATAGAGTTGGAGTGATTATGTTATCTGTGGATGACAAGAATGAGTTGCAATCTATATTGAGTATAAGAGTAGAGTATGTGATAAATTGGTTGACTTAAAGAGTCCTTGAGTTTAATTGTTACAGGTACGAGAATTTCTATGATTAAGTATAAGTTGGTTGTTAAAAATGAACATATGTGAAAACGTGGCCGAGTTACGAGCAGTACTGATTGTGGTATTTTATTGAGTTAATGTTAGTAAATATTAGCTGGTGTTTGTAAAGCTAATATGTTTGCAGATTTCAGAGTTAAGAGAAGGTGGATATTCAGCTAATGAGATTAGCAAAAGAGAATGATGAAGATATTTATTGAGAGAGATTTGTAGAGTGTGATTGATTACTCACTAAGCTTTTTTATAAGCTTACACTTGAGTTGTATGTTGTTTTGAAGGTAGCTATAGCTGTGATAGGGGAAGGCATGTGATAAGAAGAGATGGACATGTTTAGAGCTTTGTCCTTTAGTTGAATTAGATTTATTTGTAATTCCTGGTTGAAATTGTAAGGACATTTTGTGTAAATATTCATGTTGATAACATCTTGATCCTTGGTTTGAGTACAAGTATGCCCATTTTGATGTATTATTGTTTGAAAATTTTTGGGTGTACTTTGTATGAGAAACCGGGCGTTACAGTAAGGCGAATAGTCGTCATAGATACGCTGCAGTTCAGGGTTCATGGTAGCGATCATGATGCAGGCCACTTTGGTCGCATCATCTGAGTGTTTGGTGTACGCGGGGACTTCCTCGGGAGTAGCGGTATCTAGGTCAACCTCAACTAGCTCGGTTTCCAGAACATACTATTTGTGTTCAAACCTTAGAGCCATTTTGATGTTACGGATCCAGTCATTGTAGTTAGTGCCGTCCAACGTCACTTTTGAGCACAATGACAGAATCGAGGCGACATTATCGGGATTTGAGTGGAGAACGGATTGGTCAGAAGACATCTAAATAAGAAGAAGGTAGTTTTAATTAGAAATTTATTAAATAATCCTTATATTCACCCAAGAATAAATATAAGGCTAGGATCCTACAATAACAATCTACAATATCGAAGAGGGATGCCGTAATCTTTATTGTAAATTTTATAAGGTAGGCGAATGACGATTCAGCCAATTCCACCGCGGAAAAATAATCTAATTATAATGGAATTCCTAGTTTCCTTTTGAGATTTATCGAACAGTTCGATAGCATGTTTTGATCTCAGGAATGCCCCGCTCGTTTGTGACTGGGATACCGAGGATCACAAACTGGGTGTGAATAACCATGCAAATTGCTCGGTACTCTCGAAGTCAATTGTCATCTCTAATTAACGTGCCGGTTAACCACACACGCTCCGTTAATAATGACAAAATCAAGAAACCCATTACGACTCTTTGCGGACCCCAGTTGGCGTGCCGGTAAACCACACACGCTCCACCAACGTTCCACAAAGTGCAATGTGCAATTTCATGGATTAGCACCAATTCACATATTAAACCTAAAGTAACTATTTTTGGGATTTGTTTAAAGTTCTAGTACTTTCAATTATAGCATTATACTTTTAAGAGGCTTAGCGGTTCTATCAAACCCATTCGGCTAATGACACTCGACTGACCAAGAGAGCAGTGGGTAAGAGTAGATACCCATTAGACTGCCATTTTATAGGCAGTCGCCTTATACTCTCTTTATAGGACAGTTTTGTGAATGAGGCCTACTAACGGTAAGACTAACCATTTAATCTTATATATAAATATTAACTTTTAATCATAAATATATAAAATATATTTTAATCTTATTAAAATATTTTAGAATTAAATTTTTTCTTAATTTTCGCAAATTTTAAACTATTTTTTGAAAATTTTAATTAATTCCTTAAATTGATTTAATTGATCTTTTAATTAACAATTAATTAAATTAATTAAATCTAAGGTAGATAACACAAATTAATCAAATTAATTTACCTACCTTAAACCTCTAATGGATCGAAAATAGCAAGCTAGGGTTTAAGTGGTCCAGTTATTTTATTAATCCAATTACCAAAAATAACAACATACTTTCCAAAGCAAGCAAAGAGGGGACCATATGGGGTTGGCGGCTAGGGTTAGGAAACCCTAGCCTAGAAATCGATGGCCTCTCATAAGGGGTAATTTTCAATCCCCCCTCATGAACACATAAACAGTTTATGCAATTTTATATCAAACACAAGAAAACATGTCATAGCTCTGATACCACTGAAGGGTTTTAAGCAATCAATGAACAAACAAAATTCTTATGGTTCACATGCAACCCTAAAAGATCTATGTTTTCTTCTATGAAGATAATAAACTAATAGCTAAGGACAACATTTAAATTCTAAATATCAAATAAGAATAACCAACCTTTTCTTGATCTTGTTCATGAAGCTAGCAGCAAATTATCCTGCCTTAAATGCAAGTCACACCCAAAGCAATAGAGAAGACAGTTCAGCAGAGTTCCTCTGGTTCTAGTTGGCACAGGAAATAAGGGAGCCAGGAGGTTCCTTTTATATCCTCCAAGGATTACACCTAAAACCCTAAGGAGCCTCGTTAGTAGGCAAGCCTGTTGACTACTTGGACCAGGCTTCTAAACCCTAACTAGGGTTTTCGCCAAACCCTGGAGGAGCCTCCAGGTTGGCGCCATTTTGGTCCCTAGTTTGATCTCTGCCAGTTATTCAACTATTGAATAAATACAAACCAGTCACTGTACCTTTAATTAATTCATTTAATCACTAAATTAAATCCAATTAATACTAGATTAAATCTTAATTAATTATTATAGTTTTCAATTAATATATTAACACTTAAATATATTAATAAACCATTTATTTATTTTCTATTGATTTATTAAACAATTAATAAATCAACCTTTCTCTCTACTGAACCATACATTAATCCTCCAGCTATAAGGGCATCCCAAATTGACTTTGCTTCTATTAACAAGATAAATACAATTATAAGTCGTGGCTTAGACAACTAATCCAACAGCAACTTCAATAGTTAATTTTTATTTCTATGGAGCCTTCGTTTAACATGTCCAACATTATTGAGATCTTTATCGGCTGCATCAGATTCGATTTTGAGGATAGATCAAGGTTTAGATGAACGAGAATGGATATAGCTTCAAGCTGTGTTGGATATGATTCAGGGTTTTTACCTAACATAAATCTGTGTAGCATGCTTTGCATCGTTCTCCGACGGGGCTGTAGAGGTCCGGTGATACTTCAATCTGTGTGGCATGTTTTCTGGAAACTCATTCAATCCTGTAAAAAAGCATAACACCAGACAAAATCAAATATGGCTTCAACAATCGATTTCCCCATCGAAATCAGAGGAAGGGAGAAGTGGATTTAGATTCGATTTCTGCAAAGGATATAAAGGGTGATGGGTGGAGATGGTTTGTTTTATCCGAGATGAAGAGATGAAGGGATGGAGAATGAGAGAGAAAAGGGAAGAGGGAGAGAGGGGAAAGAGACGGGCGGTGAGGAAGAGAGAGAGACATTTCTTTTTTAATAAAACATTAAAATAAATTAAAGAAATATAAAAAATATATAGAAAATAAATCAAAAGGGTAAAAGAGTCTTTTAAAGTTTGATAGAGACCATAACCACAAAAAGTTTTCAATTGTGGACCACTGGTGCAAGTTGAAAACATTTTGGAATATACCCACATTTTTTTGCAAACCACAGGGACCAAATTTGTAGTTTACTCATTATATTATTATCAAAATTATTATTTTGTAACTAATAACGATAATTTAGTGATTTTAAACTATGTCAATACTTTTTACGAAAAATTTTACTGCTGCACAACCTATAAATATCATTTAGTCTTATATAAAAATTTAAAAATCTAATTTGTTGTACGGTCAAGAAAACATATAATTTGATGTGTCATTGTCGATTAAGACACAGAGTTATTTGTTCGTGTGGGACCACTGGGTGCTTGGCGGCAAATTTACCCTTTCTAGGACCACTAGAGAGGTCAAGGGGTACCTCAAAACAAACGTCAAGTCTTATATTGATCAATTTTATTGTAAGTAGGTTCAATACGATACCATCTTTTATATAAAAAATGATTGTTATTAACATTGAATAAAAGTAGGGTGATTTTATACATACCCTATAATCTAGTTATACATCCTTTTATTTGATTTTTTGTTTTTTTGTTGTTTTTCTTTTAGTTTTTTTGTCTTATTTTGTTTGTTTGTTGTCATTTTTTTTTCTTTTATTAATATATTTTGATTTATTATTATTATTATTATTATTAGAAAAACAATAATAATGAATTTCACTTTTACAATTTTTACGTTTTAATAACAATAAATAATAGTTTTTTTAAGTAATTACGACATAACGAACAACGTTTATAATTTTATAAAATTATGTCAAATTATATCAAAACGGTTATGTCAAATTTGACCAAATGTCGAATTAATAAATTTAGCTTTCATAATTTTTACGTTTTAGTAACAATAAAACAATAATTTTTTTAAAGTAATTACAACACAACGAACGGCGTTCATAATTTTATAAAATTATGTCAACTTATGTCAAAATGGTTGAACGAATGTATAAAAAATAACAATATAAATAATAATATCAATGCAAAAGTTGGTCTAATATTACAATTGCACGGTGCGTTATATGTATAACGAACATAAATATTTAGTCGAACACTATACAATGTTTTCTATTCAGCAGAATGTTCTGAGCATGCACAATCCTGGACAAACGGATTGTTGGATTAGGTGTCTAAGTCATGACTAATAATTAGTATTTACCTAATTAATAGAAGCACAGTCCATTTGGGTTGCCCTCATGGCTGGAGGTTTGGTAGAAAATTCGGTAGAGAGAAAGGTTGATTTATTATGGGATTAATAAATCAATAGGAATTAAATATATGGTTTATTAATATATTAAAGTGATAATATATTAATTAGAAACTATATTAATTAATTAGGAATTAATCCAGAATTAATTGGATTTAATTTGGGGATTAAATTAATTAATTAATGGTGCAGGGACTAGAACTGTAATTATTCAATAGTTGAGTAAGTGGCAGTGTGAGAGTGGCCAGTGAGTGTCAAAATTATATATAGATATATATATATTTCGAAATTGATATATAGAGGATAAATAGGAGTTTGAATTATAAGATAAAAGGTTTATCTTATTTGAATTCAAAAAGGTTTATCTCTAAGGCTTATCAGTTAATCATCTGGAAACTATAAATAAGGGTCTCTGGGTACCACATTGAATTCGCCATTCTCATAATACTCTCTCAATATTTTCAATCTCCTCTCCTCTCTGCTTGGGTGTGATCTCATTTGAGGCAGGATATTTTTGCTGCTCAGCTTCCAGAAAATTCTAAAAGGTTGGTTTTTCTAATTTTATTCTTTTAGTTAATTTTCTTATAGCCTTTAGGTTTTGTTATATGTTCAATTAGAAGAAAACATAGATCCTCATAGGTTGCATGTGAACTTAGGTTATTTAGTTCATGGTTTGCAGAAAACCTTTCAGTGGTATCAGAGACTGTTTTGTTTTCTTGTTGAATTGCTATAACTGTTTTAGGGTTTAAAGCCTATAAACCCTAATATATATCAAAATCGATTTTTAGGATTAGGGTTTTGGAAACCCTAATCCCCCCCCCCCCTTGCTAAATTGCAAAATCTGGCATTAGGGTTTTAGAAGGTTTTCTATTTTTGGTAACTTTATTTGTTAATTAAATGGATAACCTTAAACCCCATTATTTGAATTCGAAATCTAGGGGGTATAGGATAGGTTTTAATTAATTTGATTAATTTGGATAAACATATCTTCATTTGAATTAATTTAATTAATTGTTAATTAAAAGATAATTCAAAAGGGATTTAGTTAATTTTAAATTTTCGAAAATTAATAGAAAAATCCAGAAAAATATTTTAAAATGTTTAAAATATTTAGATTTAATTAATTTAATTAATTGGTAATTAAAATTGATTAAATCGATTTTTAAGGTTTAATTTAATTTAAAATTTAATTGTTAAATTTGGTAAAATTAAAAGATAAACCTTGAATATTTTAAAGAGTTTTAAAATACATCTTATATATGTTATTAAAAGTTAATATTATATATATGAGATAAATTTGGTTAGTCAAATCAATAGTAGGTCTCATTCACGAAGCTGGTCTATAAAGTGGGTATAAGGAGACTGCCTATAAAATAGTAGTCTAATGGGTGAACACTCTCACCCACCGCTCGCCTGATCAGTGGAGGGTCGTTAGCCGAACGGGTTTGACAGAACCACTAAATCATTAAAAGTATAATGATCAAAGTACTAGAACCTTTACACAAAATCCCAATCTAGTTACTTTAGGAAAAATGTGAATTTGATGCTAACCCATGAAATTGCACATTGCACTTTATGAAACGTTGGTGGAGCGTGTGTAGTTTACCGGCACACCAATGGGGGTTCATAAAGAGTTGCAATGGGTGTCTCGGGTGTTATCATTGTTGATGGAGCGTGTGTGGTTTACTGGCACATCAATTTGAGATAATAATGGACCCCGAGAGTACCAAGCTAATTTGCATGGTTATTCACACCCGGTTTGTGATCCTCGGCATCCCAGTCACAAACGGTGGGGAATATCCGAGATTAAACATGCTATTGAACAGTTCAATAAATCTCATAAGAAACTAGGAATTCCATTTATAATAAGATTATTTTTTCCGCGGTGGAATTGGCTGAATCGTCATTCGCCTACCTTTATAAATTTTGCTTATAGATTACGGCATCCCTCTTCTATGTTGCAAATTGTTATAGTTGGATCCTAGCCTTATCTTATATTGGGTTATTATAAGGACCGACAAGTATCTAATTAAACTTACCTTCTTTTATAGATGTCTTCTGCTGATCAATCCGCTCCCCACTCAAACTCCAGTGTTCCCTCAATCCTATCACTGTGTTCCAAGGTTCAATTGAACGGGATAAACTACAATGACTGGATTAGAAACATCAAGATGGGTCTGAGGTACGAGAACAAAGAGTATGTTCTCGAGACTGAGCTTGTCGATGTTGACCCTGAAACTGCTACTCCCGAGGAAATTGCCTCGTGCCAAAAACATTCTGATGATGCAACCAAAGTGGCCTGCATCATGATCGCCACAATGAACCCCGAATTGCAAAGGATATACGAAGACTACTGGCCCTTTGAGATGCACAAGGAGCTTGCGGAAAAGTTCCGCAAGCAAGAGCGCATCGAAAGGTGCGAGGTGGTCAAGGACTTCACGAACAGCAAACCTAAAGATGGAGAGTCCATCTGCGCTCATGTGCAAAGAATGCAAGGATACGTGGAGCGGCTTAGAAAGCTTGCGATGCCTGTACCGGAGGAGTTGGCCGTTGACATAGTGCTTAATTCCCTACCGAGTTCTTATGACCAGTTCAGGCTGGCCTATCATTTGAACAACAATCAGGCTAACCTGACTGAGTTGCATCGCATGCTTCGAGTTACTGAGGACGGGATGAAGGGTAAAAGTGTACCCTCGGTTAATCAACCCGTCCTAGCCATTGGAAGTGGCAAAGGAAAGAAGAGGAAGGGCCCTCCTAAACAAAATTGGAGGGAAAAGGTTCAGGTCGGGTCGTTAAGCAATAGCTCGAGAACCAAGTCTTCCCAGATTCCTTGTGTGACCAACCCCGATGAAGCCAACTGTTTCTACTGCAAAGAGAAGGGCCATTGGAAGAGAAGCTGCCCCAAATACTTGCATGATGTCAAGGATGGGAAAGTAAAGCCATCGACAGCAGGTATATACACTATCTCTAAAAACTCACCATCTTCTAATTCTTGGGTCCTTGATACAGGATGTGGTTTTCACATTTGTTCTGATCTGCATGGCCTAAAGGAAAGCAGGGAGGTAGAGCACGGTAGACTGAACTTGATAATGGGCAATAGGAGATCGTCCCCTGTTACCAAGATCGGCGTTTACAGTTTAGTGCTTAGTAGTGAAGTTTGTATAGATTTATTAGATTGTTACTATTCGCCAGAAATGGCAAGAAATATTATTTCATTTCACGCATTATTCAGACAAGGATTTCATTTTTCTTTTGATAATAATATTGGATCTATTTCTGTTTTCAAAAATTATTTTGAATTTTACTGCTTATCCTTGTGATGGTGTGTATGAAACTGTAAAATGTGTTGACAATCTAGGACATAGTTTAAATTATATTGATTCTACTAGTGATGTGAAAAAGGCATGTCTGTGGCATAGTCGGCTCGGGCACATCAGCAAGAAACGCATCGCCCAACTCCAAAAGGATGGAGTGTTGGAATCATTCGACCTCAAGTCGGATGATGTATGCGAATCTTGTCTGTTGGGCAAGATGACTAAATCACCTTTCAAAGGGTCTTTTGAAAGAGGTGAGGGTCTATTGGACATCATTCACACGGATGTGTGTGGTCCATTCAGATCAACCACAAAGGATGGCACGCGGTTCTACGTGACTTTTACCGACAATTTTAGTAGATACGGTTATATCTATTTAATCAAGCACAAGTCGGACACCTTTGAAAAGTTCAAAGAGTTTAAGAACGAAGTAGAGAATCAATTAGGCAGGAAGATAAAGATGCTCAGATCCGACAGGGGCGGAGAGTATCTAAGTATCGAGTTCCTAGACTATCTAAAGGAATGCGGAATAGTTTCGCAGTTGACACCTCCCAGGACACCACAGCTGAACGGTGTTGCGGAGAGGCGCAACCGAACCCTGTTGGACATGGTTCGTTCCATGATGAGTCGAGCTTCACTTCCAGTTCACTTCTGGGGGTATGCCTTAGAGACTGCCGCCCATATCCTCAATCTTGTCCCAACTAAGAAGGTTGCGAAAACACCTCCTGAGATGTGGACGGGGAAAGCTCCCTCGTTGGCACATATCAAGGTCTGGGGTTGTGAGGCTTTCGTTAGACGAGAGACTCAAGACAAACTCGCAGATAGAAGCGAAAGGTGTTTCTTCATTGGTTATCCCAAACAGTCCTTTGGATATCTATTCTACAGACCGAGCGAGGACGTGGTCTTTGTAGCTAGACGAGCGGTCTTTCGAGAGAGAGAGAGCTCGTATTCAAAGAGGACAGTGGGAGTACCATTGATCTGGAAGAAATTCAAGAGTCATCAGATGACGCAACCTTAGGAGAAACTAGCAACCAACATGAGGAAGAAGTTCCTGTTGGTCCGACAGATCTATCCTTACCTCTTAGGCGTTCTGGTAGGGTTAGCATGCCACCCGAGTTTTATGGTTTCCATATAACTTCGGATGGGGACACGTTTGTCAGTGATAGGACACTGATAAATTTGGATGAACCAGCTAACTACCAGGAAGCAGTGGCGGGCCCTGAGTCTGCCAAGTGGAATGAGGCCATGGATAGCGAGATCAAGTCTATGTATGACAATCAAGTTTGGAACTTGGTTGACAACGTACCGGGTCGAAAGACAGTCGGGTGCAAATGGATCTTCCAGAAGAAGACCGACATGGACGGAAAGGTACACACTTTCAAGGCAAGACTGGTTGCGAAGGGCTTTACTCAAACCCCAGGGATTGACTATGACGAGACCTTCTCACCAGTAGCCAAGATAAAGTCTATTAGGATAATGCTAGCCATAGCTGCATTTCATGACTATGAAATTTGGCAGATGGACGTCAAAACCGCTTTCCTTAATGGAAAGTTGACTGAGGATGTTTACATGAATCAGCCAAAGGGTTTTGTCGATGCAAAGTATCCTAATAAGGTGTATAAGCTTGAAAGGTCAATCTACGGATTGAAGCAAGCTTCTCGCAGCTGGAATCTTTGTTTCCATGAGAAAGTCAAAGAGTTTGGTTTCTCTAGGAGCGAGGATGAGTCCTGCGTATATGTCAAGGCTAGTGGGAGTATAGTCACCTTCCTTGTACTGTATGTCGATGACATACTACTCATGGGAAACAATGTTCCAACCTTGCAAGATGTCAAGTCTTGGCTTGGGAAATGTTTCGCCATGAAAGACTTAGGAGAGGCTGCCTATATTCTTGGGATAAGAATATTGAGAGATAGAAAGAAGAGACTAATTGGACTTAGTCAGGGTACATACTTGGAAAAGGTACTAAAGAGGTTTAGTATGGAAAATTCCAAGAAGGGAGAGCTACCTATCCAAAGTAATGCGAAGCTGAGTAAGACTCAAAGTCCGAGTACAGACGAGGAAATAGCTGAGATGAGTCGAGTACCATACGCTTCGGCTGTGGGATCGATCATGTACGCTATGACGTGTACTCGCCCTGACGTGGCCTTTGCCCTGAGCATGGTCAGTCGGTACCAGGGAAACCCTGGAAGGGCGCATTGGATAGCCGTAAAGAATATACTCAAGTATCTACGAAGGACAAAGAACATGGTGTTAGTCCTTGGTGGCAGTGATACCTTGAGAGTTGAAGGATATACAGATGCCAGCTTTCAGACGGATAGAGACAGTGGTCGGTCTCAGTCGGGCTGGGTATTCCTTTTGAACGGTGGAGCAGTAACTTGGAAAAGTTCCAAGCAAGAGACAGTGGCTGATTCTACGTGCGAATCAGAGTACATAGCAGCAAGTGAAGCGTCAAAGGAAGCGGCTTGGCTGAAGAACTTTATCGGTGACCTTGGAGTAGTCCCGAGTATTCAGGAGCCCTTGGAACTGTTCTGCGATAACGAAGGTGCGGTCGCCTTGACAAAGGAACCGCGAGACCATGGAAAGTCCAGACATATCGACAGAAAGTACCACTACATCAGACATAGGGTAGAAGAAGGTCACCTCCTTGTAAAGAGGGTATCATCGGAAGATAATCCTGCAGATCCCTTGACAAAGGCTCTGAGTAGGATTAAGCATAATCAGCATGCTAGGAGCATTGGATTAAGAGATGATATAAGTTTTTGTAATTAGATAGGTTTCGATACTTGTAACAATGTATTATATTTGACTCTTGTGATTTAATAATAGAGATTTATTATGGTTTACTACTCTTGTCAATACTTTATCATTGTGTTTCATTTTGCATGTTTTACTTCCTGAATAATTGGATTATTCAAATATCCACAGTCGATTACGCTTTAAGGGAGTAAGTGTGAAGTAAGACTGTCATGAATTGGTAATAGATTGTCTAAGGAGTTAGACATTGCAATTGGATTGTTGCACCATTCCTGAGTACTTGGAAATGGAGATTTGAGTATTGGATAAACCCGCGCTCAATAGATTGCTTCATGGATTTTATCACGAGCAATGTTGAGACGATAATATCTTTTGATCTTTAAGCTAAGACATATGAGTTATGATTTGCTAAGCGGTTGTTCATTGATAGTACGAAAACGCATCGGTAACTCGGTGTTATAAAACGTGTTGTTGTGAATGATTTGTCTGGTAAAAGACATAAGTATATGAGTCAAAGCTTATTCGTCCCTTGACCCTAACGGGGAACAGATATCTATAGGCCTCTCGATGATTTTGAAGTTGACTAAAATGGTTAGCCAACCGGGACTAAATTGGTAGTCTAAGAGTCATATGCAAATCGGAAATCGAGGAACAGTGAATCAGACCGGATTGATTTTATCCATGTCTTGAGTCTGAAAATATCTTGTTGGACGGAGGATCATCAGATCACTTATCTATGGACAGGACTGATTAGATCAGAGTTTGGCATTGGTTTCTAGGAAGCTACAAGTGATGGTTAATTAGAGGTTAAATCAGTAATTATAGTCATAGACTTATCCAAGTGGGAGACTGTTGGATTAGGTGTCTAAGCCATGCCTAATAATTAGTATTTACCTAAATAATAGAAGCACAGTCCATTTGGGTTGCCCTCATGGCTGGAGGTTTGGTAGAAAATTCGGTAGAGAGAAAGGTTGATTTATTATGGGATTAATAAATCAATAGGAATTAAATATATGGTTTATTAATATATTAAAGTGATAATATATTAATTAGAAACTATATTAATTAATTAGGAATTAATCCAGAATTAATTGGATTTAATTTGGGGATTAAATTAATTAATTAAAGGTGCAGGGACTAGAACTGTAATTATTCAATAGTTGAGTAAGTGGCAGTGTGAGAGTGACCAGTGAGTGTCGAAATTATATATAGATATATATATATATATATATATATATATATATATATATATATATATATATATATATATATATATATATATATATATATATATATATATATATATATATATATATATATATATATATATATTTCGAAATTGATATATAGAGGATAAATAGGAGTTTGAATTATAAGATAAAATGTTTATTTTATTTGAATTCAAAAAGGTTTATCTCTAAGGCTTATCAGTTAATCATCTGGAAACTATAAATAAGGGTCTCTGGGTACCACATTGAATTCGCCATTCTCATAATACTCTCTCAATATTTTCGATCTCCTCTCCTCTCTGCTTGGGTGTGATCTCATTCGAGGCAGGATATTTTTGCTGCTCAGCTTCCAGAAAATTCTAAAAGGTTGGTTTTTCTAATTTTATTCTTTTAGTTAATTTTCTTATGGCCTTTAGGTTTTGTTATATGTTCAATTAGAAGAAAACATAGATTCTCATAGGTTGCATGTGAACTTAGGTTATTTAGTTCATGGTTTGCAGAAAACCTTTCACGGATATGGTGTACAACTGGATCGACGGATCAAAAATGACGATTTCCGACTAATAATAACGTGAATTTCGATTACCTACAAACGATATAAACCCGAAAGATTTTATAAATAATAAATTATACGTACAACCAATTAGTTTATAAACGACTGAATAAATTCGAACGACAAAAAAGAAAACATTAGATTATCAATAAATATGAACGGTTATAATTTTATAAAAGGTAATAATAATAATAATAATAATAATAATAAATAAAAAGACAACAAAAGACAAAATAAAGATAAAACAAATTTGATAGTCAAATCAAGGAAGATATAAAATGAAATGGAGTATTTATAGCATTACCCATAAAAGTATATGACATTTTCTGTTCATATCCCCCTATTAGGCTAAGACTCATTTTTAATATTATTAAAATCAAATAAATCATATATAATATATTTTAGTTATATAATATTGATATTATTAGGATTAGACGTTTTGAAAACCAGCGACTCAACATTTGTTTTATATATATATATATATATATATATATATATATATATATATATATATATATTATACTATAAACCATATATAAATTACAAGTAACTAAAGCACAAAGTCTTAATTTTAAGACTATGTACAAGCATCTATTGCCTTGTTGCTGCTGCTGAAGGAAATAGACGGACATAAAGAGTTACAATGCACATACATGGATAGATGACATGGCATTAATCTACACTGTTAAATCTACTAGCATTTTATAAACAATCAACGGTCCATGATAACTCTTAAACATTTCAGATGGATCGTCAATTTGAAAATTGAAACTCCTCTTGCAAAAGTTCTCTATAAATGTTTCACCTTCCTTTTTGTCACTCTAAGACCACAGCAATCATCTTCCTCCATATCTCTCTCTAATTTGAAAAATCTTTCAAAAATCTCAAAATACCTTCTCTTCGTCTTTACAATCATCGATGATTGTCTACCAAACATAGTCGGCCCAACCACCACTGCCATCTACATCACCGTCACCAAGACAATACCACTACTGCCGCTACTAGATACCACCAGCATCACTATTTCCAAATCGTGTCTTCTGTATTACAAAATTGAAATCATAGCTTAGTTGAGTTTGTATTTTTTGTTTAAATTAGAGTGTACATACCTGTAAATTAAAAAAAACCACAAATCTATCATTTATTTCAATCTTTTATTGTAGATCTCATTTTACTTATTCAGAAAAAATTCAGGAAGATGCAAACCACAATCAAGAACAGAAAAAATCCAGATCCATCGGCTGTATATATATACGTATATCAACACCCAAACCCAAACCCAAACTTACATATATCTTTCGGAACAATCCCTATCAGAAGCACTGCCACCCTAAGAAACGCGTAACACAACCCAAATCATCTTCTTCTTAACTGGGGAAACCACCGGATCTGCCATCGAGATTGCATTTCGATCATCTGCATCAAAATCAGTAAACCAAAATCAGAACCAAGAAAAATCACAATCAGATAAGAAAAGTAAAGTCGGATTTGGAATCGAGAAATTATGACCCGATAAAACACAATAAAGCGGTCCGACAGATTCTACAAAGGAAAGGTGGTGGAATGACGGTATCGGGAGCAAAGGAATGGAACCGGATCTGACTTTACTTGAAACGATTATGAACACCTACTACAGTGGATCAGGAGCAAAGGAAGGGAGGCTGCGATGTGGAGGTAGAGATAGTCACCGGGATCCTGGTCTAGGATCGGAGAAGACAGAGATGGTGGTATCAGATCGGAGAAGACGGAGGAGGCGGGAAGAGAACCGGAGAATGAGATGGTCACCGGTGGTATCAGATCCCGTCGAAGCGATGGTATCAGATTGGAGAAGCTGAGTCGGTCGGAGGGGAGCCGATTGCGGTGGATAGGGAGCAAAGGAGGGGAGGTCGACTGGTTGCAGATGTGAACGAGATCTCAATGGAGGCGATTGTATAAATATTTTAGGGTTAGGTTAATTTTATATATATATATATATATATATATATATATATATATATATATATATATATATATATATATATATATATATATATATATATATAAGAAGTAATATTTGCCAAAATGTTAATTGTAGGGTTAGAAAAGTGTTTTTGGAGAAATAAAGGATTTGAATAAAGCAGATTTGGTCAAAAGTATAGTGGTTCACGTGACTTACCAAGTCTAAAGCTACTTCCTTTTATTTACTAGGTTTCTTTTTTATTAGGCTTATTTTGTTTGTTTCCTTTTATTTAGTAGGTGTCCTTTTTATTAGGCTTATTTTGTTTGTTTCTGTTATGTCTATGTATTTAAAAGCTATTTTGGCATTATCAATAAAGCAAGTTTTCTGCGAGAATTACCCTTAGATTAAACTTTTTCAAATCGCACTAGCAGAAGATAATGTGGGGCCGGGCCTGTTAATTAGATGGCAGATATTTAAAACTTTGTATTTAAAATGGTTATTTTTTATATGTACAAATGAAAACATATGATATGATTTGCATTTAACTATTTACGTAAAGTGGTTGCATTCGTAGTACAAAGAATGTTTTTTAAAATTATATTGTTATGTCGGACGAAAAAGCAATTATTTAAATAATTATATTTGTTTGAGTATACAAGTCTTTTAAGTATAAATAAAAAAGATCTTAGTTAAATAAAAAGATTTTTGTGCAAAGAATGGATACATGCAGAGGCGGAGGTAAGGGGTTCCCAAGATAGCACCGGCTACGGCTTGGGTCCAATCACGTAGGCTAAATTTTTTCGGGAAATTTTTTTTTTACGTAACGTTGCTCCCGGTTTGATAAATTTTGGGCCCCCCTTAGGTAAACTTAGTCCAAACTTGAGAACCTTTTAAAAAATTAGCACCCCATTGGCTTTATTCCTGGCTCCGCTCCTGGATACATTCTTGTATCATTTACCATATTTACCAATACCCTTATGATATTTGTTTATGTTAAAGCTACAAGTAGTAGGTGTGCAACCAAATCATTTTGCAGTGGCTTGAGTGTTGTATACTCTCTTTACAATGCATTTTATCTTCTGAGTGTTCTAATTTGAAATATATTGTAATTATCCTATTTGTGGTTTAAATAATTTCACTAAATTCAATAATGTTAAGAACTTCCTGTTTTTTATGCTTTCTATTATATGTCTTTTTATTTTTAGAATGAATGATGTATTTATGAATTAAGTTTGAAATAAACGATATAATTGTGTTTATGGTATGAAACTTAAAAATTTCTTGTTAGTTATTGAATGATATGGTCCTGGTTATACACCATATTGATTGAATGATATGATCAATTCCAATTTGTTTTTCAAAATTAATTATAATGTTAAATTTTAAATTGTTAAATAGCTATAATAGACCATGAACATATTTCATGATTGTTGCTACAAATTTTAAATTGTTAAATAGCTATAGTAGATCACGTGCATTCGCTCCCCCTTTCAACCCACCCCCAGTCGGCGCATTCTTTACCAAATCTTCTTATTTTATTATATTATCTATGAAATAAAAGTATTCAAAAACACTATTCACTAAAACAAAAATATACATCGATAAGAACTGTTGATCGAAAGTGATTATTCGACGTCTGACAAAAGGAATTTAATCGCCGCACGGATACAATTCACGCAAATGAAATTCAATGTGGAAATCATTTTGTTCCGCAACTCTTCAAACTGAAACCGCCCTGATGGTTCTTTTGGTATTACAAGGTTTTGATCGAATTTATCCCTGCCTCACTTTTCTCAAGTCCTAGATTTGCCTTACTACAAGTGTATTTGGGTGTTACTTTAATTCCCATCTCATTAGTTTTTTGTTTGCTGTTTAGTGATCTAAATATAATTTCAAACATTGTTGTTATTGAGCGTGATTTTGTCCAAGTAAACATAGAAATGTCATCAATTATTTATAGTGTTTTCATAAAGCAAGTTTGTATTAATATCCACAACTCACCAAAACAAAACGCAAATTAAGAAAACGACTTATATAATAATGTATATGTCACTTTATGGTAAAAGCTATTTTTCTGCTTCATTGTATATTATTTAGAATATGACATATTTCTGAAAAAAATTTATGAACGTTTGTCAAAAGTAATTAATTATTGAAAGAAACCTATTCACCGCCTCCCCCCGCCCCCTACCACGACTGTTGCATTGCGCGGGTACTCCACTAAGATTAGGACACAATGTCATTATTATTTTGAAGTGTTCAATAAAAATCTCTATAACAAACATATAGAAGTCCCGTAAAATGATACCAAAATCTTGGGAAAACAAATAGCCGAAAGGAAACTACTCGCCGTCCGCCGCATTGCGCGGGTACGCAGCTAGTATATATATATATATATATATATATATATATATATATATATATATATATATATGTATATATATATATATATATATATATATATGTATATATATATATATATATATATATATATATATATATATATATATATATATATATATATATATATATATATATATATATATATATATATATATAGTCCGGATCTGGTGAGTACATCAATTTTGGTGAGTACTGCGATGATAATTCTCGTCCACTCATTTCCCTAAGGGCAATAACGTCAAACGTAATTATTGATTTGATGTAATCGCATGCAGCTCTTGTACATGGAACTTAATACGGACTCGAAGATATAATCATATGTTACTCACGTCCGTACAACATAATTTAGCCGGGTTTTTTTATTTTTTTTATTTTTATTATTTTTCTAAATATTATTTTTAGTTTTTTTTTCAATTTTTTATTTTTTCAGTTTTTTTATTTTAGTTTTTTTTTCGTTTTTTTGTTGTTTTGTTTTTTGTCGTTTTATGTTTTTTACCTCCTTTTGGATCATAACTCGTTTTGGATCTTGGATCATAACGAAATTTGAATCTTGGATCATAAGTTTTGAATCATAAAGCATAGTTTGGTTTTAATATTTTTGAACCATGTATATTTTTTTTGCTATTTTGATAAGTTTTGATTCACAAAATAATTAGTTTATAACAATTTGAATCATAAAAAAATATTTTGGTTCTTAATATTTTTTGGATCATATATATTTTTTAGCTATTTTGATGAGTTTTTTACTTAAAAATATAAAAATGAACACATAAAAAACATTTTTTTCAAAAAATTCTTTTTGCAAACTTACTAACATAATATCTACAATGATCCCTTAAAATTTCATAATTTTTGGAGATTTTTTTTTTCATTTTTCATTTTTTATAAAAATAAAAAATAAGTTTTTTTTTTCAAAATTTCATGATGGTGCTTGTTTTGTAGAGAATTAAATATTATGAACTTTGATTTTTCAGAATTTTTTTTTACAAAGAAAAAATTGGTGGAATAAAAAAAACCCAACAAACGAGATTATGACAAGTGTCGCAATGGGTGGGGAACTTGATCAGATTATTATATTACCTTTCTTAATTTGTCTTATCCACCAATTAGTTTTAATTTTTAGAAAACTAGCCCCCAAGCTTTTAAGATGTGTCAATTTTTTGACAATGAATCTTAGCCACCCATTTTTCAAGATTAGAGGTCCAGATTTGTCCTCACAGTCCTCACCGAAATTGGAATCCTTACCCGATCCTAATTATATATATATATATATATATATATATATATATATATATATATATATATATATATATATATATATATATATATATATATATGTTTCATAGAACCAAAATTAGGCAAAGAACTATAGAACCATCTTCTTGACCGTTAGAGCAAATTATGATGATAAGGGTATGATGGGTAAATTATACTAATATGTTCATTGATGAACATTGTCTTCAAAATCCTAGAATTTGTTCAGAAATGAACTTTCATAACATCAAGTATGTTCATAACTGAACATGGACGAACCTTGATACAAAAACTAAAAACTTGATCACTTTTGAACATATGTTTATCGATGAATATGTATACTAAAAACAAGAAATTATTCATGCTCTCGTTCTCTCTTATGTTGCATTCAAAACAGATTACCACAATCATCATCGTTCTCGTTTCTGCCGCAATCACATGACTTCTTCTGTAACATCCCAAAATTATAGGGTAAAATTAAAAAAAAATTAAACAGATACTTCAATATAAGAAAAGCCACTTAATTAATTTCGACAAAATTCCATAACTTATAAGTTTAATGAAAACATCCCAGGATTAACAAAAGTTAATGAAATCACAACATAGCAGAACATCCATTCAAAAATAGTCCTCCAATGAAGCAGCACAGTGTATACACGTCACGCCTTGCCATCCATGGTACCTGATGTACCTGAAACAGTAGTTTATATAGGGAAAGGGTAAGCACGGAGCTTAGTGAGTTCCTCAAAATACCATACGATCCATCACATAACATACAACACACAATAACCATTCATATGTCTGTGAGACTCGCGGGCTATCCCTGTTCCGCCTGAAGACTCACGGGCAGTTCCCGTTCCGTCTTATCGCTCGCAGGCTTTTCCCGTTCCGTCTAATGACTCGCAGGCTATTCCCGTTCCGCCTATTGGCTCGCGGGCTATCCCGTTCCGTCCACAAACAATCATTATCATAACAATAATTCATACAATTATCATAACAGGTAAGATCACCTTAGTCTAACATATCTTCCTTCCTACGCATGCAATATCACCTATAGTATAGTGAGAAGACTCACCTGATTATAGTTGACTATATCGTTTATCTTTCTCGGCTTTGTATTTCCTTCAACTTTAACTGTTAACATAATAAGAAATCTATCATTTCTTAATCCTTAACTATATTATAGTCGCATCATTAAACCCTTAAGTAATTCCAATATGATACTCCATGATTTATCAAGTAAAGAACGGCCAGGTAGAAGATTAGATGGGATGACAGGATCCTTTCAGCATTTTAGCCTTTCGGAAAATCCAACAACCAGATCCCAAGTAATCGGCCTAGTCACCGTCCTCGTAAGTAAATCAATCGGTATTATTTTCGGAAATTACGAATTGTTATAATAACGACATTTTAAGGTTTTTGTTTACTATTGTTAGAAATTAGTATAATATAACATATGTTATACTTATTAAATATTCTACTTCTTAACAAAAACTATTTTACAATACCTAATTAAGCTATAGAAAGGTTTGTAGTTACCTTATGACCAATCGTCGAGATCTATAACTCCTTCGTTAGGCTTTTGAGCTTCCTTCCGCTCACTTGCTTACACTCTAGTGCTTAGAAACCTCTATATATTGGATTGAGATTTAGTTGTGTGGTTTATGAGATGTTTTGAGGGGTATTTATACTTGAATTCTTGAATAAAATATGGCATGACACTTTTGACAAAATATTTTAATAATATAACTTTGTTGAAATTAATACCTTCTAGAATCAGTCTGTTCAAGGCTGGTTTAGCCGACTTTAAACCCATGAAATTCACGTTTTTATTTGATATTCCAGAAATGTATCTCAATACCTTTCCAGGGATGTATTTTACGTATTTATACGATTTTTCTATGATTTATTATGAATTTTTGAAAACAGACTATCTAATCTGTCAATTCCGAACTAATCAGTAAAGATTGCATTTTTTACCAAAGATAATATCATTTTCAAGCTTACTATTATTTTTGGTAATTGTACTAGACTCAATTTGTAAACTTTGTGCACTGGTTTTAGGTCCAAACGATTTTTCTAGAATTAATTATGATTTTTCTAAAAACGACACAAAATGCTGATTTTCATATGAAATTGTAACTAAAGGTTTTCTGAGCTTTATAACTACCAAAAATCATATAATTCCTAACACTCTTATTTTAAGTATATGTTATAATCAGGATACGGGTCTTACAAGTCTCCCCCACTTAATTGGATTTCGTCCCGAAATCCGCATTCTCGAACGCCTCCATGTATTTACCATCGAGTCCTTGTGTCCTTCAAAAATCCTCCTCGTCTTATTGCCGAAAATTTACAAGATTTAATTATCTTTCCCTTTCAACATTCACAAACCTCTGTAATAATGCTTAAGGTCCTATTATTCTCATTCACTCAATACTTCTTCTCTTCTAATTACTCTAGATGTACAAAAAAAACTCTAACTGTTTCTCACAGTCCCACACATCGACTTGACCGGCTACTATCTACAGTACATATTTAGTACTTTCTAATCTACCTATATACATAGTTAACCTAGTTATCTTGCAACACCTAATTTTAACACTATTTCGTATTTATATGAATTCGTCATATTTCAACACACATTTGCCTCAATTCAACATTTCTTTTAAATACTTTTTGGCTAAATAAGTCTATTTTTGTAGAATCTTCAAATTTTTGTGTTTCACTGAAATATAAAATTTACATTATCTTTTGTAAGTTTTTTTTTTTTTGGAGTACTGAACACTCTTTAAGCTATTTCAATTATATGGAGACATAAAGTTTTGTTTTACTTCAAAAGTCTCTTTATTATCTCGTTCTCACCAGAGTCAAGCAGGGAATTTTGAAAAAATATCACTTGGGGTAGTGAAAAGTCGCATCTACTGTAGTTAGTTTGAATTTCGGTAATTAAAACGTGAGGTGTCCTTTCAGTTCCGTGTGTCCTTTCGGTTCCAGCTGCAAGATACTATATATACATGTATGTAGTATTATTCATTTTCAGTCTCATCCTCTCTTATCACTAGTTTGTTCGTAAACGAACTCATATTTAAAGTCGAGTCATGGAAAACAGATCTTCAATGGGCGATCTGTCGAACCCTGGACTTGGTTCTCCGCAAGGAGAGGGTACTTCAAACCAAGCATTCTTAATAGAGTTTGATGACTCTAACATTCTAGACATATATCATCCATACTTCGATTACCCTTCTAATGTTTTGTTTGATTTTGAATTATGGTACAGTCTTCCAGATATACTACCAATAGAGCATCTCCACGATGAGCCGGAAATTTTTCCCGAGCTGAACATTAACTCAGAAGATCCGATGCATGCATCTTTAGACTTTGTACTTGATCAGACTCCATACCTTCTACCAGGTTAAATTCTTTTAAATGATTGCTTCTATGAGTATTCAACTTCATTTTATCATCTGACAATTGATATTTGTAGACCCATTTGTGGATGGTCTACCCGATTACAATTCATTCAACGACGTACCCGTAACGAATAGTGAGATCATCCCCATGAATCAAGGATTCATGACTGACATTCAGAATGAAAGTAAATTACAAACAACTCATAACATCAATATTGAAATGAATCCTGAGCTTGGGGTTAGTTTTCAATATCAAAATCACCTTCAGTTGATTCAAAGGAATCTAGAAGGATTTCAGAATCCTGGGTCCATGATTGAAAACCTACAATTACCACCGATAGAAGTTACTGTTTTTAATGAATCAATGTCCATCTTTGGTTCAGAAAATCAGGATCATGTTCAAATGATCCCGAATAATAATAGTAGTACATTTGAATTCAATCCTTCGATTCCGATAACCACAGTAGCTGGCAGTAGAAGAGGTTTCAGACATTCATTAAGTAGGGAAATAATAGCTGAACACTTTAACAAACCAATTGAGAAAGCTGCGAAGGAACTCAACATTGGAACGACACAATTAAAAAAACGCTGTAGAGAATTAGGTATCAATCATTGGCCCCAACGACAACTTACGAGTTTGCAAACCCTTATTGATCGTGCTGAGGTAAAGAACTACATTTTTTTTAATTCCTTTATATCATAAGGTTGAAATTACTAAAGTTATTTGTGCCACAGGAATTTAGTAATGAATTTATTGAGGCAACAGAATTATCGGGAGATTTAATACCCAACCTAAAAAAAGAAAAAGAAGCGATAATTGAAGGGTCACAATTTGGTCTAACAGACGGCACAAAGAAGCTAATACAAGCTGCTCATAAGGTTGTATTTAGGAAAAGAAAAATTCAGGAAAAGGGGGAAACTTCATCAAGAACTCATACATAGCAGCAATCTCCGCCATCTAATTCTGGTATGAGTAGTATTAACCTTGGTTTACTCGAGTCTTCGAGTGAGGAGAATTTTTGAGGCTTTGTAGGTGACCTAGCCTGGTTTCCTCCTTCTTATAACTACGCCCAACTGGTTCCGAATTGGAACCCTTCCTCATCATTACCCTACTTACACACGCCCTAAATGGGTCAATATATAGCCCCTAATCACGGGGTTACGGGTTCCAACCCTATCGAGACCCCATACCTTGGAGTTCTTCCTCCAATAACTGAAAGCATACCCCTTCCAAATCCTCAAGAAGGTACAAGTCAACCTAATGATGGCAAAGATTGGAGTGTAGAAGATCTTTTTGTTGCTTCTTTCTGATTCTCCGGTTTAGGTTAGTAGTTCTGTAAACTTTTCTTAATGTATTAATATAAAGTTGTAGTAATGAATTAAATATATTGACGTGTTACTATAATTTTAATAATTTCATCGATTCAATATAATATTCATTTTGTTCCCTTAATTTTGTATTCCTCCCCCACTTGGACTAAAGTCCAAGTCTGTTTATTCGATTTATAATTTTTTTTACGAGCTCTTACTCTCGAACAAAAACCAAGCCCACTCTGCTCAGCCAACAACTTGCATCAGGGGCAAACACCATCTCAATAAACATGTTTCGATAATGTAAAGACGTTTACATCAACCACCATATGTTACTCATCCGCTTGCGACCCCTAGTCAACACATCTATCGTCAGTTACCTCAATCACGAGCGAGTGATCCAGACTCTCAACCCACACGACCTGATCAATCACTCAAGCAAGATCAATACAAGGGTAGGTAGCCCCACTATTACACAGCACCAGGCATGTACAGAGTCGACTCAAAAATACCCGCTATCATCTCAGAGGCCGCTTGCACCTCTTTGACCGTGAGTTGGAAAACTCACCCTTGCATCCTCTAGTCCCTGTCTGACTTGTGCGCCCATTAGTTGCATGAAAAATAGCTACCACAATAGCACTTTGACATTCTCCCTTTCAACAGTCTTTAAGCTCAGTAATCAACTTAAGCATGATCGGTCCAACCAAACTGGTATGATCACATCTTAATTGTTCCTACTGAACCTCACAATCAACATTCACTAATCGAATGGATAAAGGTTTACCACATTACACTAGCATTTAAGTCAACTATGCTAGACACTCACATACTCAGCTCCTTGGATCCTTCGTGACGAACTCCCGACTCAAACGCAGATCCTGTGCTTTCGATAGTAGGAGCTCTACTACTATCTTCCACACCTATCCATGTTCGTTCCAAGACCCGTCTCGAAATATCCAATTCCCTTCTCACCGATAATTTTAACACATATGCCCTTACAAGGCATATGTCAACCCTTCTAGGAATACTTGGAATCCCACCCTCACCTTGCTATTCTAACTAAGACGGAACTTCCTCCAGTGATGACAGATTGTTTCGCGAACGTAGTTGTATACAATATCAAACTAAACAGTCTTTCAAATAAGAGAATCTTCCCTAAGGCAACAACCAAACAAGGAACATGCAATAAGGTCAACTCACACATTCTATGACTATTCAGTCCATATTGTATCCAACTTAGTGGAAATCTCTAAGCAACCTATCGGCACTAGCATACAGTTCTATTAGCAAATAGCAAATAATAATACAACAATGTGTGATCTCTACCAGGAATTTCAGCAAACATATACCATATGTTTTTTTTAACATCCACAATATTAAATACTTAACCCTTTTCTCATACTGGCGTCGGCTGGCGGTACACACTGTGTCTTCAGTTCACCCTTCATAAAACATCTTTCTTTCGTAAAAATGTTTTAATAAAACTCTTAAGCCTCAACTTGAGTCCAGAACTCACTAAGTGAGCCTGATTCTCTCAAGCTGTGCTCTGATACCAACTTGTAACATCCCAAAATTTTAGGGTAAAATTAAAAAAAAAAATTAAACGGATACTTCAATATAAGAAAAGCCACTTAATTAATTTTGACAAAATTCCATAACTTATAAGTTTAATGAAAACATCACAGGATTAACAAAAGTTAATGAAATCACAACATAGCAGAACATCCATTCAAAAATAGTCCTCCAATGAAGCAGCACAGTGTATACACGTCACGCCTTGCCATCCATGGTACCTGATGTACCTGAAACAGTAGTTTATATAGGGAAAGGGTAAGCACGGAGCTTAGTGAGTTCCTCAAAATACCATACGATCCATCACATAACATACAACACACAATAACCATTCATATGTCTGTGAGACTCGCGGGCTATCCCTGTTCCGCCTGAAGACTCACGGGCAGTTCCCGTTCCGTCTTATCGCTCGCAGGCTTTTCCCGTTCCGTCTAATGACTCGCAGGCTATTCCCGTTCCGCCTATTGGCTCGCGGGTTATCCCGTTCCGTCCACAAACAATCATTATCATAACAATAATTCATACAATTATCATAACAGGTAAGATCACCTTAGTCTAACATATCTTCCTTCCTACGCATGCAATATCACCTATAGTATAGTGAGAAGACTCACCTGATTATAGTTGACTATATCGTTTATCTTTCTCGGCTTTGTATTTCCTTCAACTTTAACTGTTAACATAATAAGAAATCTATCATTTCTTAATCCTTAACTATATTATAGTCGCATCATTAAACCCTTAAGTAATTCCAATATGATACTCCATGATTTATCAAGTAAAGAACGGCCAGGTAGAAGATTAGATGGGATGGCAGGATCCTTTCAGCATTTTAGCCTTTCAGAAAATCCAACAACCAGATCCCAAGTAATCGGCCTAGTCACCGTCCTCGTAAGTAAATCAATCGGTATTATTTTCGGAAATTACGAATTGTTATAATAACGACATTTTAAGGTTTTTGTTTACTATTGTTAGAAATTAGTATAATATAACATATGTTATACTTATTAAATATTCTACTTCTTAACAAAAACTATTTTACAATACCTAATTAAGCTATAGAAAGGTTTGTAGTTACCTTATGACCAATCGTCGAGATCTATAACTCCTTCGTTAGGCTTTTGAGCTTCCTTCCGCTCACTTGCTTACACTCTAGTGCTTAGAAACCTCTATATATTGGATTGAGATTTAGTTGTGTGGTTTATGAGATGTTTTGAGGGGTATTTATACTTGAATTCTTGAATAAAATATGGCATGACACTTTTGACAAAATATTTTAATAATATAACTTTGTTGAAATTAATACCTTCTAGAATCAGTCTGTTCAAGGCTGGTTTAGCCGACTTTAAACCCATGAAATTCACGTTTTTATTTGATATTCCAGAAATGTATCTCAATACCTTTCCAGGGATGTATTTTACGTATTTATACGATTTTTCTATGATTTATTATGAATTTTTGAAAACAGACTATCTAATCTGTCAATTCCGAACTAATCAGTAAAGATTGCATTTTTTACCAAAGATAATATCATTTTCAAGCTTACTATTATTTTTGGTAATTGTACTAGACTCAATTTGTAAACTTTGTGCACTGGTTTTAGGTCCAAACGATTTTTCTAGAATTAATTATGATTTTTCTAAAAACGACACAAAATGCTGATTTTCATATGAAATTGTAACTAAAGGTTTTCTGAGCTTTATAACTACCAAAAATCATATAATTCCTACACTCTTATTTTAAGTATATGTTATAATCAGGATACGGGTCTTACATCTTCCTCCTCTCTTCTGTTGCAATCGAACACCACCATCATCATCGTTCTCTCTATATCTGCAATCGCATGAACATATGTTACTGTGATCGATTTCTTGAACACATGTTCATTCATGAACATATGTTCATGAATGAACATATAACTAGCTAAACAGAATAAACACCGTAAACATGAACATATATTCATTTACGAACATTCTATCCAAAATAACATTTATATCGAACCAGTTATGCAAACATATGTTCATTTATGAACATTCTACATCAAATAAACCACAGAACAAGAATGTGTCTAATATTCGAACCAAAATCTATACAATATTGAAAGGAATTCCAATCAAGTAGCAATCAAACCAATTATTCGAACCAAAGAACAATGGTGGACAAATCCGTTCATTGATTTGTTTCCTCAGATTCAATTTAACAAAAGTGTTCAACAGAAAAGTGTTCAATACTGAACAATCGTTAATGAACATTCTTCAATGTTCATTAGTGAACATTTTTATCTTTTCTTTTTTAGGTAGATGTCAGTTATGGAACAATTATCACCAATCATCACAACAGTAGAAAGTGTTTAAAAAATCTCCATCCATTCTGCCAAAACAATTGGGCGTTACTTCATCTGATGTATCGATTTGAGAAGCTAACACAAAAACGTATGCGGATGAAAAATTATTAGGTTTGATTCGTGTTTTTATAGAAACAAACAAAATTAACCACATCCAGTATCTATTGCATACATGATATTGATCTGATTTCAAATGAAACGAACTTATATAAAAATCTGGAAAACAAAAATACAAAATATATCAGACCGAGAATACGAACCGTGGTTATTTTCTGCAAATCGATTAAACTGAGAATACGGAGGTGGATCGCGGCGAACTTCACCTGGCTCGTAATCGCTACAACCACCACCACCAACACAGCTATCAGTGGGACGGACGAAGAGGCTACAAGTAGGGGTTGGTGAGGCGTCGTCGGATCCTTGTCACGTTAACCCATTTACTGTCTATCGGTGGGACGGACGAAGAGGCTGCAAGTAGGGGATGTTTGTGAAAACAGTCCATGATAGGTTCTTATTCCATCAGCTACTACATTGGATACTTGTTCGCTGTCTAAACGGACTAGTATCGCGAAATCATATGAGTATACTTCTGACGCTCAAAACCTGATCGACCTCAACAACAAAGCCGATGAATTTACATCAGAAGAACATCTCCCCGCCCGATAGGTCGCAATAAAGCAAAACGAGCCGCCTCTTCCAAGTCAACCAAAAAAACCCGCAGACAAAATCGATCTTTTGATTGAATGATTTTACCACCATATCAAGATACAACAAGAACGAATGACTTTAAGACGCGAAGAACAAGCATATTATGCTTGAAAACTTCTACGTTCGTCAACCGACGGAGTAACCGGCTGGGACCTCGAGGCACTCCAGGCGATAAAGGAGAAAACTCAAAAAATATTTAGATTAGTTTTTTTATTTATTTTATTGAATGTTTTTAAATGTTTTTATTGTAATATTTTTTAATTAATGTAATGACTTTTTTAATTTTAATGTAATGTTTTTTTAAATTAATTTAATGTTTTATTCTAATTACAAAAAATAGTAACTAAAAGGTGACGTGAAAATTAAAAGTGTTGAAAAGTAAGGTCAAGTTCGAAAACTTGATAATGACTTAGAAAGATCGATGCTCAACAAAAATTAATACAAAAAAGTAAAAGTGCGGAATAATGAAAGACTTAAGATCAAAATGCATGAATTCAACGCAAGAAACTAAGAACACAAATATAAACATGATGAACAAGTGTTTGATGGAATGGAAGATTTGTATATCATAGAAAGAGTGTTACAGATGTGTTTCTCCAAACCATGAAGATAAAGAGTGGTAGAACTCTCATTTTATAATGCAAAGAGAGTTCCTACTAGACAAGGACCTAGGGACTGAAGGACCTAGGGGCTGAAGGACCTAGGGGCTGAAGGAACTACAGACCAGTTCCATTCAGATTGTTCTATGGATAATAGTACAAAGTCAGACTATGATGGCCTAAGATTGATTGTTCTCTATCTAAACAGTACAAGTGCCATGCTTACTTTAGGGGACATGAAGTAACTAGCCTAATAGTATTTTATAAATGGATCTTCTTATCTTTTGTCTTTATCTTCACTTGTCTTGAACTCTTATCACGATACATGTTTCTGAAGTAATCGAAGATTAAGGGTAATCTTCGGTATATGAATTGCTGAACTTATGATATTCTGATGTCTTGAGTTGTTAGACCAAAAGTCTTCTGTACCGAAATTCATAGAGAATTTCGGTGTCTTCTTAATCATCATTGCTGGAACTTGTAAAGTCTCCAAGTGTAAAACTTCTGTGGCACAACCGAAATTCACTCATGAATTCCAGTGTCTAATTCTCGGACTCATTAACATAACAACAGTAAACAAAAGTAGAGAGATGATAAGGTATGTTCATTAATAACTTAGAAGAAATTCAACAGTTACATGTTTGAACATACACGTCAAAAGATAACATCAGAATATTGTTTACGACAAATACACCAACAAAAACCACTAATCAAGTTGGTTAACGACTTTAAACATTAACAATTCCCCATTCGGTGACCAACCGAGGGGTTTTTCTTTTGATCTTCACACCAAGTTTTTACTACTTCCACCCATGTCATCTCCCAAAATTTCCTTACAGCCATCATCCAGTTCATCCTCCCAATTAGTTTTTCTTTGACTTCTTGAGTTGTATACTTCGATTTCTTCACTTCTTCGATGTAATTTAACAAGACTACATTGGGAGATTTTCTCATGTCGTCAACTCAGAAGAACAACTTGGTAGATCGATCTTTTAATTTGTACACTATACCAAGGACCGGATCATTAGTGCCTCCAAAGTTCTAGTGCTCTCTACCATCCGACAAGGACAAGTCAATCATCTAAATTGATCATCGGGATGAGTTCTGATCATTCTTAACAGTTCTCCGTCTTGACATATGAACTCATCCAGTAGCTGCGGCAGAAATCTTCTGGTAGCTAGATTAGCTACTCTAGTGTCCTTTTTCTACTCGATTTTCGGAGCCAGTCGCATCACAATAGTATAAATGTCTTCTGGGTTTTTCCGAAAATCTGCTTCCGTGATCACCAGGCTCTTTTCATTCCTGAGTAATTGGTACTCATAATAATTAGACTTTTGGAACATTCTCTTCTTATTCTGATGACTGCTGTGATGGACTCTGTTTACCAAATATTCTACCTTGGTTGGGTATATCTATCCAAGAACCTTTGAAATCCGAGTCTCATTTCCATATTCCAGTTACGGAATGGCTAAATAGTTCAAGGTATAGGTATACTTTTCTCTGTTTGGGGTAAGTGGGATGTCCCAGCTGTAAGACTGTCTTTTCGGGGGAGCATAGGACACCACAGGTCGATAATCATCATTGGTCAACGGCCTAAAATCAAAAAAATTAGATAGCTGTGGTTGACTTGATCCTTTTTCTGCTGTTTCAGCCTCAGCCTTAATTTCCATTTCGAGGTCTTCTGTAAACTTGGCTGCAAGTTCATCAAAATATGTATTTTTAAGTGCTTTGAGTTCTGGAGGATCTGATGGCTTTATTAGGGGAGTATTTGAGTTCGTCTTCTTCGGTGTGAATTTTCGGAGATGGGGGTGGTGTTAGAATTTTCTGAGAAGGGGACTTCTTTTGGGAGTTCGTCTTTTTCGGTGAAGGAGGGGGAGTTAGAATTTTCTCTTTGATTGGAATTTTCGGTGATGAGGGTGGAGTTGGGATTTTCTTATCATTTTTCGGTATGTCACCGAAAGTCTCATAACCTTTTCTTTCTTTAGACTTCTCATCATCATTATCATAAACATGATGATCATCATCATTCTCATCTTCATCATCACCAAAATCAACTGCTGGTGGCACCTTTCCCCCTCCTGGGGCTCCTTCACCAAATGAAGGGGTCATAGGTAGGTGCTTGCTGATATCTTCTAGTTTCTCAAACAGCTTCTCTGCAACTCCTTTCAACTCGGCGGATATTGAAGTAGTGGTTTTGGATGAGAGTTGATTGAATTTCGAAATAAGATCATCGAGCCTATCAGCTGCCAAATTTAGATTATTGGCCGGAATAGGAACGAAATCAGAAATGTTCCAAAGTGTGACGGACAACAATCTAATAAGTAGAATACTGGTATCCCGGAGTGATTGATTCTCAGAGAACACCCCGTCCATGTACTTCTTTACATCATCAAATAAAGTTACAAACTTGAACACTTCATTGTACAGCTTCAAACCAGCCTTCATGGTGGAGTCACCTTGTTGAATTAACTCTTTGGCATTTGTATGCCTCTGTGCATCAACTGCTTGAAGGCCTTTCGAAATTACCTTTTGGACAGAGGAGTCAAGGAGAGAGTAGTCATTGAGGATGGCCTTTTGGATAGAGGAGTCATTGAGGATGGCCTTATTCGACTGGGAAGAATTGAGTTTAGTTATCAAGGAGAGAAGGGAGTCAAGATTTTTGTTCACATCAGCAATGTCGGTCTTTGGAGATGTTGGAATGTGAGTTTCACCATGGTGTCCAGATGTTGAACTGGATTCTCCAATGTGTATGTCTAACTTGGGGAACAGAGGACGGTTCACTTCTTGATATGTACCGAATTTGTGAAAATTGTGTAAGTGTTTCGAGGCGGTTTCTAACAAAAGACAATATTCACGCCCGATTCATATCAGAAAGATTATTCATGGTGAGATGGGGATGGAATGGGATTATCAGTTGGGATTTTCCATGGGGATGGTGGTTTGGTAACTTTCGGACGGTTTTTCTCGTTTTCGCGTGCCAAGAACACATTATAAGTGAGTGGCACGATGTGTTTGGCAATGTTATCCCATGACTTATCATTTTCATCAAAAACAAATCCCGAATCACCAATCATTTTTGAAAGTTCAAACTCAATGAACTTGTTTATCTCCTCATTTTCGGATTGCAACTTTGCCCGTTTAGTCTGGATTTCTTCAGTATCAGCATCTTGTGGTTGACCCATGGAATGCAACACCATTGCATTTGCTTGTCTAATGCTGAATCTTTGTTGCAATTTTGCTATCATTAGTTTCTACCCCGATAGCATTTTTGAACTTCATTTCATGAAAGGATCTTGGAATTGGTAATTTTTCTTGTTGTGCCTCTTTGTTTTTCTTAGCATCCTTTTCTTGTTCACCCTCGTTTTGTTTTTGGGGTGTCTTTTCTTTTCTTGACATTTTATGTTTTTCGGCCTCTTCTTCTGAATCATTCAGTTCCCAGTCTGTAAGAGTCTAAAAACATTTAAAGACATTAGAAATTTAAACAGGTAACACATACCGAAGGTAACATATACCTGGGGAGAACATAATTTATGATCATCACACAGATGCAAAATTCGTGACCAAAATCTTATTTTGGATTCCTAAAAATCATAGATTTTTGTTGCGCAAATTGCATTGAATCAGGAATTCAAGCAATTTTACCAAATAAATATCTGGATTTCCAAAATGTCAATAACGATAATCAACGAGTTGATAACAAGGCATTTGTTGGGACTTATTTAGAAAATAAGGTATTGTACCGAAAGTTAGTTCTCACTGTGTAATACCGAAAAATTGATTTTGAGAGGATCATACTGAAAATTTGAGTTTGAGAGTATGATACCGAAAATTGATCTTGAGAGAATGAAACCGAAAATTTGAGCTTTAAGAGTATGATACCGAAAATCATAGATGCAGTGGTTGGCACCAAAATTCAACTTATTACAATTATACAGAAAGTGAAGACTTAAATGGCTTATGCAAAAATTTGATTGTTTATATTGATCCCGAAACTTAAGAATGCCTATGATATACCGAAAATTGAACATTGAGAAAATTATACCTAAAATTACTGAAAATCACAAGATATACAGAAAATTTGTCATGCCTTTTCAATACCAAGAGAAAATTAAAAGCAACCACACATGTGCAAAAAGATAGTGTAAGATAAGGTCAGAAAATGTGTACCATAAATTTCTTGTGCTTCTTAGATCGTGATCATTTGGTAGAGGAGCTTTCAGCTTTCTTCTTGCCCTTTGTAACTGGAGGCTCCTTGCTTAATGGTTCAACAGGGTAAGGAGCTACATTTTCAGTGATTTGTAAGTGTTGTTTGACAAAAAACACTCTCTAGGTCACCGAAAGCTAGAAAGGCATCTGACAGTTTTCTGATTTTGCAGAAAATCAAGTCATACATGGGTGAGTAGCCTTTGAATGGTGTCATGACTAGGGAAATATCATCAGCAGCTTCTGGGACTTGAACCATGTAAGTTCTATACAAATGAATGATGCATATTGCCCAGAAGCGGGCAGAATGTATTTTTCTTGGTGGCTTCTGAGATACCGAAATAAGACAAAGAATCTTCAAATAAAATTGCTGCAATGTCTACTTGTTTGCCCATGTATAGACCCCAAACCAATTTGATTAAGCGCTTACTGAGTTGGTATGTACCACCTGTTTTACAGAAATGGATGATGCAATGCCATAAAGGTGAGATATGTCCCTTGCAAAACTGTGAAGGAGACTCTAATTTGTGCTCGTAGCCCATTTTATGAAACATAGTGATCAACTTAGATTGTGATGGAGTATTAAACTGAGCATCGTGCATGGGTAGATCAAGTGCAACTGCAAATATCTTATTATCTAAAGTATCTTCCATGCCATTACACAAGGTAATGAATATGTTGTTGTCACGCCTTCTAGCAGTGACAACATATTCCTCGAGCAAAGAAATAGAAATGGTGGGAGGCGGTGAAAATAAGGTTCTGGCTAAGGGATGGTGGGATAAGATGTGAACGACAACTCGTAAATGGTCCTTGTAAGTCGTCGGAATACTAGGTGCCGGGTAGTTGCAGAAGGTTATAGACATGGAGGTGGAGCCGGAGGCGGAAAAGAGCAAAAGAATGGGAAAACACAGCAAACTACCACGAACAAGTTGAACGATTTGAGAGAAAATACTGATATCTTGCAAAGACGAAGTCACAGTGATGACGAACTACGACGACAAAGTAAGGAGTTGCTGTGGTGGCGTAGAGACAGTCAGCAGCGACGGCGGAACCAGAGAAGATACAGTGGAGTTACAGCGGCGGTGGAGTAAGACGGAGAAGGAGAAACCCTAGATTGCAATTTTGTTGGAGAAGAAGAACACGAAGAGAGTGATCGATTTTGAGAGAGAAAAAATGAGGGGGGAAAGATAGAAAGACGGTTTATATCCGATTTGAATTTCACAAAACCGTCGGATGGGATGTGTGATGTGAGATGTCAGAAAAAGTTGTAACTTGGCATTTAATGCCAAAGCATGATGAAATCGAGTGGTTCAATCGGAGTGTGACACATCAGATGTGGTTAACGAGATAGCATAAATATTCTAAGAAATTGATTGCTCGTTATTGGTTATTTAATGTAACGTTATTTAATTCACATTCTCAACGTTAAATTGGTCGTTTTTTTAAGAGATGTAAAAAGACACACAGATTTGAATGGGTTAGAGAGTGTGTACCTTAAGTGCTGCATCAGTAGCTGAAAATTGTATGAACTGAAATTCTCTTGATGTCTCTTGGTACCGAAATTTATTCTGAAATGAGGTTGTTCCAAAATTCTTGTAAGTGCCAAAAGTTTGCTTTTAAGGAAAACAGAACTTGTTTTCTTTGATACCGAAAGTCATGTCAACCAAAAATTAGAGTGAAACGAGGTTGTACAGAAAATTAGTTTTCATTGGTACCGAAAATTTGAATGATCCAAAATTTGATTTTAAATGAGGTTTATCAGAGAAGGATGTCGCACCGAAAATCGTGTTCAAGCGAGGTTGGGCCGAAAATTGTAATCATACCGAACATCTCATTTGTTTTCTTTGGTAACGAAAGTTTGCTTGAAATGAGGTTGTATAGAAAATCTTTTAGGACCGAAAATGAATTATTGAAAAATTGTGTTGGGCCGAAGATTATGTCCAAGTGAGGTTGTTCAGAAAATCCTTTTGGACCGAAAATTGAGATGCACAACCGAAAATCATACTTAAATTACCAGAAAGAATTTATGACAAAAAGGATTAAAGTGAACGAATAGTATACCGGTGAAGAGCAGCTAGTAGAATTTTGAAATTAAAAAGCAGATATTTTTACATGATAAAATTGATTCAAATATGCCAAGTTAATTAGGTCTTGAAGAATTCGGGATCAGGATTCATCATACCTAACATTTCCAAAAAATTTTGAAATTTGGCTGTGTCCAAGGCTTTTGTAAAAATGTCTGCTACCTGTTCTTCAGTAGGTATAAAATATAGCTCAATGTTACCTTGGAGGATTTGATCCTTGATGAAGTGGTAACGAAGATCGATGTGTTTTGTCATTGAATGCTGAATTCGATTGCGCGAGATGGCAATGGAACTCTTGGAGTCGCAATATATGGGGACTTGGAGAAAGCGATATCCATAATCCAGCAATTGTGTCTTCATCCAGAGTACTTGTGAACAGCAGCTAGAGGCTGGAACATATTCTGCTTCGGCTGATAAAAGAGCAACACAATTTTGTTTCTATGAAGACCAACTCACCAGTCTTCCACCTAGAAACTGACAACTTCTAGAGGTGCTTTTTCTATCCAAACGACATCCAGCATGATCTGCATCGGTGAAGGATTGAAGATTGAAATTATCACAAATCGGTTACCAGAGACCCATTTCCTTGGTGCCTTTGAGATATTTGAATATTTGTTTTACACCAGTCAGATGTGATAACTTTGGAGCTGTTTGATATCTCGCACAGATGCAAGTTATGAACATAATATCGGGTCTACTTACAGTTAAGTAGATAAGAGAACCAATCATTCCTCGGTATATCATATGATCTAATGGTTCACCATCGGGATTAGCCGAAATTTTGTGGTTGGTTGACATGGGCACTTTAGAAGTTGAAAAATTCTCAAGATAAAATTTCTTTAACAGCTCATTAGTGTATTTTTCTTGATGAATGAAGATTCCTCTACTTGTTTGCTTGATTTGAAGACCAAGGAAAAAGTTAATTTCCTTATTCAAGCTCATGTTGAATTTATCAATCATGATTTTGGCAAATTCATCAACCATGTTCTGATCGGTTGAACCAAAAATGATGTCATCAACATATACTTGAACAATCATGATGTGCTTTTGATAGATCTTACAAAGAATATAGGATCGATTGTACCTCTTCTATACCTAGATTTTACCAAAAAAGTAGACAGCTTGTCATACCAAGCTCTTGGTGACTGTTTGATTCCATACACGACCTTGAAAAGATGATAGACATGATTAGGAAGAGACAAATCCTCAAAACCAGAGGTTGTTGAAGATAGACGACTTTGTTGAGATCGCCATGTAGAAATGCACTTTTGACGTCCATTTGATTAACGATTATGTTTTTGTGAGCAACATATGCCAATAAGATTCAGATAGCTTCTAGGCGGGCTATAGGTGCATAAATTTCATCATAGTCTATGCCTTCAATTTAACTATATCCTTTTGCTACAAGCCGATCTTTGTTTCGAACCATGGTTCACATATCATCCAATTTGTTACGAAGGACCCATCTTGTGCCAACAATGGTTTGTGTTAGGACCTAATATTGATGGTTTATGCTTGACATTAAAATGCTTATATCAAGATTTAAGGGGCAGATTGACGTTTTCGGTTTGGACCGAAAACCCTTGGGTTTCCGGTGGTGTTGACCTAAATCCAAGGGGATTTCGGTGGGCCTTGATGGGTTTTTGGTGGGCTTTGCTGTAATGGGCTTAGGGTTAGCTACGTTTTAGGCGTAGGTATAAAGGCTATGTGTAGTCGTCATTGTCAAGAGTTGATTGCCTTGAAGTTTGTGCTAAGCTAGAGAGAGAAACTAATTGTTCAAGCAATCTTCAAATCTTATGTACTAGACTATAATCAATATAGTGTGCATTGAAGGTTTAATCTCATTGTTCTTATTGTTTTGATTCGATAACATGTTTGGGATTCCGCACCAAACGTGTTTGTGATTGATACCGTTCTAGATCTAGGTTTATTGGGACTTACATTTGGTATCAGAGCCTCAAAACCTTGTGTTTTTGGGTGTTTTGGTATCAATCTATTCAAAACCTTTTCTTGAATCTTGGTGTTCTTCATTGTTCTTGGTATTTTTGGGTGTTTGATCTTCAAAAACGGCATTTTGGATACAAAATGGCGTTTTCATATATGTTTTTGGAGGTTTTCGGTCAGCTGCTGAGGATTTCGGTCTACTGTGGAGTTTTCGGTGGCGGCACACACGTTTTCGGTTAGGGTTTAACGATTTAGGTGAAGACAATTTAGGGTTTCTGAATTTGGGCCAGCCCAATTGAGTTTTCAGTGAAAGGTATTGGGTTTTCGGTCAAACCCTAGCCCAAATTGAAGGTTTTCGGCAATTTTTTGAGTTTTCGGTCAAACCTTTGGTCAAACCACCGATTTCGATCAGCTCTCGAGATTTCGGTCCAGCCTGATTTGATTTTTTTGCATTTTTTGGTCAAGACAGAAGTGACTTTAGTGCTTTTCGATTGAAATTTTTCCTACTCTTCGGTAATCAATGGAGTTGACTACTACCACTATGCAACATGATCTCGATTCAGTTATGGGTACGGTCACCCGCATTCCACGACTATTAAATGCTGAAGGATTTTCAGAATGGAAATTCAGATTCAAAAAATACGTAAAAATAAAAGACAACAAAATATGGAGAAGCATGGTGAGAGGTCCAGTTAGAATTACAACTACCCTTGAAAATGGTACAGTGGTTGAAAAGGCACAAGAACATTACACAGATGAAGAGTTTGAGTTGACTAAAAATGATGAGCAAGCCCTTGCCACTCTCACAATGGCTTTATCCCTAGATATAGCTCAAGGGTTCAGAGAATACCACTCTGCTAAGGCCTTATGGGAAGCACTGATTGAAGTGTATGAAGGCAATGAGGACATGAAGCAAAGTAGACAAGTCTTCTTCGACAGAAATTCAACATGTTTAATCATGTGCTTAGGGAGACTTTGGAAATTCCATTACAACGTTTTATCACACTCAATACCGAGATGAGTACAGTTGGAATTGTGTTGTCTAAGTCAGAAATTAACACGAAACTGTTGAACACCCTTCCCAAAATTGGGACATGAACGTGTCGGTGATCAAGAAAACTAAGAATCTAAACATACTGTCTCTTGCTGAAATTATGGCTATCATCAAAGCTTTTGATATAGATGATAAGGAATGGGAAATCAATCATGTCAATTCCTACCAATCTGCCAACCTGGGCGCATATACTAATAGTGTATTTTCTGCCCTTCCTGCACAACATGCTCCTTCCTCCTCCAGCTTACCGATGGCAGCTCCAGCTCCTACTGCTCCTAGCCCTATTTCTCAATCAACTTCTTCAGTTCTAGTTGTTCCCAAGGGAGCTGAGGAAAACTTGGCTATGATGGCTGGACTTATGAACTGTTACAATGCTCTCGTTGCTGGAGAACTAGTTCAGCCTTTTATGATTGGAGATCTTGATCAGATTTAGCCCGACGATGTTGAAGAAATGGACATTTTCTGGCATATTGCTATGGCAGTATTCAGGGCAAAAAATTTTACTCAACAGAGTGGAAGAAAAAACTAGGGTGCTAATAGAGACAAGAAGGTGGGTTTTAACAAGACAAAGCTTAGGTGCTACAATTGTCACGAGCCGGGGCATTACGCTTGTGAATGCACCAAGCCAAGGGTGGAGAATGCAAATACTGAAAGGAATTTGGTGCCGACTAGAACAAATCGTGAAGCTCTTCAAAATATTGAAAGGGCCATGGTGGCACAGCAATTTACATGGGAGGATAAGATACAGGCCTGAACTTAACTGAAGAAGGAGGAGCTCATCTAGCCTAGATTGAAGCTGAAGAGGATGTTGATCATGCTGAAGAGGAAATGATGAACTTGCAGTTTGCTTTTATGGTCTCTACCACCCCTATCACGGAAGAGGTTAGTGAGGTTTATTGCTCTAAATCTTGTGTTGATATAATTGCCAAATATCATGAACACAATGATCGTTTAGTTAGAGAAGTACTTAATCTTACAAACGATGTTTACAACACTAAAAAGAAACTGCACCCCTTCAAGAAAAAACTAGACGCTAAAACATCTGATTTTAAGAAATTGCTAGCAGATCACAGCACAACAAGCACACGATATCGTTATGCTAAAGAAACAATTGCAAATTTGACTGCCGAGCTTGACACATTGAAGGCAAAATTTAAAGATGTTGAGTTTAATTTCAAAAATTTGATGTGTCAAGCGTGAAAGTCGAGGCAATAATTGAACATCAAACAAAGTGGACTAATAAAGATGGTGAAGGTCTGGGGAACAAAAATGTTCCACCTCTATTTAATCATAACTATACCCCACCTCTTGAAACCGAAGAGTTTGTGCAACCCATTGTCACCAGTTCTGTTCAAAAGGATCAATATGGCACCGCTGAGAGTATTAAAATGAACTCTACTGATTCTTCTACCTCATGTGCAGATACAATGAATGAGAAGGATGAAATCAAGAAGGACAAGGCTGATTCTGTTTTTGATAATAATTGTTCAAAGACTAATATTTCTGTTTTTCCTGTTTTAAATGGTTGTGTGAAACAAAATGTTAAACATGTTAACCCTTTCAATTAACCCTTTCAAAACTTGTGGTGATGCAAATTTTCAAAAATTTAGGACAAAGAATTCTGTTAAATTTTTTTTACATGCGTGTGTGCTTCTGGAAAAACTGTGAATGCCCCTTTGAAATGACAAACTTCTTTCAATTGTGGAATTGCTGGTCATATTGCCAGAAACTGTCCTCAATATTTGTATGCTTAACACCATGAACAGTTTTGGCAGAACGTGCCAAGAGGGAAATCTTATAAACGAAAACCCTCGAGGTCACGTTCTCGAAATAAAAATCGGAATGTTACAAAGGCCAAGACTAAGACTGCCTAGGACAAAAGGATTGATTCAAATAGTGGTCCTGATTATAAATCCAATGTAAATGTCCCCATCTGGTCTAAAGACAAAAGATTTAAATCCAACTCTTGAAAATGTCACTTGCCTGTTCTCAAAAGCCTCTGAACAGAATGCCATGTTATGGCATCGTCGTCTTGGTCACGCCAATGCGAAGTATTTGAATCGTCTCGCCAAAAATGATCTTGTCCGGGGGCTTCCTATTAAAGACTTCATCATGTTTGAGAAGTGCGTGGCCCGTGCTCAAGGAATACATCATAGAAAGCCACACAAGCCCAAATTGGTCAACACCATTGACTCGCTCCTTCAGCTTCTACACATGGATCTTTTTGGACCTGTTAATCTTTTGAGTATTAACAAAAGTTCTTATTTCTTGGTTATTATTGATGACTACTCACGTTTTACTTGGGTTTTCTTTTTGAAGCATAAGAATGAAACTGCAGAACTGGTCAAGAGTTTCATTACCCTCATTGAAAATCAAACGAATAAGAAGGTGAAGGCAATTTGATGCGACTATGGGACTGAATTCAAGAATACTGTTTTGGATAAATTTTGTGTAGATAAAGGAGTACAGCATCAGTACAGTGCTGCTCGTACACCTCAATAAAATGGTGTTGCTGAGCACCGGAACAGAACATTGATTGATGCTGCACGTACCATGCTTTGCGATTCAAAACTTCCAGTGTTCTTTTGGGCCGAAGCAATTAATACAGCTTGCTATGTTCAAAATCGAGTCATCATCAACAAGAACGACATGAAGACTCTGTATGAAATTCTCTATGGCCACAAACCGACAGTCGCTCACTTTCATACCTTTGGATGTCCTTGCACCCTTCTTCATCTTGAAGCGCCTCCAAAGTTCAACTCAAAAGCTGATGACTGTTACTTTGTCGGATACACCGGTTGCACAGCCTATCGGGCCTACAATAACGTCACCATATAAATTGTAGAATCATTTGACGTGTGCTGGCTGGAATAGAATGAAACGGAGGTCCGTGTCGGTCCTGACTGGTTGTTTAATTACGCTGGACTGTTTAAACCATTTTATCTGTTTTCTGATGTTTCAGGTAAACAACTAGGTCCTAGTGGAATCAACAGGGATGCTAATGAGGAGATTCTTGCTGAACCTATTAGACCGCCCGTGATATTTGCTGATCCTATTATTTTGAATGACGGTGCATATCTCGATTCCACTACAGTGACTGATGATGCTCCAGCTGATTCCTCACAAATTGTTGATGAACTACGAGTTGTTGAAGAGTCTGGCACTCAAGAAGGCGTTATCAATTATGAACCTGTCGAACTGTTCAATTCTACTCTCATGGATTCTCTTTTTCCAGAACGAATTCCCGATGAGTATGTTGCTAGTACCTCTTACGACTTAAGAACATTTGATAGAGGTGCTTCAGGCTCAGGTAGAGTTGAAAATATAACGAATCTTCCATTTTCTTCTTCAACGCTCGAGCATGCTATTCCTTCTAGAATTGAACGCGATCACCCAGCTGAAAATATAATTGGTTCTCTGACTGATGGGCTATAAACCAGAAATCAGAGCAGTCATGTCAACGAGTGTCTCTATTCATGCTTTATCTTGCAAATCGAGTTGAAGAATGTGAAGATGGCACTTAACGAACCAAGTTGGGTGGACGCTATACATGATGAGCTCAATCAATTCGAGAAAATGAACGTTTAGAAGTTGGTGGAACTACGCGAGGGCAAAAAGTATCTTGATACAAGATGGGTATTTCGCAACAAACAAGATGATTCTGGAGTAATAGTGTGAAACAAGGCACGCATGGTTGTCCATGGATTTAGACAGATTGAAGGTCTGGACTACACTGAAGTGTATGCTCCCGTGGCGAGATTGGAGGCAATTCAGATCATTCTTGTATATGCCTCGTATATGGGATTTACTGTCTATCAGATTGACGTCAAGACAACGTTCTTGTACGGTGAAGTCAAGGAGGAGATTTATGTTGATCAACCTCCAGGTTTTGTCAACTCCAAGTTTCCCAACCATGTCTACAAGCTGGATAACGCTCTTTATGGTCTTTATCAAGCTCCCCGTGCTTGGTATGCTACTTTGAATGAACATCTGTTACAGCATGGTTATACTCGAGGCATGATCGACCATACTCTATTCATCAAGCACGAAAATTCAAGACCAAATTGTCGTCCAGATTTCTGTGGATGATATCATTTTTGGTTCTGCAAGTGAGGCTTTGTGCAAGGAGTTTGAGCAAGTGATGAAGAAAAGATTTGAAATGAGTTCGCTGGGGGAAATGACGATGTTCTTGGGGTTGCAAGTGAAACAAAGCTCGATGGGTATTCTGCTACATCAAGGCAAGTATGTGGAAGACATTATTGAGAAGTTCAGATTCAAGGATGCTAAAGATCCTAACACTCCGATGGCTGAGCGACCTCTGTTGACTTGAGATCCAGATGGACAATCTGTCGATCAAACGTATTATCGTTCGATGATTGGATCTCTGATGCATCTGATGGCTAGCAGACCAGATGTTGTCTTCGCAGTCTGCCAATGTTCTTGACATCAGGCTAATCCTAAACTTTCTCGCTTAAATGCTGTTAAGCGGATCTTTCGATACCTTAAAAGGAGACCAAAATTGGGTCTCTGGTATCCTAATAACCGTGAATGTGATATGTATGCATTTTCAGATGGCAATTATGGAGGATGCGATATTGACAGAAAGTCCGTAAGCGCTGGATGTCAATTCTTGGGAGATAGGTTGATCTCTTGGCAATCCAAGAAGCAGCAAACCATGTCAACCTCTACAACCGAAGCTGAATATGTTGCTGCGTCGGCTTGCTGTTCTCAAGTTATCTGGATGCAGCAACAACTTCTCGATTATGGTTTGAACTTTCTCGATACTCCCATATTTTGTGATAATGATGCAGCTATCCCAATAGTTAAAAACCATATCCAGGATTCAAAAACCAAGCACATTGACATCAAAATTCATCTTATACGAGATTGCTACAAGCGTAAATTAATCCATTTGGAACCAGTCCACACAGATAACAATGTGGCGGATTTGTTCACAAAACCTTTTGCAAAAGCTCGGTTCGATGTGCTTGTTGAACTTTTGAAAATGATTCGCTTTGACGACTCATAAATTAGTTCCTGTAAATTTTGTACAATTTTTGTAGTTAAATTTGTTCATGTTTTAGTTTCAAAAATTCTCTTCTATGCACAAATTTAGGAGAGTTAACAAAAAAAAAATCATGTAAAAAATTAAAAAATAAAAAAAAATGTTTTTCCTTATGTCATTTATTTTCAGAATTAAAAATTTATATATATATATATATATATATATATATATATATATATATATATATATATATATATATATATATATATATATATATATATATATATATATATATATATATATATATATATATATATATCCTTAATTACACACTTTGCACGATCGTCAATGTTCCTGATCAATACCAATCAGGAATACAGATCCATGTTCTCATGTCAAAGATGTGTTTCACTATCACCCTGATTCACTAAGACATTCCTTGCCTGTCGACGACGCACTGAGCCATACCACTCACTGCTGAGACAATTTAATGTGCTGATGATTCTCATTGGTACACCACAATGAGTATGAAGCACTAACAACTTTTCTCTCAACCCAACCTCAAGTTTTGTGTGACACAAACTTCTAGACACCTTGAGTTAAACCACTCAGAGTCGAGGGTTAAAAATTTTGTGCCGATGGTTAGATTGCATACCGTAATCATCACACGCACCAATCGACTCTTACCCACCTTATCTTTTTATTGCAAAGAAATAGACGATTCACCATTTAAAACCAAGTGGTGATGATATTTTGAAACTATATGCCAGTGATCTCTACTACAACAAGAGTAGTAGATCTGAGACATCAACAACCATTTTTACCTAAAAGTCTTCTAATTCAAGAGATGGATGATTTAGTGTAATAAACCATACATTCATGACAATTCGAAAGTTTAGCCGATAGGTATATCTTGAACCAAGATATATTACATGCTCATACCTCTCTTGACCCTAATCCTCTTCTAATAAAGATGTTCGTGATTCAATGTGGCTTTACCTCGCATTGATGAAACATTGAAACTTTGGGTCAGTGATCGCTGTTGACTACCATAATAATTGTGAGACCCCAACAACTTCACCGTAACCAAAATTGGCTCTAGGATGGTACACTCCGCAGAGTTTGGATACCATTCAACCTCTCGCCAAGAGAGAAGTCAACTTGTTGACTTGATAACTGCATTGAGATCTTTGATCAAGGATACGCAGGGGCCAAAATCAAAAATGGCCACGAGTAGTTCTCTAATACTCAAACAATCGCAGTGCGTTCCTCCGGGTTCACACAGATACTGCGAGAAGTCTCCTCCTAAGCCAAGGCTGGGTCCTTGAACAACTGTGGTGAGAGTTTTAGAACTCCATGACCCATAAAATTTGCGGTCATCGTTCCTATCTTAAAGCGCCAGCAAAAGTGAAGTTGGAGAGTTTCTACACAAACATTCTATCTCCGAAGAAAGATGAAGCATAACTCCATGTGACAAGTTGCATTGAATTCCTCCTCAATCAGTTTGTTGCTACATTTGCATCTTTTAGTGATCAAGAAGTAAAGATGTGAAGAGTCAGACTCCATGCTCATCAAAGTCAAATCAAAAGCTGGATGTGCTGATTCAAGACCTAAGCAAGAAGCCTATACCCAAATGAGCGGTCAAAGTTAAACCTGAAGACAGTCCAATTCGAAGATGAAGTTGTCTTTGCAACGTGCTGAAAGTTATTAACATCTACACCCATCACTCGCGTAGCGGGAGGCTGTTAAAATGTTACTGCAGTGTTCAACTGAATGTCAAGATCTAGAGAAGCATGAAGATCAATGCAAGCAGTAAACCAAGGGGGAGATTGTTAGGACCTAAAATTGATGGTTTATGCTTGGCATTAAAATGCTTAAATCAATATTTAAGGGGCTGATTGACGTTTTCGGTCTGGACCGAAAACCCTTGGGTTTTTGGTGATGTTGACCAAAATCCAAGGGGATTTTGGTGGGCCTTGATGGGGTTGGTGGGCTTTGCTATAACGGGCTTAGGGTTAGCTAGGTTTTAGGCATAGGTAGAAAGGCTATATGTAGCCGTCATTGTCAAGAGTTGATTGCCTTGAAGTTTGTGCTAAGCTAGAGAGAGAAGATGTGTCACCAACAATTTGGTTGGCCGGAGGAGGCACAAGATCCCAAACTTTAGTTCTTTTAAATTCTTCAAGTTCTTCTTGCATGGCCTTGATCCAAACATCATCATTTAAGGCATAAAAAACTGTTTTTGGCTTTAACTTGCTAATGTAAGCGGCATAGTGACATTCATCCTGGATGGATTTTTTGGATTGGGTCTGAATTCCAGAAGATGTGTCACCAATAATTTGGTTTGGGGTATGACTCCTGGTCTATTTGTGAAGTATGGGAATTAGAGCAGTATCTGGTTCTGGTGGTACCATGTCTTGGATAAATTCTGGATCATCAGGAGTGATGTTTTGTATATGCAAACAGTCAGTAGAATTTTCTTTATCGGCATCAAAGGTAAATACTGGAACATCGTTTAATGCATCTGTTGATGAATGAATTCGCTGATCGTCTCTTGGATGTTGATGGTCCCCCTCAACTTGAGGGATTACATCAACATGAGTTGGGAGCTGAAGCTCCCCTGGACATGTGCTGGGAGTGACGACTCCCCCTAAACTTGTGATATGAGCGAATGCTCCCCCTCAAATATTGCATTAGAATCATAAATTCTTACTTCAGCGGACGAAATGTGTTGAGTCATTAATAAGATTGAGTCAAAATGCGAATAAGATTTATCGCCTGATTTTGTGCCTTTAGATTAGCTGATTAGTTATGGAACGGCCATGTTCTTCCATACTTACTTTTCATATTTATAGCTTGCATGTACCCTAATTAGGGTTAACTTTTGTAATCTTCTTGACGGCACTCATACATAATAGTTCTCTCTGAATTGTTCTTGAGTAGCATATTAAATCATTCGACATCAGTTCTATTTTGTGCGTGTTCTTGTTTACTATTATACTTTCCGCATTACTTGAATCTAGATCCTTATTCTATGTTCTCACAATTGGTATCAGAGCAGGAGATTGTGTTCTTCTTTCGAGTTTTCTTTTGGTTTTATTTTAGATTTATTACTGTTTATCCTCATCGTCTCAATCGAGGTTGGATATCAGTTACAGATCTCAAGTTTAAACTTTTGCTCGACTCTTTACACATCTGATTCATACTCTAACAAGATCAAATGGCACACGAAGATCAACATACTCAATCGTTCAACTTATCTAGCAGTATAGGTTCAACCACCAGAATTCCTGTCCTCTTCACACATGATTATGAGGTTTGGGCACTACACTTTGAAGATTACATTCTTGGTATTGAAGAACATGGATCTACAATCTGGCATGCAATCACTGCTGAAACCTACGCTCATACTGGCACAAGAAAGGTCATTAAAACCCTAAGAGAATACAATGATCTTCCTGTTGCACACACCAACATACCTCAAGATGAAAAAGACAAACTTATGTGAAATATCAAAGCCTTCAGAATCATTCGATTTGCCCTTCAATCCGACACCCTTCGACTGTTAAGTTCCTGCGAGACGGCGAAAGAAATCTGGGATAGACTTCAAGAGTTATACTCAGGGGATGCTGATCTTGAACATTCTGTTCAAACTACACTTCTTTTCGAATTTGGATCATTTGAACAAGCACCCAGTGAAACTCTGATCCAAGTCTTCAACCGGTACAATCATCTTCTCAGCAGACTGTTAAAATACAAAATTGCCAGAACAATCATTGAACAAAAGGTTACCTTTCTGGATGGTCTACGATCTGAATGGAAGTCTATTGTCTCAACCATCAAGGCACATGAGCAGTTCAAGACTTATACTTTAGCAAAAGTTATGGGCATTCTGAAGTCACATGAGAAGGAGATCACTTCCGAACCAAAGATAACTGCTAGTCTGGGTTCTCTCGCACTTGTTACGAAAGGGAAGAAGGTCACTGACAATGACTCAGAATCTGATTTTTCCGATGAAGAACTGACAAGGGAAGACAAAGCACTTATGGGGTCCAATCCCAAGAAAATTTTCAAGAAAAATTTCTCAAAATTCAAAACCAGAAATCGTCAGGGAAGCTTCAGTTCGGAAAAACCAAAGGAGGATGCACAGAGGAAGCCCAAAGCTGATGAAGAGAAAAGGTTGCTTGGTGATTCTGGTTATGATCGCAACTACTGCAAAGGCAAGAACCACTTCATCAAAGATTGCCTGCTCCGAAAACAAACAGAAAAGAAGGAGAAAGTGAAAGACGAAGCATACTATGCTAAGAAGATCGCTGATCTAAAGAAAGAAGATGCTTCTATAATCAAATCAACCTTTATGGTGTAGCAGGATAACGAGTATGGTGTAGTTGAAGTATGGTCAACATATTTTGATGATGAAGAGGTGAGGACACCTACGCACGGTAGGTGCTTTGTGGTGAAGAACGACAGCTCCGAACTCCGAGGGTATTTTACGGATAGGTGCCAAACATCAGCAAGCTATTTCGCATCGAAGCCTGTTTCGGAACAGGTGGAAGAATGTGATGTTGTCGTAAACAAGGTACAAAATATTCTCAAATCCTTAAATATTTGCTCTTCTAGTTATGATATGGAATTAGATAATTTAAGGTTCACTATCTCTAGTTTTAGTGATAGTTTAAAACGAATAAGGCTTAGTAATTCTAATCTAAATGATCAATTGAGCAGGATAACGCTTAAGAATGAGGAGAGGAGGATGAAAATCGATGCGTTGGAGTCAGAGTTAGTTAGAGTTAGAGATAATGTTATTTATGTTCAACGAGACAATTTGTTGCTTATTAAACAGCGCAACATTTTTTGTTTGATTGCTAAAAGTCTTTACAATAACATCTCCCAGTTACATCTTGATTGTGATATAGGCAGGGGATTACATAAGATGATTTTACCCTTTCATGAATTGAAAGAGGATGAAATCGATGCTGAATGTTACAGGTGTGAAACCATTGTTTCATCTGATGATATTTCGGATGCCTATCGTATCGGACTTGACAAAATTGAAAATTACATTCAGTCCAATGAACACAAAAGCATGGTTAAACAATATTTATCTGAAAATGATAAAGAGGAAATTAAGATTGCCACCTTAAAGAAATTTCATTCGTTAAGCTCTAAATTAAATTCCGAAGATATTCTCAACACTGAGAACATTTCCGATTTTGATGAAAGTGAAATGAGTGAAATTTCAGTTGAGGATGAGGTTGATTGTTCAATCTTTGTGAATGATCAAACTGAAACAAAGAAAAATATTATTTCAGAGAATTCAGTAACTTTTGCACGAATTGTCGACAGTAAAGGATCACAAGTTTTGAATGAACAAGCAACTGTTTTTCCGAAAATCCAAACAGTTCCGAATCAAGTTTTTGTTAAACAAGGTATAAATCCTAAAGATGTAACAGAACTAAAAGTCCTTGTAGATAACAATAATTCTGATGGATGTGATGCCTTCTTTTGGACTGAACCAATTGAGAATTCAGATGAGACCAAAGGTCTTTCGGAAATGACCTCTTGGAAGTCACGAGGAAAATATATCTCAGGATCTGTAAATTGCAAAAAATCCTTCTCACAACCTGGAACCAGTGGAACAAAACCTTTTCCGAACTCAAACACCAAAATTCCCAAACCCATACCAACAAAGAATTTCACTCAGGTATCTCGCATTCATAAGTCTCACGAAGAGCTTATCGCAAAAAGGAAACAAATGAATGCCAGATATAAAAAGAATTTGAAGGAAAGAAAAAAATTTTGGAGAAATAAAAATAATTTCAATTCCACTTCAAATTTCAATCAAAAAGTTGGTACAAAGTCCATTCCGAAATCTCCACCTAATTCATCCATAAAACCAACCTTTCAAAAACCCTCTATCTATGCCAAAAAGCCTACATGGACAAACAATACAAACAAAATCTGTCTCAATCCCATTCTCAAATCAAACGATTTAAAGGGAAAAGCCAAACTCTATCCTGAACCACTTTCGAAGCCGATTTTAAGAGAAAATTCACCACCTCATATTCAAAAGAACATTACCTTAAGGTCCAAACTCTCCTTTCATTCGGTAAATTCTTCAAAAGGTTTGCATAATAATTCACCTCGGAATCCGAAATTAAATACTTTTGTTTACATGCAATCTCGCTTTGCTAAAGAAGCTTGGCAAAACTCGAAAACAAAAGTTTGTCGCTTTGAAAATGAGAAAAATCAACCCTCCAAGAAGAAATCATTTTGGGTTGAAAACTCGAGTATATTTCCGTTCACCAAGAAATTCTCACATGGACCCACAATGGTTTGGGTTCCTAAATCTCTCTAAATTGTGCAGGTTATCCGTGACGAACAGTATGATACAGAATGGTACATAGACAGTGGCTGTTCATGTCACATGACAGGGAGAAGGAGGGAGAATATGTTATGGAAACAATGCAACTGGCGAAATCAAAGGTTATGGCATGATCACTAATGGCGAGTTCTCAATTCGGAAAGTGGCTTATGTAGAAGGTCTTCAACATAATCTAATCAGTTTCTCACATAGTAGTCGGAACTGGACTCAAGGTGAGGTTTGATGAAGAAGGATCAGAACTGATAGAAAAGAATTCCGAAAAGATTGTTCTGAAATCAAAGCGAAAGGGAGAAATGTTCCCTATGGATATGAAGCCTATCATTGGAAAACCAGCCATCTGCTTGCTAACCAAAGCTGCCAATGATGATAGTTGGCTGTGGCATAGACGCTTGTCACACATGAACTTTCGAGATATAAACAAGCTTGTACTTGGTGACCTCGTACGAGGATTACCGCTACTCAAGTAGGATAAAGATCGCTTGTGTGATGCTTGTGAGCTCGGAAAACAAAGTAGAAAGAGACACTCTATAATAATTAACACAAAGATCCTTGAACCTCTGGAACTTCTGCATATCGATCTTTGTGGTCCATCTGCAATCGAAAGTGTATCTCACAACAAGTACATTTTGGTTGTAGTGGATGATTTCTCTCGATTCACATGGGTATTCTTTCTCAAGCAAAAATCCGAAGCAGCCATGTAAGACCCGTTCCGCCGAGTCGCGGCTTGGGAAGATTCTAGATTCACATATGAGTTGTACGCGCGGCGCGGCTTGGAAGAATCCGCGGCTCGGTGCGCCGCAGTCATGAAAAAACCCTAATTCGGATTTAAACGCCTACATAAAGGGTCCCAGCCCTAGGGTTCGTGTTTTTAGAAGTTTTCAGGAGTAGAGCCGACTGGTCCAAGCAGAGGCTCTTCGGTTCCAAGGATTTGAAGGTTTTGAGAGATTGGAAGGATGGGATACGACGTGGGGGAAGGCTTGTAGCCGATCGGGTGCATTCCTCCTTTTTCCAGAAGCAAGGTGATCGGACGAGCCTAGTTTGGGATATTAGCGATTATCCGGACGGTTGTGATTCAGGTGAGTATCCTCACCCTACTATATGATGTTGCATGTTAGGCATCTTGTATGTTATTTACAGTTATATGATTTGCTCTATATCTGTGGTTATTTGTTGTTGGGCTCAGTACTGATGCGTGTCCCCTCGTAAAATCAGCTAGTGTTCTAACTAGAGCTCAATTGAAAGAAAATCAGACAGCATTATTTTCAAATGTTTCCGTTAAAAATCATAAGTCAGGTGTGCATACCATGTTTCAAACCCCCAAGCAACAATCAAACAAGAACATGCAAGGGAATCTTCCACATGTTATTCAACCCAACTACTTAAAACTTTTATAGAGAAAACATTATTTCTTTAACGAAAAGCTCTCAGTCCTAAGTTTGAGTTTGGATTCCCAATACAGTTCATCCAAATCCCTCAAACCAAGGCTCTGATACCAATTTGTAACGCCCCAATTCCGAAAATTTTAAAAATTATTTATTACCAAGGTTTCAATAAAATATTTATTCCAAAAAGTAAAACTGTTCAACATTTTACTTAACCAACAGCGGAAACATTTGAAAATACTAATATAGTTCATTAACATAAATCTCTTATATGCGATGCGCTGCCGTCAAGCCTTGCCCTTCCCTTTGTCATTTGAAATACCTGAAATGTTATAAAATCAACGGGTAAGCTTAAAGCTTAGTGAGTCCACAAATTACCATACATGCCCACACATTAAACAACCCGTCCTCGAGAACGACCCGACCCTACCCCCCATACAACAGCTACGGGCGTCCATCATACAACAGATATGGACACGAGAAGGTTCTACCCATCATACAACAGCTATGGGTTCCCGGTTATGGCCCAGCCCATCATACAACAACTATGGGACAAGGCAATAGTCCAACTCGTCATATTCAAATCTATGTTGATGATATCATTTTTGGTTCCACTCATCCAAGCTTGACAGCTGAGTTCCAAAAACTGATGGAGACAAAGTTCGAAATGAGCTCGATGAGAAAAATCAACTTCTTCCTAGGTCTAAACATCAAGCAAAGCTCAGAAGGAATCTTCATAAATCAAGAAGCTTACACCAAGTCTCTTCTAGAAAATTTTGGAATGACAGGAGATTCAAAGGTCAAGGTTCCAATGGCGTTCGGAACAAACCTTACTCCTTCTCTGGAAAAGCCTGCAGCAGACATCACACTTTATCGACAAATGATAGGTTCACTTCTTTACCTTACTTCTAGTAGACCTGATATTATGTTTGCTGTATGTTACTGCACCAGATATCAAGCAAATCCATGAGAACCACATCTTACTGCTGTAAAAAACATATTCTGATATCTGAAGAGAACAACCTCACTTGGGCTATGGTATCCATCAGGATCTGGATTTTTCGTACAAGCATTTTCGGATGCTGATCTTGGTGGTTGTGGACTTGATCGGAAAAGTACCTCTGGAGGATGTCAACTTTTGGATGGCAAGCTTGTGAGCTGGCAATCTAGAAAGCAGACTTGTGTCTCACTCTCCACAGCTGAGGCCGAATACATTGCTGCTGCATTTTGTACCTCTCAAACTATTTGGATTCAAAATCAACTGAGAGATTATGGGATAAGCATGAAACGTATTCCCCTCTACTGGGATTCCGAAAATGCAATTCGAATCTGCCACAATCCAGTGCAACACTCTAAGACCAAACATATTGCACTCAGATACCATTTCATAAAAGATCATGTTGAAGATGGTAACATCGAAATCCATTTCGTATGTTCAGCTGATCAACTTGCAGACATCTTTACCAAGGCCTAACCTGAACTGACATTCAATAGAATACTTCAAGGACTCGGAATGATGGAAGCTGAATCTGTTCCGAAATCTACCTAAATTCCGACTGATTCCGAAATTAACAATGCCTCGGAATCGAAATTGAACTTGGACAGATTCGGAATGGAAGTATCCTTTTGTATATTTAGTTTTCTCTTATACTTTCTTTTATATTTTTTTTCACTTATCAAAACAACAAAGATATGTATTAAGTTTTTGTTTATTTATTTATTTTTTATTTGATCAATTTTGTTTTTTTATTTATTTTATTTTAACTTTATTTGTGTTTTTCGTTCTTCCTTTGTTTTGGCTGTGCTCTGTCTGCAGGAATAGAATCAACAAAAAGGCAAAAGAAGGAAACACTTTATATTACTAATGGAAGGAAGTACATAACATCAAAAGAAGAGATTACATCAACTTCCTACAGTTTATAGTAGTGCCACATGGGAGGATCACCCAGATGGAAAGCTTGGTGGATTCGCACCTCGCTCTCATCCACGAAGAGATGAGTTCCATCAACCAGTCCCACATGGAACTGGTTGTGGGGAGTTGTGCGAGTGATCACCACCGGCCACCATCCCCGCCTATGCCAGACCTCTACGAGGTCGAACTTCTTATACCCCACCAAAAGTTTTGGTGGGACAGGCTGCAGGTATGGATAAATGGTGCGTACTGATAGTAGACCACCATTCTCGCTGTCATTCAGCGTGGTCATCTTCACCTTGTAGCGGTGGTTCCACACCTCCATGATCACACCACCATAGATGCCTCCGGCGTACTCTCCCTCTTGCATTTTAACCTCCACCTTGTCAAAGCGGGTGTAGAGACGAAGAGCCATTTGTCTAAATCTTCTGATGGTAATTTACTTGGGTGTGTGTTTTGACTACTAACATTGGTTCCTTTTTATAGGCACAGATCATACCGTTTCATCTTCCCAATTATAGATATTAAAATACTTTTTGGAGTAATGATGAATTCTGCAGCCATTATTACATGTCATTAAGACTGTGACGGCTGATTGGAAAAACGATTGGATGTTTCCATCCTTTTCGCCTGAGAAATTAATGCTTCATCATGATGGCTGAGTCTACGTCAGCATTCTTCAGCACGCGTTCTATTTTTCATTCTTTTTGTTATTTCATTTTGAAAATCCAAAAATATGTTTTTTTTGGTCTTATGCTCCGCATGAAACTTTTGCATTGATGGACTTCTTCTTACCTCCCTTTCTAAGTACCAAAAACGAAATTCAATGATTATTGAAATATAAACCAATTTTGATATATGATTTCGGAAATATAAACCAATTTTGATATATGATTTTCACCATGATGCGCTGTGAGACTCACCAACCTTTCTTGACCTATCTATTATTTCTCCACACAATACCTCTCCATATAACTGTAACCCTTATAAAGGTTTTCAGCATTACCACTGAAAACTGATGGTTACACCAGATCTGTGTTCATGATTTCGGAATTGTCTTCACCACCATTTCGAATGAAACTCAAAAATCCGATCACCCTATGGAATTGACGGACTCAATTGGAAATCACAACTTTTATTTTGTGTGATCTTTATGAAATTTGCATCAACCAAGCTATTTCTATCCACAAAGATCCATTTTTATTTTTTTTGAGATTCCAAAATTTTTCTTAGTCAGATAAAATTCTCCTTACCCTTACTTGTTTTTATGACTACACTGGTCAAACAAGTACTTTCTTCCGATTTCGGACATTTCTCACGTTTCGGAATTCGAAAGAAAATTATACCCACCCAATCAAAACCTTAGACCTTAAAAGATGCCTTTCAATGATTCTTATCAATCATTTGATCGTAATTCAACGGGAAACCACGAAAGCACTTCTGAATCTCTCTTGATTCCGAAGGAAGAGATCGTTGCCCGGGATCTATCTGCCTTCATGTCCTTTCGACATAACAGATCCCCCAGAAATATATTGTTTTACTTCTTTATTTTTTTGGCACACTCTTGCACAAAAATCGCTATTGATTTTTCTAACTCTGGTTCTCTTGTGATAAGGTTTTATATTGATGACTTGGACAATATGATTCATCAGGCGTTTATTTTTTGAATTTTGAATGAGGTCATCAAGACATGTCAGTTACAACGTCACTCTGATGATAGCTGATTTCTCGCTTTTCACGCGCCTGATAAAGCGACTCTTGGGGGCTACTCATCATCATAAAGCGAGTTTTTGGGAAACTGAATCGATTTTATTGGGATTTTCTCTTCCCAAGTTACTTCCCAAAGGATATTTAAGGATTTCTTGAAGACTTCTCTCTCTTCTACGCACCTGCCACTTTTCTCTCAAGAACGCTCATCTTCTCGAGTGCAACTTTTCTCTCAAAGAATTCTCCAATGGCCGGCTCTTCCTCCGCAAACGACAATACTTCTTCAACACTGATGTTAAAGATCAAGGCAAACCAGAACTTGGTCATTGATCTCAATTCTTCTCATTACAGCGAATCAATTCGCCCAATGATCGAGTGCCTGAAATATTCAAGAATTTCAAAGGCTTTGACTGCATCGGCATCGGTCCCTATTTCTCTTCTCTCTGCCGCCTACTCCACCGCCTTTTACAACAAAGCGGAGGAGACAGTCACTTTTGAAGTTGGGTCGGTGAAGACGAAGATATCAAAATCAAGATTTGGTAAACTTCTAGGGTTTACAGACAACAACGATTTGGTTGATCCAGAGTCTCTTCAACCCGTCACTTTGCCTCATCTGATTTACCAGATGGGAAACAAGGGCGACATTACTCAACTGTCGAAATTCGCGAAGAAGGGTTTACCTCCTCACTGGAATGCACTCTTCACAATACTCTTCAAGAGCTTTTCGGAGCAAATAACCGGTTCTGACAGTGCAAGTAAGCTTTTCTATTCCTTCTTCTACGGTCTCTATCATGATATCAATCTCGACTATGGCTCCATCCTTTGGAGTCAGTTTGTGGACAGTGTCAATTACAAACACAGACACACAGAGATCTCCTGTGCTCGGTTTTGGTCCCTTGTTGTTCACGGAACAATCGAGAAGCATGACATTCATGTCATGACTGACTCTGTAATGGCCGTCATTCCGACCTTACCGACTGCGACCTTCGTTACAACCAAAGCGGAGGATTTCGAATTTATTGACACAATTCCCATGGCCATGATCAGTCGTGTTCCAAACGACATCAAATGCGTTGTTGACTATTGCAAAAAGACACGCTTTGTTGTTCGTAATCTCGATGAAAAGCAACAGCTAGCTTTTGACAAGCTAGAAAATCCGAAGAAGATAGTCAAAAGGAAGGGAAGGGGTGCCGCTTCCGACACAGAAAATCCGTCTAAGCATTCCAGAAGGCTTCGGAAACTTGTCCTGACACATCACTCGGAAGATGATCAACATGTCACACATCCCTTAGAGGATGAAATGGATGACAACGAAGAAGGAGAGCCTATCGTAGACACATTTCAAAGGCCTCCTACTCCAACTCCTGAACCAACTCCGAAACCCACACCTCCTCAAAACCCCAAATCTCCACCACACAAACCAACCCCACCCAACTCACCACCACACCAACCAACCCCACCCAACTCACCACCACCAAAATCGCCTCCACCAAAATCACCACCTCCTACTTTGCAACCTTGTAAATCCCCAACCCTTGAGCACTCTACTCATGCCTCTCCAAAATTTCCAGACCCCACTTCCGAACAAGAAGATGAAGATGTCCTGATTTACGACGATCAGGATGATATGGCTGATTACATTGAGTCACCTTTCAATGTACACTTCACCGCTTCTGAACCAACCGTTCCAATGACTCAGGAGCAATTCCAGGAACTGTCCGCTAAGCTGGACAAGCTTCTTCAAACAAACCAGGGTCCTTCGACTTCTGACTGGCAAACCCAGTTGGAAACTCACAATACTCATGTCGAGACATTGATCTCTGCCAATGTCAAGATCATGAAAGACTTCTCCTCTGCGATGGAGAAATTGAAAACCAATATGGACGACACTGCCACGAAGATTGGTGGGGTGGAGACTGACGTTCTACAGTTTATGCAAGATTTCCGAGACTCCAATCAGTCCAACAATGACAAAATGACTAAGGTTATTCAAGGGTTTGCAGACAAAATGACTAAGGTGGAAAAAGAAGCTCTCGCCACTCTTCGTTCTGATCTATAGAAACAAAATTCCGAACTGGCTTCCTCTCTTGAATCCAAGGTTGAAAAACTGCGCGATGATCTCGCCATGGAAAATGAAGTCACGGATCGTTTGGCTTCCAAAACTACAAAGATCCAACTTTTAAAAGCCAAGCTCAAACATACTACAGAAGTTCTGTCATCTGCTGTTTCGCAAACTCAGGCCGTTCGGAGCTGTGTAACCAAAATCGACACTTACATTCGTCGCCTGGTAGAAGAAGAGGATCCGGTCCTCACTCCTTATAATCGTGGTCACATCACGAACAAACTTCATCTAGTTCTCCTTTTGCTCAGCAAAATACAGGGTATTTCGGAAGACGTTGCCATTCCAAAACAAGGGGGAGACGAGAACACAAAGGATGAAACCGATCCAAACAACGATAATGAGTCTGACAAACTCAAAGAAAAGAAAAAGGAGAAGGAAAAGGACGATGTATATGACAATGTCTCGGACGTCTCCAAAGTAGATCAGGGAGATGGTTCGAAAAAGACCACTGAGAGTCCCATCAAACAAGCAAAATTCTCAAGAGTCACCAACGTGAAGAAACTAGGGACTGAAGAGTCTGCTGATGATATTCAAAAACCAAAATCAGATTGATTTGAGAATGAATATTGGTGACACAACCTCCGGTCCTTCGAAACGAAAGAAAAAGAAGATCGGTGAAGATGATGTGGACGAAGAGGTTGAGATTTCGGAGGTAGCTAAATTAGCCAAACATTAAAATAATACAATGTCAGACTAGGGTGGCTTATCTAGAATAAACTAATATAAAATGTACACAAACACGCTTCTAAAAGGCCACGCCTGATCTAGTCTAATCAATTCCTATAACTAGAAGTGCTTATCTATTTTGTCTTATCTTTAACTTCAGTCTCTAGTCTTCAATGTAGATTGTTTAAGTACAATAGTCTTCAGAAGTTACTAAGGGTTGCTGATCAGAAATCCTGAGTGGATTTCGGTGTCTTGATATTTCGGATTCAAGTAAATTCGAACATGATCTTGAGCATTCTTCTGAATGAGTTTGGAACATGATCTTCCGAACTGGTCTTCCGAGTCTTTTCATGTCTTCTGAAGTTTGATCTTCTGAACTTCTGATCCAGATGTCTTTTGAAATCTTTCTTTTGCAAGGTTCCGAAATCCAAGACTGGATTTCGGTATATATATATATATATATATATATATATATATATATATATATATATATATATATATATATATATATATATATATATATATATATATATATACTAGCTGCGTACCCGCGCAATGCGGCGGCGGCAAATTGTTCGCTCCGCTAAATAGTTGTCGGACGATGATTATTTGCCTTTTTGCCAATTGTTATTGGTTAATATTCCATGTATATCGATGTTTTTTGCATATTCGTGCAACACGACGGACGAGAGGTCGGAAGGTGTTGTTTTTGTCTATTAGTTTTCATTCGGCAAGCTTTGAAGAACTATTTTCTTTCCAAAGCATTTTTCAAATAACATTGAATGTGTCAAATGATTGAAGGCAAACAGTTTGAAAGTCTTTTTTTCACATTTAAGCCGGTATGTTTTGTGAAAAATAAACGTTTTGGTCGAATTGTCATTAGATGTTGGATATTATCAGTTGATCCAAAAATTAATTGATTATATTAACTTGAATCGGATTACACAATACAAGTATCTTTTTCAATTATCTTTGTTTGTTATTACTATCATAAGTTTAATATCTTATAAAACCAATATATGAATATTTCGTTCTCAACAATATAATATAATATAACATTTAAGACTAACAATAAATCTTATTGCAAACTATTTGTAAAAAAATAGACAAAATATGTTTTAAACGAATCAACCCAAATTTCGTCACAATTATTATCTTTGACGATAACATTTTGTCACTTATCAACTCAAACCAAAAGACAACAAAATAACGTTAATTGTCAAACAGATTAAAGTTGATCGTGGTACTAAAATTTTGACCAAGAACCCCCTTCGTTATCTTGATTCATAAATTGTTTGAAAACCATAATTGAGACTTCTGGTTTTGGATTTTCTTGGGAAAACTTTGATGAAATCTCTTTTGGATTTTCAATTGCCTTTTTCTAGTGGCATACCCGCGTGTTGCGGCGGCGGCGTATAGTTTTATTCGACAAATAATTTCCAGCGTCGACTAATTTCTATTAGCAGGCTCATTCGAATTTTCAGACTTTTCAAACTTTTCAAATTATTCAAAATTTTAAGATTATTTAATTTTAAAACTTTTCAAATTTTCAAATTTTCAAACTTTTCAAATTGTTCAAAAAAATTTCAAAATTATTCAAATTTTCAGAATTTTCAAATTATTCAAATTTTTCAAATTTTCAAAATTTTAAACTTTTCAAATTATTCAAAATCTTCAAACTTTTAAAATTATTAAATTTTAAAATTTTCAAACTTTTCAAATTTTTCAAATTTCCGAAATTTCAAAAATTTCGAATTATTCAAAATTTTCAAATTTCGAAAATTTTAAATTATTCAAACTTTTCAAAATTATTAAAATTTTTAGACTTTTCAAATTATTCAAAAATTTTGAAATAACAGACTTTAGTTTCCTATTTCTTTTCATTAGCCATTAATTTAACCTAAAAATAAAACAAATTGTGAAGATGTATAAGTTTAGATCAGAAAAACGAAACCAACTTGAAGCTTTTTCTAGTATCCAATATTCTAAAATGAAAAAAGAATCTTTGTAGAAACATTATCGCATAAATGAATAGTCTAGTTGTTCCCCTCTTTTTTCAGAGCAAGTTAATTCCGTATTCTTTTGACAAGTAGGCTATTGGTATCAAGAATTTGCTGAAAGTGTTTTTCAGTCAAATGTTTAGGATTCAAATCTTGTTTCACTTCAAATATATCCATTTTCACTTGGATCACCCCTTGTTCTTCTTGCCAAGCACACATCAACATATTTTTAAAATTAACATCTTATATTCATAATATCATGCACTGATAAGTATTACGAAAATAATGGTAGATCCATTCAATATTGCATAAAACCATATTTGGGTTGTTTTATATATGTTGAAGGGTCAACATCTATTTAATATAATAATAATAATAATAACAATCAAACAATACTTCTATATTTCCATATTTATTAAACACATTTCTTGTTTTCTACAAACCCACTCCATTTTCACTTATCGACAATAGCCTATAGTCTCTAAAGAGATGAAACCACCATTACCTTTAGGCTTTAGTTCTCAATTCCATTTCAAAGCTTCCAACCTTCCACCTGCACAACTCCATTTCTTGTCTGCAAACACAAACGTTGCTAATAAAAAATTGTGAAGGAAAAAAAGTTTATGACTTTTTGGTGCTTTTAAACATGCCCTGACACTACAAAATCAACAAATCAAGATTAATACTTTTAACCAAGTCATATGTATTTCAAAATGGTGAAACCAAATATCAAAATACGAAAATGAAATCAGATAAATCAATTCCAAATCAAATACAAAGCCAAAGGTTAGGCTATGCTCATTCAGACATTTGGTCGAACACTTGGTGTGCATGTTCCAGTATTCCATTACAAAGGCTAGGAATTCTCCAAAAATCAAACACGTTAAACTTTAACCACAAACAACTAAAAGAAATGGGGAGATGGTGAGATATGAGGTGTATCGATAAAAGGGGAATAAGATACAAACCCGATTTACGTTTCTCTGTACAGAAATGGGATGGAGAGTAGTCTACCCAGTTATAGCAATCTCTTCAATCACATAATTTGCCTACCAACTGGGAAAATACATGAAACATTATACATAGTTTTAAACGAAGTCTAAAGCCCGAATACATGTAAACCGGATAGACAGCTATAATTTCAAGAAATTTGGTACAGTAAACATGGAAGTATATGAATTTAATCATAGAAAAACGAAGAAGGCTCAGATTCGCCTTTATTCATACAAAAATCGGCGGTGTCACAGCCATGGCTGCGAAACCAGTTGCCCGGAGAAATGAAAAAGAGAAGAACATTCTTGATTCTTCCCTTTTCTTTCTACAGACATCCGGAATACGCCACCCTACGACCACCGGCACCGCCGTGTCTGGGATTTTCAATATGAAATCAATCGTCACAGCCTTTAGACAACACAAAATTTGAGAATGAAAATCATCGGTGGAAAGAAACGAACCGGAATCTCTATGCATGTTTTGATTCCATATTTTCCTTCGTCTTCTTCTCTTTTCTTTTGTAATAAACAAATAAATAAAAGTACATTCCATTTCTTGTAACATTTGGGGCTCAGATCTGTTACGATCGGAAAATGGGCCAGGCACTGCCATGGCTGCAACAACAGTTTCAATCTGAAAGATAAACGTTACATGAAACGCCTCTCAAACGTCAACCGAGTTGCCTCGCCAAGATACGAGCTGAATTTTCACCATTTCCCCAGTCTGATGCTCAGATCAACTATAAAAATCAAATCATCTTCGCCTCCTTGTAACCAAATTCAATCCACACGCAACAAATGATGATAAGGAAAATGGAAAAGTAGATTAAGAGTACTGAATGAGTGAATGGCAACAGACACGATAATTCGAAACAACAAAAGAAGCGATTTATGATTTCAAACACCCGTTGGTGACTTGAAATAGCTTCTTCTGCGTTCGATGGTAGTGTCGTTGTAAATCGGTGGTCTCAATGGTTTCATGGTTGTAGCTCGCGGCGGTGACGATCGTTTTTTAGGAAATACAGAAAGGGAGGAATGAGAGATAGGGTGGTGGTCCGCTTTTTAGGGAAATACAGAAAGGGAATAATGACGGACGGGACGGGTTTGCTTTTTAGGTTTCAAATTTTGAACAGATGCTCCAAAATTTTGAACAGCCCGCTCATTTTAGAGAATGCCGTGTAATTTTTTCATGCATTGATCTCCTTGTACAAAATGTCTTAAATTTAAGACTTTATGCATTAGAATACTTGTAAGTTATATATGGTTTATATATGGTATAGATATAAACTAAGAGATTCAGAAGCATGCATATTCATTAATAACATTCAGAACATACATATTCCACACAAGACTATTGTTTTTCATAATCAACACTTAAAACAAAACATTCTAACAAACATGCTATCCAAAACATTCCATCAAGAGTTTAATTAACACAACTATCCAAGCACAAACACACTCAAGCTCCGAGTTGGTCAACGACTCCTTCCAAGCACTAAGAATTCCCCCTTCGGTGACCAACTGAGGGATTTGATCTTTCATTTCTTCAAGCCTTATCTAGAACTCCCTGTCTGCAAGCGTACAACCAAAACTTTCTGACTCCTAGCATCCACTCCATTCTCATCAGCAATTCCTTTTTAGCTTCCGGGTCTGAGTGAGATGATTTCTTTATCGCTTCAATGTACTTTTCAACATCGCACTTGGGACTCTTCTAATCTGTTCTGCTCGGAGGAAGAGAAAATACCCTTTTCATGCTGAATCTTTAGACTCCAATCCGAGCATGGGATCCTTGGTGGCTTCTTTCTTCCAGATATCTCAGACCTCAGGCATAGAAAGATCTACTAGCTCTTGATATTGTTCATCAGGGTGCCTCTTCACCAGTTTGAACATCTCACCATCAGCAGTGCAGAATTCTTCTAGAAGGCAATGCAGAAATCGCCTTGCAACAACGTAAGCTTCTATAGCATCTTTGTTCTTCTCAGCTTTTGAAGTTAACTTCATGACAATCGAGTAAATGTCAGTTGGATTCATCCTTCTGAAGTCTGCTTCTGTTATTAGAATCTTCTGATTGTAGTTGTTGTTTCTGACAAGCTCATACTCGTAATAGTTTGATTTTTCAAAAGTTCTTCTCTTCACACTTGTTACTGAAGTGATTGGCTCATTGGACCAAGTATGAGCTTTAGGTTGGGTGTATTTGTCCAAAAACTTCTGAAGTTTGAGCCTTACTACGAGAATTTTGTTGTGTTCAAGAATGCCTGTAAGATTCAAAGTATATACATACTTGTCCGTATTTGGGTCAAAGGGACATCCCAGTTGTGTGCGGGAGATGGAGGAGGAGAAAATGATTTATGTGGCTTGAAGTCTGAATCAGTTAAATGCCGGAATTGGAAAAGCTTTGAAAAATCTGGTTTGCTGGGACCACTTGGACCAGCTTGGGTTGGATCGATGGCAGCTGAGTTTGGTTCGGAGTCTTCATTGAATTTCTTAGCAAACAGATTTGCTCTGACATTAAAGTAATCGTCTTTTTGAGTTTTGAGGGCGGGAGGATCTGAATCTTTGATTAGGGGAATACAGAAGATTTGCATCTTCTGTATGGATTGGGATTTGGATCGGTGGGGATGTAATTTTCGGAGGAGAGGGAGGAGGAGTTGGAGTTTTCAGTATTTCCTTCAGAGTTTCCTCAAGAATTGATTCATGGGTGGATTTTTTTTCTTGATCACCTTGATCACCAGAAGGTTCATTCTCTGATGCTTTGCCCTCACCAACATGGGCATAACCTTTTTCTTTCACTTTCTCTTTCTCTTCATCACCTTCTCTAACCACCTTTCCCCCTCGTGGGGCTCCTTCAGAAATGGAAGGGGGCACAGGCAGGCGGCCCATAATGGTCTCTAGCTTCGAAGTTACGTCCTTAGCCATTTTGCTGAGTTCCTCCGAAATGGTCTTGGAGGTAACGTCATTGAACTGTTCACAGGAATCAATGTTCAAACTTGTGCAAAGCTTTATCTGCTGAATTAGACCATCCATGGTGTCTGTAATCTTTCCGAGGGTGTTGGTCAGCAGTTGCAGCAAGAGAAGATGGGTTTTTCGAGGGATTCATTTTCTGAAATTACTCTATGAAGATATTTTGACAGATTTTCGTGGAAGGAATTAATTTTGAGATCCACAGTCTCAGTGACTTCAGAAAGGTTCTGCTGACATTTCTGAACTTCATCTAACATTTTCTGAGCTGTTTTCATCATGTTGGTGGCATCTTTCTGTCGGTGGGCATCAATATCCGTTAGGCCTGTTGAGAGGGCCTTCTGGACTTCATTGTGCAAGTGGAGAAAAATTTCCTTCTTTTCAAATTCAGCCACCCTGGTCTTGAGTGCTGCAACTTCCTTGACTAGAGCCTCCTGGTTCTGAGATGCTTTAAGTTCGGAGACCAGGGTAATCAGAGAATCGACTTTCTGATGAAGTAGTTTATCTTCTCGGGTTTGAACAGGTGGATGTGATGGAGGTACTTCGGTTTCAGCTTTGTTTGAGGATGAGTTGGTCTCATTAAGATCAATTTCATGTATCTTGGATAGGGAGGGCTTATCTACCTCCTGGTCAATTCCAAAAATATGTTGTTTGATTGACATGGATAGAGTGTCAGAGAAAACTTGTCTTGAACCTGATTCAACAGGTTGATCAGTAGCAGTTTTGGTTGCCGAAGAATTCTTTTTCTGAAGCCCTTGGGCCATGTATTTATCCCAAATAAGGGGAATGATTAAAGAAGCGATTTTGGCCCAATCTCTCTCGGTAGTGTCAAATAGATAGACAGATGTGTCTGCCAATTTTCAGAGTTCAGAGCTTAGATAAGTGTTGATTTCCAAGGTGATTTTGTTGATTCGTCTGCGTTCTTTCTTAATATCTTCATGCTCAGTTTTTGAGGGGGGACCAAGGTCTGAGAGTGCTTGGAGTTCGATGCTCCGAAGCTCAAATTGTTTTTAAGAGACGTTCAACTAAATTTGCTCGCTGATTGACAGCCGTCCGAAATTTCCAAGCTTCAAGTGTACTAGCACTCGGAGGTGGTTGAGTGAGATCTGGAAAGATGGTTGCTGAGCTTTGAAACTTAGGTTTTTCTATAATCTTTTCTTTTCCTTTTTCTTTAGGGAGTGAGTTCTATTTTTCCACCGGTTAGATTATTTCTTGTGTATCCTCTGAGTCCTAAGAGATCTGTCTTTCCTCAATCTTTTTGGACTCAGAATCCTTAAGTGACCAATCAAAGGGCTGAAAAATGTGTTAAAGTTAGAGGGATAGAATGTGGAAACAGATTCCAAAGGAAACACATACCTAGGGGAAACTAAACTTAATTTATCACATAGATATGAAAGTTCAGACCAAAAAAATATTTTGGAATCCCAAAAATCTGAGATTTTTATTTTACAATTGTTAAAACACAGAAGTTAGAGCAATGTGGCCAAATAACACTGAATATATACATGTATTTCTCAAGTTCCAATGACGATGGACAATGAATTGTTTAACAGGGCACTCAGTTATGACTTATGTGAAATAAGTGAAGTGATATTCCAAGTATAAAGTAGGGGAGATTTAGCAAGCATATGATCCAAATATTCTAAGTGTGATTGATGTTTTAAATTCAAAATATCTTTGTAATTGCCATCCAACAGAGAGTTCAGAAAATAGTTCATAAGGGTTTATCAGAAAGAAGATTCAGAAAGGAGTTTCAGAAAGAAGATTCAGAAAAAAAATCCAGAAAGAAGATTCAGAAAAAAAATTTCAGAAACGTGATTTCAAATTAGTATATTCAGAAGATTGTATGCAGAACACGAGACTCAGAAAAGGATATTCAGAAGAGAGAGATGTGTACCTCTTTGGTTTTCCTTTGTTTCTTCTTCGGGGGTTGCTTGGTTGGAGAGGGCTCAGAAGCTTTCTTTTTGCTTTTCTTCGGGGCTACACAATCTTGTAATGGTTGTGGAAGATAAGGAGAAACATCCTTAGTTTCAGCAAGGTGCATGATCATTACATCCTCCTCTGGGTCAACCAAATTCAGAAGTGAATCAAGCAATCTCCTAAGTTTGCCAAAGATGGAATCATTCTTGCGTGCATAAGGCTTGGCTTCTGGGATTTCTAGTTTGTCACCATCTGGAGCAGGGATCGGAAGCTGGAAGACTTGGTACAAGTGTTCAATGCACATTGCCCAGAAGTGTGCGGAATGGGTTTTGCCTTTTCATTTCAGAGAAGTCGGTATGTAAGAGACAAAATCTTCAAATAGAATTTCTGCATAATCTATCTCGTTCCCAGTGAATAAGCTCCAAAGTAGTTTAAGCATACGTTTGCTTAACTGGACTGTACCACCAGTCTTACCAGTTAAGCACTTAATCATGTATTGGATTAAGCATTGCCAAATGGGTAAGATGTGTCCTTTGGAAAGTTGGTATAGTTTAACCAACTTGTATGTATATCCCATTTTATAAATCATACTCTCAAGTTGATGTTGGGAAGGGTGATCGAATTGGGCTTCATGATATGGAATTTGGAGGGCTGCTGCAAACACCTTTTTGTCCAATGGTACTTCCTTTCCATCTAACAGGGTGATGAAATAAGTATTTTGGACCTTTTTCGCTGACATGACGGTCTTTTCGAGTTAATAAACTAGAATTTCTAGGGCTGGATCAAAGAAAGCTCGAGCCAGTTTATGTTTGGACAAAATATGGATCAACACTCTTAAATGTTCTTTGTGGAATGAGAGATTTCTTGAAATATGAAGGTTAGAAACTGCGACCAGAACGGTGTTGTCGTCAGCGGATCTGCGACTTTTGGAAGGGGCAGCTATTAACACGTTTCTAAGATCATCAAGGGCAAAATATCCTCAAAAGTTAAGAAAATAATCAAGAACAGTTAGAACAAAGTTTAAACATTCAAAGGTCATTTTCTATGAAAGAAGGGTTTTTGATCGATGAGAGAATGCGTGAAGAATGTTCACCGAAACATCAAGTTCATATATTGCAGAAACCATAGGAAGTTGATGTATTTACCTCAATGTAGATATCGAGAGACGGAAAGAAGATCGGAAAAGCTTGCTAAACGGAGATGAGTGCGAGAATCTAGGGTTTCACAAGAAAAATCTTGATGAACCGAGCGACGGCGATGGCTTAGAGGATGAGTGAGTAAGATCGCTATGGAGAAAATTATGAAGATTGAGAAAGTTTGAGATAAAGAAGATGAAGCGGTGAAGAAGATGAAAAGTGGGGGAACGGTTTTAAGTAAGATTTGAAATGCGTGAGAAACCGCCATATTTGGAATGAAAGGATGTTGATTAGACTTGTTAGAAAACGGTTTTGGTTGGCATTTAATGTCAAGCGATGCTTAAACGGTATGGTCCACTCAGAGTGGGACATTTCTGACACGGCTACCGATTAATTACAACTATTCTGAATAATAAATACTAATAATTAGATATTTAATGTATCGACAATTTAATTCACATTCTTTATCATTTAATTGGTCGTTTCTAATTTCGGATGAAGAATGGGTTCAGAAAAGTAAAGGAAAAGAAAATTTGTACCTTGATTTTGAGTGAATGTGTTCCGAAAGTGATAACTCCGAAAGTGATAGTTCTGAAATTTTGTGAAGATGGTAGAAATAAGGATCAGAAAACATGGTGAAATTTGTCTTTAACTTATAAAGGTCGAAAAGTGTTAAAATTCTATAGTTTGAAAGACTCAGAGATTTGAAACGAAACGAGGTTGCTCAGAAGCTTGGATGTCAGAAAGTGTGTGAGTTTCCAATTTATAAGATTCGGAGGTTTTAAAACTTCAGAGGTCTGAGACTGAGCGAGGTTGCACAGAAACTTGACTTTAAATTTTTTTTTCAGAAATTTGATTTTGTATCCTCAAAAAATTGAGGTTCAGAAATTGTGTTTTAAACGAGTTTCCTTAGCATTTGAAAAGTTCAGAAACTTAAATTCTAAACGAGGTTGTTCAAAAATGTAAATTCAGAAGTCTAAAATTAAACGAGGTTGCTCAGAAATTAAGAGCTCAGAAAATTGTAATTTAGAGATTTGGGTTTAAACGAGGCTGCTGTTGAAACCTTTTGTGCTGAAGTGCTCAATAATCCGAAGACCCTCTGTCAAAGGCCCCGAAGTAAAACAACAATAAGAAGAACGCCAAGTCTAAGGACTCCGAAGGGAGTTTCCTGAAGGATCCGAAGACCTCTTAGCTGTAACACCTTTTGTGTGTACGTGTGATAGTACATTACGTGTTGCATGAATCTTGTATCCTATTGGTTAGTACACTGATAGGATATTCTCTGTAACAAATTGTACTATACGTATCACTGATTATGTATAAATATCAGTGATACCATACCGTGTCTTGTGCGAGATTGTAATCGTCCAAATTGTAAAACCCTAAATCAATCAATCAAGCATTCGGCACAAGTTATCCATATCACTGTGTTCTTTAATTGTTCTTTACTATACTAAATACTGTGTGATTGCTTAGTACAATACCAACTATTAGAACACTAGTCATTTTTTGTTTATTTAATCGATTTCAACACCCAACAAGTGGTATCAGAGCAGGTCAGCTCGAAAACCTGTTTATAGAGCTCTGTTCCAGTGTTATAGTTCTAGATCTGAATCGTTTGTCAGATCTAGTTTTCCGCATTTGTTACACAACTCTACAACATGTTTTTCTGAAAAGATCTCGTTGAAAAATACTCAAAATGGCTGATTCTACTGCAACATATGCCAACATGCTCAACTATGCAAATCTCATTGGTTCTGCAACAAAAGCTCATGTTCTAGTAACTTCTTACTATGACTATTGGGCTGGAAGAATGAAGGACTATCTGATTGGGCTTGATAAAGATCTATGGAGATCTGTGACTGATGGTCCTCATACTGACATTGCTGGTCGATTCGTAGTCCCTGATGGAGAAGAAACTGTAGTTCTGAATGCTGCAGATATGAAGAAAATTGAAAATGACAAAAGGGCCATGCGCGAACTACGAAGCGGATTGGGTCCTGACGTCAGTCATCATATAGCCGATGCGAAGTCTGCCAAAGAGATGTGGGATAATCTTGCACTTCATTTTGGAGGTGACAAGATTCTTCACACAAGCAAGGTTCAGGAAATTCTGGCAGACTTTGGGAACTTCAAACAACAAGAAAATGAATCCCTTGAAGGATGTTAGGAACGTCTTTGTAACATGATCTATACCTTGGATAAGTATGGCGAGACCCGAAGCCAACAAGAAAGCAACATCAAATTTCTCTATAGTCTTCGCAAGGAATGGAGACCCATCATGCTAATGGTTAAATCTTATGAGAGCATTGAAAAGTACAAGTTAGTTGCTCTGTACAATTTGCTCAAATCTCATGAACCTGATATTTATGGTCGAAGGAGTGAAACTGTTGGATCTGGACCACTAGCCCTTGTTTCAAAAGAAGAAGAAGAAGATAGTGATGAAGAAGTTGCTGGTTATATGGTTGGTAACAATGGTGAAACAGTTGCTCTCTATGCTGCAAATAGTCTTAGGTTCAAGAAACCATTCATCAAAAACAACTCAGGGAAACCACTTGTCAAGAACTTCAATAAACCTAACTTCAATCCAAAACCAAAACCTGAAATGTACACTCCGAAGGAGGAAAACTCAAAGTCTTCAACTCCGAAGCCATAAAAAACATACGCTTCGGAGTCATCAAAAGAGAAAACCAAAGAGAAGAAAATTTCTGGTGATTCATGCTATGACTGCAATTACTGTCGTGGCAAGAATCACTTTGCAAAAGATTGTATGCTTCGCAAGCAAAATGAGAAGAAACCTCAAGTGAAGGATGAAGCTTACTATGCAAGAAAAATGGAAGAAGTGAGGGAAAAGACCAAAGACTTAGCCCTGATGGCTGCTGAGGATTATCAAGGATCTTATCAAGTCCGGTCTTCTGATTCAGAAGATGAAGAAGTAAGAAAGTCTACTCATAGTGCTTTCATGGCGTATGATGATGGTAAGAGCTTTCTGAAAAGTACTTTTGAGGAAATGTGTGATGAGGAGAAGCTGGGTTATGGAACAACTGCTGGTCATGGTTTTAATACTTCGGAGGTGAATGAGATGATTGTTGCTGGGAATCCGAAGAGCTGGTCTAACGACACTTCGGATGATGCTGAGGAGATTTGTTTGATGGCAAATGACACACTCCTGACCATTCCTGAGCAGGTATCCAAACTTCTCTCAACTTTTAAAATTCCTATTTCTCAATCCACTCCTATCATAAATGAAATAACTCGTGATTGTTCTGTGATGCATAAAATGCTTATTTATGCGAAAACTACGGAGACAATCAGTGAGCAGGAGATTCTCAGATTGAGGGGGAGAGTAGAAAGTTTGAAGCTATCCCTAGAAAACTCCAACCTAAGAATCTCATTGCTAGAAGACAATAGAGAAAAACATTTGAGCAATCATGATGTAATTTTGAGACAACGCAATATATTTTGTGAAACTGCAAAACGTTTATATGCTCATATTACACGTATTTATCATTCAGCTGATGTGTGCAATGTTCAACATAGACAACTATTACCTTTTATTGAGTTTAAGCTTAAGGAAGTTGATAGTATATCTTATGAGTGTGAATCTATAGTATCTGGATCCAAATTGACCAATCCTTCGTATAAACATGGTTTGATATCTGTAGAAAAACATATCACTGCTGATAACTTGTTGAAATTATTGCCACAAGAAATCCCAATCTTGAAAAAGAATGTTCCTCAAATTGAAAACAAAGAAAAATGTATTGTTGAAACTGCATCTGAGAATGATTCTCAAAGTGATTCGGATATGGAGGAAATTGATTGTTCTTCATTAACTTTATTAAAATCATCCTCCGCATCCGCATCACCCTCCGAAGACATATCACAACTGTCTTCGGTGGACAAAGGAAAAGCAAAAGTTGTTTGTGAACCTAAAACCTTTGAAAACAAAGAAATTGTGAAATCAAAATTACAAATCTCAGATGATTGTGTCTCTTATGATCAATATCTTAAGGACAATTCAAAAACGCTAGTCTATGTGCCTTGTATCTATTCGAAGATATCTTTTTTCAAAAATGTCATCTTTGTGAAACCAGGTGGATTACTTTTGGTTGAACACGATTTGGAAAAACTTCTTGAGGAGGATAATTCCACAGTTACTGAGGAAGGATTCTTTTCATCTTAAAAAATGGTTGAAAACGAAATGAATGAAAGAATGGAAGTAAAAATCAACATAAGAAAACAAGATTTGTATGGCCATAACATCTACAATCGTCTTTGTTATGAAAAATAAAAGATTCCCAAAAACATGTCACATCTTTTGAATGTCAAAAATGATAATCACATTTACACAAATCAAAACTACTAACAAATTCAAGTTATGGAGAAACCCATAGCTCCGAAGATGGATGTCTTTCAATTAATGGAATCATGCGAAAGTGTACCGCTGTCACAATCTTCTGAAAAGGTTATTGCAAAACCATAAATTGTTGTTTCCAAGCCCTCGATACAAAATCCCAAGATTTTGAAGAGACCTCAAATTCAAAACCATGCTTCTACTTCCAAAACAAAACCAGCAATTATTTCTACAAAAACAATTCAAAAACCTACTGCTGTGAATTTGAAAACGAAACAAAATCAAAATCTTGTCAAAAGAAAAACACCCTTCGGAGTTTCAAAATCAACAAATGTGATTGCTTCAACTTCGTGAACAAAACGAATTGATTCAAAGGTATCAGAAGTAATAAATCATCAGGTCAAACCAACTTTTACACCAACAAATCCTAACTTTCATAATCCAAAAATCCAAAAACCCACAAAAAAAACATTTTCCAAAGGCAACAACTTGATAGATACATTCCATCAATGGCTAGACAAAAATTTGGATCTTTTTAAAGATAAGAATCTTTCGCTAAATGATTTCAAATTGGCATACGAAGAGTGCCTTTGTACCTCTACGTTGTGCAGTTCAATATCAAGAAAATCAACAATTGAAAATTCGAAACAAAATTGGAAAAGAAATGACTTAAAAGAAAATCTAACTGTAAAAACCAAATCTTCAAAATTATCAATGAGTTCAAAAATTTCTAGTGAAAAGAAAAAATCAAAAACCTCAAAGTTAAAATCATCGAAACAAAAACGGGTTCCGAAGTCTTGCATTTTGTCAGTCACTTCGGACTCATCAAATTTGGCAAAAATCTTTTCTAAATCTTGTTCAGACTCTTCGGAATCATGTTCATCACATGAGGTTTCGGAGAATTTGATCAACTTAAATGTAAATGAAATATCATAAGAGGCCGTAGAAAAGTGGATTCAAGAATCCTTCGCTTACCCTGAGGACCTAAGATTGATTGGGTACCAACTCCTTCTTGATTAATTGCAGGTAATGTCTACTGAGCAGTACGATACAAAATGGTACATGGATAGTGGCTGCTCAAGACATATGAGAGGGAAGAGGGAATATCTTAGAGATTATAGGACTTTCGATGATGTTGGAAATGTACGCTTCGGTAATAATGAAAGATGTCCAATTCGGGGTTATGGCAAAATAACAAATGGCCAATTTACAATCAGCAGAGTTGCTTTTGTTGAAGGGTTAAAACACAATCTTGTGAGTATATCTCAATTGGTGGTTGGAACAGGTAATGCAGTTACATTCAACAACCAAGGGAGTGTCATCACAAAAGAAGAAACAAACGAAGTCTTGCTGAAATCTTAAAGGAAGAGATCAATGTTTCCCTTAAATCTGAAGCCTGTAACTGGTGGGCATTCTTTGTGTCACCTCTCAAAAGCCAACTCCGATGGCAGTTGGCTTTGGCACCGAAGACTTGCTCATTTGAACTTCAAAGACTTAAACAAGTTAGTGGCTATGGATTTGGTTTGTGGAATGCCTGCACTTAAATTAGATAATGATTCACTTTGTTCTGCTTGTGAGCATGGCAAACATACAAAACAAAGGCATCCAACTGTGATCAACCCTAGAATCACCGAATCCCTTTCACTTCTCTACATGGATTTATGTGGTCCATCCATAGTGGAGTCAATAGAAAAGAAGAAATACATTCTCGTGATAGTTGATGATTATTCAAGGTTTATCTGGGTCTTATTTTTAAGAAACAAATCAGATCCTGCTGAAGAAATCATTTACTTCATTAAGAAAATGGAAGTGATGCTCAACAAAAAGGTCTGAACTATACACAGTGACAATGGTTCGAAGTTCAAAAATCAAACTCTTGATGGATTCTTGAAAACAAAGGGGATTAGTCATAATTTCTCAGCACCTTACACTCCTCAACAAAATAGCGTTGTAGAAAGACGAAATCGTTCTTTGTGTGAAGTAGCTAGAACTATGCTTAATTTTGCAAATTTGCCTATCTACTTCTGGGCCGAAGCCATTTCTACTGCCTGCTTTACTCAAAATAGATCCTACATTCACAAGAGATTTCATATCACACCTTATGAAGTGCTTAACCGAAGAAAACCAAATGTCAAATTTCTTCATATCATAGGTTGTAGGTGTTTTATCTTAAACTTGAAAGACCATTTGACAAAATTCAATGACAAATCAGAAGAAGGGATTTTCCTTGGATATTCTCAAGACTCAAAGGCTTATAAAGTAATGAACAAGAGGACACGCAAGATTGAAGAAACCTTCAACCTCACGTTTGATGACTACTATATCAAGAAGTCTTTGCATCCATTCACCATGTCATCCATCTTTCCAAAGCCTGCTGTGGATGATGTACCAATCACTACATTTGATAAAGACTTCACACTTTTGTTCGATCCACCTGTGAGGGCTGTGGACTCCAAAGCCAGGGCACCTGAAAACAATGTATCTGAATTGTCTAAGCTCACAGATGGCCCTGATGATTCTTCAACAAGCAGTGTACAAAGACCATCATCTGTTGAGGGGGAGCCATCAAACCAAAGTGAAGGGAATGCTAGTGTTGAGGGGGAGCGAAACAACAGTCCAATCTCAACCCCACATGAAATCCCTCATATCATGTCCCTGTACCCATCAGTCCAGGGGGAGCCAGAGATTTCCACTCCAAACTCAGCAACACCAGTCGCTTCGGATAGAGCAACCACATCCTCAACACCAATTACTGTCGAGGGGGAGCATACTCTGAATTCTTCTTCACAATTGCACACACCACAAACAAACGTAACAAACTCAGACAATCATTTAATAATGGGTGATTTTCCATCCACTTCAGGATATCCTTAAGATATCGATGATATTGATTCTGAAGGACCACCTGATTTTGATCCAAACTATCCTCCTTTGGACAAATGGACGAAAAATCATCCACCATCACTTGTCATCGATAAAGTTCAAGATAGAGTATTGAATCCTATGCAGTTAATCGCGCCGGTATCGCGCCGGATTCGCGGTTAGCGCTACCTGATAAAATAGCGGTTCATTTTAGCGGTTGGTTTTCGCGGTACCGTTATTTGTGCCGATAAATACCGCTATTTACCGTGATTTTGGGCCGCTATTTTCCGCGATTTAGCGCGATACCAGTAGAATGAAAGTTGCACCCTGTAAGTAAATTTTTTAAACATAATCACATGTTTTTTATTTTATGTGTTTACTAGCTTGCTATTTTTTTTTATAAAATATAGATATATGGTGGCGTTCTTATAGGTTTGATACACACTTACTGTAAAAGTCTGTTATCATGGTAGAATGTTAAGTCTTAAGCCTCATGTGATGTTTTTTTATAATATTTATGATATTAATTCTACTAGTAATAGTCTAATATATAAATTTTACATATTATAAAAAACTGCTATACCACCGCGAGAATCGCTAAGTTAAATATCAGTCAGTTACCGCTATTATAGTTTTGACCGCGATAACTGCATAGATTGACTCGTGCACAACATCACCAAAGACAACTGGATTTAAACAAAACTTCTGAATTGTGCATGTTCAATGTCTTTATATCCAAAGTAGAACCTAAGAACGTTAAGGATGCTTTTGATCACCCTGACTGGATTGAAGCAATGCAGTTGGAGAGGACTTTTTGAAAGAAACAAAGTTTGGAGGCTAATTCCAAAAGCTGCAAATACTTCAATTATTGGTCTAAAATGGGTGTATAGAAATAAGCTAGACACCGAAGGCAATGTGGTTCGGAACAAAGCAAGGCTAGTTGTCAAGGGTTACTGTCAACAGGAGGGGATTGACTACGAAGAGACATTTGCTCCTGTTTCCAGACTCGAATCAGTTAGAATATTTTTAGCTTATGCTGCACACAAAAACTTTGATGTCTACCAAATGGATGTCAAATGTGCTTTTCTGAATGGTGATCTCGAGGAAACCGTTTTTGTTAAACAACCACCTGGTTTTGAAAGTAAAGAACATCCCAACCATTGCTATGTGCTAGACAAAGCTGTCTATGTTTTAAAACAAGCTCCAAGGGCTTGGTATGAGACCTTGACAAAATTTCTAAAAGAATCAAATTTCAAACAGGGCTTAGTAGATCTAACACTTTTTAGAAAGAAAGTTGGATCTCATTTGATGTTAGTCCAAATTTATGTGGATGACATAATCTTCGGATCCACTGACCCCAATCTCTCAAAAGACTTTGAAAAACTCATGCAAAGTAAATTTCAGACGAGTATGATGTGAAAGATTAACTTCTTTATTGGATTACAAATAAAACAATCCAAGGAGGGGATCTTTATTAATCAACAAAAGTACACGAAGAGTTTGCTTGAACGCTTCGGAATGACTAACTGTTCCAAAGCAAAAGTTCCCTTACCTACAAGTACAAGGTTAAATACTTCATTGGACAAACCGAAGACCGACATACAGCAATATCGAAGCATGATTGGATCATTGTCTATCTCACAGCCAGTCGCCCTGATATCATGTTTGCAGTCTGCAATTGTGCAAGATACCAGGCTGACCCAAGAGAACCTCACTTGGCTGTTGTTAAGACAATCTTTCGATATCTTCATGGCACACCTGCTTATGGGCTGTGGTACCCAGCAAACTCAGGCTTTTATATTCAAGCTTATTCAGACTCAGATCTTGGTGGATACTCTATTGATCGCAAGAGCACTTCAGGGGGTTTCAATTCCTTGATGGAAAGCTAATCAGCTGGCAATCTAAGAAGCAAACTTGTGTCTCTATCTCCACTGCAGAAGCAGAATATGTAGCAGCTGTAGCTTGTACCTCACAAATCATTTGGATCCAAAGCCAACTGAAGGATTATGCCATCAACATGAGAAAAATACCATTGTTTTGTGATTCACAAAGTGCCATTCGTATATGCCACAATCCTGTTTAACATTCTAAGACGAAGCATATAGCTCTTCGCTATCACTTCATCAAAAGTCATGTTGAAGAGGGGAATATTGAGGTGCACTTTTTTCACACAATAGAACAACTGGCGGATATCTTCACCAAGGTTCTAAATGAAGAGGCATTCACAAGAATAATTCGTGGACTTGGAATGATCGATGGATCCACTCTACAATAAATCTCAGATTTGCTCATTCTTTCATTAGTCCTTTCAAATTGCAAAACAAAAATTAATAACACTCCGCAGCACTCTAAATACCTTTGTAGCTTCGGAGCACATCAGAGTAAAACAAATCAAACAACTTAAGGTTGCACCGCAGTACTCCGAAGCCTTCTGTCGCTTCGGACCACCTCGGATCAGACAATTTTAGTTAATAAAATTGTCATAAATGTTAAAATCTCTTGAAACTTATTTTGACTTTATATCTCAAGGATAAATAATCTCATAATAAAAGGTTGTTTCAAAGAAAAATAAAAATCGAAATTACTTGTAATCACTTTAAAGTTCAAAACACAATTTTTAGTACATGAGTGACAAAGTTTAACCTTCTTTTCTTGAATTAACTGATTAAAGGACAAAACTTTGATTTTAGATTCTGATGATCATACCTTATTGCACTAAAAGGTATTTCAGAATCGAATTGAAACATTGGTAAGTAAACAGACTTCGGAGTGAGGTTAAGGCTATTTTACAGATCAAAGCCTTGTTTGATTCCATTATCCTTAACATAATGTCTATTCCTAACCTCCCTACTGAACTTGACTCGCTTCAATGCTAAACTAATCAAGTAGCCTCAAAACTACTCAGGATAACTCAAGTGTTCCAAAGTTTTCTTCAAAAGTAGTACCAGCATTGTTTGATAAGCAAATTTAAAGTTCTTTTCATTAATGTTTCAAAATTAAACTAAATGAAGCTTTTCAAAATCAAGGATTGTACAAAACAAAACAAATGCACTATAGAAAGAATCCAAATGGTGAAATTTTTAATCTTCAGATAAGAAAGTCCAAAAAGAAAAAGATAACTTTCAAGATGAAAAGTTGAAAAACTCAAAAACACAAATAAAAATTCAAAATGTCAAAAGAATCAAAGACAACAAACAAGTAAAAAAATAAACGAAGGAGTGCAAAAAAAAAAGATAAATCAGCACTCAAAGGCTTATTCTTCTGTTTTAAATAACAATACAAGGAACTCATATAACATAGTCGAGTACCATGTAGAGAATATGAACATTTCAAGTAATCTATCTTAAATGGTAAAGTTGGGGTGGTGTACGAAGCTCAAAGGCTTGTCATCAGATAATAGTATCCAAACACTTCAACTGGTGAAATGGAATAAGTTTTTCAAAAAGTTGTTCAAAATCAATCCAAATTCAAAAACACTTCTGATGCTCAATTCAAAAATGAAAGCCTTTTAAATTTTGATGCATAGAATGTTACCATTACATGGTATGAAAATTTTGAAATACAAAAGAATAATAAAAACTTTGACTTTAAATGCGAAATTAAGTTCTCTCCGGGGTGACTAGACTTATACATCATGACTGATATTGAATCAACCAAACTTCAAAATGAAAAATGGACTTCCAACATGATCTGAATGATTCTGAACATTAACCTGTTAAATCTTCATTTCATAATATTCAGGGAAGTCAATGTTAAGTGTTATCATGCATCTCTCAAAGTTAAATCATAACATACTCAAGAAAAACCACGGACTTCGGAGTATCGTGTTATCAATACTCTTCGGAGCCGTACATAAATTTTACTCCGAAGGGAACACATATCAGTTGAAAACATCCTTGTTGATCCGAAGTCAATTTATTATTCAAATGATTTTCACATTTATGATAATCTTAGAGACAAACATTCTTTTTAATTTAATAACCGTTGTTAAACAGCTGTCACTGAGAAAATCGTGGCAAATCATAACAATAAGATCGTGTCAAAGTGGCGGTTCAATTTTAAATAATGATGACTGATATACGAACGGTTTCGTTTTTGCATAGATAGTGGAACGGACAGGTGCTGAGGTGTCATATTATTAGTGGACCAATTCAAACGCGCATTAAATGGCCTTGGGACCACGAATACTATATATACCTCACGACCCATCAGTTCACCTCTTTACGCGATCATAACTCTCTAACTCTCTCTGCAAGAATTCTCTCAAGAAACACTAAATTCCTTTCGTCTTCCTCGACCATTCAACAATGGCTGAAGCATCATCTCAGAAAATTGAAGCAATTTTGATCCATGTTCTCAAGAATCAGTCTGGAAACCTGGTTCTTTGCAATTATCTTAAACTCTATCCTCAACCAATCGCTACTTTGGTTGAATGTCTGAAGAGGTCAGTTCTTGGTTACACTCTAACCTATACACCTTCTATTCCTACAACCCTAGTTCACAGAGCTCACTACACATCCAATGCTCTGTTTGACACCAACAACCATGTCAAATCGGTGTTCTACGAGGCCATCGATTCTAATGGAAAAACCAAAAAAGTCCAACTGACAAAGGAAAAATTCACTGAAGCTCTTCATCTCCCTGTTTACAACTCCAAAGAAATGGTTGTTCCATCTGTTGATCAATTGGTCGACATGTTCAACGAAATGGGCTACGAACCTCTGCTTGAAAAGATAAGCACCTTCAAGAAAAATCAACTTCCTGATCTATAGATATACTTCTTCAGTATCTTCCTTAGATGTCTCTCTGGAAGAACTTCTGGTTTAGACTCTGCAAGCGTTGCATTCCAAAGCCTCCTATATGGAATCTACTATGATGTCAAAGTGGATTTCGCATCAATTCTGTGGGCCGACTTCTTCTCTCACATCAACCACAGTTTGAAGGGGACTGAGATTTCAAATGAAAGATTTTGGGCAATTGTTGTTCATGCCCACTATCAGCAGGCAGGGTATGTTTCTGATCCTTCTCTTCCCGAAATGAAATACACACCCATTGCTATTCCAGCCGTAGATGATGAACCTGCAGCATTCTATGCCCAAATTCCTCTAGTAATGCTCTCAAAGGTATCTATGGATTGTGATGAAGTAAATACTTATCGCAATACGCTTGTTATACCTTACCCTGTTCGTGATATAACTCAAGTTGTACCTGCCAAGGCACAAACAAAAGCAAAAGCCAAGAAGAAAGTCACTGGTGGACCTAGTGGTCCGAAGAAAATAGAAAAAAAGAGAAAGGGTTCGAAGCAAACCACTCCGAAGAGGAAACAACCGAAGAGGTCAAGGAAACTGACCATAGTGGATGAGTCTTTAGAGTCAAACAAGACTCCATCCATAGTTCAAGAAGAACAAGAACAACATGACAACATACCACCCTCACCTCTTCAAACCACAAGACCTCCCACTCCACCAGATACCACAAGACCACCATCACCACCTAAAACAACCAGACCACCTACACCACCTCATATAACTCCACCTCCACCACCTACGACAGCTCAACAAACAACAACAATACATACAACATCATCTGATGTGCTACCTCTCCACCACCAAAATCAACCTCCACCGAAATACCACCCATTTCATCCTCCTCCGAACATTTTTTAAATATCCCCTCTTCTGGTCTGGATACATCATTACTTGATTATCCTTTCCAAGATGACATTGATTTTGAATCCAACATATCTTCAAAACCCCCATCAACTGAAGAGGCTCTGGCTGCCTTCCACATGGCACCTATTATGATAGAGGAGAATAAGGATGACAGTCTTGATAACTCTGACTTCATCCTTGGCAAACAATACAAAACTCTCAGTCGCAAACTGGATGCTCTTCTCCGGTCCAACATGGGTTTCGATCCCACAAAGAAGCCTGAGGCCAGTGTTGAGGACTAGATTGCTGAAGCACAAAAGGCATTGACTGGAAAAATGGAAGAATTAGTCAAGGCTTCGAAAAACAAATTCTCAATCAACAAATCAAAATTCAACGAATACTAGAGGGGAAGCTCAACACTGCGGTTGAGCAGATAGAAGAAAGACACCGGCTCCTTAAGGAGCAAAACGATAAGAAAATTGATGAACTTGTGAAGAGAATGGAGTTATCAAACTTCGAAGTGGAGAAGGAACTGAACGATCTTCGTGCTTCCACATAATCCTTCAACTCACAATACCAGACGGGCTTTGCTAAACACTTGTCTGATGCCCACAAACGCGTGGAAGAGCTAACTGCAGAACAGTCATCTTCGGCAGTCGCTACCTTTGCCAATGAACTCCGAAACACCAATCAAGCAATTTTGATAGACGTTGTTACAAAGTTGAAGAACACACTTCAACCCATGACCAATCTTTCACTAAAGATGGAGCGTTCTCAGGATGAAAGAGGGAGACACCAACAGATTGCTCAGGGTGAACAAACGGTTCATCCTTCACAAGGGGGAGAATCAGAAGCCCCAGGGTCTCAAGCCTTAGAAACTACAACCTCCGAAGACCCGGTGAAAACAACCACAGAACCACAAACTACCTATCAATCCACCATATTGGTTAGACCATCCTTCATTCCTCCAATCCTCTCTAAGGCTCATCCTACTTTCGGAACCACAACAACAACAGAAGCCAGTGGTTCTAGTTCAAAGGAAGAGGAGAAAGAGATAAGGATTGCTCCTTATATGGAGCAAGTCCATAAAGAAAGGGAAGACGAGTTCAAGAAGATCCTCGTACTCAACAAAATCGCCTTAGAAAACCAAACATGGACCGAGGAATTAATTACGGCCATCGGCTTTAATGATTTTTCTGTGAACAACAGGCTTCCCCTCAAAAGCCTTGAAACAAAAACAGGCATGAACCAGCAACTGGATCTCCCCTACAATCCGAAGACCTTTGCCTTTCTTCAATTTGAAAGGAAAGTGCCTAGAGAATAGTTTTCTGAATTCAAGGCAAGAAAAGTCGAATTCCATACAAAGTTCATTCAGGCTCCGGACTATGTATGGAGTGAAAAGAAAATAGTAAAAATCATATCCATCAAGAAAGGAGAGGAGTATGTAGGATTTCAGAACCTCAATTTCTTCGTACTTCGGGGAATAAATGAAGAAGAGTCAAAGTTTACCATAGCTGACATCCCAATTATGAATCCTTCGGACTTCATATCTCTTCTTGACATTTTAAAATCCTCTGCTGGTAATGAGTGCGAAGATATGGGGGTCTTCGTACTGGCTAAAACTCATATCTCCTCCTTCTTCAGAAACTATCTTCTAAGAGTATCCAGGTTTGATATTGTTGTGGCTGGACTCTTCAATCAATCCCTTGCACCCCCACCTACCACCATTGAAAATTTTGATCATCTGAAGGCTGGGCAAATTGTTGACAAGCCCTGGGGTGTAGTATTCAAGGGATTATCTAGTGACAAAGAAACTCTTGTCACTAAATTCTTCGAAATTGACTTCATGGGTCGCTTCCTTTCGGAGTCTATTACTCAAGTCATGGCCCTAGTAAACAACTGTTTCGTGAACAACTGGCAGGAGAAGAAGAAAGTGAGAGAACACCGCAACTGGTGGTTGACAGTGAGGTACACCTTGAAGCAAGCATTCAAGAAACACTACAGACATCAAATATAGGGTTCGGATGCACTTCACACAAAGGGGGAGATTGTTGAAACCTTTTGTGCTGAAGTGCTCAAACATCCGAAGACCCTCTGTCAAAATTGCTTAGTATAATACCAACTATTAGAACACTAGTCTTTTTTGTTTATTTAATCGATTTCAACACCCAACAGCTGCTTAGAAGGTTAATTCAGAGGTAAATTTTGATACGAGGTTCCCTTAGAGAGGGTTCCGAAGATGATTTTGAGCTTCTGAAAACTCGTAATGAAGAAGTTTTGAATTTGAGAGAATCGAAAGTTAGAAAGTTTTCGAACTTTATTTATAAAAGAGGTTGATCAGAAGTTGAAATTCAGAAGTTGTATTTTAAGCGAGGCTACTCAGAGAAATTAAGAGTTTCAGATATCCAATTTATGATTTCTGATGATGAGATTGAGTTAAAAAAAACTTTGGGAAAGAAGAATGACGGAACCGAGGATCAGGTAGTTGAAGTCATTCTCTGAAAAAATCTGAGTCAGGATTCAGCATTCCCAGCATTTCTAGAAATTTGTGAAATTTTGTAGTATCCAATGCATTAGTAAAAACATCAGCTACCTGTTCCTCAGTAGGAATAAAGTACAGTTCGATGTTACCTTGCAAGATTTGATCTTTAATGAAATGGTACCTAAGGTCGATGTGCTTAGTCATGGAGTGCTGAATAAGATTGTGAGATATGGATATTGCACTCTTGGAATCACACTAGATAGGAACTTGAAGAAATCTGTATCCATAGTCCAGGAGCCGAATCTTCATCCAGAGTACCTGTGACCAACAAGTAGAAGCAGCAACATACTCTGCTTCTGCTGAAGATAGAGCAACACAATTTTGCTTCTTTGATGACCAGCTCACGAGCCTTCTGCCTAGGAATTGACAACCTCCAGATGTGCTCTTTCTATCTAGTTTACATCCTGCATGATCCGAATCTGTAAATGCTTGGAGTTTGAAGTTGTCTCCTATAAGATACCATAGACCCATTGCCTTTGTGCCTTTAAGATATCTAAAAATTTGTTTCACAACAGTTAGATGTGAGAGTTTGGGGGCTGCATGATATCTTGCACAAACGCATGTGGCAAACATAATGCCAGGTCTGCTGGCAGTCAAGTACATGAGAGAACCAATCGTTCCACGATAGAGCTTGTGATCTATAGGTTCGCCTTCTGGATCTGCAAAAATGTTATGATTGGTAGATATGGGAACTTTGGATGTAGAGCAATTATCAAGAGAGAACTTTTTTAGCAATTCATTCGTGTATTTTTCTTGATGAATGAATATTCCTCTAGTTGTCTGTTTGATTTGAAGTCCTAAGAAGAAATTTATTTCCCTGTTTATGCTCATATGAAATTTATCAGTTATAACTTTTGCAAATTCATCAACCATAGTTTCATCGGTTGAACAAAAAATGATGTCATCTACATAAACCTGTACAATCATTATATGTTTCTGATGGGATCGTACGGTGAATGTGAGATCAATGGTACCTCTTCTGTATCCTGATTTTACTAAGAAGGTTGACAAAGTTTCATACCAAGCTCTTGGTGATTGCTTCAATCCATAAACAGCTTTATTCAGACGGTACACGTGGTTAGGACGAGACAGATCTTCAAAACCAGGAGGTTGCTGAAGATAGACAACCTCTTGAAGATCACCTTGCAAAAATGCACTTTTCACATCCATTTGATGAACAATGATGTTTTTATGAGCAGCATAGGCTAGGAAGATTCTGATGGCTTCTAGCCTTGCCACTGGTGCATATGTCTCGTCATAGTCAAGTCCTTCAATTTGATTGTACCCTTTTGCAACTAGTCTGACTTTGTTTCTGACTACTGTACCCATGTCTTCTAACATGTTTCGGAAAACCCGTCTTATGCCAATAATAGTGTGATTTGCTGGTCGTAGCACAAGATCCCATACCTTGTTTCTCTTAAATTCTTCTAACTCTTCCTCCATAGCCTTTATCCAATCATCGTCATCCAGTGCATCAAAGATAGTTTTTGGTTCAAATTTGCTGATATAAGTAGCGAAATGACATTCATCTTGGATTAACTTATTGGATCTTGTTTGAACTCCGGAAGAGGGATTTCCGATTATCTGGTTCGGAGGGTGGTTTCGAGTCCATTTGTGGAGTCTCGGAATCAGTGCTGGATCTGATTCAGGAGGGGCTATGTCTTGAAGGAATTAAGAGTTCTCAGGAGTTATATCTTGAATGTGTGATTCTTCAGTAGAGATGTCTTCATCTGCTTCAAATGTCAAGATGGGTGCATCCTTGGAAGAATCTGCTGAGGAGTTATTTCTTTCATCTCCTGAGTGTTGATGGTGCCCCTCTGATTGTGGGATTCCATCAACATGTGTTGGGAGCGAGAGCTCCCCCTCGACTTGTGCTAGGAGCGAAGGCTCCCCCTGAACCTGTTCGACACGAGAATGGAGCGGAGCTCCCCCTCAACTGTTGCATTCAAATTTGAAGTTCTGACCTGATTTGTCGGCACTGATGGTTCGGATGACGTAGATGTGGAAGGACCAGAAGCTGTTGTGATCTGCTATATGGCTTCAGGGGAGCGAATGACTTCTGCATGTGTTGCTGTTTCCCGGGGATTGAAGAGGAGATCTTAATCAAATTTAATTGTTGGGATAGTTGGATGACCTTCTGGGATATCAGCTTCCATGACGTACAAAATGCCATATGCTGGTTTTCTCTAGAGATATTCATCATCAAATTCTATGTCAAAGATCTCTTCAATAACTCTCGTTCTCCTGTTCAGCACATGGTAAGCAACAGATTTAGATGAATACCCCATAAAAATTGCTTCATCGCTTTTGGGGACAAATTTTCCCAAATGGTCTTTATTGTTTTTTCTGAAGCATCGACAACCAAAAATATGAAAAAATTTAACGTTGGGTTTTCTCCCGTTTAAAATTTCGTAAGGGGTTATCTAAAGTCATTTGTTGATAACTGATCGGTTCTGTACAAAGCAAGCTGTTGCAATAGCTTCTTCCAAGAATGATAGTGGAAGGTTGGCGAAGTTGAGCATGGCTCTAGCTGCTTCAACAAGAGTTATATTTCTCCTTTATACTACACAATTTTGCTGCGGAGTGTAGGGAGCTGAAAAATTATGCTCGATTCCCTTGGATGCCAAAAATTCTTCTCTCTGTGTATTGTTGAATTTTGTTCCATTATCGCTTCGGATCCTTCTGACAGGTAGTTGTACCTTAAGCTCTATAGATGTGATGAAGTTTTTGAGCTCTAAGAAGGTTCCGTATTTTAGTCTCAGGAAAAATACCCAGGTGAATCGGGTGAAATCATCCACAATCACCAGGATGTACTTTTTGTGATTCAGACTTGCAACTGTTGCTGGTCCACATAGGTCAATGTAGAGAAGTTCCAAAGGCTGAGATGCTTGAATCATAAATTGACTTGTGGGGTTTATTCTTTTATTTGCCCAGTGCACATGCTGCACATAGATTTTCGTTGTCGAATTTCAGAAGTGGGATTCCTCTGACCATCTCTCCAGTCACTAACTGATTCATGTATCGAAAGTTCAGATGTGCTAACTTCCGATGCCAGAGCCAGCTAATTTCAGAATGTGCCTTCAAGAGTAGACACAATCTAGGCATTCTGATGAATAAAGAGATGTCAAGAGGAAACATATTGACATGTCTCTGAGACTTCACCAAGCATCTGTCTCTGGTCTTAGTCATGATGTAGCTGAATTCATCATCAAATTCTACTCTAAGACCAGTGCTGACGAGTTGATACTAAATTGTGTTTCAGTCCGAGAACGTAAGCGACTTTGTGAATTGTGAAGTTTCCATTTGTCAGAACCCCGTATCCTTTTATTATCCTGCTAGCATTATTTTCGAATGTTACGTATCCTCCGTGGTTGACTTCTCGATAGTCCCTCAAAAACTCCAATCTCCCAGTCATGTGTATTGAGCAAACACTATCAATGAGCCATTCATCGTCTTGCTCTTCTGAGCTAAAAGCCTAAAAATTTACACAGTTAGTTTAGGCACCCAAACTTGTTTGGGGCCAGTGGTTTATGTGAACTTGGGAGATATAGACTTTTTCTGGACTGTTTTGTTCGCAGAAGTTTCAACTTCTGAAGCATGGTTAGTTGAGTCTGAAGGTTGTTTTTCGGAACTTGGAGTTTTCACGACCCATTTTTAATAGTCTTTTAGGGAACTTTTGAGAAGGTTGTTGAAAGCGATTTGTGCTTTGGTTGTTGAAAAACTTAGGTTTTGAATTCACTGGAGTAGTAACGAATAAAGGTTTGAGATGTCGCAACAATGACAGCAAATATTTGATTGCTGACGCTTCAAAATTTTCGGAACTTTGTGAAAGTTTGAAATAGTTTTTCCTTTTTGAAAGTTATTATCTTTGGTTCTGAAAAGATTTTGCTGTTGGTTCTTTCAAGTTTCTGAAAAGTTTGTTTGTTAGACTCGGAGTAATGCTTTCCAGAGATAGGGAGAACAGGCTTTGCTGTTTTCGCAATATACGCAACTTTGGGAAATTCAGAATAATAATCTAAACAATTAGTAAATTCATGTGTTTGGAGTCGGAAGTAACCCCTTGTAGGTGTATCTGTGTGGTGCCGAAGGAATGTGTTTCAGAGTACGATTTAAAGTGTTGAAGGAGGATTTAGAGTTTCTTTGATTGTAAAAGTGATTTTTCTGTTCAATTCTTGTGTGGGATCGAGGACATTGGATGTCCTTTCGATTTAAGGTTGGTTTTATCCCTTTGTTTGTTAAATTGTGTTCCTTTGTTTTTTGAAAAGTTTCTCTAGGTGAAGAGTCAGATAAAGAATCATTTAAAGAGTTTGACTCTTCCTAATTAAATTTAAGTTTTTCGGGAGAAGTATTTTTTTCCAATTTTGAAGTTTCTGAAAGGTTATGTTGTAACACATCGACATATGATTTGGTGCCTGATCTGGATGGTTCTGAAGTCATTTTAGACGTATTATCAACATTAGGATTTTTTATTGTAATTTTATAAAAATCAGTTCTGATCATAATTTTTGTTGGACTTTCCTCCATCTCAATTTCTTCGTCAACAACTTCCTCTTCTAAATTTTCTGAGTTAGTCAGATAAGGATTGAATTCTTCAGTAACGCAATTACTTTGTAATTTTGAGAAGAATGAATGTTCCTGAGATGTTGAGGGAGAGTCATTTGGGACCGAGGTCATGTGTCTAGGCATGAAGGGACCGAAGTTATGGATAATTTGCTGCTTTCAGCAGTATCAACTTCCGAAATGTATGAAAAGGGAATTTTAGCTCCCTTATTTGATTCAGAGATGGCAATCTCGAAATCAGCTAAGAGATTATTGGATGAGTTTTTGTTTAGGTCCTTGTCGTGTTTATCATCATACTCGTTTGATGGGTATTTAAAGAAAGGACTTTGTTTGTTATAGATGGGATACTTTTTGTTTTTCGCCTTTCTCGCCCAACCCCAATTCAAAGTATTATCAGAAGCGTTAGTATTCGCATGAGATTTGAAAACTTCAGTTGTATAGTACAACTGATCTATTAATTTGTTAAGTCTTACATTATCGCTACGGGATATATCCCTCTGCGAAGTCAAAAGCTGATTTGAATTTTTGAACAAAATTCTAGAAGTCTGTTCGATTTTCAAATCAGCAGTAAGCTTATCACAAAATAGTTTCCTATCCTCTAATCTATTCTTTAACTTTAACACTTCATCATACCCGTCATCCCGTCCCTCCAGAACTCGCTGATACACTACTAAGGCATCTGCGCATGTGTTAGAAATTCTTTGTAGAGCAGGTTCTAAGTCAGTAGAATAAATATGATGAGAGTGAAGCATTAGACGTACCTGTTCTATTATGCTCACTCCTTTTCCGGATCGGTGGTTAACCATAAAAGCATAATTCTTTGGCATGTAGGAGGATGTAGCATCAGCAGCGTCATTAACAAACTTGACGCCCCCCAAACCGGGAATTGGAGTTCATGATGTTCCTTGCATAAACATACACTTGCCAACACCTTTTCCTCTTTTTTGTTTGTTTTCAAAATACTCATCTTCGTCCCCGGAGGACCAAACCTCTACATGTCGGGATGTAGCAACAAACGCTTTAACTTTCTCCTCATCTTTCTCCTTCTGATAGTTCCTAGGGGCTCTGCAGTCTACTGCATAGTGCCAAAGCCCTCCACAGTTGTGGCATTTGATTACATCTGACTCCTTCTTTTCTGGGGTTCGGATCTGGTTGGTGCTGGTAACAGGAGCAGGAGCCTTCGGTTTCTCTTGATGCTCTTCCTCAGTACTTTGGTAGTTCTGATTCGGATTCTGATTTTGTTGGTACCGACCTCTTGGGTAATGATTCTGATTCCTTGATGGATAACTTGCACGCTGATTAGATGATTTAAAATTTTTCTTAGGACTTGTATAGGATGGAATTTTGTTAACTTTCTGACTGATCATGGCAATCTCTTGTTGATACACAGCTTCTTCTGCTGCATCATATTCAGAATTAGCAGACTCTGAATGTTGAGTTAGATCAGGAAGTGCTAAGGTAGGAGCTGCTGATTGTGTTGAAACACAAGAGTTGGATCGAGATTCAAATAATGCGGAATAATAAAAATAAACAAGATCAAGAACAGACAATATGAAGAACTGATGTCGAATGATTTATATGCAACTCAAAAACAATTCGATGTGAACTATTCTGTATGAGTGCCACAAGAGATTACAAAGAAAAGCTTAACCCTAATTAGGGTACGTGCATGCTATTTATACAAAACCTAAGTATGGAAGGACAGGCCCATTCCATAACCGATAGCTAAACTAAAGGCACAAGATATGGCGAAAAATCAGATCAGCATCTTTGACTCAATCTTCATTTATGACCCAACAATCTCCCTCTTTGAGTCAAAATGCGACCAGTCTTCATTCTTCAGGTTCAGGTTTTACAACTTTCAACTCTTTCTCAAACACTTTCGGAATTAACAGCAGGATTCTTTTCTGAAAGGCTATGTACTAGGTCAGTATATCATTGAAGCATCTCTTATCATTCTCAGTATTCAGTTTTGTCTTGTTGATGAGATCGAGAATTTTCTTCAATGCGGGAGTTCGGTAAAGATGTTTGTCTCGCAGATAGAAGATCTTTTTCACCGAGTCCTTTCCCTCCTTGGATGGATACGCCACATTCCATTCACCCTTTTTGATCTTTCCGAGACGACGTCTCTTCAGATCAGAAGGAAGTTTTTCAGCTGAACATTTTAGAACGGAGTTCAGAACAGAAGCCACTTCAACATCAAGACTAGACACTTCCAGAATATAGCCAGTGAGAAGTTTCTTGACATGCTCATGAAGAATCTCATGGTCTTCCCTCCTTGAAAGGATGTTAAACAGAGACACCCAGTCAAATGGGTTCATGAAGGGAAGATCAGCCAAGGTGAATTCATCTTTCTCATCATCTGACCCTCTGCGAGCAAGAAAGATAGTGTTTCGGAACGGAGAAGTCACATGAGGCATTCTTGGAGTGAGCTTCACAATCTTCTTCAGGCTCCAAGACATGTACTTCGGTTTGGAGTGCTCCAAGTAGAAGTTGAACATCTTATCATTGACCACAGCCCGAGGTTCTGTGTTCGATTTTAGTTCATCAAAGCAGCGGATAAGAAATACTCTTGCTGTAATCGGAAAGTCCATTTGAGAATCGACATGATTTCCGACATCGTAAGAGCAAATTGGCTGCAACCAATTTTCTATGGGTTGTGTGATGGCTTCCGACTTCATGGTTTCGTAGTCCCAATCAGGAAACAGAGACTTACGAGCTTTCATATCAAGTTCCGCTTGTCGTTTGGCTGCATCTTCGGCATCAAGTTGTGTAACATCCCAACATTTTTGAGTAAATTTAAAAAATTTTAAACGAAAACTTCAATATAAGAAAAGCCACTTAATTAATTTTCATAAAATTCCAAAACTTATAAGTTTAATGAAATCACCCCAGGATTAACAGAAGTTAACGAAATCACAATATAGCGGAATATAAATTCAAAAACAGTCCTCCAATGAAGCAACACAGTGTATACACGTCACGCCTTGCCATCCATTATACCTGATGTACCTGAAACAGTAGTTTATATAGGGAAAGGGTAAGCACGGAACTTAGTGAGTTCCTCAAAATACCATACGATCCATCACATAACATACAACACACAATAACCATTCATATGTCTGTGAGACTCACGGGCTATCCCTGTTCCGCCTGAAGACTCACGGGCAGTTCCCGTTCCGTCTTATCGCTCGCAGGCTTTTCCCGTTCTGTCTAATGACTCGCAGGCTATTCCCGTTCCGCCTATTGGCTCACAGGCTATTCCCGTTCCGCCTATTGGCTTGCGGGCTATCCCGTTCCGTCCACAAACAATCATTATCATAGCAATAATTCATACAATTACCATAACATGTAAGATCACCTTAGTCTAACATATCTTCTTTCCTACGCATGCAATATCACCTATAGTATAGTGAGAAGACTCACCTGATTATAGTTGACTATATCGTTTATCTTTCTCGGCTTTGTATTTCCTTCAACTTTAACTGTTAACATAATAAGAAATCTATCATTTCTTAATCCTTAACTATATTATAGTCGCATCATTAAACCCTTCAATAATTCCAATATGATACTCCATGATTTATCAAGTAAAGAACGGCCAGGTAGAAGATTAGATGGGGTGGCAGGATCCTTTCAGCATTTTAGCCTTTCAGAAAATCCAACAACCAGATCCCAAGTAATCGGCCTAGGCACCGTCCTCGTAAGTAAATCAATCGGTATTATTTTCAGAATTACGAATTGTTATAATAATGACGTTTTTAAGGTTTTTATTTACTATTGTTGGAAATGAATATGTTATACTTATTACATATTCTACTTCTTAATACAAAAATTATTTTACAATACCTAATTAAGCTATAGAAAGGTTTGTAGTTACCTTATGACCAGTCGTCGGAACCTATAACTTCTTCGCTAGGCTTTTGAGCTTCCTTCCGCTCACTTCTTACACTCTAGTGCTTAGAAACCTCTATATATTGGATTGAGATTTGTTGGTGTGGTTTATGAGATGTTTTGGGGGGTATTTATACTTGAATTCTTGAATAAAAAATGGCATGACACTTTTGACAAAATATTTTAATAATATAATTTTGTTGAAATTAAAGGCCTTCTAGAATCAGTCTGTTCAAGACTGGTTTAGCCGATCTTAAGCCCGTTAAATTCACGTTTTTATTTGATATTCAGTAAATTCATTTCAATACCTTTCCATGGATGTATGGTATGTATTTATACGATTTTTCTATGATTTATTATGATTTTTTGAAAACAGATTATCTAATCTGTCAATTTCGAACTACTTAGTGAAGATTGCATTTTTAACCATATATAATGCCACTTTCAAGCTTACAACTATTTTTAAGAATTGTACTAGACTCAATTTGTAAACTTTGTGCACTAGTTTGAGGTCCAAACAATGTTCCTATAATTAATTATGATTTTTCTAAAAACATCACAAAATGCTGATTTTCATATGAAATTGTAACTAAAGTTTTTCTTAGCTTTTTAATTACCAATGACCATATAATTCCTAACACTCTTATTTTAAATATATGTTATAATCAGGATACGGGTCTTACAAGTCTCCCCCACTTATTTGGATTTCGTCCCGAAATCCGCATTCTCGAACGCCTCTATGTATTTCCCATCGAGTCCTTGTGTCCTTCAAAAATCCTCCTCGTCTTATTGCCGAAACTTTACAAGATTTAATTATCTTTCCCTTTCAACATTTACATACCTCTGTAATAATGCTTAAGGTCCTATTATTCTCATTCACTCCATACTTTTTTTTCTAATTACTCTAGATGTACAAAAAAAAAACTCTAACTGTTTCTCAAAGTCCCACACATCGACTTGACCGGCTACTATTTATAGTACATATTTAGTACTTTCTAATCTACCTATATACATAGTTAACCTAGTCAACTTGCAACACCTAATTTTAACACTATTTCGTATTTATATGAATTCGTCATATTTCAACACACATTTGCCTCAATTCAAAATTTTTTTTAAATTCTTTTTGGCTAAATAAGTCTATTTTTGTAGAATCTCCAATTTTTTGTGTTTCACCGAAATATAAAATTTACATCACCTTTTGTAAGTTTTTTTTTTTTTTTTTTTTGGAGTACTGAACACTCTTTAAACTATTTCCATTATATGGAGACATAAAATTTTGTTTTATTTCAAAAGTCTCTTTATTATCTCGTTCTCACCAGAGTCAAGCAGAGAATTTTGAAAAAATGTCACTTGGGGTAGTGAAAAGTCGCATCTACTGTAGTTAGTTTGAATTTCGGTAATTAAAACGTGAGGTGTCCTTTCAGTTCCGTGTGTCCTTTCGGTTCCAGCTGCAAGATACTATATATACAAGTATGTAGTATCATTCATTTTCAGTCTCATCCTTTCTTATCACTAGTTTGTTCGTAAACGAACTCATATTTAAAGTCGAGTCATGGAAAACAGATCTTCAATGGGCGATCTGTCGAACCGTGGACCTGGTTTTCCGCAAGGAGAGGGTACTTCAAACCAGGCATTTTTAATAGAGTTCGGTGACTCTAACATTCTAGATATTAATCATCCATATTTCAATTATCTTTCTAATGTTTTGTTTGATTTTAAATTATGGTATTGTCTTCCAGATATACTACCAATAGAGCCACTCAACGATGAGCCGAAAATTTTTCCCGAGCTGAACATTAACTCAGAAGATCCAGTGCATGCATCTTTAGACTTTGCACTCGATCAGACTCCATACCTTCTGCCAGGTTAAATTCTTTGAATGATTGCTTCTATGAATATTCAATTTTGTTTTATCATCTGACAATTGTTATTCGTAGACCCATTTTTGGATGATCTATCTGACTACAATCCATTCATCGGCGTACCCTCAACGAGTAGTGAGATCATCCCCATGAATAAAGGATTCGTGACTAACATTCAGAATGAAAGTCAATTACAAACAACTCATAACACAAATATTGAAATGAATCCCGAACTTGGGGTTGGTTTTCAATATCAAAATCACCTTCAGGTGATTCAGAGGAACCTAGAAGGATTTCAAAATCCTGACTCCATGATTGAAAACGTACAATTACCACCGATAGAAGCTACTGATTTTAATGAATCAATGTCCATCTTTGGTTCAGAAAATCAGGATCATGTTCAAATGATCCAGAATGATAACAATACAATTGGATTTGAACCTTCTAGTTCAGAAAACATAGCAGGTGGCAGTGGAAGAGGTTTCAGACATTTATTAAGTAGGGAAATAATAGATGAATACTTTAACGAACCAATTGAGAAAGCTGCAAAGGAACTCAACATTGGAACGACACAATTAAAAAAACGCTGTAGAGAATTAGGTATCAATCATTGGCTCCAACGACAACTTACGAGTCTGCAAACCCTTATTGATCGTGCTGAGGTAAAGAACTACATTTTTTTTAATTCCTTTATATCATAAGGTTGAAATTACTAAGGAATTTGGTAATGAATTTATTGAGGCAACAAAATTATCGGGAGATTTAATACCCAACCTAACAAAACAAAAAGAAGCAATAATTGAAGGGTCACAATCGGGTCTAACAGACGGCACAAAGAAGCTAATACAAGCTGCTCATAAGGTTGTATTTAGGACAAGAAAAATTCAGGAAAAGGGGGAAAATTCATCAAGAACTCATACACAGCAGCAATCTCCGCCATCTAATTCTGGTATGTGTAGTATTAACCCTGGTTTACTCGAGTCTTCGAGTGAGGAGAATTTTTGAGGCTTTGTAGGTGACCTAGCCTGGTTTCCTCCTTCTTATAGCTACCCCCAACTGGTTCCGAATTAGAGCCCTTCCTCATCACTGCCCTACTTACACACGCCCCAAATGAGTCAATATTTAGCCCCTAATCATGGGGTTACAGGTTCCAACCCTATCGAGACCCCATACCTTGTAGCTCCTCCTCCAATAACTGAAAGCATACCACTTCCAAATCCTCGAGAAGTTACAAGTCAACCTAATGATGACAAAGATTGGAGTGTAGAAGATCTTTTCTCGCTTCTTTCTGATTCTCCGGTTTAGGTTAGTAGTTCTGTAAACTTTTCTTAATGTATTAATAATAAGTTGTAGTAATGAATTAAATATATTGACGTGTTACTATAATTTTAATAATTTCATCGATTCAATATAATATTCATGTTGTTCCCTTAATTGTATTACTCCCCCACTTGGACTAAAGTCCAAGTCTGTTTATTCGATTTATAATTTTTTTTACGAGCCCTTACTCTCGAACAAAAACCAAGCCCACTCTGCTCAGCCAACAACTTGCATCAGGGGCAAACACCATCTCAATAAACATGTTTCGATAATGTAAAGACGTTTACATCAACCACCATATGTTACTCATCCGCTTGCGACCCTAGTCAACACCTCTATCGTAAGTTACCTCAATCACCGGCGAGTGATCCAGACTCTCAACCCACACGACCTGATCAATCACTCAAGCAAGATCAATACAAGGGTAGGTAGCCCCACTATTACACAGCACTAGGCATGTACAGAGTCGACTCAAAAATACCCGCTATCATCTCAGGCGCCGCTTGCACCTCTTTGACCGTGAGTTGGAAAACTCACCCTTGCATCCTCTAGTCCCTGTCTGACTTGTACGCCCATTAGTTGCATGAAAAATAGCTACCACAATAGCACTTTGACATTCTCCCCTTCAACAGTCTTTAAGCTCAGTAATCAACTTAAGCATGATCGGTCCAACCAAACTGGTATGATCGCATCTTAATTGTTCCTACTGAACCTCAATCAACATTCAAAAATCGAATGGATAAAAGTTTACCACATTACACTAGCATTTAAGTTAATTATGCTAGACACTCACATACTAAGTTCCTTGTATCCTTCGTGACGAACTCTCGACTCGAACGCGGATCCTGTGCTTTCGATAGTAGGAGCTCTACTACTACCTTCCACACCTATCCAAGTCCGTTCCAAGACCCGTCTCGAAATATCCAATTCGCTTCTCACTGATAATTTTAACACATATGCCCTTATAAGGCATATGTCAACCCTTCTAGGAATACTTGGAATCCCACCCCCACCCTGCTATTATAACTAAGATGGAACTTCCTCCGGTGATGACAGGTTGTTTCGCGAACGTAGTTGTATACAATATCGAACTAAACAGTCTTTCAAATAAGAGAATCTTCCCTAAGGCAACAACCAAACAAGGAACATGCAATAAGGTCAACTCACACATTCTATGACTATTCGGTCCATATTGTATACAACTTAGTGGAAATCTCTAAGCAACCTATCGGCACTAGCATACAGTTCTATTAGCAAATAGCAGATAATAATACAACAATGTGTGATCTCTACCAGGCATTTCAGCAAACATATACCATATGTTTTTTTAACATCTACAATATTAAATACTTAACCCCTTTTCTCATACTGGCGTCGGCTGGCGGTACACACTGTGTCTTCAGTTCACCCTTCATAAAACATCCTTCTTTTGTAAAAATATTTTAAGAAAACTCTTAAGGCTCAACTTGAGTCCAGAACTCACTAAGTGAGCCTGATTCTCTCAAGCTATGCTCTGATACCAACTTGTAACATCCCAAAATTTTTGAGTAAATTTAAAAATTTTAAAACGAAAACTTCAATATAAGAAAAGCCACTTAATTCATTTTCATAAAATTCCATAACTTATAAGTTTAATGAAATCACCCCAGGATTAACAGAAGTTAACAAAATCACAATATAGCGGAATATAAATTCAAAAACAGTCCTCCAATGAAGCAACATAGTGTATACACGTCACGCCTTGCCATCCATTATACCTGATGTACCTGAAACAATAGTTTATATAGGGAAAGGGTAAGCACGGAGCTTAGTGAGTTCCTCAAAATACCATACGATCCATCACATAACATACAACACACAATAACCATTCATATGTCTATGAGACTCACGGGCTATCCCTGTTCCGCCTGAAGACTCACGGGCAGTTCCCGTTCCGTCTTATCGCTCGCAGGCTTTTCCCGTTCTGTCTAATGACTCGCAGGCTATTCCCGTTCCGCCTATTGGCTCACAAGCTATTCCCGTTCCGCCTATTGGCTCGCGGGCTATCTTGTTCCGTCCACGAACAATCATTATCATAGCAATAATTCATACAATTACCATAACATGTAAGATCACCTTAGTCTAACATATCTTCCTTCCTACGCATGCAATATCACCTATAGTATAGTGAGAAGACTCACCTGATTATAGTTGACTATATCGTTTATCTTTCTCGGCTTTGTATTTCCTTCAACTTTAACTGTTAACATAATAAGAAATCTATCATTTCTTAATCCTTAACTATATTATAGTCGCATCATTAAACCCTTCAATAATTCCAATATGATACTCCATGATTTATCAAGTAAAGAACGGCCAGGTAGAAGATTAGATGGGGTGGCAGGATCCTTTCAGCATTTTAGCCTTTCGGAAAATCCAACAACCAGATCCCAAGTAATCGGCCTAGGCACCGTCCTCGTAAGTAAATCAATTGGTATTATTTTCAGAATTACGAATTGTTATAATAATGAAGTTTTTAAGGTTTTTATTTACTATTGTTGGAAATGAATATGTTATACTTATTACATATTCTACTTCTTAATACAAAAATTATTTTACAATACCTAATTAAGCTATAGAAAGGTTTGTAGTTACCTTATGACCAGTCGTCGGAACCTATAACTTCTTCGCTAGGCTTTTGAGCTTCCTTCTGCTCACTTCTTACACTCTAGTGCTTAGAAACCTCTATATATTGGATTGAGATTTGTTGGTGTGGTTTATGAGATGTTTTGGGGGGTATTTATACTTGAATTCTTGAATAAAAAATGGCATGACACTTTTGACAAAAGATTTTAATAATATAATTTTGTTGAAATTAAAGGCCTTCTAGAATCAGTCTGTTCAAGACTGGTTTAGCCGATCTTAAGCCCATTAAATTCACGTTTTTATTTGATATTCAGTAAATTCATCTCAATACCTTTCCAGGGATGTATGGTATGTATTTATACGATTTTTCTATGATTTATTATGAATTTTTGAAAACAGACTATCTAATCTGTCAATTTCGAACTACTTAGTGAAGATTGCATTTTTAACCATATATAATGCCACTTTCAAGCTTACAACTATTTTTAAGAATTGTAGTAGACTCAATTTGTAAACTTTGTGCACTAGTTTGAGGTTCAAACAATGTTCCTATAATTAATTATGATTTTTCTAAAAACATCACAAAATGCTGATTTTCATATAAAATTGTAACTAAAGTTTTTCTTAGCTTTTTAGTTACCAATGACCATATAATTCCTAACACTCTTATTTTAAATATATGTTATAATCAGGATACGGGTCTTACAAGTTGTTTGGTGATCCGAATAATTTCGTCATGTTCTTTTTCCCTTGCAGCTCTGGCCAGTTTGGCATCCTCCGACATGTCCAGATTTTCATCTACATCATCTTCACCGATCTTCTTGCCCTTTCGTTTTGAAGGACCGACAGATGTATCACCAACATTCATCTTCTCAAACCAATCAGCTTTTGGTTTTTGAATGTCATCAGCAGACTCTTGAGTCCCTGGTTTCTTCAGGTTAGTGATGGTAGAGAATCTTGGTTTTTGAACTGGGCTTTCTGCGGCCTTTTTCGTTCCTTCGCCCTTTTCATTTTTAGAGACATCAGCAGTATCGTCTCTATTCTCCTTCTCTTTTTCTTTTTCATTTGACTTTTCGGGCCCATCGTCTCCATCATTGTCATCGGATTTATCCGCTTTGTCCTCATCTCCCCCTTGTTTCGGAACGGCAACGTCTTCCGAAACACCTTGAATTTTGCTTAGCAACAAAAGGACTGGATGGAGTTTATTTGTAATATGATTACGAAGGTAAGGAATTAGGACTGGATCGTCTTCTTCTACCAGCCGTCGAATATATGTGTCAATCTTGGTGACACAGTTACGAACTGCCTGTGTTTGAGAGACAGCGGATGACAAGACCGCTGTAGTGTTCTTCAGTTCGGCCTTCAGGAGTTGGATCTTCGTAGTTTTAGATGCCACGAGATCCATCAACTCATTTTCCGATGCCAGATCGTCTCGCAGCTTATCAATCTTAGACTGTAAGGCAGACTCCAGATCGGAATTTGCTTTCTGGAGATCGGAGCGAAGCGTCGCAATCGCTTCCTTTTCAGCTTTTAGGGTCTCCGCAAACCCATGAATGACCTTTTGCATTTTATCATTGTAGGACTGAGTGGATGCATTGTAGGCCTTCATAAAATCCAGAATTTCGGATTCCAAGGTGGCAACCTTTTTGGCATTCTCCTCCATGCTGCCATTAGCTTTCTCCATTTTGTTAGAGAATTCTTCCACAAGTTTGACATTTGCCGAAATTAATGTCTCTACTTGAGTTTTGTGAGTGTCCAACTGGGATTGCCAGTCGGAAGTGGAAGGGCCCTGCTGTGTTTCAAGAAGTTTGTCCAATTTCGTAGACAATTCTTGAAATTGCTCCTGAGTCATAGGAGCAGAAGGTTCCGAATCATGAAAGTGTACATTGAATGGAGACTCAATGTAATCGGCCAGGTCATCCTGATCATCGTAAAGCAGGACGTCTTCATCTTCTTGTTCGGAAGTTGGCTCTTGGATTTTCAGAGAGTTGTGGGTAGTGGCTTCTGGTGTTGGGGATTTTTGTAGAGGGGATTTCTGTGATGGAGAGTTTGGGGGTGTCTGTTGTTTTGGAGAGACATGAGGTGGTGTTTGATTGAGAGTTGGAGATTTAGGTGGTGGTGATTTTGGTGGTTTTTGATGTTTTGGAGAGACAGGAGGTGTGGGTTTTGGAGTGGTTTCGGTAGTAGGTGTTGGAGGCCTTGGATTTGGTCCTTCATTTTCATCCAGATCATCATCTAAAGGATTTGTGACAATATGGTCGTCGGAGTTTTCATCCTCCGATTGAGGTTGTATGACCATTCTCTAAAGCCTTCGGGATCGCTTTGATTGTTTTTCGATGTCGGAAGTGGCACCCCTGCCCTTCCTCTTGGTTACTTTCCTTGGATTCTCAAGCTTGTCAAAAGCTAGTTGGAATTTTGTCATCCAGGTTCCAAACAGTGAAAGTTGTCTTTTTGCAGTAATCGACAATGCAGTTGATATCTTTCGGAACATGATCGAGCATTGCCATCGGAATGGCACCAATAAAATAGAAGTCCTCCGCCTTGCTGGTGACGAAGGTTGCTGTTGGCACGGTTGGAATAACGGACATCACAGAATCCGTCATGATATGAATATCATGCTTCTCGATTGTTCGTTGAACAATGAGGGACCAAAATCGAGCACATGAGATTTCTTGATGTCGGAGTCTGTAGTTCACACTTTCGACAAATTGACTCCAAAGTATTGACCCATAGTCAAGATTAACAGCATTGTAAAGACCATAGAAAAAGGAGTAAAAGAGCTTACTTGCACTGTCAGTTCCAGTAGTTCGTTCTGAGAAGCTTTTGAAGAGAATGGTGAAAAGGGCATTCCACTATGGTGGTAAACCTTTCTTGGTAAATTTAGACAACTGGGTAATGTCGCATTTGTAACACATTTGATAGAACAGACGGAGAAGGGTTACAGGTTGAAGCGTCTCTGGGTCAATTAGGTCTTTGGTTTCAGTAAACCCTAGAAGTTTACTGAATCTTGATTTTGAAATTTTCGTCTTGACAGAACCCACTTCAAAAGAAACAAACTCCTCCGCTTTGTTGTAGAAGGCGGTGGAGTAAGCGGCGGAGAGAAGCGAGATTGGTGCCGTAGCAGATGCAGTCAGCGCGGTTGCGATTGGGGAGTACTTCAAACACTCGATCATTGGCCGAATGGATTCACTGTAGTGAGAAGAGTTGAGATCGATGATCAAGTTTTGATTTGCTTTGATATTCAACATCAGTGTTGAAGAGGTGTTGTCGTTTGCAGAAGATGAACCAGCCATGGGAGAGAGCGTGGGAATTTTGGAGAAGAAGAGTACTTTGAGGGTTTAATGTTCTTGCGTGAGAGATAAACTGCGAAGAAGAGAAAAGAAACCCACGAAACCCTTTAAATATCTTTTGGAATCCAAAAAAAAAGAGGAAATCCTGCTTCAGTCGTTTCCGTTTCCCAAGAATCACGCTTTCTCATCATGAGTGGCCCCCAAGAGTCGCATTGCAGGCGCGTGAAAAGCAAGAAAGTAGCTGCTGTTGAGATGACGTCGTAACTGCTACGTCTTAATTACCTCATCCAAAATGTCAAAAAATTTGATGAGTAAACAAATGCCAGGTCATCAATCTGAATCCTTATCATAAAATCAACCAGAGTTAGAAAATCCAATAATGATTTTCGTGCAGGAGTGTGCCAAAGATAAGGAAGAAAATCAAAGTTTATCTAGGAATGTGTGATGTCGGATCGACATAAAACTATATGATCCCGGCCAAAGATCTCTTCCTTCGGAATCAAGAGAGATTCGGAAGTGTTTTTGTGGTTTCCCGTTGAATTACGATCAATTGATTGATAAGAATCATTGAAATGTATCTTTTTAGTTTTTAGCTTTATGGGGTGGGTTGAACTTTCTTTCGAATTCCGAGAACGTGAGAAATGTCCGAAATCAGAAGAAAGGACTTGTTTGACCAGTGTAGTCATAAGAACAAGTGAGGGTAAGGAGAATTTGGTCTGATTTAGGAAATATTTTGAAATCTATAAAAAATAAAACTGGATCTCTTTGGATAGAAATTACTTTGGTGGAGTAAATTTCATAAAGATCACGCAAAAATAAAAGATTGAGATTTCCTTTGAAGTTTTCGTCAATTCCTTAGTTTCTTTGGATTTTTGGGTTTCATTCGAAACTGTGGTAGAAACAATTCTGAAATCATGAACACAGCTTTTGTGTAACCATCAGTTTTCAGTGGTAATGCTGAAAGCCTTCATAAGGGTTACAGTTATATGGAAATGTGTTAAGTGTGGAGAAGTGATAGAAGGGTCGAGAGAGGTTGTTTGAGTCTCACAGCTTCTCATGGTGAAAATGAGTTGCGATCTTTGACTAGACTTTTCAAAATCATATATTGAAATTGGTTTTAATTTCAATAATCATAGATATTCATTAGATAGTTAGATAGGTGGAAAGAGAGAAAATTTTACTGAGAAGAACTGCTGAGGAATAAAATCATCATGAGAACTCATTAAATGCTCAAGCGAAAAGAGTGGGAAACGTCCAATCAGATGCTAATCAGCCGTCTCTGCTTTGATGACGCGTAATAATTACAACTGACTTGCATCATTACTCCCAAAAAGTAATTTAATATCCACTATTGGGAAGCCTAATCGGTGTCCTGTTTGCCTATAAAAGGAAAATATTGTTAGCAGAAACAGCACACACTCACGAGAGATTACCTTCAGACGGTTCATCAAATCGCTCAACGTCCTTACAACCGCGGTGACAAGGTCGAGGTGAAAATGCATGAAGGTGAATACGCAGGTGGCACTTATGGGGGAGTCATCATGGCGGTTTGGAACCATTGGTATGAGGTCAAGATGACGACGCTCAAGGATAGTGATGGTAGTGGTCCCCTGACGATCCAGACCAGTTATCCCTACTTGCAGCCTGTCCCACCAAAGATCTTGGTGGAGTATAAACTGTTCGACCTCGTGGAGGTATGGCATAAGCGGGGATGGTGGCCAGCGGTGATCATCCGGACAACTCCTCACAACCAGTTCTTAGTGGGACTGGCGGATGAGAGTCGTCTCTTCGTGGATGAGTGTGAGGTGAGAATCCATCAAGCCTTCCACCTTGGTGATCCTCCGATGTGGCACTATTATAAGTTGTAGGATGAAGTAGTTTTTGTTTTTCCTTTTGATGTACTGAACTACCTTCCTTCAGTTTAAATAAAAAGTGCCTTGCTTTTGTTTATGGATTTCTCTTTGGATCTGTATCTGCATTCTTAAGTACAGTTGACAGCAAGAAGAACAAGACACAAAAAAAATTAAGAATTAAAACTTAAGGTAAAAAAAATAAAAAAAAATAAAACACACAACATACGAAAACAAAGAAAATTTTAAAGAACTAGAAAATATTTTAGATATTTTTATATATATATAAAGAAAGTATTTTTGATGTTTTGTTGAGAAAAAGAAGAAAAAAATGGAATAAAAAATAGAATAAAAAATGGAATAAAAATAGAGGAAAATAAATATACAAAAAGGATACATTCGCTCCTAATCATTCTTGTCTAAAGTCCGATTCCGAGGCATTCCGAATTTTGGAATCAATCGGAAAATTAGTTGGATTTCGGAACAGATTCAGCTTCCATCATTCCGAGGACTTGAAGAATTCTATTAAATGCTAGCTCTGGAAGTGCCTTGGTGAAGTTGTCTGCCAGTTGATCATTTGAGCGAACAAAATGAATCTCGATATTGCCGTCTTCAACATGATCTTTGATAAAGTGATATCTGAGTGCAATATGTTTAGTCTTTGAATGTTGCACTGGATTGTGACAGATCCGAATCGCACTTTCGGAATCACAGTAAAGAGGAATACGTTTCATACTGACTCCATAGTCTCTCAGTTGGTTTTGAATCCATATTATCTGAGAGGTGCATGAAGCAGCAGCAATGTATTCAGCTTCAGCTGTTGAGAGTGACACACCAGTCTGTTTCCTTGATTGCCAGCTTACGAGTTTTCCATCGAGAAGTTGACATCCTCCTGAAGTGCTTTTGCGATCCAATACACAACCACCAAGATCAGCATCAGAAAATGCTTGAACGAAGAACCCAGATCCTGACGGATACCATAGTCCAAGAGAGGTTGTTCTTTTGAGATATCGGAATATGTTCTTCACAGCATTGTGATGTGGCTCTCTAGGATTAGCCTGAAATCTAGCACAGTAACAAACAGCAAACATAATGTCAGGTCTGCTTGAAGTAAGGTAGAGAAGTGAACCTATCATTTGACGGTAAACAGTGATATCTGCTGCAGGTTTGTCTAGTGAAGGAGTGAGTTTGGTTCCGAAGGCCATCAGAACTTTAACATTAGAATCTCCCTTCATTCCGAATTTCTCTAAGAGAGACTTGGTATAAGCTTCTTGATTGATGAAGATGCCTTCTGAGCTTTGTCTGATGTTAAGGCCTAGGAAGAAGTTGATTTTTTTTGCCCATGGAGCTCATTTCAAACTTTGTCTCCATCAGTTTTCGGAATTCAGCCGTTAGGCTTGGATGCGTGGATCCGAAAATGATATCATCGACATAAATTTGAACAATCATCAGATGGCTTCCTTCCTTTTTGCGAAAGAAGGTTGGATCAACAGAGCCTTGCTTGAACTTGGATTGCTTGAGAAAGCGAGTTAGAGTTTCATACCATGCTCTTGGTGCTTGCTTCAGTCCATAAATAGCTTTATCTAATACATAGCAATGATCGGGATGTGTGCTATTCACGAAGCTGGGTGGTTGTTCAACATAGACCGCTTCTTCTAATTCTCCATACATAAAAGCACATTTAACATCCATTTGATAGACATCAAAACCCTTATGTTCTGCATATGCAAGAAAGATCCGAACTGACTCCGGTCTGGCCACTGGTGCAAACGTTTCTTCATAATCAATTCCTTCTTCTTGACAGTAGCCTTTAACTACCAGTCTTACTTTATTCCGAATGACATTTCCTTCTTTGTCTAATTTGTTTCGGAATACCCATTTCATTCCGAGAACTGATGCCTTTTCCAGAGTCGGAACTAATCTCCAGACCCTGTTGCGTTCAAATTCATTTAGTTCATCTTGCATTGCTTGGACCCAGTCAGCATGATCGAGTGCTACTTTAACTGTTTTAGGTTCGATCTTGGAGATGAATGAATGAAACATGCAAAATTCCACTTTTGAAAATAATGCAGTTTGCTTTTCTTTTGCTTGAGCTCGAGTGAGATCGAGTGCTACTTTGAAAATAATGCAGCTTGAAAATAATGCAGCTTGCTTTTCTTTTGCTTGACCCAGTCAGCATGATCGAGTGCTACTTTGTCTCTTGCTTTTGCTTCTGCTGACTTTGCGTTTTCTGGTTCATCAAACAAATTCATGAATTCCTCATATAGATCCATAAGAGGAATAGTCGTTCTGTTTGATTCTGGAAAGATTTCTTGAGGCTTCGTAGTAGGTTGCTTTGCTCTTGAATGGTAGCTGTCATCGAAGGTGATGTAGTACGATTCTTCAGTTTTTCGAGATCGTTTGTTCAAAATGCGATAGGCCTTTGACGTAAGAGAGTACCCAAGAAAAATACCTTCATCAGCCTTTTCATCCCATTTAACTTGTTTTTCTTTTGAATTAAAAATGAAACACTTAGATCCAAAAACATGAAAGAATTTCATGTTTGGTTTTCTTTTGTTGATTATTTCATACGGAGTGAGGTGAAATCGTTTGTTGATATTCGAACGGTTCTGAGTGAAGCATGCAGTTGCGATGGCATCGGCCCAGAAGTAGAGAGGAAGTTTCGCAAAAGAGAGCGTAGTGCGAGCAGCTTCACAAAGAGAACGATTTCGTCTTTCTACCACTCCATTTTGTTGAGGAGTATAGGGGGCAGAGAAGTTATGCGAGATTCCTTTATTGACAAGAAAATCATCTAGAATTTTATTTTTGAATTTTGTGCCGTTATCACTTCTTACCATCCGAACTTGCTTTCAGAGAAGAGTTTCTATCTGCTTGATGAAGTTAATCATGTTGATCGTTGCTTCAGATTTTTGTTTGAGAAAGAACACCCATGTGAAGCGAGAAAAGTCATCTACCACAACCAGAATGTATTTGTTGTGAGCAACGCTTTCGATGGCAGATGGACCACAAAGATCAATGTGCAGAAGTTCCAATGGTTCAATGATCTTTGTGTTGATGATTGTAGAATGACTCTTTCGGCTTTGTTTTCCCAGCTCACATGCATCACACAGTTGGTCTTTGTCGTAATTGAGTAGTGGTAATCCTCGCACCAGATCGCCAAGCCCCAGTTTATTAATATCACGAAAGTTCATGTAAGATAAACGCCTATGCCATAACCAACTATCATCATTCGTAGCTTTTGTGAGTAAGCAGATGGCGGGTTTCCCTTGAATGGGTCTCATGTCCAAAGGAAACATCTCTCTTTTTCGTTTTGACTTCAGAACGAGCTTTTTAGATTCCTTTTCAACTAGTTCGGAACCATCTTCATCAAATGAAACTCTGAGACCAGTACCAACAACAACTTGCGAAACGCTGATTAGGTTGTGCTGAAGTCCTTCAACGTATGCCACTTTTCGGATCGAAATTTCACCGTTAGTGATCATGCCATAGCCTTTGATTTTTCCGGTTGCATTGTTTCCATAGCTAACTCTTCCTCCATTCGTTAGCGAGCGATATTCTCGTAATTCCTCCTTCCTCCCTGTCATGTGACGTGAACAGCTGCTATCAATGTACCATTCTGGATCATACTGTTCGTCACGTAGAACCTGCACAAGTTAGAAAGATTTAGGAACTCATACCAATGTGGGCCCATGTGAGAATTTACGAGAGATAGGAAAAATGCATGATCTTTCAACCCAAAATGATTTTCTCACAGATGGTTGATTTTTCTTATTATCAATTCGAAACACTTTCATTTTTGTGGATTGCCATTGTACTCTAGCAAAACGAGATTTCGTAGGAGTGAACGTGTTGGATACTCGATTATAATGGGTTTTCTGACTGGGAGAGTTAAAAGTAGGATTTGGAAGTTTAACTGACTAAGATGAGGAGTTTGGTTTAGAAATAACTGTTGGGTGAATCTTGTTGTTTTTGAGATTTTGACCGGTTTCAGGATAGAGCTTGGCCTTCCCTTTTGAATCACTTAAGCTGAGAATATGAGTGCGATTCTTTGTTTTTGTTGAATCCGAGGCTTTATGAATTGGGATTGGAGTTTGCTCAGATTTTGAAGTTTTCACAGAGTTCGGAATCGGAATTGGATTAACTTTCTGGGTTTTGTTGAAGTCGTTTTTGTTTCTCCAAAACTGTTTTCTTTCTTTCAAATTCATTTTGTACTGGGCATTCATTTGTTTCCTTTTGGCTATCAGCTCTTCAGGAGACTTATGAATACAAGATGTTGAGCCGTTGTTGGATTCAGATTTGAAAGTACTTGTTTTAGAGTTTGAAGAATCAAACGTCAAATTCTTTGTACCCCATGAACCATTTTGCGAAGCAGAATTTTTACAATTCAACGATCCAGAAATGTAATTACCACGAGACTTCCATGAGGTCATTTCGGAAAGACCTTTGGTTTCATCCGAATTGTCAATTGGTTCCGACCAAAAGAAGGAATCACAGACATCAGAATTATCGTTATCAACTAGGACTTTAAGTTCGGTTACATCTTTTGTATTTAGGCCTGGTTTAACAAAAACTTGATTTGGTACTGTCTGAATTTTTGGAAAAACACTGGCCTGTTCGTTTAAAGTGTGTGATCCTTTATTTTCAACAATTCTCGCAAAGGCGACTGAATTTTCAGAAATGAGATTTTTCTTAGTTTCAGTAGAATTGGTTATGAATTCCGAACAGTCAATTTCATCCTCAACGGATATCTCACTCATATCACTTTCATCAAAATCAGAAATATTCTCATTAATGGGAGTATTATCAGAATTTAATTTAAAGCATAGTGATTGAAAATTTTTCAAGGTCGCTGTTTAATTTCCTCATGATCATTTTTTGAAAAATATTCTTTAACCATATTTTTATGGTCTTTTGACTGAATATAACTTTCAATTTTATCAAGTCCGATTCGATAAGCTTCCGAAACCTCATCGGATGAAACAATGGTTTCACACCTGTAGCATTCTGCATTGATTTCATCCTCGTTCAATTCAAGAAAGGGCAAAATCATTTTGTGTAAACCCCTGCCTATATCACAATCAAGATGCAATTGAGTAATATTATTGTAAAGACGCTTTGCAATTAAACAAAAAATATTTCTCTGTTTGACAAGAACTAGATTATCCCTTTTGAAATAAATGATATCATCTCGTGCCCTAACTAACTCACTATCCAACGCCTCGATTCTCATTCGCCTCTCCTCATTCTTATTCGATACCCTGCTCAATTGATCATTTAGGTTAGAATTGCTTAGACGTGTTCTTTTTAAGCTATCACTCAAACTAGAGACAATGAATCTAAGATCATCTAATTCAGTATCATAACTAGAAGAACAGATATTTAAAGATTTAAGGATAGAGCGTACCTTGTTGACCACAGCCTGACATTCCTCTACCTGTTCAGAAACAGGTTTCGCAGCAAAACAACTTGCTGAGGTTTGGCACCCATCTGTAGAGTACCCCCTGCTGTCGGAATGATCAACCTTCACCATCAAACATCGGCCATGCGTCGGATTTCTCACCTCCTCATCTTCCGAGTCCGTTGACCAGACCTCAACTGCGCCAAACTCGCTATCCTCTTTGACCACAAAAGCTGCTTTGGTAGTTGAAGCATCGTCCTTTTTCAGTTCCGCAATTTTCTTTGCGTAATATGCTTTATCTTTTACCTGCTCCTTCTTCTCAGTTTGCTTTCGGAGCAAGCAGTCTTTCACGAAATGGTTCTTGCCTTTCCAGTAATGGCAATCATACCCCGAGTCACCAACAAGCTTCTTTTCTTCATCACCTTTCTTTTTCTGGTTTTCTTCCGATATCTTTTCGGAATTAAAACCTCCCTGTCGGCTTCGGTTTTTAAATTTAGAGAAGTTTTTCTTGAAGAACTTCTTGGGATTTGAGATTATCAAAGCTTTATCTTCTCTGGTCAGATCATCGTCGGAGAAATCTGAATCAGAATCGATTTCAGCATATTTCTTCCCAGCGGCAATTAAAGCAAGCGAACCAAGGCCAACAGTCGCTTTAGCTTCCGAAGTAACTTCTTTTTCATGAGACTTGAGGATTCCCACAACTTTAGCCAGAGTGTAGGTTTTAAATTGTTCATGCGCTTTTATTATTGAAACAATGGCCTTCCATTCTGAATGAAGACCATCTAGAAAAGTAACCTTTTGCTCAATTACAGTCCGAGCAATTTTGTACTTTAACAATCGACTAAGAAGATGGTTGTAGCGATTGAATGTCTGGGTTAGAGTTTCTTCTGGACCTTGTACAAAAGATCCGAAATCGGAAAGAAGAGTGGTCTGAATTGAGTGCTCAAGGTCAGCATCTCCAGAGTACAATTCTTTAAGTCTATCCCAAACCTCTTTAGCCGTCTCGCATGAACTAACCAGGCGAAGAGTGTCAGCTTGGAGAGTGAATCTGATAATTCAGAATGCTTTAATGTTGCACATTAGTTTATCTTTTTCGTCTTGAGGAATATCTATGAAAGTAACAAGCAGATTGTTGTATTCTTTTAGAGTTTTAATAACCCTCCTTGAGGCCGTGTGGACATGAGTTTCTTCAGTAATAGCTTGCCAAATCGTTGCTCCATGTTCTTCAATACCAAGAACATAATCTTCAAAGTGCAATGCCCAAACCTCATATTCTTGAGTAAATCGTATTGGAGTCCGAGTGGTGGATCCAATGCTGCTTGAAAGATTGAATGACTGAGTATGTGAGTCGTCAAAAGCCATTGAAACTGGTTTACGGTTTGAATCAGAATTGTAAGAATAGATCAAAAGAAGAATCTAACGTAAAGATCAAAGTCTGATATCCAAAATCGATCAAAACGATGAAGATAATCAAAACAGTTCTGTGAATAACACAAACTTTTGCTCTGATACCAATTGTTGAAACACAAGAGTTGGATCGAGATTCAAATAATGCGGAATAATAAAAATAAACAAGATCAAGAATAGACAATATGAAGAACTGATGTCGAATGATTTATATGCAACTCAAGAACAATTCGATGTGAACTATTCTGTATGAGTGCCGTAAGAGATTACAAAGAAAAGCTTAACCCTAATTAGGGTGCGTGCATGCTATTTATACAAAAACTGAGTATGGAAGGACAGGCCCATTCCATAACCGATAGCTAAACTAAAGGCACAAGATATGGCGAAAAATCAGATCAGCATCTTTGACTCAATCTTCATTTATGACCCAACAGATTGGATGGTTGGTTGTGGAGCTGGTGCCTGATACTGAACTGTTGGAGTTTGATAATATGATGGGTAGGAAATTTGTGGTTGCAAAGGGTGATATGACGGAACAGGACTTGGCTGATACGTCAGTTGGCTTATCTGGTTGTTAGTAGCTGGAATGTAAGCTGGGGGGCGGCGCAGCTTGTTGATATTGCACAAGCTGCTGAGGAGAGCTGCCTAGTTTTCGAATGTTATGCTTTGCTACTAGTGCCAATGGTCCTCCGAGTTGTTGTTGATTGCCCTTTACATCATTCTCTTGTCCTACAAGATTGTTGAAAATCCTGTAGATGTTGTATGTTTTTAACTTCCCTGAATCCTGGAGTATCATTTTAACATGCAACCACTCTCTTCCGAGTCCTCCAAGAAATAGTAGGTTGATTTCTTGGTTGGACCTTTCTGCTCCTGAGATAAGGAGTCTGGTAAGGATTTGTGAAAATCGAGTGAATGCTTGTTTTAGTGATTCTCCGGGAAAAGTTGGGAACTGATTGTACTCGACAAGGCTTGATGCTAGATTCTGATCATTTGTTTCCTCCGTCCCTAAGAACATGTTCTGCAGAAGAACCCATATTTCTTGGGCCGTCGTGCAGTTCTGTATAAGGTCAAAGAGTTCCGGAGGAATACCACACGAAATCTCTTGGAATGCGATCTGATCATTATCTAACTTTTCGATATCCAGGGGAGTTAATCTTGGCTGAGGAGCACCACCGAGAGCGCCTTCAGCAGTGTCGGCTTTGGGGGTAAGTATTAGGACGTGGGGTCCTTCCTCAACTGATCGCCAAATGTTTTTACCCTGTCTACGAAGATAGTTACGTATTCTAGTAGCCCAGCCATTATACTCAGTTGGGATGAGTATGAGAGCTCGGTTGGAGCTACCCACGCTGTTTGCTACGTTCAAGGAGTAATTGATTTGCATTTTGAAAAGAAACATGTTTTAACTGTTTGATACTTGAAAAGTTAAGAACTTGAGCTATAATAGCATGCAAGGTCTACAGAAGATTTTGAGGTTGTTGCTACAGCTAAGGCTTTGAGCAAACTGGGCATTGAGAATCTTATAGAGAGCTATTCAGACTCTGATACCAATTGTTGTCACCAAATTCTAAGTAGATTGCGGAATATGAATTTATTGCGGAAAGATAGAGTTTCGAAAAGTGAATTTCGGAATGTGGACAAGTCCGAAGACTTGAGTGGGTTGCTGAATTATAATGATAGAATGGATACTTAGAATAGATCTTAAATAGCTCAACAACGAAATGCACAAATAGTTAATTGACTTGAAAAGTAAAGATAGAAAGATTAAATTGCACGAAATGTAAGAACAAGGAATGAACAGATATGAACAACAAGAGATTTGATGGAATGAGAGGATTTATATATATTTACCAAAGTTTTACAAATTGTCTCTCAAACACATGAGGACTGAAGAAGGATTTGGTCTCCCTTTTATAGACTAAGGGAAGACCTTCGGATAATACCCTATAGACTGAAGAGCAGACAACACGTCTCTCTTTAGTCAAACAAGATGCTTCTAAACATTAAAATAATACAATGTCAGACTAGGGTGGCTTATCTAGAAAAAAACTAATATAAAAAGTACACGAACATGCTTCTAAAAGGCCACGCCTGATCTAGTCTAATCATTTCCTATAACTAGAAGTGCTTATCCATTTTGTCTTGTCTTTAACTTCAGTCTCCAATCTTTAGTGTAGAATGTTTAAGTACAATAGTCTTGAGAAGTTAGTAAGAGTTGCTGATTCGAAATCCTGAGTGGATTTCGGTGTCTTGATATTTCGGATTCAAGTCACCTCGAACATGATCTTGAGCATTCTTCTGAATGAGTTCGGAACATGATCTTTCGAACTGGGCTTCCGAATTTGATCTTCCGAGTCTTTTCATATCTTCTGAAGTTTGGTCTTCTGAACTTCTGATCCAGATGTCTTCTGAAATCTTTCTTTTGCAAGGTTCTGAAATCCAAGACCGGATTTCGGTATATGTTGATTCAGACAGATATATATTAAATGAATATAAGCAAGACATTCAGAAGCATGCATATTCATTAATAACATTCGGAACATACATATTCCAGATAAGACTATTGTTTTTCACAATCAACACTTAAAACAAAACATTCTAACAAACATGCTATCCAAAACATTCCATCAAGAGTTTAATTAACACAACTATCCAAGCACAAACACACTCAAGCTCCGAGTTGGCCAACGACTCCTTCCAAGCACTAACAGAAACAATTGGATAATTGTTTGCACAGCTGTCAAAATCAATTTGTATTTATTTTAGCTTCATTTTTATTTACATTTTTTTAATTTACATTTTATTTTTTAAAATAAAAAATTTTCGTAAATCTTTGATTTAGGGGGAGAAAATTAATAATGCAAACATCAAATAAAAATTTAAACGTGAAAAACAATTAAAAAAATTATTAAATTTTATAAATTTGTGTGATTTTATTTTATTTTATCTCTATTTTATTTTTTAAATTTTTTATTTTTTTATTTTTTTATTTTTATTCCTTCTTAATTTGTCACGAAATTTAAATAAAAAAAAACGTTTTGGGCCGAAATCGTTTTGGGCGGATGTTTGGTTTTCGGTGGGCCATGGGCCGAAAACCCGTAAGCCCACTAGGGTTTTCGGGGTATATAAGCCCCCCACCGGCTTCCCTCTCTCTTTTCGCAACCCTAATCCGCCGTCTCCATCCTTTTCTCTTTCTCTCGCTCGAACTCTCTTTTGCTGTCTCGTCTCCCTCTCCCTCTCGTTTTTTCGTGATTTCAACCGACAAGGTTGGATTTCTTGTTCGAAACGTGCGAATGATCCCTATAATGTGTTTGTAGGGTTCGTTTCATGGTTTTTGCAGGTTATCGGCTTCGATTTCGGGGTTTCGAGACCGATATTGGAGTTTTCGCCATTGATGACGTCATCTGGATGAACCGGGTTATCGGTTGGATCCGGGTCGGACCGATAACCCTCTCTTGACCCGATCCATCCGACCGAAAACCCACATCTAGACCGAAATTGTTTTTAACCCGCTTCACATTTCCGGATGAGCTTCAACCCGACCCGATTGGACCGAAATTGGTCTTAATGGACTGAAATCCACCATATAGACAAAAAACGTCCACTCTAGGACTGATATCTCGTGCATTTTGGACCGATATCTCCTTGAAATGGACCGAGATAAACTGCTAATGGACCGAAATCGCTTTATTGGGCTGAAATCATTTTTAAGGAGTATAGTCTGAATTAATTTTAAAAAATAAATAATTAATAATTCCTTGGTTAAAATAATTTTTAAATAAATTGAGAAAACTAATTAAACATAAAATGTGAACTAATTTAAAATTATGCAAGATATTCTCTCAGTTGGATAGCTTGGTGCAGATCAATGGCTGTTGAATCAAATTATCTAAAGCACGTAGATTCTCACAACATTCCTTGCTACTTGATGGATCCTCCCGAGGCACAGAAGAAAGATTTTCAATCTATGATCAATGGTCTAAACAAATGCCGCATCTCTCACGCATTGCGCGTCAATTCAGTTATCTGCAAAGACCTCATCAATGACTTCTGAAAAGGTGCTGCTATCAGCAAAGAATGAGAAAGTGTTGTAACCATCAAGTCAACTATACAAGGAGTGGATATTGTTATCTCTGAACAAATGATTCGAGAAGTTCTTGAATTTGGTGATAAGCGAGGGTTCCCGATTGAATACCCTGTGGATAAAGTGAAGTCTGGGTTGGCGGAAATGTGCTATGAAGGGAGTTACCCACCCACTCTGAAGAAGATGCTTCCTCCTTTCTAGAGATTTCTTGCACACACATTTGTACATTATATGTCTGTGAAGAAGGGTGGGTCTGACAAGATTAGCCAAGTTGCTTCTGCTGCCATCGTGTCCTTAGCCTTGGACTAGGAGTACAACTACTCCGGATATGTATTTGAAGAAATGCAGAGCAACCTGCAGCGAATGAAGAAGGATCTCTTTCTGATGTATCCTCGGTTCTTGCAAGAGATATTCAACGAAAGATACCCCCAGCTCCAGAAGACTGCAAACAAACTTGATCTAAAACTTCTAGGTCCCAACACTTTCAGTCTGATGAAGCACGTACGGAAGAATTCAACTGGTTACAAGGGATTGAGAGAGCTAGTGAAATTCGGACGTTTTGCTGATACTGAAGAAGTTCCAGAGGCATCTGATGTACCAGATGCTAATGTAGAGAGAGTGAAAGCCAACCTGGTATTTGGTTATGAAGATATCATAGAGATTGTTGATAATGAAGAAGAGAGTCAAGAAGAAGAAAATCACGAGCTTACCGAGAAAGAGTTTGCGGACCTGATGTAGAAGTGTGTTTGGTCCTTTAGGTGAAGAAGACGAAACAGAGACAGAAACCCCTCAGCCATCTGTGTTGATTCCTAATCAACAAAATGTTGCTGCCACCATTAAGCTAGAAGAAGGTGAACAAATAGACCCCACTGCCAACCTGGTGCAAAAAGAAAAGAAGAAGACTGGATCCTCGACCAGGAGTATATTTCCTAGAGACTCCCAAAGATACTTCTACTACTGCACCCATGCCCACTGAAACTGATCCATGTTCTACAGTAGACCTAACCCCTGTCATTTCTGAAGTTCAAAGCCCAATCATCCAAGAGAACCCAAGCCTAATCCTTCCAGAGGTTCACAGTCCAATGTTTGACTCCAATCCAATGGACTTGGACCATCAAAGCCCAATTAGAGAGGTTGTCTATGGTCCAACTGTTGAAGAGGTAGTGGTGCCAACCACTGAATTTCATGCTGGTGGAAGCTCTTCTAATCCACCTCCTGTCAACACATCAAAAAGCAAGAACATAATGCTCGAATCAGAGTGTGTTGACGTGGTCTCCTTACAGAATCGAGTATTTGAGCTCGAACAAAAATCCATAGAGAAAGACTTGCAAATTAGCAATCAAGAATTGTTAATTGGAAATCTTGACGTCAGGGTGGGAGAGCTCGAAAAGGATAACCCTACTGAAGCTCAGAAGATCACCCAACTTGAGACAAACCTGGGTGGAATTTCAGCATTATTCATTGATTTGAGGCAGCGTCTATCTCAAAAGTTTGGAGATGATTTCTTTGCACCCGATGCTAAAGAAAACAGAGCTACTACTGCTTCTAGTTCCCAACCGTTCGTTCCTGGCTCCAGTGTGAATATTGATGATTACCTGGCTTCTGGGCCGCACACTACTGAAGACATTAGAGAAGAACATAGACAGAGAGAGCTCCAGATGGCAAAACAGAGAGATACACTTGTCAAAGAAAGCATTGATCAACATGCGCGTGATAATGATGAACCTGTGGCGTTTGTTACTGACTTGCAGGAACGGTTCACCGATAAGTATGGAGATCGTTCAGGGATTAAGTTTTGGGGTTATGATGCTGACAAGAAGATGTGGTGGGTGAAGAGGAATACTGACAGAGTGGAGTACTACGACAAGCCCATCAGGTTCACATCATGGACTAAGGTGGACTAGATGGAGTTGTCTCGCTCTCACTTCTACAATCCTTCTAGAAATTCAGAGGCCTGACAATTCTTCAGATTCTTGAAGATTCAAGTAAGGAACGACTTTAGGGGAATGAAGACTACAAAATCTTTCACCAAGAGGCTTAAAGGTGTCAGAGATCCTCAAGGCAAATCGATCAAGCATGTCTACTGGCCTGCCACTGACAAACTCAAGGCCACTCCCATCCGTAAACCGCTTCCTGATGGTTCCCTTCATAACATGGAGTTTTGGGCATTTGATCCCTCATCTCACACCGTTGTGATCAAGCTTGGAGATAATCAGATTCGTCTGCTTGAGCCCAACGATTTATTGATGTTCGGTGAACATGATATAAAGAAGCTTGCCAATACTCAAATAGTGTGTGAAAACCATCTGTTTGAAGTCACTGCTAAAACATTCACAAAGACTGCTATAAGCATCGCTGAAAAAGGGTATTGGGCTGGAGCTTTGGCACGTGCTGACATGAATCTTCTGGACATTGAACCTTAAATGAAAAGAAAGCAATAAACCAAGGGGGAGATTGTTAGACCCTATTTGGTGGTTTATGCTTTCATTATTGGTCTTTATGATGTTTTGGGCTTGTTAGGCTATTTGTGCGTTTGGGATTAACTTGTAATGGGCTTAGCTTGTGTAGTTAGTATAAATATGAGTCTTGTAGACATGTTCAAGGTTGCTTGGTCGAAAATCCACTAGGTGGTGTCGAGTTGTATGAGGTGTGTTTGATCATTCTACTAGTTGTTTTCCATTCAATACAAAACAAGTGCATTTGATCCTACAATTAATTTTACCTCATCTTGTTCTTATTCTTGATTAAGGTTCTATTGGATTTCCGCACCAATTGAATTATTATATGATTGATATTGTTTTTGAGCAAATATGGGACTTACAATATATATATATATATATATATATATATATATATATATATATATATATATATATATATATATATATATATATATATATATATGTGTGTGTGTGTGAGTTTTATGTTGTGTATTTTAGGTATACAAAGACTAAAGAAGATGAAGTAGAATGAAGTAATTAAGAAACTTATTGTAATTGTATTCCGTCATTATGTTATGTGTAAGTCCCAGTTCATTGCTATGGTTGTATTTATATACAGTTTGTGACTCCCAAGATTTTTGTTTCATGTGATAATATTTATAAAAGGGACCAAATAAAAAAAATCATGGGTGTCACATTTGGTATCAGAGCCGTAGTTTAAATGAAATAGGATTGGATTATTCCACTCCTAGACTTAAACTGTGAAAGAATAAAAAATAATAAAAGTTAATTTGTTATACTTTGTAAGTATAAAATCATGAGTGTTAGCTATAACAATAAAGTTTCCATGGTTATAAAATTGATCATGGTAAGTTTCTAGAAAGACCTTATGTTAAGGTTACGAAAAAGTAGTAAGTGATAAATTAAGCACTAGTATGAAGTAAGAAGTACAATAAAGAAACTAACACACAAAGTGTTAATATAGTAAGAAGTAAAGGTACTACACGTACAATACAATATAAGAAATGTATTTATAAAGTAATACATCTAAGTTAATGATTAATAAGATAATAACTTTATAAGAATGTATGGAAGATAGCAAGCAACTATATGAAGTGGTAACTTCATGGTAAAAGTAGTTAGACTAGAAATGGGGAAGTTTGACAGAAGTTGTAAGTCAACTTCAACAGAAAAACTATACAAATCTACAAGAAAAATTTTGTGTTATACATAAACAGAAACCTACGAATGTCTAGTTTCTAAATCAAAAAGCGGTAAGCTGTTTCGATTTCCCTAGTGTGAGGTATATTGTTTTCCGTGCAGGGTCCCCTGTTTTGGGAGATTCTGGCCCAATAGGGATTATGAATGTATGCAGTGACATAAAGTATAATAATAAATAAATAAATTCAATCCTTACATATATGAATGTATTAGAAGTTATTAGAAATGATCAAGAATAGATCAGAAGTCTAAATGACTTAAAGAAAGAAGAATATAAAAAGTGATGGCATAAAAGAGAAGTCTATGAGAACTAAAGTCTAATGAAAATAAAAGTAGGTAAATTATAGGTTGACTTTTGGAAAGTCAATTTTTCAATAATAAGTAAAGATAAGAAGTTGCAAACTTCTAAAGAAAAGCATAAAAGTAAATTATATGTATAAAATTTACTTGAAAGAGAATGATAGTTTTGTGAGAATAAAAGTTTAATTAGAAGAAAAACAAGAATAATACAAATATGGATTGACTTTTCAAAGAATCAATTTCTATAATAAGACAAAGTAAGAAGTTGTAACACTTATACAAGAAACGAATGTAGAAGTTTCATAAAGTAAGAGATGAGCCTTAGCGGTCTTATATAACGTATCGAAAGTATAAGAGATATATAGTCGTAAAACCTAATAAGAATGTGCAATAGTAAGAATATGTGAATGAAATGCAACTTAATAGTTGTTAAAAGAAAGACTTATGAAGAGAAATGTAATATGAATAAGAGTATTTTTGGAAGAAAATACCATGTTGTAGTAAGATGTCTGCTAAGGGACAAAAGTTACAAGAAAATGTTAAGTATGTTTTATAAATTTTGCTATTACGCAAGCTATGTTTATTTATATTACTGAAGGTTTTATAAATAAAGGTATCAAAGCTGAGCACATGCTCACGGATGGATTGGTTCCATTTTGAGTAGGGAAAGGAATACATGGGTTGCCCTTATATAAACAGGAATAGAAAGAAACTGTGATTCAGAATTGATTTAAGTTTGTCTATATAAGTGATGATATATAGTTATATAAACTATGTTGTACGAGCGGAGATATGCGTTATGGCATATAAATCCTTAAAAGGATAAATACATATTAATGTTAAGTGTTTATATATATATATATATATATATATATCTATGCTATAATGCATATATAATATGTACAAGTATTTAATGCACACATATCTTAAAATTAAGAGGTACAAACATTTTATGCTTTGAAATCTGAATTTGATCTGAACCACATGTTACATTTAATCTATCAATGGCTATAAATATATCAAATGTCATTACATGGATCACTAATTCAAACAATTCACCCTCCAAAAATTACTATAAAATCATGTTCATTCCTACAGAATTCTGCACTCCATTTCTTTTATTGCATTCTTCACTCCATTTATTTTTCCAGATTTTCATTTAGATCCCATAGTTTAAACTACAATTGTCTCATCCCAATATATGTCTATCTTTATCCATTGCATGTGAAGACCTGCAGGAAGCTCATTGCATTGTTATACTTTTTTTTTATAAATGTTATGTATACCTTTTTATAGATCTAATGACTAAATGTTTGGATTTATAGATTTTATCTATTATTATCTGAATGTGAAAGATAATATTTCATTTAGTTAAATGTTTTTTTACATGAATTTCAAGCAGGTTCTATAAAGAAAAACAAAAGGAGTTGCAAACTACCTGTCAAGAACACGAGTTCACATCAAGAAGACAAACAAATTATTTCATATGCTCCTTAACAGATCTGAATCTTGGCATCAAGACTGGATCGAGATCTAGGTCTGCATTTCAAGATCAGGAAATCCTCTTTTTCTACAACTCTTCTCTTGTGATTCTCTGTTACATTTATTTTTCTCAATCTGAAACATGTAAAGGTTATGCAGATAAAAAAACTCAGATCTACAAACAATAATCTACAATTCATTCATTTTACAAACTCAAATCTACAAACATAAATACAGATTAAAAGCCCTATATTTATACATAACAAATAAGCAAAAAATACATATAAAAACAGAAGATAAATCTCGAAAAAATTCAAGCCTGGTTTGTATGCCGGTTTGAACCAGAAAAGTTGTTGGAACTCAAATCTAAACCACGCATTCAAAAACCAGATTACCCCAAACCGGCTTCCTATGAATTTGGAGCAAATTAGTTCCCGGCTGACTTCGGCTACCATCTTTCACGTGTCCCTTTCTCATACTCATATGTTCCTTGCATTTGTCACTGCCAACGTTTCCATCAAACGAAACATGTACCAGAAAAGTAGGAACATATCAGAATTTAAAAAACCAAAACCAGATCAGAATTTAAAAAACCAAAAACGAAACCTGATCATCAGCGGCGGCGATTGATCGGGATCGGGAGCAAAGGAGATAAGAGGATAAGCGGCGACTTGGAAGGGAGATCGGGAGCAAAGTAGGAACATATCAGAATTTAAAAACCAAAGCCAGATCTATTCAAAACTACAACCTAGAGATCAAATCCATTACAGTAACACCTCAAACATGTGTAGCAACGGATCAGAACAAATCAATACCAGATAGGAGGGAAGGCGTAGGTATCATATCCGGATCTACAGATTCGGTTTGCATCAGTCGAATGGTTGCTTAGAGGCGCGTTCGTCGCTGGACGGACCTGGAGTTGCTCGGTGGCAGACCTGGTGGAGGCGAACAGGGTCGAAAGAGATAGAGGCACGCCGACGATGGTGGATGTCGCCGACGATGGAGGTTGTCCGCTGGCGTAGGTATATATATGCTTGTTTAAAGAAGTCATCCATATAGAGAGTTATCTATATGTGGAAGGTATGAAAGTTAGTAATTAAAGAGTTATTATAAAGATTAAACAGGTAAGGGTTGCTTATATAGCATATGTGGTAATAGTTGAGTATGCAACCAGTATGTAAGGAATTAATGATGTATGAGTTCTGTGATAACTAGAGTATAACGTATAATATATATGTTTAATGTAAATTGGATTATTAGTAGGAGTAATGTTGTGGATTGACTTTCCACGACCTGGTGTGTAAAGGAGGAAGTATTTGAGAATAAGTAAACATGAATGTATGAATGAGATTTCACAATTCAATTGTAATTAAATAAACATTTGTATAAAGACACTACGAGTACAAATCATATAACTCACAAAACTTTATAGTCTTATATATATGTGTTTTATGTTGTGTGTTTCAGGTATACAAAGACTAAAGAAAATGAAGTAGAATGAAGTAATTAAGAAACTTAATGTAATTGTATTCTGTCATCATGTTATGTGTAAGTCCCGGTTCATTGCTATGGTTGTATTGATATACAGTTTTTCACTCCCGTATTTTTGTTACATGTGATAATATTTTTAAAAGGGACCATATAAAAAAAATCACGGGTGTCACACACAACCTTCGAAACATTATGATTTAGGGGTGTCACACATAACCCCTAAACCCCAAACTTGGATTCTTCACGTTTGGTCCACAGCTTCTGATAGTTACCTTAATACTTGATGAAATTCCTAGGTTCCTCAATTTTTCAACATCTTCGGCATTTACACTAACAATATCCCCCTGAATTGTGATAGATGTTGAATGTTCTTCATGAACTGTCAAGTGAACTTCATCATGATTTCCTCAATCCCATTACTGTATAAACATTCAATATTTCAAAGCATTTACCCTACATATCCCCCTAAATGATGTGAAATGTTGAGGGTTGGGATATTCACTTCAAACAGCAGTAGTGAGGCAAAAATTCTTCAGTTAGAACTTCTCAAGTGAAAATAGAACTTCTAATGATGAGTAACATTACAAAATTTCAACATCAAGGAGAAATTTAGCAAGGCATGAAATTTGATTTGTGAAAGCCAAAAATCATTGTCACGTCGCTTTACTATACAAGATCCTTGATATCAACACTCTAAAATCCTAACTCTCTAATAAGCTTAGAAGTTTATAATCGAAACTCCCTAAATTTGATCGAAAAATATGAGAACATTGAAATCCAAATTTCTATGATAAAAAATTTCCAAGATCAAAAATTTTGAAGTGAGGAAAATTTGAGTGATTTTCCAAGTTGTACTGTGATCTTGGATCCCCCCAAATGTTGATGGGGTCTTAGAAGTGCTTGAGAAAATCTTCTTGCTCATGAAGTTTATTGGATAGTGGTGATTTGTGCTTTATGTTCGAAAAATTTGAAAATTGTACAAAATGATGAAAATTTTGAAAATTTCTTGCTGCTGATGTGTTGCTCCATCTTGGTGTTATTAGCAATTATCTTTCTTTGTCCGCAGTCACCTTGCTGAGTCTTGGCTTGTTGAAAGCTCTTACTTTCACCTAACTAAGGTGTCACCTCAATTACAACTTCTCTTCTTCACAATCTTCTAAGAAGTCATTAGATGTTGAACTTGTCTCTCTTTCTTCTGATTTTGGGTTCATCAATGGTCATCTCTCCTTCTCTTATTATTATTATTATTATTTGTTTTTTAGTTTTTTTTAAATGTAATTTTCTGATGAAAATTTCTAATGGTATTTTCTGATGAAAATTTCTTATGGAATTTTCTGATGAAATTTTCTGATGTAGAACAGCGACAGACTTCTTGGCAAAATGTGGAATTTTCTCAACTTAGGTGTTACTATGCATCTATGTTTTGAAAAAGGTAGAAGATTAATATGTGGTTGGGCTTTGGTGTTATGAAGCACCAAAGATTGATACAGAAATTCAATCTTCTGTGGAAGTGAGATGATGTCACTGATGAAAGAAGGGAGTGATGTCACTGGTGGGAAAATAGGTGATGTAACTGACGGGGTGTAAAAGATGACAAGTGATGTTTCCATAGCTGTTGGCTAAAAATTAGACATGAATGAGAGTTTGAGCTGACATTATTTGAAAAAGATTTAATTTACATCCACCCAAATTGATAAACATTTAAAAAGTTCAATGGCAATGTAAATTAAATTAACATTTTTACAGCAAAGATTTAATGTTTTTATAGAAAATTTCATTAAAACCTTCGAACAAAAAATAGAAAATTTTGAATCACGGTCGTAAATTATATTTTTAATCTCCAACAAAAACGTTTTTCGTCTAAAACATATTAATGTTTAAACTACAAAAAAATATTTTGTTTTACTTATCTTTATACATTTCAGTCATTTTCGTCCTTTTCGATTTTGTTTTTGTTTTTGCAGAAAGATGACAAGTGATGTTTCCATAGCTGTTTTTGCACAGTAGCATCCAAAGAACCAATAGCGGGTTTTCAGAGTTTATAAAAACCTTATGGCCAATTACTATGGCTCTGATATGAATTTTTGAAAATTAAAAAGAAAAATCGAAGGCTTTTGGGTCAAAGATCTTTTGCTCAACAATAAACAAAGATATATAAAAATGAAGTGGTAAAATATAAAGGAACGCTGCGGAAAATATAAATGACTTGAAATATAAAGTTGTGGAACATTAAATAAATTGTAAAGAACAAGTGCGGAAATTAAAAGAGAGTAATATAAACGATATAATGTAATTCATATTTTTCATTGATATAAAGAAAGATGCTACAGATTTAAAGTTTGAATCAAACACTCTTTCAAGTCTAAGATGAATTACATGGAGACCTACAGTGGTTAAAAGTAAAGGAGAAAGAATGTTCTTGAAGTTCATGTGGTGGCTGGAGAGAGTTCTCTAGCTAGTCCTCCAATTCCTTTATACTACATTCGAGTGATAGTTTCACACAATCGCTTATTTGATATCTCTTTGTTTTCATAACCCAAGGCTCTTACTTATAGGAGGAGAAGATATATTTTCCTAATATCAAGTACAAAACGTTATAATAAAGTATTACAAGGGAACATGCCTATAACTAGGCTAATTAGACTAAGTCTTGAACTTTTGATCCTCAATTTGATGGTACACTTGTGTTGCTGGGTCACCATCTCAACTTCTATCCAGGTCAAGTTTGTTACCGTGCAAATTAGAGATTTGGTGATTTAGCAACTCTTCGTTCAACTCTAGACTTTCTGATCCTTCCAATCTTTTGTATGCTTGATCTTCAACATACTGGACCTTTGGTTTGTCAAGATCTTCGATTCCTTTAATCTTCGGTTTGATGATATTCGGTTCAGCTGGGCAATGTTCGGATATGGTAATCTTATGCCAAACTTTAGTATGTATGTGAAGTTTGGATAATTCATGATCTTCAGCTAGATCATGAATTTCGGTTGACTACATGATCTTCAGATATGGCAAGATATTCGACTTGTTGATCTTCGATTTATGCTTCCATCCTTCGGCTCATAATGTTCGGCTTGCTTGACATTGATGATGCAGATCTTCGGTTTCTAGACCTTTGGCTTCACTATTTTCGGTATCCATGAGATCTTTGGATCATGGCAATATTCGCTTAGGTCCAATCTTCGGTATTCACAGCCTTCGAAACATTATGAATTCTGGTTTGGTGCATGATCTTTGGATGGTAAAGTTTTAGACCCAAACTTGGATTCTCCAAGTTTGGTCCACTGCTTCTAATAGGTACTTTAATACTTGATGAAATTCCTATGTTCCTTAATTCTTCAACATCTTCGACATTTTCAATAACAAACTTCATTGGTGATCTTGGCGTTGTCCCCAGCATCAGTGATCCCCTTGAAGTCGTCTGTTACAAGGAGGGTGTAGACACATTTACTAAAGAACCCAAGGAACATAGGAGATCAAGACATATACTCATAAAGTACCATTATGTACCAAATCGAGTTGAAGACATAGACATTGTGGTGAGTAGGGTTCCGTCAGAGGAGAATCCGGCTGATCCCTTCACCAAGGCATTGTCGCGAGCCAAACATGATGAGTATACTAAGTTTGATGTTTTTCCATGACCCAGGTTCCTCATGATATCTTGAAGAACGGATGAATAATTAGTCACTTATCTAAGGGTCGTCTCTTATCTTTGATTAGAGTTTGACAGTTGCATTGCATGACATACTCTATGCCGATTAACGGATAATACTTAGACCACACAAAGTTGACAACTTCTCCAAGTGGGAGACTGTTGGAATTAGTTTCCAAGGTCATCAACTAGTGGTAATATTTCTAATAATAGGAAAGTCCTTTTGGGTTGGCCTCATGAACCAGAAAAACAAACAGAGTCCGAAAATATAAAGGGATGATTAGTTTATTAATTTATTGAGAAATAAATTAATTAGAAACTAAATTAAAAATTAATTGGTAAATTAATTTGGAATTTAATTTATAGAAATTAATTAAAGGGACTGGATTGTGATTGATTAAAGGCTTAATCAATGGAAACAAGTCCATGGGGTGCGGCCGCCAAAAGGCTCCTTAAGTTGGACACCCTAGGAGCGTTGCAGTATAAATAAAGGCATTGGGGTCAAACCCTAAGGCATCTCAAGCCTTGAGTAAGCCTCCAACCCTCCTCCCTCCTCCCCTTTATGCGAAAACTATTTCCTCTCTAGAGTTAGACTTCTTTGCCTCCTTTCTCAAGTAGAAACTCTGATCTGTTTGATTTTCTGGAGATCCTGGGTTTGAATCATCCGAGCTTTACTTTGGATCCTATTCATCCTTGCAATCGTGGCACTAGCCAGAAATCAAAGAAGGAGACTCGTTGGGCTATATTTTGTTTATGATTTAAACTTGATGTATCTGATGTGAATTGCATGATCCTGGTCAATGTTCATGGATATTATGTGATTTGATCTTCTTAAGACTTCCAGTGCATGTTTTTTGTGTTAATATGATCGAATCCCTATACTATTACGTCAGCCAAATGATAGTAGCAATGGTGGTATGAGATTAGCGACATATGGAGAAGACGAAGGGAAGGAAAAAGTTACAAGCTTCAATGCACACAACTACAATCCTCACTATCGCTTCCTTATTCCTTTCTCCTACAATAGGTCACTGATAGTCCCGACCTCCTTCTCCGACAACTCTCTCTTTGTCCCGATGTCTCTTTGTCTCTCGACTTCTTTTTCGGTTTAATTGCAACTCAAATCGCCACAAAGGCGGGAGGAAAAGAACTCGAAGCAGTGAAATATGGGGGAAGAGGGTAAGCAGGGTTCGGTCGCACATCCTAATCTTATCCCGATCATCACATGCAGAAACGGGAATTATCAAGACACCCCCAACTTTTCCATGTTGACCAACCAACCCTAGACTCCAAAAAATTAATGTAATTAAGTTTCCCATTTCTCTATGTTAGTCCTTGTACTTAGTTGCAATTTTTGTTAAATTATTTCGTTATTATTATTATTATGCTATTAATTTTAATTATGATCTTATTTATTTATTTATATGAATTGCTAAAATTCAAACAAAAACGAGTGTTATAGAAAATAATCTAGCTAAAAGGTTTTGACACATCTCTTGTAGGGTACAGAAAGCCTTGGAAATCTATAGTCCCTTAAACTTAGGTTAGAAATAACATATTTTAGAGATAAATATTTATTTCCTATCCACGCACTTCATTGCCAACCGGTATGCCTTTTCTAGAAATTCCAGATGTTACTGGAGACATTACTGCATCTAACATTTTACAAGACATTGTTCACAGTGTCACATCATAATTTTACATAAATAGTCCCTAATTTAGATAATAGTTATAAAAATGGTCCCGATACACAATTTTACATAATTAGCCTCTAATTCATATAGTACTTATAAAAATGATCCCCTTACTTTGTAAAATTACGGTTCTTGCTTAATTGTCAAATTAGATAAATAGTCCCTAATTTATATAATAATTATTAAAATGCTCTCGGTACACATTTTTACATAAATAACCCCTAATTCATATAGTAGTTATAAAAAGGTCCCCGTTCTTTGTAAAATTACGGTTCTTGCTTAATTGTCAATTTACAAAAATAAGCTATGTATTTTTTAAAGTTACAGAACTTGTCCATATTTAATAGCGAATTTGCAAGAATTGTCCATTGTATAGAAAAATTACCAAGATTGTCTCTAAATTTAAGAGAATTACAAAATGGTCCCTATCTAATTGAAAAATTCTAGAAACGGTCATATTTTTACAAAATTATAAATATGGTCCATGCTAATAGCAAAATAACAGAAATAGTCCATGTCTCACAAATTTATAGAAATAGTCTATCTAATAACAAATTTATAGACATGTTCAATGAGTTTCAACAAAATTATAGAAATTCGCCTTACATAAGAGACATTTACGAAAATGGTATCGAAAATATAGATTTGAATAAATCCGCTGCAACGCGTGGGCATTCCACTAGTAAATTAACTTTTGAATATTCAAAACACGTATGTTTAAAAGGAAAATAGAATAAGTTATACATTTACTATTGAAGAAAGGGAGATTAAACATAGAGTGAAGATATAAATAGATTTTACAAATACATGTAAAGTAAAAGTCTTAAAACATCTTACCATATCTTTATGGGAGCTACTTCATAAAGGTCATGACTATGATTTGAAAATGATACGATTAATGTAGATTAAATACAATTACATTTAATAGAGATTTTGTGATGTTGTTTGCTAGAGTCAACCCAAAACTATTGCTGCCACCCAAGTACACCTCCTGAATCTGCTTCACATCATTCCATGATGAGATGCCTACTACAAAAGTATTTACTCAAATTTAAAGCTTATTCAATTGAAATTATATTGATTTTTTATTAGAGCCTAAAGTTAACTCAAATAGAAGCAAGTAAACAAGATCAAATAGTATGGTAGCAAAAGCTTAAAACCATTCTACATAACCCTCTAATTGATGCTAACCTTGAGCTTTGTTTCAAGAACTGCAAGGCAATTGGCACTACAAGAAATGATAGCAATATCGGCGATGCCTTTAGCGGCGACAGCCGGTATTACCGGCAACAACGAAAATACTCGTTTCATCGCCGGTATTGCTAAATCAGGGATCCACGTGATGTATCATATCACCGGTAATACTGTTGCCGCTATTGGCGACGTCAGCGATCCGCGTGATCGCGCATCCTTGTCGTCCATTCCATTTACCATCTAACGGTATATAAATAAAGCAAATATTAACGCATCGCCGCTAATGAGTTATCGTTGGTATTGCCCTAAATTGTCGCCGCTAATACACTGTGAACAGACTAACACCTCTTCGACGTCCCACTTTGGCTGTTACGCAAAAAATTTCACCACACGAATGCCCACGATTTTTTCGGCGATTTAGCAGGGCTTTCCGACCAGTGCCACCCCAAAATAACCTTCGGTGCTCTCTTTCACTTCTACCGGCGATTTTCTTCTATTTACCGGCGATCCTAGCTAATTCCGGAGACAAATCTCTTTTTTGGTTATTTCACTGTTTTTTCCGGACGATTCCTTCTCTTTTTCGGCGAGAACTATAATCTATTGGGTAAGTTTTTTGATTACCAACTTAGATTGTGTTAAAAAGTGAATTTTTACTAACTTTTTCTCTTGTTAGGACCACCACCACGAACACAACCTCCACCACCGGCCTGCTGCCGGAAAAACACCGCCACTGCCAGCCACCTTCATCAGAAATAGCCTCTACCACTTAATCTCTTAATTTCTTGAAAAATTACTTATTATAATTAGTTCTTAATGGTTTATGAAAATGGCTTAATGGTTTTGATATGGTTTGGAATTGATGGTGTTAAGTACTTAATTTCTAAGTGCTTAATTATTAAGTGCTTCACTTAAAAAATGATTTGGAAAATGTAATATGTGATGGTGTTAAGTTCTTAATGTGTTAAGTACTTAATTTTTAAGTGCTTAATTTGGAAAATCATTTGGAAAATATAATATGTTTGGAAATGTTTATGATAAGTGCTTAATTTTTAAGAACTTAATTATAAAGTACTTAATGCTTTTGTTAAAAACTTAATTATTAAGTACTTAATAATTTGTTATTTGATTTGTTATATATTTTTTGTCAATGATAATTCCAAATGTAACGTTTAGATCGTTTTAAATATCATGTTTAAATCGTAAATTCTAAAAAATATAACGTTTAAATCGTAAATTCTAAAAAACATAACGTTTAAACTGTAAACCCAAAAAAAATATAACTTTCTTTATTTAATATTAAACCCTAAACCCTAAACCCTAAACCCTAATCTGTAAACGTTAAACCCTAAACAGAAAACATAAACTTATTTAAACCATAAACCATAAATCCTAAACCCTAAACCCTAAATCCTCAACCCTAAGCCCTAAACCCTAACTTGTAAACCTTAAACCCTAAACCCTAAACCGTAATCTGTAAACCCTAAACCCTAAACCGTAACCCCTAAAACGTAAACCCTAATCATAAACTTTTTTAAACCACAAACCTTAAACTCTAAACCCTAAACCCTAAAACCTAAACTCTAAACGCTAACCCCTAACCCCTAAATCCTAAACCCTAAATCCTAAACCCTAAACCCTATCCCCTAAACCATAAACCCTAACCCCTAAACCATAACCCCTAAACCCTAAACCCTAAACCATAACCCCTAAACCCTAAACCCTAACCCCTAAACCCTAAACCCTAATCCCTAAACCCTAAACCCTAAACAAAAACATAAACTTATTTAAACCCTAAACCCTAAATCGTAAATGTTGTTTTAGGTACTCTGAATCGTAAACTATATGTTTACATTTCTTCATTTCAATCATCAAAAGCTTAGAAATACCCGCTCGAAATTGATTTAGTAATTAATTTCGGGCTATGCCCGTTTTGGGACTGCTTTTTGAACACTTTATCTCATTTAGGATATGAATGTGTAAACCTGATTGTTTGTTTAAGAAAAATTTGGTTGTCATTTTCTCTTTGCTCCTCGGGTATATACTTACAAATCTACCTGGGAGTTAAGGGGAAATGCTACCGAATTTTTCTTAAACAAACAATCATGTAATACACATTCATATATGAGATAAAGTATTCAAATTGTATAACATATTGTTTCTTATACAAATACTTTATCATTTTTAAACCCTAAATTATGTTCCAGTTGCATAATGCTTATCAATAAAAGCTGGACTACTAATCCAAAATGTAACTCACCTGAGTTCGAGCAACACCTCGAATATTTTGTCAAGATGTGTGAAGCACATGTTGATAGCAGAGGTTATATCAGATGTGTGTGTCAACAATGTCAAAACACTATCTTATTGCCTATGTGGAAAATGAAACATCATATGTGGGTATTTGGGTTCTCTCGGTTCTACAAGAGGTGGAGCTATCACGGTGAAACTTCAATTCCTCCAATTGTGGATGATGTGGCGCCAAGTGAAAGTTTTTGCACAAACAATGAACTAGAAACCCTAAGTTCACATGCAACCTAATTGAGGATCTATGTTTTTCTATCTTGTGAATATATAACAAAACCTAAGGCCAAACAATAATTTCTAATGATTAAAATCAAGAAAATCAACCTTTGAGTCTTGATCCAGAAGCTAGCAGCAAAAGTTTCCTGCCTCAAATGGAGTCACACCCAAGGAGGAAGAGAGAAGACAGCAGAGTTCCAATGAGATGGTGAAGGTGGTGCAGGATTTAGGGTGGCCAGGACGCTCCTTTTATAGCCTCCAAGGGTTACAGTCAAAACCCTAAAGGAGTCTGCTTAATGGACAAGCCTGTTGACCATTTAGACCAAGGCTTCTAAACCCTAGTTAGGGTTTCGCCAAGTATGGAGGTGCCCTCCATATTGGTGCCAACTTTGGCCCCTTGCCACTGGCCAGCCAGTTGTTCAACTATTGAATAAATACAAACCAGTCCCTACAGTTTTAATTAATTAAATTAATCACTGAATTAAAGCCAATTAATTCTAGATTAATTTCCAATTAATTATTATAGTTTCTAATTAATATATTAACACTTAAATATATTAATAAACTATTTATTTTATATCTATTGATTTATTAAACAATTAATAAATCAACCTTTCTCACTACTTAACTCTACACCAATCCTCCAGCTATGAGGGCAACCCAAATGGACTTTGCTTCAATTAATAAGATAAATACAATTTATGGTCATGGCTTAGACACCTAATCCAACAGTCTCCCACTTGGATAAGTCTATGACTTTTAATTGTCAATTTATCTTCTAATTAATATCAGTTTCCTAGAAACTGTTCGCGAACTCTGACCCAGTCAGTTCTTGTCCAAAGATAAGTGATCATATGATCATCCGTCCAACAAGATATTTTCAGAACTCAAGACATGGATTAAGATCAATCTCAGTCCGATACTCTATTTCTCGATTTCCGATTTTGCTTATGACTTTAAGACTACTTATTGAATACATCAACTTAGTCTTGGTTGGCCAACCCTTTCAGTCAACATCAAAATCATCGAGAGGCCTACAGATATCTGTTTCCCGTCAGGATAATGGACGAATAAGTTTTGACTCATATGGTTATACCTTTTAGAAGTCAGATCATTCACAACAATGCGTTTTATAACATCGAGTTACCGATGCGTTTTCGCATTATCAATGAGTAACTTTCTTACAAATTACAACTCATATCTCTCCATCTTAAGATCATAAGATATTATCGTCTCAATATTGCTTATGATATAATCCATGAAGCAATCCGTTGAGCGCGGGTTTATCGAATACTCAAATCTCTATTTCTAAGTACTCATGAACGTTGTAGCAGTCTTACTGCAATGTCTAACTCCTTAGACAATCTACAAACCAGTTCATGACAGTCTTCGTTCATACTTACTCCCTAAGAGTATGAGCGACTGTGGAAGTGTGAATAATCAAATTTACTCAGGAGGTTAAACATGCAAAAATGAAACACAATATTAAACAATTGACAAAACCAGTAAACAATACTCATTTATAAATCTCCATTATAAAAGCGCCAAAGTCAATTACATATATATTGTTACAAGTTTCAACCTATCTAATTACTAAAACTAATATCATCCTTCAGTCTAATGCTCCGAGCATGCTGATTATGCTTGATCCTACTCAAAGCCTTAGTAAAAGGATCTGCAGGATTGTCTTCTGATGATGCCCTCTTAACCAGGAGGTGACCTTCTTCTACCCGATGTCGAATATAGTGGTACTTTCTGTTGATATGCCTGGACTTTCCATGATCTCGCAGTTCCTTTGTCAAAGCGACCGCTCCTTCATTATCACAGAATAGTTCCACCGGCTCCTAAATACTCGAGACAACTCCAAGGTCACCGATGAAGTTTTTCAGCCAAGCCGCTTCCTTAGACGCTTCACTCATTGTTATGTACTCTGATTCGCACATTGAATCAGCCACCGTCTCTTGCATGGAACTTTTCCAAGTAACCGCTCCACCATTTAAGAGAAACACACAGCCCGACTGAGACTAACTATTGTCACTATCTGTCTGGAAGCTGGCATCTGTGTATCCACTCACCTTTAAGTCATCACTGCCACCGAGGACTAACACCATGTTCTTCTTCCTTTGCAGATACTTAAGTATGTTCTTTACCGATATCCAGTGTGTCCTACCGGGATTACCCTGGTACCGACTAACCATGCTCAGTGCAAAGGATACGTCGGGGTGAGTACATGTCATAGCATACATGATCGACCCTACAACCGAAGCATAAGGTACTCGACTCATCTCAGCTATTTCCTCATCAGTACTCGGACTTTGAGTCTTACTCAACTTGGCATTACTTTGGATAGGTAGCTCTCCCTTCTTGGAATTTTCCATACTGAACCTTTTTAGTACTTTTTCCAAGTATGTACACTGACTAAGACCTATGAGTCTTTTCTTTCTATCTCTTAATATTCTTATCCCTAGAATATAGGCAGGTTCTCCAAGGTCTTTCATGGCGAAACACTTCTCGAGCCAAGACTTTACATCTTGCAAGGTCGGAACGTCGTTTCCCATATGTAGTATGTCATTAACATACAGCACCAGAAAAGTGACTATACTCCCACTAGCCTTCACATATACGCATGACTCATCTTCACTCCTAGAGAAACCAAACTCTTTGACTTTCTGATGGAAGCAGAGATTCCAACTACGAGAAGCTTGTTTCAATCCGTAGATTGATTTCTCAAGCTTACACACCATGTTAGGATGCTTTATGTCTTCAAAACCCTCTGGCTGATTCATGTAAACATCCTCAGTCAACTTTCAGTTAAGGAAAGCAGTTTTGACATCCATCTGCCAAATTTCATAGTCATGAAACGCAGCAATGGCAAGCATTATCCTAATCGATTTAATCTTGGCTACTGGTGAGAAGGTTTCATCATAATCAACCCCCGGGGTTTGAGTGAATCCCTTCACGACCAGCCGAGCTTTAAAGGTGAGTACCTTTCCATCCATGTTAGTCTTCATCCTGAAGATCCACTTGCACCCGACTGTCTTTCGACCCGACACATTGTCAACCAAGTTCCAAACTTGATTGTCATAAATGGACTTGATCTCGCTGTCCATCGCCTCCTTCCACTTGGCAGACTCGGGGCCCGCCACCGCTTCATGGTAATTAGCTGGTTCATCCAAATTTGTCGAGGTACGATCACTGCCAAATGTATCACCCTCCGTAGTTATATGGAAACCATAAAACTCGGGTGGCATGCTAACTCTACCTGAACGCCAAAGAGGTAATGAAATGTCAGTTGGTCCAACAGGAACCTCATCCTCATGTTGGTGGCTAGTTTCTCCTAAGGTTGTTTCATCGGGCGTCTCCTAAATTTCTTCGAGATCAATTGTAGTCCCACTGTCCTCTTTGGAAATGAGCTCTCTCTCTCGAAAGACTCCTCGTCTAGCTACAAAGACCACGTCCTCGCTAGGTCTATAGAACAAGTATCCAAATGAGTGTTTTGGGTATCCGATGAAAAAGCACCTCTCACTTCTGTCTGCAAGTTTGTATTGAGTCTCTCGTCTCACGAAAGCCTCACAACCCCAGACTTTGATGTGTGCCAACGAGGGAACTTTCCCCGTCCACATTTCGTAAGGTGTTTTAGCAACCTTCTTGGTTGGGACAAGGTTAAGGATATGGGCAGTAGTCTCTAAGGCATACCCCCCAGAAATGGATTGGAAGTGAAGCTCGATTCATCATGGAACGAACCATGTCTAACAGGGTTCGGTTTCGCCTCTCAGCAACACCGTTAAACTGAGGTGTTCTAGGAGGTGACAATTGTGAAACTATTCCACATTCCTTTAGATAATCGAGAAACTCGATACTAAGATACTCACTGCCTTTGTCAGAACTAATCATCTTTATCTTTCTACCCAATTGATGTTCTACTTCATTTTTAAACTCTTTGAACTTTTCAAAGGTGTCTGACTTGTGTTTGATTAAGTAGATATATCTGTATCTACTAAAATTGTCAGTAAAGGTCACATAGAACCGTGTGCCATCTTTTGTGGTTGTTCTGAAGGGACCACACACATCTGTATGTATGATATCCAACATACCTTCACCTCTTTCAAAGGACCCTTTGAATGGTGATTTTGTCATCTTGCCAAATAAACAAGACTCGCATACATCGTCTGATTTAAGGTGGAACGATTCCAACACTCCATCCGTTTGGAGTTGGGCGATGCGTTTCTTATTAATATGGCCAAGGCGACAGTGCCACAAACACACCTTTTCTATACCATTTGAAGAATCAATATGCAAAACATTTTTACCATACTTGTCAACACATATAATAGTCTCATACACTCCATCACAAGGCAAAGCATTAAAGATAAAAACATCATTTTTTAAAAACTGAAATTAAACCATTCAATTTATCAAAATCGTAGTAATAACCTTGTCTGAGCAATACATGAAAAGAAATTATGTTTCTTGCCATATCTGGCGAATAGCAACAATTATGTAAATCTAAACTAACTCCACTACTAAGCACTAGTCTATAAACACCGATCTTGCTAACAGGTGACGTCCGCCTATTGCCCATGACCAGGTTCAATCTTCGGTGCTCCAACTCCCTACTTTCCTCTAGGCCCTGCAAATCAGAACAGATATGAAATCCACATCCGGTGTCAAGGACCCAAGAACAGGAAGAAGATGAGTTATTAGATATTGTATAAGTATATGCTTGTGATGGCTTCACTTTGCCATCCTTGATATCATGCAAGTACTTGGGGCAGCTTCTCTTCTAGTGACCCTTCTCTTTGCAATAAAAACAATCGGCTTCCTTGGGATTCGTGACATACGGAATGCCTAAAGACTTGGTTCTCGAGGCACTGCTAGATGACCCGACATGAACTGTTTCCCTCTAATTTTGTTTAGGAGGGCCCTTCCTTTTCTCTCCCTTTGCCAGCTCCAATTGCCAAGACGGGCTGGCTAACTGAGGGTAGACTTTTACCGTTCATCCCGTTCTCAGCAATACGAAGCATGCGATGCAATTCAGCCAAATAGGTCTAATTGTTGTTCAAATGATACGCCAGGCTAAACTGGTCATAAGAACTCGGTAAGGAGTTAAGCACTATGTCAACGGCCAACTCCTCATGTACAGGCATCACAAGCTTCTTAAGCCGATCCACGTAATCTTGCATCCTTTGCACGTGAGTGCAGATGGACTCTCCATCCCTAGGCTTGTTGTTCGTGAAGTCTTTGACCACCTTGCACCTCTCGATACGCTCTTGCTTGCGGAACTTTTCCGCCAGCTCTTTGTGCATCTCGTAGGGCCAGTAGTCATCATATATTCTTTGCAGTTCGGGGTTCATGGTAGCGATCATGATGCATGCCCCCTTTGGTCGCATCATCCGAGTGTTTTTGGTATGAGGCAATTTCCTCGGGAGTAGCGGTATCTGGGTCAACTTCAACTAGCTCGGTTTCGAGAACATACTCTTTATGCTCAAACCTTAGAGCCATCTTGATGTTACGGATCCAGTCATTGTAGTTAGTGCCGTTCAACGTCACTTTGGAACACAATGACAAGAATGAAGTGACATTACCAGGGTTGGAGTAGGGAACGATTTGGTCAACAGAAGACATATATATAAGAAAAAGGTAGTTTTAATTAGATACATATAAATAATCCTTATATTAACCCAAGAATAAATATAATGCTAGGACCCTACAATAACAATTCACAATATCGAAAAGGGATGTCGTAATCTTAATTGTAAATTTTATAAGGTAGGCGAATGACGATTCAGCCAATTCCACCGTAGAAACATAATCATTTATAATGGAATTCCTAGTTTCTTTTGAGATTTATTGAACTCTTCAATAGCATATTTTAATCTCGGGAATGCCCCACTGTTTGTGACTGGGATACCGAGGATCGCAAACCGGGTGTGAATAACCATGCAAATTAGCTCGGTACTCTCGAAGTCAATTACCATCTCAAATTAACATGCCGGTTAACCACACATGCTCCGTCAATAATGGTAAAATCGAGAAACCCATTGCAACTCTTTGTGGACCCCAATTGGTGTGCCGGTAAACCACACATGCTCCACCAACGTTCCGCAAAGTGTAATGTGCAATTCCATGGATTAGCATCAATTCACATTTTTTAACCTAAAGTAACTAGATTGGATTTTTGTTAATGGTTCTAGTACTTTCAATTATAGCATTATACTTTTAAGAGGCTTAAGCGGTTCTATCAAACCCGTTCGGCTAACGACACTCGACTGACCAGGAGAGCGGTGGGTGAGCGTGGACACCCATTAGACTACTATTTTATAGGAGGTCGTATTATACCCTATTTATAGGACAATTTTATGAATGAGGCCTACTAACGGTAAGACTAACCATTTTTATCTTATACAAATAATATTAACTTTTAATTATACTATATATAAGATGTATTTTAATCTTATTAAAATATTTAATATTTAATCCTTTAATTTTCACAAATTATCATGTAATTTTAAAAATTAAATTTAAACCTTTAAGTGATTTAATTTATCTTTTAATTAAACTATTAATTAAATTGATTAAATCAAAGATAGGCATCACAAAATTAATCAAATTAATTACCTACCTTTATCCCTAATTTTCGAAAATTGCAAGTAATGGATAAAGGGTTCCAGTTATTTAATTAAGCACCAATTACCAAAAATAACAACCTACTATCCATGGCAAGCAGAAATCGCAAAAGGGAATGAGGAGGCTAGGGTTTTTCAAAACCCTAGCCACCATCGATTTTGGCCTCCAAAGGGTTTATCTTTTTCGAAAAATAACCCTTGGTCAAAAACAAGTTATAGCAATTCATATAGAAAAACAGCCAAGGCTCTGATACCACTGAAAGGGTTTGCACAAACAATGAACTAGAAACCCTAAGTTCACATGCAACCTAATTGAGGATCTATGTTTTTCTATGTTATGAACATATAACAAAACCTAAGGCCAAACAATAATTTCTAAAGATTATAATCAAGAAAACCAACCTTTGATTCTTGATCCAGAATCTAGCAGCAAAAGTTTCCTGCCTCAAATGGAGTCACACCCAAGCAGGAGGAGAGAAGACAGCAGAGTTCTAGTGAGATGGTGAAGGTGGCGCAGGATTTAGGGTGGCCAGGAGGCTCCTTTTATAGCCTCCAAGGGTTACAGTCAAAACCTTATAGGAGCCTCCTTAATGGACAAGCCTGTTGACCATTTGGACCAAGGCTTCTAAACCCTAATTAAGGTTTCCCCAAGTGTGGAGGTGCCCTCCATATAGGTGCCAACTTTGGCCCCTTGCCACTGGCCAGCCAGTTATTCAACTATTGAATAAATACAAACCAGTCCCTGCACTTTAAATTAATTAATTTAATCAATGAATTAAATCCAATTAATTCTAGATTAATTTCTAATTAATTATTATTGTTCCTAATTAATATATGAACACTTAAATATATTAATAAACACTTTATTTTATTTCTATTGATTTAATAAACAATTAATAAATCAATCTTTCTCACTACTTAACTCTACACCAATCCTCCAGCTATGAGGGCAACCCAAATGGACTTTGCTTCAATTAATAAGATAAATACAATTTATAGTCATGGCTTAGACACCTAATCCAACACCAAGAAACGATATGGTTAATGTTACAAAAGATTCTATGGAGGAGGTGATGGAAGAGGATAGCAACATCGACGAAGGGAACTTGGATACAGAGAGTATTGGTGTCCGTGATGATTTTGAAAACCTATTAAAGGAAGTCAAATAAGAATCATATCCTGGGTATGCTAAGTTTTCTTCCCTCGACTTCTTAGCAAAGCTTATGCATATCTAGGTGAAGCACAAATGGACTAACAGTTCATTTGATGAACTCCTTGAGTTGTTGCAATCTTCATATCCGGAAGGCAACAAGATCCCCTCGTCACATTATGTAGCAAAGAGGACACTAAAAAAGATAGGTTTGGGGTATGAGTCGATACACGTGTGTAGAAATGATTGTGCTCTCTTTTGGGAAGAATATAGCTCCTTGCAGAATTGTCCTGTTTGTGACGAGAGCCGGTGGATTGATGAAAAGACAAAAGGTAAGAAGATAGCTCACAAGGTGTTACGTTAGTTTCCTATGACCCCCAGACTCTGACGTTTGTATTGTTCAAGGCATACAGCAAAAGATATGATTTGGCATAGTACCGGACGATCACAAGAAGGTACGATGCGTCATCTTGTTGATGGGTCTTCGAGGAAAGAATTTGATCAAAACTACCCTAACTTCTCGAGGGAACCCCGAAATGTTTGCCTAGCACTTGTAGTTGATGGTTTTAATCCGTATGCAAACATGAGCTCAATTCATAGCACGTGGCCGATTATACTCACTACATACAATTTGCCTCCATGGCTATGCATGAAAGAGACATCACTCATGTTATCCTTGTTGATTCCTTGCCCTAAATCAGCTAGGAAGGACATGGATGTTTTTCTTAGGCCGTTGGTGGAAGAGCTCAAGCAGTTGTGGCAGACGAGGGTTTGTACTAAAGATGCAGTGACCAACACGTTCTTCACTATGAAGACGGCGTTGTTATGGATGATAAGTGACTATCCAGCTCGTAGTAGTTTACCAGGTTGGAGTGGAAAAGGCTACAAAGCATGTCCGACTTGCAATGAAGACACTCCTTCCATTAGTGTAACAAATAAAATTGTATATGCTGGTCATCTTCGATTCATAGCTGCTAACCATCCTTTGAGAAAGAATCTAAACTTTAATGGGAAACAAGAGATAAGTCCCCCTCCGAGACAATTTAGTAGTGCAGATATAAAAGCTCAACTAGATCGTCTACTCTTTCATAAACCAGGAAACCATCCTCAGTTTGGAGGTAATGAACCCGAAAGGAAGGACTTCGAGTTGAATTGGTGCAAACGAGGCATATTTTTTGAACTTGAGTATTGGACTTCTCTGCAGCTGATGCACAACCTAGATGTAATGCATGTTAAAAAAAAATGTGTGTTGTAGTCTGTTGAGTACGCTTCTAATGAGTGATAAGACTAAAGACACCTCTAATGCGCTATCAGACTTGGAAAAGTTAAATATCTGGAGGCTGCAATGGTCGGAAAAGAGGGGTAACAAGTTCTTCCGACCACTAGCAAAATACTCATTGACAAAAGACGATCGAAAGCTTTTTTGTCAGTTTTTTAAAGACATTAAACTGCCAGATGGGTTTGGATCCAATATTAGTAGTAAAGTGTCAGATAAGAATACAAATATTACAGCGTTGAAGTCTCATGATTATCATATTCTTATGCAATGTTTGATGCCTATTGGATTACGGAGATTTTTGAACAAAGATACCTATACACCAATACTGGACATTTGCATGTTTTTGAAGCAACTTTGCTCAAGAACACTGTTGGTGAAGGATTTGGAGAAAGCCAAGAACGACGTTCTTACAATCTTGTGCAAGTTAGAGTTGATTTACCCTCCAGCCTTTTTTGACATTATGATTCATTTAGTTTTGCATTTACCTGATGAAGCACTTTGCGGAGGTCCAATATATATGAGATGGATGTATCCATTTGAAAGGTATACGAAAAAATTAAGGAACTATGTCAGAAATAAGGCAAGGCCTGAAGGTTGTATGGCTGAAGGCTATCTTGCTGAAGAAGCTCTAACATTTTGTTTAATGTACCTTCCATATGTCCAGACTCGATTTAATCGCCCCGACAGAAACGAGCATGCTGTTGTTGAAAAAAGAAATTTCTAGGGGTTTGAGTCTAAATGTTGCCCGACTAGCGCAAGGCGAAACAAACATCTTGATCCAATCGAAAAACAAAACATTGAATACTTTGTACTAGACAACTATGCAGAAGTCAGAGAGTATATGAAGTAAGTGTTTATATCTTTAACTTTTTATTATATGTTAACTATATATTTCCATCATATCTTCTTATATATTTTTCACATCAATGTAGAGAATTCGAATCCGAACATCCTGGAAATGATGTTAAAACCAAATTTCCTAACTGGTTTCTTGAGAAGGTCTATTCTATGAAAACAAAAAATTCCCCAGAATTCCACGAAGAGTTTTCAGCTCTTTCAATGGGTGCGAAAATAAATGCCTCTACTTACACTGCTTGCATAGTTAACAGTGTTAGGTTTATGGTACTTGATCGTGACGCACAACGAAGAACGCAAAACTCTGGGGTGCTAGCGGTGGGAGAGAAATGTGAAAAATATTATGGCCAGCTAGAAGAAATTATTGAGGTGCAATATACGTATGGGTATTCGGGTGTAGTATTTCGCTGCAAGTGGTTTGGTACTCGAACAGAAAATAATATCAACAGTATCAACACAGAACGTGAAATGTACAAAAATGATAAACTCATATTTGCATCCCAAGCCAAACAAGTGTTTTTTATCCGAGAACCTTCTTGAAGAAACCAAAACAATCATCCTTGGTGGGTCGTCGAGGAGGTCAATCATCGAAAAATTTGAGATGTTCACAATGGCGTCCCAAATACTGACATCGTCTTAGCCGAAAATGTCGAAGTCGTTCATAACCCCTCTTCATCTAATTGTGGGTATTGTAATCGACTTGAGTCAACACTTTCAAAACATTCCTAATTATGATACCGGTGACAACTCTGATACTAAAGTTGATCCGCCAACGGTTACCGTCAATAGAGTGATTCATTGCGAGACTTATGACGTTGATACTGATTATGATACAGAGGGGTCTGCTTATGACACCGAAGTAACCGAGGGTGAAGAAGATCATTAAAACACTTTTAATTTATTTATGTGTCAGGAGATGACATCGATTTTTTAGTTTAATATATTTATTCATTTATTATAACAATCGTGACTAATATTTTTAAATTTACATTTCAGCTGTACCAGCAAGAAGGAAAACAAGAGGGAAAGCAAAAAACATTCAACTGCAACAACTCAATAAATCTGGGCGGCCATTGACATTGCCTTTTGATAGAGCGGCTACGTATACCCCTATTGGTAAACCGTATGACATCTTTGTTCGTGAGGTGGGGATGTACATGTGGCATATCATGCCTTTGGTTCGGAAAGATTGGAAAAATGTTACGTGAGCTGAGAAGCATGCATTACTAGAGCATCTCAGGGTAAACTATTTATATAACCTTATTTTTGTATGTTCTTTATTTATTTATTTTTACTTGACCAACTTATTTGTAATTTGTAGGGTCAATTCGATTTAGATGCGCTTGAGCAAAATTGCGAGCATGTTTAGTTGCTGGGTGGTGTTGATGCGTTGCTGATGAAGCGCTATAGACACAGAAAAAGTGATGCAAAAAGGGCTTTTACCGTCTTAGGAGGATATGAGAATATAAACGCGATTAGAAATACCCCCAGGGTATGCCTTATGAAAATTGGAACAAAACATTATACTTTTTTTGCTCACCAATACATAAATAACATTCACTAGCTAACTCAGGAACCCATCAACAACAACAATACACCAACCGGAGGAAGGGGGGACAAGCTCATATAAGCGGTAATGCTTTGTATACTAATATATATATATATATATATATATATATATATATATATATATATATATATATATATATATATATATATATATATATATATATATATATATATATATATATATATATATATATATAGAATTGAAGGCTCACACCCGTAAAGATGGAATATGAGACAATGATGTTGCTCATCAACAATATGTAAATGTTTATACAACAAAAATTAGTTTAACATCATTATTATATTTAATATTTGTAAAATGCTAACTTTTTATTTATTTAGGTAAAATGCACGTTGAGTTGGAACACGAGTTTCAATTATTAAATGATCCCTCTCCCGAACCCTCGAAGGATGTCGAGGTATTTGAAAAGGTGTTGGGTCCTCGCTGTGGACATATTAAAGGGATTGGTCGTACACCTTCTGCGACTGCGACAATATCGCATCACTATAATGTAGCTCAATCTTACCAAGCAGCAACTACAGAAGCACCTACAAAGGTAAATATTAATTATTAACTACTTAATTATTAAATACTTAATTTGTTTTTAACTAATAATATACATTTTTTATTCTTTTGAAGGATGCGCTTGCACGGATCATTGAGGATCCAAAATACAGAGATATGTTGGCAGAATTTATGCGTAAGTATTCGGCAGAGCACTGTGGAGGAACGAGCAAGGGTTCCGGAGATACCCAATGTGACAGAGATGATCAAGGCGATCAAGATGATGACTTAGAGTAGTTATTTATTTTTGTTGCGTGACTATTTTAATTTATGTAAATGGAGATTATGTTTTAGATATTATTATTTGTTTGGAATCGTTTAACTCGTATTTTGCTTCATTATTGCAATTACAGTTTTATATTAAAAATATTAATAATCTCAAAAATTTAAAAATAAAAATAATAATAATAATATAATTTAAAACAACAACAATAATAATAATAATAATAACAATAATAATAATAATAATTTAAAGAAATATTAAAAAAACCCTTTAGCGGCGACAGTTTCAATATCATTAGCGGCGACGTGATCAACGGAGACACGTCATCACCGGAGACTAATTCACCACCATTAGCAGGGACGTCAACAGCGGCGACACAGGTCAACAGCGGCGAGCGGCGAGCGGCGAGCGGCGAGCGGCGAGCGGCGAGCGGCGTTACCGGGGACGCATTACGGCGATATCTGATCTGTAGCAACAAAACTGTTGCGGCGACGTTTTAGCGGCGATTTGTCGCCGGTAAAAGTTTTAGCGGCGACAGGCACATTACCGGCGACGCATTAGTGGCGATATCTGAGCAGTAGCGACAAAACTGTTGCAGCGACGTTTTAAGGGCGATTTGTCGCCGGTAAAAACGTTGTACCTTGTAGTGTTGAATGGTTCTCAGCGGTAATAATATCTTCGTTGTTTTTTGCCAACTCCTTTTCGATCAATGGTCTCTTACGCACCTATAAATTCAAATCCTTTTAAGAACTGTTAATTAAATTAGAAATAATTCCGTTGAATTAATCAATAATTTAACCTACAACAACTTTAATCGTTGGAATTGTGCTACCCTTTTCTTTATCTGACAGACCTCGATTTCTACGGTTCTGTTTGCAATTTTCAAAGTAGAGGTCTACCCATGCTTACGAGACTCACAGCACATAATCTTATAGAATTTACATATACATCCACAAGATCGACCTTACTAAATGAGGTACAAATCACAGCACATAATTCTGAACAACCTTATCAGTAAATGAGGTACAATTTCGTCACATAATTTCTGAAAGCCATTAGTAAATGAGGTAGAATCGCAGCACATAATTTCTGAACATTGACCCAAAAAGCAAGTTTTGCTTCAGATTTTGTTTTATTGTATGTTTGCAACCGTTATCTGGTGGTTACACAGCTTATGAGAGGTCTCAAGCACGGTTAAGGTTTCTTTCCCAACTATTTCTATATGAAGCAATGTAAAATAAGTAAAAGATATCAATTCAAAACTTGTTGTCTTTTTTACTTATGCATTAAATTCACGAGCTTAAGAAGTAAAAGATATTCGTTGATGTTTGATGTAACCGTGTATAACTAATACATAAAACATGTGTCTTAATAATTTTTCATATGCCGCAATATTATACCAAAAAACTGTAATAGTACTTTTAACACCCGTATGTATTAATATGGTTCGGTACATGGATGGTGTATACATATGTATTAATAAATTATATGTCAATATATTATTGATAAAGTCTGATTTTAATTAAAAAGCTAGTAATGTAATTGAAAAGTATCCAATAGTGAAGTGTACAAATTGAACAACAGGAAGAACATCCTACCGAAGGGCAACACCACATAGAGGAAGTCACATAGTGGACTGAAGGTTGAACATTTCCTAGATAGATGGTATGTCGTGTAATGACAAAAAGGAAACACTGTTGAAATATAACATATGTGAATGCCGGATGGTCATGAGTTGGCCATGACATGCAAAGTCGCGTGGGTAGTCATGTGGTTTGTCTTATCATCTTTGACGTCTAACTTATATGAAACAAAAGATTGAGTTTCTTTTATTTCTATACAAAAATAACATCAATCCGTAGGCAGTAATCAGGAATGTACGTTTTGAGGGATTCATGTCAAATCCTAAAGGATTTATGACTTTTTTTGGTGGATTATTGCTTCCTAGTAAGATATTAAAACACCTCTATGTAACGTCCCATTTTGGTTTAATGTTTAATAATATATTTAAATTCTATTTTAAGAAAAACAATAATTTAAGTATCGTTGTAATAATAATAATAATAATAATAATAATAATAATAATAATAATTATAATAATTATAATAATTACAATAATAATAATATAAGAAATATATTTATAGGCTTGCTAAGTTAGTTAAGGGGCTAGAGTGTCAAAGTTACTAAAGTTAGAATGCTAAGTTAATGTTGAAATTCGGTTATTATGCTAAGTTAATGCTAAGTTAAGTTAGAATGTCTTCACCAAATAATGGAAGATTCATGGAGAGGCCTTTGGGGAGAGACTTGGCTCTTCCTTCATGTCGCAAACACAAACACCACCACAAACCCTAGATGATTTTAATCTGTAAAGATAAAATTACGAATAAAGGAAACAAGATGAACTATAATGAAATTAAAACAGTTGAGTGATTTATTCACTGTAATGAAGTTAGGGCTCCCAATCAAAAAGATGAGCACCTTAATAAGCACAATTACAATGAATTTATGACTGTTCTTACGACCACTGTTACATCTAGGGTTACATGAAATATATATACTATCACATAATGGACCATAACGTCAAGTGCATTGTTTACAGATAAAACTGGAACCATAGATAAACCAACTAACAACTAAATATAAACACAATCTGCCAGCTATCAGAATTTGGATCAACTTCACACAGCTTCGGATCATCTCTGACTTCGGATAGGAACATGACTACTTCGGATATATAAATCCTGACACAATTAATATCCCAACAATCTCCCCCTTAGTGTGGTAAAGATGCAAGGTATCCGAAGTTATATCATTGAAATTGCTTTTGTAATTCCCTTCCTAAATGCGATCCACCAACGAATGTGATCACAAATTTCAGTCTTCGCATCCTCAGAGTTCTTGTTATTCACGCTCATATGACTGATCATTCCTTCAACAAAGGTTGTTGGAAACTTTTCCTTCTGATCCATCATAAAAAATAGTTTCTTCATTGGACCACTTCGCGATTCCTTTCCTCTATAGACGACTCCTAAGGGTTTTTGTAATATATTTCCATCGTTTTACTTGCTTATCCTTGGAAGACTCTTGTCCGCAACAGGAACTGCATCTTTGAACAACTTGGCAACTTCATAATCATAACCTGAGAAATTTCAGATGTATGCTCCCATGAACCTTCCGATCATTCTCTGTCCATTTGTAAGACTCAATTGATTAGACAGCTTGGTCTGATTCATCCTAAAGTATCTTTCCACCAAAACCACAAAGTCATTCAGATTCATCAAGGGAAAGTCAGCAACGGCAAAAACGCTTTCGACTTTCTGTTCACCCCTTCGAACATGATAACTGTAATCTTGATACACCCCTTCAATCTTGTCAATTCCCACAATCTTTAAGCTCGACCAGACTTGAGTTTGACCCTTACTTAGGTTCGCATAAAACCTCGCCTTTAGTTCCTGGAACTTCTTCTTTTGCGAGGGCTCAAAGTCAATATCGTATATATTTGTAGCAAACATCTTCGGATTGAATGGAATGTCCAGTTGAAGGTTGTTGTGTTTTCAATTGAGTAGGAAACCAAGGGCACTCGATCAAAAATTTCAAGATTAGTAAAAAACAATGACATCATAGTTTTGAATGTCCAGACCTTCTTAACTGGACCCAATTCTTCTCTCTTTGCCATTCGACTGCGGGAAACGGAATAAAGATGCCTCAACTGGTCGTATTCCTTGGGTTTTTGTTGTTTCTTTTCAGTTTTGGAAAGTTCTTCTGCGATTTTCTTTCCTTTGTCAAGTGAGGCACCAACTGATGGCGGGCCTTAAGAAATGTTGGTATTATTGCTGTTGTGGATGGAGTAGAACTAGCACTGAAATTTACACCGCTTGAAAATCTTTTAATTATGCTTGAAGTGGACTCAGATGTTATGGGTTTGGAAGTTGTATCAACTGTTTTTCCCCAAGTTAATGGAGTTGTACTGACCGGTGTAGTGGTGGAAGTGGTTGGAGCTAACGTGGATCCGAACATGTATAAGGAGGTTGGTGCACTTGTGGTTGATTGAGTGATTGTTGCGAAGGTGGTTATTGGTGCAATAGTGGCTGTTGGTGCAAAGTGATGGAAGTCCTTCCGGTTGGTTGGTTTAAGTCTCCCCCTTGAGACAAAGGATGGGAAGACATTGGTGCACCAGGTAAGCGACTAAGCAAAGTGAGAAGAGGAGCGATATCCATTCGGATTATTTCTATAGTCTGAGAGACAAGTATTTTCAGCTGTTGGTTGGCAATTGTTTGGGCTTCCTGGTGAGCATGATAAGCATGAACCTTCGGTTCATACTCGGCCACGGTTTTCTTTGCAGTATCTGAGTCGGAGCGAAGGTCTTTCAACTGTGCGGTGTGCGGTATGCTCTTCAGAGCTTCGTTTGGATATGGCATCAACACAAGTGGTCAAAGAATCAATCTTGGCTCGAGCTTCGGAGTGGGCAGAATTGAGTTTGGTGATGACTTCTGTGAGCTTCACATTGTGTTCATCGAGAAGCAGCTGTGTCATCTCTTCGATCATTTTTGCCATCGCCTTACAGCGCAGATCAACATTTTCTAAGATGTTTCGACATACCATTTTAACTTTGTCTCCAATGACTTTTACAGCTCCGTTAACAGGTGAGGAAAATCTGTTTGATATGGATGTCTCCAAGGACTTATGGAGTCGGAACGAACTAAACTGGTAACTTCGGATGAGGTGTCTGAAGAGTAGGTAGTTTGAGCTTGTAGTATAAGGGTAAGCTTGTGATTCAAGTGTCGAAATTGTTTCATTGAGACGAGACTAGTATCAGGTTCACCATCATCATCATCATTATCCAGTATGTGAACTGGAGCAGTTTCAAAGTAATCTTCCCCAACAATATCTGCTCTTTTGGATCCATGATCAGATGCCGAATCATCCAGATTAGCTGAGAAGAAGGCGGTTTTGAGTGGGACTTCTGTGGTGGGTATGGAGAAAGGATTAAAAGTCTTTGATGATGGTGGAGGATCCGCAGCGGTTGGATCATCCAGTGTGAAACTTGTGTCCACATGAGATGTGTTTACAGGGGTTTCAATATGACTTATCTCCATAGTAGATGTTTCGACAGAGGTCATATGTTTAGAGACCACATGATTTTCAAAGAGGGTTGAAAGAGGATCAGATGGTGCTACCGTAGTCTTGAGTGCTTCAGAGACAACGAGCGTAATAATGGGTTCTTCAGCATGGGATGTTTCCTCATTCGAATGAGGTGTTGATGACTTGGAAGACTGAGTGGAACTTTATTTTTGGACTTGCTGGGTTGACCCTGGCATTTGCTCTTTGGTTTCTTTGCTGGAGGTTCGGAAGGTGCAACAGCCCCCTTTCATCTCCCCTTGGGTTTCTTGGAGTTCGGATTTCGTAACTCGGTCAAAGTTTCGCTCATGATGGGGAAGGGTAAGTGTTTTGTGGTATGCAATAAGGGTCAGCTTATCCTTAGGTACCAGATCGAGCATGGATTCGGGAAGCTGAGCCACAAACTCGTAGCTGTCATCCGAAGAGGAAGAAGAAGGGATTTGAACTGTTCCAAAATCATGGCATTGTGCATCTGAAGGAGTAGGGACCTTGTCATGAGCGTAAACTTCCTGAACAATCAGAGCCCAGAAGCATGTAGAGGCAAGATCGGTAGCTCGCTTCACATGGTTGACATACGCCAAGAAATTTGTCCACAAAATAGTAGCATAATCTATAGGGGAGTTATAGAAAATACCATAATGGATTTGAAGGAAGGTGTAAGCTGCATAGTCTAGTCCAGAGGTCCTCGCAGAGAGGCTCCTAAGGATGACACTGAAAAAGTATGCCTAGAGCGAAGGAAGGCATTTTTTCTTGAAGTGGCTCATCGATCGTGTCACCGGTGTGTGGCCCGTTTCATTTAGCATGTTGAGAATCTCCGACTGAGAGACCATCTGAAAGGTTCCAGACGTCGGTAATGGTAATATCTTTGCCAATTGAGTCTTGCCAACGGTAACTGTCTTCTTGGCATTGTTGGCTGTAACAATGTTGAATACCAGAGATTGGCCATTGGCATTCAGTCTGGTAGTGTGATGTGTGCGATTAACCAAAAGTTTTGGAACCCTAGGGTTAGCCGTCATGGAAAAATTAAGACTGGTGTGTTGCAGACAGACGGCAAGCATGGCCATGGAGGATGAGTAAGCTTCAGTATCTAGATTGGCTATGTGATTGCAGACATTGGTTTGAGGACCGACACTGAATCAGCCTCCACTGGAGAGAATGAGATTGCATCAGCCGACATGATTAATTGCAGGGTTGAAGGTTTGCAGATTTGGGATAGAAAGTTGTAGGTTTGAAGGTTTGAGGAAACATAAGGGATGAAAGGAGAGTGATTTGGGTTATATAGTAGAGTGGATGATTGGAGAGAGAAGGTGGCATTTAATGCATAGTTTGAGGGTCGAATGGGGTATTGCCACGTCGGCCGGAACTTGAGGGGACATTTCCTTTTTGATCGTGTGACAGCTGTGTCTCCCATAAGTAACCGTTAGCCTGTGTTTTGATTGGTTCATGTCAAATCCCAATTCAAAATTAAAGTCGATTAGAATCCCGAATTATCCGCTAAACTCCAGCTAGTTAGTTAGAGAGAAAAAAAAATTAAAAAACAAAAAAACACTAAAATAGAAAGAAAGAAATATTTTGGTATTTTCATGATATTGAAGACAAGGTACACGAATTTTGAAAAAGAATCCTCAAAAGACAAAAGTTATTTTCTTCATCCGAAGTTGAAAGGCATTTCAGTTGATATTGTAGAAAAAGCTTATTTTTGTGTTGGATAGGTGGGAAGAGAGTTGGTGATTCTAGGAAGTCCGCATTACATTCCGATACTTGGAGATAACTCATGTGGTCTACCAATCATACGATATCTTAACCCTATGTAAAAATTCCAACTTTGCATTTGAAGAATTTGAAGTGCACTTTATGATTCCATCAGTATCTTAGGTAAGAACTTAGATGACATTTCCCGATCCGAAGGTCAGTGATCATTACACCAGAATGATTGACCATCAGGGGTTATCTTTGAGAAGTATTGATGGAAAGGCATTATAAAAACATATATCTCGTTCACTAGATGGAGTATTTGGACCCTTTTCCAAGATGACAAGCCTTTGGGAATCGTGCACTACTCACTCCACCCTATTCATTTGAGACAGGTTACTGAGATATTGATACCTTGTTGAGAAATTTTGTGATGAAGTGTTGACATATCCGAAGTCCAACTCATGAAGAAAACCCCGAAGTGAACCCCGAAGTTAATAAACAGGTGAAGACACCGAAGTCTAAAGACTCCGATGTGCAATGCATAGAGGACCCGAAGACTTGACAGTCTGTCATTTTGTCTTTTGTGTGCACGCGTATAGTACAATACGTGTTGCATGAATCTTGTATCCTATTGGCTAGTATACTGATAGGATATTCTCTGTAATAGGTGTATTATTGGTATCTCTGATTCAGTATAAATATCAGTGATACCATACCGTGTCGAGGGTGGGAGATTACGAGATTAACTTACGAGAATCGTATATCTTCAACATAGAAAACCCAATTGTAAAACCAAGTTCAAATCAAATCATTCGGCACATGTTATTCATATCTCATTGTTCAATTAACTTAGTTGCATTATCATTGTGTGATTAATTGTGTTATTGATTCAATATCTATATCTGCTCATCTATTTTCTTATTTCAACACCCAACAAGTGGTATCAGAGCGGGTCAGCTTAAAAACCTGTTGATAGAGTTCAAATTCGTTTGCTTCAGTTCTAAATCTGAATCGATTCTCAGATTTAGTCTTCCGCATCTGTTGCAAATCTCTACCACTCGTTTTACTGAAAAGATCCCGTTGAAATACTTCAAGATGACTGATTCAACTGCAACTTATGCTAATATGCTTAACTATGCCAACCTCATCGGTTCAGCAACAAAAGCCCCTGTTCTAGTAACTTCTTACTACGATTATTGGGCTGGTCGAATGAAGGATTACCTTATAGGACTGGACAAAGATCTATGGAGGTCTGTGACTGATGGTCCTCACACAGACATTGCTGGTCGATTTGTTGTTCCTGACGATGAAGAAGCTGTTGTTCTTAATGCCGCAGATATGAAAAAGCTTGAAAACGACGAGAGAGCCATGCGCGAACTGAGAAGTGGCTTAGGTCCTGATGTCAGTCACCACATTGCCGATGCAAAATCCGCCAAAGAGATGTGGGATAATCTCGAACTTCGTTTCGGAGGAGATAAAATTCTTCATACCAGCAAAGTTCAAGAAATCCTTGCAGACTTCGGGAACTTTAAGCAAGAAGAAAATGAGTCCTTGGAAGCCTGTTATGAACGTTTGAGCAACATGATTTACACACTCGATAAGTATGGGGAAACAAGAAGCCAACAAGAGATAAATATCAAATTTCTCTACAGCCTTCGTAAGGAATGGAGACCAATCATGCTTATGGTCAAATCCTATGAGAATATTGAGAAATACAAGCTGGCTGCTCTCTACAATCTATTAAAATCACATGAACCCGATGTGGTAGGACGAAGGAGTGAAATGGCTAGTTCTGGACCACTAGCTCTCATGTCAAAAGAAGAAGAAGAATCAAGTGATGAAGATGTTGCTGCCTACATGGTAGATGATAATGGAGACACTGTTGCTCTCTATGCCGCCAACAATCGAAGATTCAAGAAACCATTCTTCAAAAATAACTCTGGAAAACCATTTGTGAAAAACTTTAACAAATCAAACTTCAACTCTAAGCCCAAACCTGAAATACTCACTTCAAAGGAAGATAACTTGAAACTGTCAACCCCGAAGCCATCTGAAAAATCTGCTTCGGAGTCATCCAAAGAAAAGTCCGAAGAGAAGAAAATCTCAGGAGATTCTGGCTATGATTGTAATTATTGTCGTGGCAAGAATCATTTCGCAAAAGACTGCATGCTTCGAAAGCAAAATGAAAATAAACCACAAGTGAAGGATGAAGCCTACTACGCAAGAAAAATGGAGGAAGCTAGAGTAAGGACCAAAGACCTAGCCTTAATGGCTGCTGATGAACGACAAGGATCATATCAAGTTTGGTCTTCGGATTCAGATGATGACGAAGTGAGAAAGCCATCTCATAGTGCTTCATGGCCTATGATGACGATAAGAGCTTTCTACAAGACACTTCGGAGAAGTCAAATGAAGAGAAATGGTTGATGATTGAAGCAACTGCGGGTCTTGGGTTTGTGACTTCGGATGATCTGGATATAACTGCTATTGATACTCTGAAGACTCGTGATGAAGATTCCTCTGATGATGATGAGGAAGTGTGCTTGATGGCCAATGACAATCGGTTGACAATCCCAGAACAGGTATCAAAACTTCTTTCATCTTTTAAAATTCCTACTTCTCAATCTGCTCCCATTATAAATGAAATAACTCGTGATTGTTCTATCATGCATAAATTACTCATTGATTCCAAAATAGGGAAATACTCAGTGAACAGGAGCTTCTAAGCTTAAGGGGGAGAGTAGAGAACCTGAAGCTAGCATTAGAGAAATCTAATCTTAGAATCTCCTTGTTAGAAGAAAATAGAGAAAAATTTTTAAACAATCATGATGTAATCTTAAGACAGAGAAACATATTTTGTGAAACAGCCAAACGACTATATGCTCATATTACAAGAACTTATCATTCAGCCGATGTTTGTAATGTCTAGCATAGACAACTATTGCCTTTTATTGAGTTTAAATTAAAAGAAGTCGATAGTATATCTTATGAATGCGAATCTATAGTATCAAGCTCCGAAGTTACTAATCCATCATATAAACATGGCCTGATATCTGTGGAAAAACATCTAACTGCTGATAAATTATTGAAAATATTGCCTCAAGAAATTCCAATCCTAAATAAGCCTGTACCTCAAATTGAAACAAATGAAAAAGGAATTGTCAATGACCTGTCTGAAAAGGATTCTTAAAGTGACTCGGACATGGAGGAGATTGATTGTTCCTCTTTGATTTTGTTAAAGTCATCCTCCATATCTGAATCGACCTCCGAAGACATCTCACAAATGTCTTCGATGGACAAAGGAAAAACAAAATTGAGTTGTGAATCAAAAATTCTTGAAACCAAAGAAACTTCAAATTTTAAACTTCAAGTCACTGATGAATCTGTCTCTTACGATCAATATCTCAAGGATAATTCAAAAAGGCTAGTCCATTTGGCATGTATCTATCCCAAGGTTTCTTACTTCAAAAACTCAATCTTCGTAAAACCAGGAGGATTATCCTTAATTGATAATGAATTGCAAAAACTTCTTGAAAAGGATAACTCCACAGTTACAAATGAAGGATTTTTCTCATCATCCAAAATGGTTGAGAATGAAATAAATGAGAAAATGGAAGTAAAAGTAAATATAAGAAAACAAGAACTATACGGCCACAACGTATATAATCGTCTTTGTTTTGAAAAGGAGAAAGTGCCTGAAAATTTGTCACACTTGCTAAACCTCAAAAATAACGATCACATTTACATTAATCGAAACTACAAACAAATTCAAGTTGTGGAAAAACCCACAGTTCCGAAAATGGATGTATTGGAATTAATGGAATCTTGTGAAAGTGTTCCTTTTTCACTTAATCCTGAAAATGAAATTTCAAAATCAGAAGTTTCATATTTCAAAACTTTGACACAAAAACCCCAAATTTTGAAAAGACCACAAGTTCTACAAAAACCAAAATCAGCAGTGGTGATTTCAAAACCAACTCAAAAACCCACTGTTGAAGATTCGAAATCCAAGCAAACCCTAAATCTTGTGAAAAGAAAAACTTCTCTTAGAAATTTAAAACAAAATGAAGCAATTGCTTCCACTTCTAGTACAAAACCTGTTTGCACAAAAATCTCAGAAGTTAAAAGTCAAAATGAAAAACCGTCTTTTACACCAACAAAACCTAACTTTCCAAATCCTAAATTTCAAAAACCAACGAAGAAAACATTTTCAAAAGGAAACAATCTGATAGATACATTCCACAAATGGCTGGAAAACAATTTGGAAATGTTCAAGAATAAGGATCTCTCATTAAATGACTTCAAATTGGCATACGAAGAGTATCTTTGTACCTCTACGTCGTGCAGTTCAATTTCAACAAAGTCAAAAATAGATAAACCAAAACGACATTCGAAAAGAAATGATCTCAAAGAAAACCTGACTGCTAAAACAAAGACCTCAAAATCTTCAAACTCCTCAAAATCAAAAATTTCCATTCAAAAATGGGTTCCGAAGTCTGTCACTCTGTCAGTCACTTCGGACTCATTGACTTCAAACACAAATTCCTCTGAATCCTGCTCAAACATTTCAGAATCATGTTCACTGCATGAGGATTGTGAGAATCTGATTAATTTAAATGCAAATGAAATCTCTGAAGAGGCCGTAGAAAAATGGATTCAAGAATCCTTTGCTTACCCTGAGGACCCAAGATTGATTGGGTACCAACTCCTTCTTGACTGATTGCAGGTTATGTCTGATGAGCGGTATGATTCAAAATGGTACATTGATAGTGGCTGCTCAAGACATATGACGGGGAGAAAGGAATATCTCAGGGACTACAGAAATCTGGATGATGCTGGAAACGTACGCTTTGGTAATAATGAAACGTGTCCAATTCGGGGATATGGAAAAATAACAAATGGTCAATTCACTATCAACCGAGTAGCATTTGTTGAAGGATTAAAACACAATCTTGTGAGTATATCTCAATTGGTGGTTGGAACGGGAAATGCTATAACTTTCAACAACCAAGGGAGTGTAATCACCAAAGAAGCAACAAACGAAGTCTTACTGAAATCAGAAAGGAAGGGATCTATGTTTCCCTTAAATCTAAAGCCAGTGACCGGTGGGCAATCTTTATGTCTTCTCTCCAAAGCCAACTCAGATGTCAGCTGGTTATGGCACCGAAGACTTGCCCACCTGAACTTCAAAGATCTGAACAAATTGGTGGCCATGGATTTGGTTCGAGGAATGCCTGCTCTAAAATTTGACAATGACTCTCTCTGCTCTGCATGTGAACATGGCAAGCAGACAAAACAAAGACATCCTACAGTGATCAACCCCAAAATCACCGAACCACTTTCCGTTCTATACATAGATTTGTGTGGACCATCTGCTATAGAGTCAATTGGAAAGAAGAAGTACATTCTGGTTATTGTTGATGATTATTCAAGGTTTACTTGGGTGATATTTCTCAGAAACAAATCCGATGCAGCTGAAGAAATCATTAACTTTATAAAGAAAATGGAATTAATGCTAAACAAGAAAGTCCGAACTGTGCACAGTGACAACGGTTCGGAGTTCAAAAATCAGACTCTTGATGGATTATTGAAGTTGAAGGGAATTAACCACAACTTCTCAGCACCTTACACTCCTCAACAAAACGGTGTTGTAGAAAGAAGAAATCGCTCCCTGTGTGAAGCTGCAAGAACAATGCTCAACTTTGCAAATTTGCCCATGTACTTCTGGGCCGAAGCAATTTCTACTGCATGCTTTACACAAAACAGATCCTATATTCACAAAAGATTCCATATTACACCTTACGAAGTACTCAACCGAAGAAAGCTAAATGTCAAATTCCTTCACATTTTTGGTTGTAGGTGTTTTATCTTAAACATGAAGGATCATTTAACCAAGTTCGATAACAAATCAGAAGAAGGCATCTTTCTTGGTTACTCTCATGACTCAAAAGCCTACAGAGTCATGAATAAGAAAACTCGCAAAATCGAAGAAACCTTTAATCTAAGGTTTGATGACTACTACATCAAGAAGTCTCTGCATCCTTTTCCTATGTCTTCAATCTTTCCAAACCCTGCAGTAGAAGCTACTCAAATCACAACATTTGACACAGACTTCTCTCTTTTATTTGATCAACCTGAGAGAGCTGTGGACTCCGAAGTAAGAGCACCAGACAACCATGAGTCCGAACTCTCCAAGCTCACAGACGGACCCGATGACTCTTCTACAAGCAGCATACAAAGACCATCTTCTGTTGAGGGGGAGCCATCCAACCAGAGTATGGAAAATGCAAGTGTCTCCACTCCCCAGTCAATTTCAAATATCATATCCATGCATCCAACAATACAGGGGGAGCCAGAGATTGCAACTCCGAATTCAGTCACAACAATCGCTTCGGATAAAGCTACCTCTTCTTCAACTCCAACAAACATCCAGGGGGAACACATATCAAACTCAACCTCACAAATACATACACAACAAAACAACACAAACTCGAATAATCACTTGCTAATGGATGATTTTCCCTCCACTTCGGGATATCCCTCAGACATTGAGGACATCGATGCTGAAGGACCTCCTGATTTTGATCCAAACTATCCTCCTTTGGACAAATGGACGAAAAATCATCCTCCATCACTTGTCATTGGTGATGTTTGAGATAAAGTACTGACTCGTGCACAACTTCACCAAAAGCAATTAGATCTCAACAAAAATACAGAGTTGTGCATGTTCAATGTCTTTATCTCTAAGATAGAACCTAAGAACGTAAAAGATGCATTTGATCACTCAGACTGGATTGAAGCAATGCAATTGGAATTAGAAGAATTTGAAAGAAACAAAGTCTGGAGGCTAATTCCAAAACCTGCAAATGCCTCAATTGTCGGTCTCAAATGGGTGTATCGTAACAAGCTAGACACCGAAGGCAACGTAGTTCGGAATAAAGCTAGGTTGGTTGTCAAGGGTTACTGTCAATAGGAGGGGATTGATTATGAAGAAACCTTCGCTCCTGTTGCCAGACTCGAATCAGTTCGGATATTTTTAGCTTATGCTGCACACAAAAATTTTGATGTCTATCAAATGGACGTTAAATGTGCTTTTCTGAATGGTGATCTCGAGGAAACCGTTTTTGTTGAACAACCACCTGGTTTTGAAAGTAAAACTCATCCGAATTATTGTTATGTGCTAGACAAAGCAGTCTATGGTTTAAAACAAGCTCCAAGAGCTTGGTATGAAACCTTGACAAAATTTTTAAAAGAATCAAACTTCAAACAGGGATCAGTAGATCCAACACTTTTTAGAAAGAAAGTTGGATCTCACTTGATGTTAGTCCAAATTTATGTGGATGACATAATCTTTGGATCTACTGACCCCAATTTTTCAAAAGACTTTGAAAAACTGATGAAAAGCAAATTTCAAATGAGTATGATGGGAAAAATAAACTTCTTTCTTGGTTTACAAATCAAACAATCTAAGGAGGGGATATTCATCAATCAACAAAAATATACGAAGAGTTTGCTTGAACGATTCGGAATGACTAACTGCTCCAAAGCAAAAGTTCCTCTGCCTGCAGGTACAAGGTTAAATCCATCATTGGACAAACCAAAGACCGACATACAACAATACCGAAGCATGATTGGATCACTACTCTATCTTACAGCCAGTCGTCCTGACATCATGTTTGCAGTCTGCAACTGTGCAAGATATCAGGCTGATCCAAGGGAACCTCACCTGGCTGCTGTTAAGACAATATTCTGATATCTTCATGGAACTACTGCTTATGGTCTATGGTATCCAGCAAACTCTGGTTTCTACATTCAAGCATACTCAGACTCTAATCTTGGTGGATGCTCTATTGATCGCAAGAGCACCTCAGGGGGTTGTCAATTCTTAGATGGAAAACTGATCAGCTGGCAATCCAAGAAACAAACTTGCGTCTCTATTTCCACTGCAGAGGCTGAATATGTGGCAGCTGCAGCATGCACTTCGCAGATTATTTGGATTCAAAGCCAACTGAAAGACTATGCCATTAATATGAGAAAAATTCCTTTGTTTTGTGACTCTCAAAGTGCAATTCGTATATGCCACAATCCAGTTCAACATTCCAAGACGAAGCATATAGCACTTCGCTATCACTTCATCAAAAGTCATGTTGAGGAGGGGAATATTGAGGTGCACTTTGTTCACACTACAGAACAATTGGCAGATATCTTCACAAAGGCTCTAAATGAAGAAGCATTCACAAGAATCGTTCGAGGACTTGGAATGATAGATGGATCAACTCTTCAATAAATTCCAGATTTGTTCACTCTTACTTTGTTCACAAAATTTATAATCTCCGCAGACCCCCGAAGTCGATTTTGTCTTCGGAGCTCATCGGAGAAAAACACTTGAAATTGCACCGCAGCACTCCGAAGTAAAATATCACTTCGGAGGTGCTCATCGGAGAAAAACACTTGAAATTGCACCGCAGCACTCCGAAGTAAAATATCACTTCGGAGGTCTGCGGAACAAACTTTTCTTCAGAATAAAATCTTCAAATTTGAAAACTATTTGAACAAATGTTGACTCCATCCTTTAAGGATAAATATTAAGATTTGTTTAAGTCAAAGGAAATTCAAAAACAAGAAAATTCATACCAAACAAAAGGAAAATTCTGATGCACAATGACAAAGTTTAACTCTTCTCTAATGAATTAACCAATTAAAGGACAAAACTTTGATTTTAGATTCTGAAAATCATACCATATTGCACTAAAAGGTATTTGGGAATCGACTTGAAACATCGGTAAGAAAACAGACTTCGAAGTGAGGTCAAGGCTATTTTACAAATTGAAGTCTTGTTTGATTTCAATAACCTTAACATATTGTCTATTTCTAACCACCCTTCGAAACTTGACTCGCTTCAACTTCAAACGGATTATGTAGCCTCAAAAACTACACAGGATAATTCAAGTGCTCCGAAGTTTTCCTCAAAAATAGAACCAACATTGTTTGATAAGTAAATTTACATCTCTTTTCATTAAATGATACAAAATTGAACTATATGAAGTTTTTCACTTATAAGGATTGTTATTAAAAAAAAAAATAAAAAAAAATAATTGTCAAAAGAAACAAAGACAAACAAAAATCGAAAAATAACCAAAGACCAAAGGAATGCAAAAGAAAAATCAGCATTCAAAGGCTTATTCTTCTGTTTTAAATAACAATACAAGGAGCTCCTATAACATAGTCGAGTACTTTGTAGAAGAATATGAACATTTCAAGTAATCTGTCTTAAATGACAAAGTTGGAGTGGTGTACGAAGTTCAAAGGCTTGTCATCTGAGCTAAGTATCCAAACACTTCAACCGATGATAAGGAATAAAATTTTCAAATGAACCATCTAAACAATCAAATTCAACTTCATAAACACTTCTGATATTCAAATCACTAATGAAAACTTCTTTAAATTTCAAATGCAAAGGATGTTATCTTTATTATATTTGAAAATTTTGAAGCACATAAGCACAACTCAAAACATGTTTCCAAATGCGAAATCAAGTTAGTGATGGGGTGATTAGACTTATACACTCATGATCGATATTGAATCAAACAGACTTCCAAATGAAAAATGGACTTCCAACATGATTCGAATGATTCTGAACATTAACTCGTGAAATCATCCTTTCATAATATTCATGGAAGTTAAGGTTAAACGACATGTTGCATCAGTCAAAAGTAAAATAAAAAACGAATAGAAAAACAAAGAGAAAAACATGGACTTCGGTGCATTGATGAACACTTTGCAATCTTTTGTCAATCACCGAAGTGACAGAATACTCTTCGGAGTCAATAGTAAAATCACCGAAGTGATGAACTTTATGCTCCGAAGCGTAACCTCAACGGTCATAATTTTTCATAACTACGAAGTCAATTAAATGTTCAAATGATTTCCACATTTATGATAAACAACAGAGACAAACATTCCCTGAGACTTAACTGTTGCATACAGCTGTCAATAAAAATTAAATGAAAACCATTAATCATAATGACGTCTCAAAAAGGTAACGGTTCAAATTTTGAATCATTATAACTGACAGCCGTGTATTTCTCCTTTTTTTTTGCAGAGTGAGTGGGACGAGCAGCTGCTGAGTTGTCCTGTTTCTACTGGACCACTTCAAACGTGCATTAAATAACCTAGGGACCACAAATACTATATAAACTTCTCACCCCTTCCATTACATTCTTTACGCGAACACAAAGCTCATCTCTCCCTACAAAATTACTCTCAAAGAAACTCACAAACTTCTCATATTCTTCATCTTCTCCATCTGACCAACAATGGCCGCCGAAGGATCTTCTCAAACCACTGAAGCTATTTCAGTTCCTGTTCTTAAAAGCCAATCAGCAAATCTAGTACTACGCACCAACCTTCAACTCTACCCTAAGCCCTTCGATGCTCTTGTTGAATGCCTGAAGAGATCGGTTCTTGGCTATGCCCTAACCTGCACACCATCGATTCCAGCAGCACTTGTTCACAGGGCACATTACACCTCTAATGCCCTGTTCGACACGAACAATCATGTAAAAGCTGTGTTCTTCGAAACCATAGATGCAAAGGGAAAAACTAAGAAAGTGCAACTGACCAAGGAAAAATTTGCTGAGGCTCTTTATCTTCCCATCTACGTTCCTAAGGAGAATGTGACTCCTTCTGCTGAGCAACTCGTCGATATGTTCAATGAAATGGGTTACTTTCCGCGACTCGAGAAGATCAGCCTGTTTAAAAAGAACCAACTGCCTGATCTGTGGAGATACTTCTTTAGTATCTTCCTCAGATGTCTGTCTGGAAGAACTTCAGGATTAGATTCTGCAAGTGCGGCGTTTCAGAGCCTGCTCTTCGGAATCTACTACGATGTCAAAGTTGATTACGCCTCTATTCTGTGGGCCGACTTCTGTTCACACATAAATCACAGTCTGAAGGGGACTGAAATTTCAAGTGCGAGGTTCTGGGCAGTTGTTGTTAATGCCCATTATCAAAAGGTTGGATATGTGGCAGATCCCCATCTCCCCGAAATGATGTATACTCCAATCACTGTATTGCCATTAGATGATGAACCCGCAGTCTACTGTGCGCAAATTCCTATTGCCATGCTCTCCAAGGTTCCCATGGAATGTATTGAAGTGACCTCTTACCGCAACACCTTGGTGATTCCTTATCCCACACGTGATCTAAGCAAGGAGACATCTGTGAAAGATATCCCTAAAGGAAAAGGGAAGAGGAAAATGGCGGGTGGACCCAGTGGTCCTAAAAAGGAAGAGAAGAAAAGAAAAACTTCAGTGAAAACTACACCGAAGAGGAAACAGCCGAAGAGGCAAAGGAAGATCATGGTTGTGGATGAGTCTTCGGACTCAGAAAGGACTCCATCCACAGTCCATGAAGAAGAACAAGAAGAAGAAATGCTTGATGATCAACCTTCTTCTCCTACATCACCACCTAGAACAACTAAACCACCCACACCACCACGAACAACTGTTCCCACTTCACCACCAAAAACAACCAGACCTGAAACACCCCCACATACAATTCCTCCTCCACCTCCACCAACAACTGCTCCTCCAACTTCTGAAGTACCCATCTCTGGTATTGATTTTTCATTACCTGAGTTTGAATTAACCATTTCACCACCAAGACAAAATCCCACTTCTGCAGCACTCTTCGAAGCTTTTCACATGGCTCCGTTGAATGTTGAAGGAGCATCAGAAGAAGACCTACCAGATGAAGGCTTTGTAATAATGAAACAGTACAAAGTCCTCAATTCCAAGCTTGACACGCTCATCCAAGCTCAAACAGGATTCGACCCCACAAAGCCGACCATTGGTGATATCTCCGATGAGTTAGAGTCAATGGAATTCACTCTATCCAAAGGAATAAAGGAGTCTGTCAATACTCTTGAGAAGAAGCTCTTGGATGAACAAAATAAGATCCAATCTTCCTTCGAAAAGAAGCTGGAATCACCTGTTACCTCCTTCAACAAGAAGGTTGATGCTTTCATTGAGAAAACCGATAAAGCTAACTCCGAAGTCATGAAAACCCTGCAAGGACTTCGGAGTGAAATCCAGCAAAGTACCAAGCTTGAAAAACAGCTTGATGAGGCCAGAGCAAAAATTGACGAGCTCACTGCCGCCCAAACCTCTTCGGATGTCAACAGATTTACGGAGGAATTACAACGAACAAATGCAGCTCTCACACAAGATTTGATTACAAAACTGAGAGTTGCACTTCAGCCTCTGATAAATTTCTCTGACAGATTGTCTAGGCCACAGGGCGTGCCTAGACAGATCCCTGCAGCCACTGCAGGTCCAACAACCTCAACTATCACAACCACTGGCATGGTTGCTAGTGGATCGGCTGGTTCCGGAAGTTCAACAGACCGATCACTAGAAAACATCATTGCTCCACACATGGAAGAGATATACAAGGCCAGAAGAGCCGACTACGAATTGATGATCAAAATAAATGAATTTGCTCGAAATGATGGTGAATGGACTGTTGAAGCTATCAAGCTGTTTGGATTTCAAAATCCAAATGTACTTAATAGACTCCCTCTTCGGAGTTTTGCATTTGTTGACTCCGAAGACATCCAGCTTGATATTCCATTCAATCCGAAGACTTTTGCTTTCCTTCAATTCGTTACTTCGGTGCCAGAGGATCAGAAGGCAAGTTTTTGGACGAATAAAATAAACTTTCATGCCAAATACATTCAAAGGCAAAACTATGTTTGGAGCCTAAACAAGATCAAGAAAATCATTTCAATAAAAGAAGCTGAAAATTATTTGGGCTTCAGAAATTATGAGTTTCTTGTGCTTAGGGGGATAGACGAAGTTGAATCCAGGTTTTCAATAGCAGACTTTCCCGTCATGAATCCTATGGACTTCATCCAGATTCTTGATCTTCTGCGAACCAGCGGTCCTGCTCATGCTGAAATGTCTACCTTTGCAAAATCACCTTCTGGGCTTCCTCAACAATTATCTTCACCGTTTTGCAAAGCATGACCTGGAGCTATGTTCCTACTACAAACATCCCTTGAATACTCCACCTGTTGTAGTTCGGAATATTGCTAGATTCAAAAATGGAGAGATCTTAGACGAACCTTATGGCGTAGTTTTCAAAGGACTTCGAAATGAAACCGAAGTCACAATCAAGTTCTTTGATATTGACTACATAGGCCTCCATCTGTAACACCCCTTTTCTCAAACCATATTTATAATACAAATACAGTTTTCAAACATAATTTACAACTCGTGACTATAAAATAGCCACTTAAATTTTTATTTTATTTTACAAACTTAAAACTTGAGGGGTATTACAGACTCAATACAGATAACCATAATTTAAACTTACAGTGTACAATAACGGTCCCAACTGCAACTCTCGCTCCCTTCACCTAAGTACATAGCATTTAAAAAAAAACATAGTATACGTGAGACATAAAGTCTCGTGAGTAATATGGGTTTAGACCCAAAACTTGTCTATTCAAAACTTGAAATATCAAAAGTACATTGCTAAAAACGGATTCATTTCATAAATCTCAAAATAACTTTTTCTTCTTCACTTTCAAACTATAAAAAGACTTTCTTTTATAAAACTGCTTTCTTTCTCGTGACCAACTGAAACTTATGAATTAAGTTAATTAATTCGTTCAACTGGCTCCCCTCGCAGGACAGAATAGATCTGTCCACTCGGTTTGCTCATTCTGTCTCCCCTTCGTGACTTGGAACAAATTCAAGCACAAGGGTATGCTAAGCTAGACAACTACTTCGCGATGGGAGGTACCATCCCAGTAGTGTCTTCTGATCCCCCAATTATGTGGGTGATCCTAGTCCGGACAACTGACTCATATTTCTTTCTTTCTTTAATTCTTACTTCATTTCATCTCAAATTGGTCAAAATGGGACACAATTTGTAATAAACTAAAACTCATAAACTTTGTAACTCTTTATCAAAAATATTATCAAAACTACTTTTAACATCTTAGTTCCCAAAAGGAACTTCTTTCAAAATACTTTGCAAATCATACTTTAAAAATCTACTTAAAACACTAAGCCCTTGTATAGAGCTTCATTCAAACCATTTTTCCAAACTTTAGTATTTATAAACATTGGAAATCATACTTTTCTGAAAATAACATTTTGCTACGTACTAGAAAATCCTCATAGAACTCACCTTGACGTTGTTACGAGTCTCTACACTTCTCGTATTCCTTTCCCTTTTCCGTGCTCAACCACGTTTGAAGCACCAACTATACATGTATTATATATATAAATACTCAATATAATTAATTCTATAATGCTAAGGTCTCATATGACATAGCTATAGGTTATAATAAATGTATAACCATTTATAACTCATTTTACGGTTTTTCTCCGAAATACGCGTATATTGCTACAGTACACCCGAGGGGTCGTATTTCAGTTCCGACTCTTTTCCATGAAATCTTATCCCATATTAGACTTGTGTTTCAAATTTGAAGTTCATTGGACAAGTCTAGCTCAAATTCCAAAATTTAGTTTTAACGTGAATAGTGAATTTAGCCTCTGCCGCTACAGTGATTTTTCCGCAAGGTCGAATTACGGATTTGACCATTCCCGACATGTTCTTATACCATGTTAAGGTTATGTCTGAAATTTCAGGTCAATCGGACATGTCTAGCTATGGTTTCTAGCGTTTGGATTTCGAACATTTTTAACATTTTTGTCCCTGACTGGAGCACTGTAGCACGCAGTTCACCCATTAAGCACTTATTTCAGTTCTTAATCATTTTACTATCATTCCATGACTAAAACCCTTGTTTTACATCAGGTTTTAGGCCATGGAATCACTAATTCCAATTCCATTTCTTCAAAATCCCGTTTTTGATATTTTGCACCAAAAATCCATCTTTTTGAAATTAGTCACTTAAGAGTGTCTTAATACATCCTAAGTGATCATTTGGACCCAACAAAACCATAAAAACCAGCTTTGATCTTACAAACCCGTTTTAGGGTTCCTGAGCACAAATTCCCATTTCTTGATTTCTAACATATAACAACCTACTTCCATGTTTTTGAGTTAAGTTCTTAACTAATGGCTTATTGGAAGCATTAGCTACTTAACCCACATGATTTATTACTGCAATTTCAGTTTCTATTCAACCCAAGGAACCAAATCAAGAACACACCCAAAAACTAGGTTAAAACTAAGGAAACCTTACCTTTCAAAGCTTGGAATCTCTAATTCCAAGGTTGGATTTCTTGTTTCCTTGGCAATTTCTTGAGCTTCTTCTTCTTCCTCTCGTTCTCTCTAGCTCCCTCTGTAATGTTCTACTAACTTCTGGAGAAATGAGAGTAATAGCTCTCTATTTTATATTTTTAATTTTATAAAATAATTACATTTTGGTCCCTAAAATCTCAACTTTCATTCAAAAATGGTCCTAAGACCTATAACTTTGCAACCAAAGTTCCATTAACTTCTAACTTGACATTTTCTTAACATTTTTGGTCATTTTCAGGTCAAATGACCATTTTGCCCTTTTTGGTCAAATTTCACTATTCACGTGGTAAAAACTCCAAATTTCACATAAACTTTTATTTCTCATTTTATTATTTTACAAATACATATTATTACACATAATAGTCGTACAATATGACAAAAGACGGTTTTACCCTTTTTGACTTTTTCGCGGGTTCTTACAGTCACCCCTCCTTAAGTGGATTCCGTCCTCGGAATCTTTTCGTAATCTGTGAAATCTGGATATCTTCTTTTCATTTCTTTTAACGTTTCCCAAGTTAGGTTCAACCCTAACGGGTGCTACTACTTGACTAGTACTAAGTCAATCTCCTTGTTTCTCAACTTCTTAGTCTGCATTTTTTTTTAGAATCGCTTCAGGTTCTTCAATCATTTTGTTAGGAATCTCCACCCTCAAGTCTGTATACGGTATCACTAACTCCTCTTCTCCAAAATACCTCTTCAGGTAGTAACTTCAGATTGAACGCTTGTAACTCAACTCTCTTCAGGATTCTAAAAGGTCCAATGTATCTTGGATTTAACTTTCCTCTCTTGCCAAATCTGACCACTCATTTCCATGGTGACACTTTTATCATCACCAAATCTCCTTCTTGTAAGTCATACGGTCTCTTCTTTAGATTTGAGTAACTCTTTTGCCGATCTTGTGCTGCTTTCATGTTGGCTTGAATTACTCCAATCTTATCATTAGTTACTCTAACAATCTCTGGCCCTATAAGCTTTGTTTCACCCGCTTCCAACCAGCATAAAGGAGTTCTTCACTTTCTACTATATAATGCCTCAAAAGGTGGCATTTTAATGCTAGAATGGTAGCTGTTATTGTATACAAACTCCACTAATGGCAGGTGTTCATCCTAACTGCCTCCAAATTCCATCACGCATGATCGTAACATGTCTTCTAATGTCTGGATCGTTCGTTCACTCTGACCATCCGTTTGTGGATGATACGCTGTACTTAGCTGAATTCTTGTCCCCAATTTCTCTTGTAAAGCTCTCCAAAAGTTAGAGATAAATCTGGGGTCTCTGTCTAACACGATGGACAACGGTGCACTATATCTTCTTAACACTTCATCTATATACAACTGGGCTAACTGCTCCAATGGAGTAGTTTCTTTTATGGCTAGAAATAGTGCACTTTTAGTCAACCGATCTACTGTGACCCATAAGTTATCATAACATCTTCTCGTTCTCAGTAACCCGACAATCAAGTCCATGGTTACATCTTCCTACTTTCCGGCTGGAATATGCAATGACTGAGCATCTTCATGCGGGACCTGATGTTCCGCCTTGACTTGTGCACATATAATACACTTGGAGATGTACTTAGCTATCCTCTTCTTCATTCCAGGACACCAGTACTGTCTTTTCAAATCTTGATAAGTCTTGGTACTCCCTGGATGTATGGAATACTTTGACTTATGTGACTCTTCTAGAATCAGCTTTTTCAGACTTCCTGATTTCAGTACCCAATTGCGGGTTCTAGAAGTCTTTAGCTCTTGTCTACTTATCTCAAACTGCATGTCTTCCTCGTTTCTCATTCTCTCAAGTCTATGCTTTCTCCAACTTTTTGTTGGACTACTTTAATCTGTTCTATAATACTGGACACTAGTTATATACGTATCATTCTTGCATTGATTCTTTTCTCTGGAACTTTTCTATTCAATGCATCTGCTGCTACACTTGCTTGCCTGAATGGTATACAATCTCGCAAACATAATCACTGATCACTCTAACTAGCTTTTCTGTCTTATGTTCAGCTCTATTTGAGTGAACACATACTGTAATCTCTGGTGATCAGTGAATAGTTTGCGTTTTGTTTCATACAGGTAATGCCTCCAATTTACTAGGTAAATACTATTGCTACTAGCTCTATATCATAAGTAATATACTTTGTTTTTAAGGCTTTCAACTATCTAGGAACATATGTTATACTCTTACTCCTCTGCATCTACACACAGCTAAGCCCTCTATGTGAGGTATTGTTGTATACTTCAAAATCTTTTGTCCCATATAGTAATATAAGGACAGACGTATTACTCGACTTCTCTTTTAATGTAATAAAAGCTTTTACTTATTCTTCTTACTTGAGTAAATTTCATATTTTTAAATTTACTTTCTCTCTCTTATTTTAAAAGCTCTATCACTACATACTTTATTATAGAAAATTGACTTCCCAACAGTCAATCAACATTTCTAATTACTTCTTTCTTGTCATTGGGCTTAAATCTCATATTATCTTTATATAATTCCTTTAGAAGTTTTATAACTTCTTATTTCTATATATACTAAAAGAATTGACTCTTCAAAAGTCAATCGTTATTCTTGCTTTTTTTTATGTATTCTCTTAAGGCTATTACCTTTATCACCTTGTTACTTGCACGTATTACTTCTATAGATACATGTCTAGTATCATTCTTTATTATATTACTTTTATCTTTCGACATATTAGCGATCTAAACATCTCTTTCATTTTTCTTTATAATTTAGGAGATTTCAATCTCTTTTACTCATTATACTTTCTAATATAATCTTGTCCATTTCTCAGCTTTCTTACTGTACCCTTATGAGTACACTTCTTATCTTCTTAGGTACCCCATGTACCATTTTCATCTTATTATTATGTTTTAATATTTTCTTATAATTCTTATTTCTCACACTAATGCTTAGTTTAGCATTCTATTTCTTGCTTACTCTTTACTTGTTTTGGCTAATGCCAAAAAATAACTTTTACCTTTCTCTTTATCCTGACTGCATTTTAACCATATTTCTCTTTGTGTGTCATGAGGCTATATACCCATCACATTACATTGTTCTTTCCTTTATGCTTCTTTTCTTTACTCTTTTATTGATATATATTTTTAAAGCGATACACACTATACTCTTTCCAATATTCCATAACTACTAGTCATGTTTCGACCATTTCTCTAATCTTTGGTTACTTTTACCCGTTACTTCCGCTTAGAGGTAGTAACTTCTTGTCTCTTTATTTTAATTTTTTTTTTCATATTTGACTCTTTGTCTAAGACTTATCTGGATATTCACTTTTACTCTTTATCTCGATTTATTTATGACTATCAGTCATTTTTTCTCACATTCTTTCGGTTATCCTTTTATCATTCACAGCTCTTCTTATTTATACTTTATATAGTCATTAAATCTGATTTCAAATGACCATTACTTTGATATCTGTCTTTATATTCTTTTCATTATCATCATTGTCTATCTTATCTTTAACTTTTCGCCCAACACTTGATTAGGCATTTAATCTCTATTTTTTTTTCAACTCATTCTCTTACATTGTAACAATTTAACTTGCTCATAATCTTTACCGATTTTTTTTTTAACTTACTTTGTTATATTACTCATTATAGCATTATACTTACGACTTATTTATTTATTCCAATCATTGGATATCATTTATTGTCATACTTCTTTCGAGTTTGGAAGTCACAACTTCCCATTTCTTACATTTTCTTTTCTGTCTTTGATTCCTCTTCTAATACTTAATTAAGTATTTTGCTTTCATTTTATACTATATTGTTTACAACTTTTATTTACATACTTTAATCTCTTGGTTGTCCATAATTAACACATCTTACTACTTTTCAATATTTATTCTATATTCTTTTATACATCTTTTATATATATATCTGTTGGGTTTGTCTACAACTGTAAACCCAGCTCATTTCCTTTTTACTCTTTCTACTTAAATGTTTTCATTCTTCTTTCTTATACGAATTTCATTCATATATCAGTATTCACTTTCTTTTCCAGTATTTCTTTCTTTAGTCACTGTAGTGACATTACTCTTGTTTTTATAATTGTACTATATACTCCATTACTTCTATTAGCATTTTCAATACATTTATACTTTCTGACCATGTCTCTTTTACTGATTTCTTTCATAGTTTACGTTATTTCTCATATTATACAGTGGTTAATCACAACCACAAATTTAAACTTTCCTTCGTCATTACCTTTTTATTCTTGTCATCTTATTTTCAGTGCCCCTTTTCTCTTTTTTTACTCATACTTTCTTATGTTTTTTTATTACATATACTTTACATTGATTCATACAAGGTATGGGGTTTTCCCCACTACATACTTCGTATTTGTTACTTCATCTTTAACACTTTTTCTCTTATACTTTAGTATTTCCAGTCATACTGGATTTTCTTCCATAGGTATACTGAATTTATACCCCTCAAATTTCTTACACTTATCTCTTACAACTTCACATAATTCCTGTGTGGTTCCACCAGACTCAAATGTATATCCTGTGATTAGAATAGTACGGGCCCATATTATTATAACCACCTATACACATTTGCTTCTCATTTTACCACCAGGACCCATGTTCTGCTGTTGTGAATTTACTTCCCGTTCTATTTACTCTCAACATCATACTCAAATATGTACTCTACTTAACTCCTACATAGTTTAAGTCTAGGTTCAAGTACTGACACCCAGTTCGCTTAAACCTGGCTCTGATACCAAAACTGTAACACCCCTTTTCTCAAACCATATTTATAATACAAATACAGTTTTCAAACATAATTTACAACTCGTGACTATAAAATAGCCACTTAAATTTTTATTTTATTTTACAAACTTAAAACTTGAGGGGTATTACAGACTCAATACAGATAACCATAATTTAAACTTACAGTGTACAATAACGGTCCCAACTGCAACTCTCGCTCCCTTCACGTAAGTACATAGCATTTCAAAAAAAAACATAGTATACGTGAGACATAAAGTCTCGTGAGTAATATGGGTTTAGACCCAAAACTTGTCTATTCAAAACTTGAAATATCAAAAGTACATTGCTAAAAACGGATTCATTTCATAAATCTCAAAATAACTTTTTCTTCTTCACTTTCAAACTATAAAAAGACTTTCTTTTATAAAACTGCTTTCTTTCTCGTGACCAACTGAAACTTATGAATTAAGTTAATTAATTCGTTCAACTGGCTCCCCTCGCAGGACAGAACAGATCTGTCCACTCGGTTTGCTCATTCTGTCTCCCCTTCGTGACTTGGAACAAATTCAAGCACAAGGGTATGCTAAGCTAGACAACTACTTCGCGACGGGAGGTACCATCCCAGTAGTGTCTTCTGATCCCCCAATTATGTGGGTGATCCTAGTCCGGACAACTGACTCATAGTTCTTTCTTTCTTTAATTCTTACTTCGGTCAAAATGGGACACAATTTGTAATAAACTAAAACTCATAAACTTTGTAACTCTTTATCAAAAATATTATCAAAACTACTTTTAACATCTTAGTTCCCAAAAGGAACTTCTTTCAAAATACTTTGCAAATCATACTTTAAAAATCTACTTAAAACACTAAGCCCTTGTATAGAGCTTCATTCAAACCATTTTTCCAAACTTTAGTATTTATAAACATTGGAAATCATACTTTTCTGAAAATAACATTTTGCTACGTACTAGAAAATCCTCATAGAACTCACCTTGACGTTGTTACGAGTCTCTACACTTCTCGTATTCCTTTCCCTTTTCCGTGCTCAACCACGTTTGAAGCACCACCTATACATGTATTATATATAAATACTCAATATAATTAATTCTATAATGCTAAGGTCTCATATAACATAGCTATAGGTTATAATAAATGTATAACCATTTATAACTCATTTTACGGTTTTTCTCCGAAATACGCGTATATTGCTACAGTACCCCCGAGGGGTCGTATTTCAGTTCTGACTCTTTTCCATGAAATCTTATCCCATATTAGAATCGTGTTTCAAATTTGAAGTTCATTGGACAAGTCTAGCTCAAATTCCAAAATTTAGTTTTAACGTGAATAGTGAATTTAGCCTCTGCCGCTACAGTGATTTTTCCGCAAGGTCGAATTACGGATTTGACCATTCCCGACATGTTCTTATACCATGTTAAGGTTATGTCTGAAATTTCAGGTCAATCGGACATGTCTAGCTATGGTTTCTAGCGTTTGGATTTCGAACATTTTTAACATTTTTGGTCCCTGACTGGAGCACTGTAGCACGCAGTTCACCCATTAAGCACTTATTTCAGTTCTTAATCATTTTACTATCATTCCATGACTAAAACCCTTGTTTTACATCAGGTTTTAAGCCATGGAATCACTAATTCCAATTCCATTTCTTCAAAATCCCGTTTTTGATATTTTGCACCAAAAATCCATCTTTTTGAAATTAGTCACTTAAGAGTGTCTTAATACATCCTAAGTGATCATTTGGACCCAACAAAACCATAAAAACCAGCTTTGATCTTACAAACCCGTTTTAGGGTTCTTGAGCACAAATTCCCATTTCTTGATTTCTAACATATAACAACCTACTTCCATGTTTTTGAGTTAAGTTCTTAACTAATGGCTTATTGGAAGCATTAGCTACTTAACCCACATGATTTATTACTGCAATTTCAGTTTCTATTCAACCCAAGGAACCAAATCAAGAACACACCCAAAAACTAGGTTAAAACTAAGGAAACATTACCTTTCAAAGCTTGGAATCTCTAATTCCAAGGTTGAATTTCTTGTTTCCTTGGCAATTTCTTGAGCTTCTTCTTCTTCCTCTCGTTCTCTCTAGCTCCCTCTGTAATGTTCTACTAACTTCTGGAGAAATGAGAGTAATAGCTCTCTATTTTATATTTTTAATTTTATAAAATAATTACATTTTGGTCCCTAAAATCTCAACTTTCATTCAAAAATGGTCCTAAGACCTATAACTTTGCAACCAAAGTTCCATTAACTTCTAACTTGACATTTTCTTAACATTTTTGGTCATTTTCAGGTCAAATGACCATTTTGCCCTTTTTGGTCAAATTTCACTATTCACGCGGTAAAAACTCCAAATTTCACATAAACTTTTATTTCTCATTTTATTATTTTACAAATATATATTATTACACATAATAGTCGTACAATATGACAAAAGACGGTTTTACCCTTTTTGACTTTTTTGCGGGTTCTTACACCATCCCTCCTCCTTCATTTCAGGAATGATTTCTCACGTGAACGCCTGCCATGCAAATTCAACTGAGAAGAAGAAGAAGTTCATTGACCATATGAACTGGTATATTACTGTGAGAAAGACTCTGAAGCGAGCTTACAAAAGAAACTTTCAAGTATAGACTTCGGATACACTTCACACAAAGGGGGAGATTGTTGAGAAATTTTGTGATGAAGTGTTGACATATCCGAAGTCCAACTCATGAAGAAAACCCCGAAGTGAACCCCGAAGTGAATAAACAGGTGAAGACACCGAAGTCTAAAGACTCCGATGTGCAATGCATAGAGGACCCGAAGACTTGACAGTCTGTCATTTTGTCTTTTATGTGCACGCGTATAGTACAATACGTGTTGCATGAATCTTGTATCCTATTGGCTAGTACACTGATAGAATATTCTCTGTAATAGGTGTACTATTGGTATCTCTGATTCAGTATAAATATCAGTGATACCATACCGTGTCGAGGGTGGGAGATTACGAGATTAACTTACGAGAATCGTATATCTTCAACATAGAAAACCCAATTGTAAAACCAAGTTCAAATCAAATCATTCGGCACATGTTATTCATATCTCATTGTTCAATTAACTTAGTTGCATTATCATTGTGTGATTAATTGTGTTATTGATTCAATATCTATATCTGCTCATCTATTTTCTTATTTCAACACCCAACATACCTCCAATCAGGTTCTCAACTATGTTATAGGAGATCCTAATTGTTGCATTGAATATAAGCAATATGCCTTGAGTGTGCTCGAATATTATCAGCAATGGTGCATCGAGGATTTTGCATCCGAAGATAAGCCAAGGTAAAAATATAGTTTCCGTAAGATTTTTGTATTTTGCTTTGTGATTCTTAGTGTGGCATTTGCTAAGATGCACATTTGTTATTCTTTTGGATTGGGAACGGTTGCCAAATCTTTTGCCTATGAAAACACACGTGACCCCATATTGCTCAATGTGTAACTACAATGTAATGATTATGAACTTCGTTTCAAGTACCAGAAGTTCCAAACGTAAGAAAAAAATTGAAATCTATCATCCAGAAAAGAACTATTCTTTCTGATTAATGATATTGTGAAGCGAAGTTGAGAACCACCGGGTCCAGGTAATGTAGGACAGTAGAGGTGCAGTCATTCATGGCCAAATGATGGGAATATAAGGGGGTCTTTAACCATGACCAGATCATCCAAAATTTACCAGTATTGCAAGTCGAATCCCAGATATCCCTTAGTGTAATGGAATATGTATTCACAGATTCTAAAATCAACGTTTTGTCCTTTAAGTACCAGGAATGAATTTTGCAAAAGAAGTATTCAGATGAGAAATAATAAAAGGTGTCACGATAAGCGCAACAACGATCTTTGAAAAACACATTTCCTTAACTTTTGATTATCAGAAGGGAACCGAAGGTGCGGATGGGTACAGTAATGCGCGTGAGATAACTTAAGAGTAAGAAAACACGTTATGTCATTTTCAAAAAGGAACCGAAGAGATTCGAAGATTCGGTTGTGAATATTGATTGTGTTCCCTTCTTATGGAATTTTCCAAAAAAAAAACTTTGTGTAGTTTAGAGATGTTGACTATTTAAAGTTTGAAACATAAATAGAAAAAGAAAGAAAATAATAATAATAGAAAATAAAAGTAGAAATTTACAAAAGTGTATAGGGTAATAAACACTTATCGTTTTAGGTTTGAGGTACGGCGGATGACTCTAGCATGCCTAGCCAATGAATGATTCTTGTGAAAGCTTTTTCATCTAGGGCTTTTGTGAATATGTCGGCCAACTGATACTGAGTGTGGACAAAATGAACCTCGATATTTCCTTCCTCTACATGACTCTTGATGAAGTGGTAGCGAAGAGAAATATGTTTGGTCGTCTAATGTTGCACTGTGTTTTGACATATTCGGATGATAATTTGGGATTCACGGAAGAGATGTATTCTACGCATGTGGATGACATAGTCACGAAGTTGACTTTGGATCCAGATCATTTGAGAAGTACAAGCAGCAGCTGCAATTTACTCAGCTTCGTCCGTAGAGATAGATACGCAGGTTTACTTTCTGGATTGCAAACTTATGAGTTTGCCATCTAGAAATTAGCATCCACCTGAGTGATTTTTCGATCAAGTGTGCATCCACCAAGATCAGCATCCGAATATGCTTGAATGAAGCATCCGGAGTTAGTTGGGTACCATAGGCCAAGAGAAGGTGTGCGATGGAAGTATCAGAAGATGGTCTTAACAGCTGCCAAATGCGGTTCCCTTTGATTCGCTTAATAACGAGCACAATTGCAGACTGAAAACATAATGTTTGGACGACTTGCGGTCAACTAAAGTAAGGAACCGATTATGCTTCTATAGACCTTCTGATCAACAGCCGGTTTCTCAAGAAACGGAGTGAGTCTGGTACCCGCAGCCATGGGAACCTTCGCATTTAAACAATATTCCATTCCATGTTTTTCGAGAAGACTCCTTGTGTATTTTTCTTGATTTATGAAAATGCCTTCTTGAGTTTGTTTAACTTGCAATCCAAGAAAGAAATGAATCTTCCCCATCATGCTCATTTCAAATTTACTTTTCCTTAGAGTTTCAGATTCTTTTGCAAATGCGGGATTTGTTGAACCGAAGACGATATGATCCATGTAAATTTGAACTAGCATGAGATGGGTAGCAACTTTCCTTCGAAATAAAGCGGGGTCATAGATCCTCGTTTGAAGTTTGATTGTTTTAAAAAATGAGTTAAAGTTTTGTACCAAGCTCGTGGCGCTTGCTTTAACCCGTAAACCGCTTTATCAATGTTATAACAGTGATCAGAGAACTTTTCATTTATAAAACCTGGGGGTTGTTCCACATACACCGTTTCCTCGAGTTCTCCGTTTAGGAAAGCACATTTGACATCCATTTGAAAGACATCAAAGTTTTTATGGGCAGCAAAGGCCAAAAATATTCGGACGGACTCCAGTCTAGCAACAGGAGCGAAGGTCTCATCATAATTAATTCCCTCTGTAGCAGTATCATTTCATGACAAGTCTAGCTTTGTTTCATACAATGTTACCTTCAGTATCAAGTTTATTTTGAAAAACCCATTTAAGACCAACTACAGAGGAGTTAGCAGGTTTAGGAATTAAGTGCCAAACTTTGTTTCTTTCAAATTCAGCTAACTCACTCTGCATGGCCTCAACCCAATCAGAATGTTGAAAAGCATCTTTCACATTTTTTGGTTCAATTTTGGAAATGAAAACATTGAATATGCAAAGTATGAGTGTTTATTCAGTTCTAGCTGTTTTTCTATTAATTGTGCTCGTGTGAGAACCTTCTCATTTGGATTACCTAATACCTAAGCCTTCGAATGATCATGAGTCTATTTTTCAAGAGGTGGATACGCAGGATCATATTCTGGTAAAGGTTCACCATTCACCTCTTCTGTATCAGAAGGATAATCTGAAGTAGAACGAGTGTCTTCGTTTTGAGTTTCTAAATTAGGTTGCTCCCCCTCGACTGGAGCAACAGGATCTGCGGGTGAAGAAGTGCTTGTGTTAGAACAATCAAAGATCGTTTGGTTCTATATAAAAAGAATGTAATAAAGATGAACAAGTATCAATGATCAAACTGATGTCGAATGATTATATTAAAACACTCTCAAAACAATTTGTAAGAACTATTTTGTAAGAGTGACCATTGCGTACAAGATCGCCGTGATGGAGTTACAATTTGCACATCAAGAATGTTAACCCTAAAAAGGTATGTGTATGTCTTATATAGCTAAAATAAACACGGAATGGATAGGCCCATCCGTTATACAAAAAGTCTAAATAAAAGCGCAATTGACACAATACAAAATATCCTAACAATCTCCCCCTTTGTGTCAACTTGCGAAAGGGAGTATTCACTCTTCTTTCTTCGGAACCGAAACAGAGACCTTAAAAATCTTGGGCATTATATTCAGAAGCGTGTTTCGGAAGACCAGATACCATTTGATCATATCCGAAACGCACTTCTTGTCTGCATCGGTATTGGCCTTGCAAGATTCGGTAAGAGAAAGGATTGCCTCCAAGGCCGAAGATCTGTAGAAATGTTTGTCTCGGTGAAAGAACACCTTCTTTTTAATCACATCGCCTTCCTTCGTCTTGTAAACCATGTTCTAGTGTTGGTTTCCGATCTTCGCTATCTTGAGTTCGTAAAGATCGAAAGGTTCGGGTTCGGGCTTAACAGTGGGCCGCGTCCTCCGAACCGCAACAATCTCTGCATCCAATTGCTAAAGCTCATGAATATAACATATCAGCATTCTTTTGAGGTGAGCAAGGATGGGTTCGTACTTCTGATCTTCCCTTGACAAGATAAGGAACATGGAAATCCAGTCGTACGGGTTCATCAAGGGCAGATCAGCTATTGTGAACTCATCCGGTTGCTTTTTAGCACCCCTAAATCCCCTGAACCGAACGTTCAAAAAGTGTTCAGTTTGTTCTGGGAGTTTGACTTTTAGCCCAATAATTTTCTTTAAGCTCCAGGATTCGTACCGGGGCTTGGAGTATTTGAGATAGAAGGAGAAGAGTTTGTGATTTATTGTTGGGTCGGAAATGGGAGCATTCGCTATTGATTCAAAACAACGAAATAGGAACGCCCTTGGAGTAATCGGAAAATCATGCTGTGAATCCACATTGTTTCTTATATCGAAGGAGCAGGCCGGCTCAAGCAGTAGATTTTTGGCTCATCGATCGCTTCTTTCAGAATCCTCTGGATTGACCATAGAGGAAAGAGCGACTTGCGGGCCTCCAAATTGGTCTGGGCATCTCGAGCTATAGCTTTTTCGGCATCAAGCTTTTTGTGAAGCTCATTAAGATCATCAAGCTCTTTGTCTTTCCTTTTACAAACGAGCTTCTTTTTAGGCCCTATTTTGTGGTTTATACATTGTTTAAATAGTATTTAGATGTTTTGGGCTTTGGGCTTAAATGTATGATTGGGCTTAGGATGTAATGGGCTTGTTTGGTGGGTCTAGTATATATAGGAGTGTTTAGGCGTGTTCTAGATAGTTGGCTGATCACGAGTTTGGAGGGAACAAGGGTGAACACGATTTTGGTGTTATAGGGTGACCTTATGTACTTGACTTTTGGTTAATACGAAGTGTGTATTTGAAGATCATTCGATTCTTATTTTCTTATTCTGTTCTTTGTTTTCTTGATTATTACTCATTGGGATTTCGCACCAATTGAGTAGCTTGGATTGATATCGTGATAGATCTAAGTTTAGGGACTTACAATTGGTATCAGAGCCATAAATTTAATTTTTGGCGGATTGGTATCAATCATTTTCAAGAAAAATTATCAAGTTTTTGAAGTTCCTTTGTGTTTTTGGTTCATTGTTCTTCGTGTTCTTCAGATTGGTATTAATTTTCGAAGATTATTGTGATTGGAACAATTCTTTTTGAAGATCCACGATTTTAGGAGTTTGCCAAATAAAAAAGGAGGATCAGATTGTAGTTTTCGGTGGTAGATTGGGTGGTTTCGGTGGCTAGGGTGGATTTCGGTCAAGATTAGGTCAAACTATAAAGGTTTTTGGCGGCAAAGGGGTGTTCTCGGTCAAACCCTTGGTCAAAACTGTGGTTTTCGGTCAATATTGAAGGATTTCGGTGCTTATTTGGGTTCTCGGTCAAACTCCTGGTCAAACAACAGTTTTCGGTCAAATCCTTGACCTTTGGGGTGTTTCGGTCAAACTTTTGGAGCTATCGGTCAAAAACTTTGACCTTGGAATTTTCAGTCAACATCCTTCACATTTCAGGGCTTATCGGTCAACTTGAACATTTTCAAAATGGTTCCCATGACAAATGACGTTTGTGAAGTCTCATGCACTCAAGCTTGCGAGAATAAAATTAATAAATACCGTGAACAAAACGAGCTTTTACTAAGGGAAGTCTTTGATCTTAAAAACGAAGTTTACAATATTAAAAAGATCAATAAACCTCTTAGAGAAAAACTTGATGCTCAAACAAACGATTTTGAAAATTTAAAAGAAGAATACAGTGTTAAATGTTGTCACTATAGGTTTGCCAAAGAAGACATTGCCAAGTTAACTGCCGAACTTGATGCATTGAAAATTAAATATCAAGATGCTGAATTTAATTTTATAAAATTCGATGTATCAAGTGCGACAGTTGAATCAATGAGTGAGCATTAGCTTAAGTGGTAGAATAAACAGGGTGAGGGTCTGGGGTACAAAAATGTTCCACCTCCTTTCAATAACAATTATACTCCAGCCCTTGAAATAAATGAGATAGAGAAACCTGAGCAACGTGATCGGTTAACTACTTCAGTTGAAACAGATAAACCTGGCCCGACTGAGAAGGTTAAGGTGAATGATACTGATGTATTTGTTCCTTGTGCAGACAATGTAGTGAAATATGGCACCAAGTCCAGCTCTGAAAATACTTCTTCAAGGACTGACATTTCACCTACAGTTGCCTCTAATGAGTGTGTAGCCCAAGACACTGAAACTGCTAACAGTTCAAAGATTTGTGGTGATGATGTGTCAAACAGAAGTTCAAGCAATCACGTCCCTGGAAAATTCAAACCACGGAACTCCTTAAAACAATCAGTTGTTTAACGTGTGCTTGTGGAAATTCTATGAGACAGTTTTCATCTAGACCAGGACCAAGTTCCTTTCATGTTGTTCTGAAAAGACAAACGTGTTTCAACTGTGGGACTCCAGGTCACATCGCCAGAAACTGTCCACACTACTCATATTCTCATTACGATACACAAGGCTGGAAGAATGTGTCAAGACGAAGATCCTCTAAAAGGAATACTTTGAGATCTCGTTCAAGGAATGGTGACTGGAATGCCGCCAAGGCGAAGAATCAGGCCCAAAATGACAAAAGGACTTATTTAAAAGATGGTTTTGCCAAAACAAAACCAGTGAGATCAAACTCATCTCAAGGATCGTCTTCCAGCTCACACTTGCAGTATAGGCCTAAATCAAAGGGCAATTCTACTTCCAAGACAAGTGTTGAAGCACCCATCCGACCAATCAATAAGAAATTCAGACCAAATTATCAATGGGTACCTAAAGGGCATATTTCAAAATCACCTAAATTTCTGACAACTCTTTGTGTTATTTCTTTGACAAACAGGATATGGCATGGGAAAGAGTACCAAGCATAGATGGAAGTGGTAAACACAGTTTCAAAATGGACTAGGTTCCCAAAAGCAACTAATCTACATCGTGTGCAGGAGCAGTCATGGAGGAATATCATCAGACCTTGGTATGTTGATAATGGTTGTTCCATGCAGATGATGGGAGACATCTCTCTACTTCTCACCATTCAGAACTTTAATAGAGCGTATGTGTCCACTGCGGGAAAAAGAAAGGGACAGTTCACTCAAATGGGGAAATATTTAACAAGGTTCTTCAACTCAATTGCTGAAATACGGTTTGGATTCTCTTAACTCTTCTATGAGTTTCGATTTGATGTGCTTATTAGATCTTCTTGATGATTCATTTCGTGACTAATAATTTTTTTTTAAATTTGTTCATAGTTTCGTTATCTCTCCTCTTTGCACAAATTTAGGGGGGGAGTTAAAATAAAAAATCAGAAAAATTAAAAAATCCAAAAATATTGTTATGCAGACTTTTAGGGGGAGAATGAAAACCAAATAAAAATTCATAAAAGGTCAAAAATAAAATTGCTCAATCCTGCTTTATTTGTGAGTTTGTCCCGGTTTGGTAAAATGATATTCATGACGATAAAAATAGCAGCTTTTCAGACCAAATGTGACTCACATATTTTGCAAAATGAAATAATTAGAATTGAAGTGATACATAGAAGGTTTAGTGTTTGTTTAAGGATTATGAATGGTTATTGTGGTTGCCTATCTGGTTTGCGTACTAGCACCATGAGCTTAAAAGGTTCATTATACTTCAAGTTGCTATGAAAACTACTTTGTCAGAGAATCGGTGTCTACCAAATTTCCTCTACATACATGGTTTATTGAACTTGACTTCCCCAAATGTTTAGGATTGAGAGAGGCTTTTAGTATCTGAATGTGTCCCTAATGTCACAACCCACACTCAGAAGAGTGTTGAGGTCTAGGCTAAAAGAGGCCAATGAGCACACATGTCAAAAAGTCACTAGGATTAAATGAAAAGAGGCACAAAATTAGCCCAAATTAGAGACCTTAAAAGAGGCCAATGCGCTCACATGAATTAGCCTAAGGAGCATCAATGTGAATTGTATAAGAACTCCTTAAAAGATGTCAATGATGCACAAAAGGAGCATTAAAAACTCCTTAGAAGATGGCAATGTTGCACAAGTCAAAAGAGTGAGGAAAACATGTAAGAGTATAGACTCAAAAGGAATATAGACTTAGGGAAAAGAGACAGTTAACCAAAGAGTTTCTCGATTAGAAAGGGGTGACAGCCCATGTATGTTATGGAAATTCTGTTGAGAGATAAATTTTTGAGATATAGATTTTCATTCAAAGTGAATAAATTCAAAAAGTGTTTCAAATGAAACAATTTATATATTATCCGGGTTAGCGATTATTTTCGACACAATAAACGTTCATGTCTTTCTATGAACTCTAAGTTGTATATGTATTGCTTTAAGAAAATTTATTTTGTATTGCGACTGTGTGGTGTCTTGCTTGCGATGAAAAGCGTGAGTCTATCCTGATAATATCAACCAAACTTGGGACGAACTTGAAAAGTTGGTAGGCTTAATTGGACCGTAGTACGTCAATTTGTCTCTATTTTTAGTCGTTATTTTAATTTACTTTAGTTTTTATTCTCATGCGTTTTATTTTAAATATTTTGACAATTAAAAAATTATTATAAAAAACAAATAAAAGCAGTGATTTCAAATATCACCTAAGTCATTTCTAGTTTCTAGTAGCCAGAAGGAATTAGTCTCCACTAGCCTTATTCGAAGAACGAACAAGAAAAGGCTTACTGTTTAGGTAGGATAGATCGATGTGGTCCAATGGCTAAAGCTCTGTCAGCTTCTTGTAGACTTACTTTAGGCTCCCGACGGGAGAATCCAGGATATTCAAGAAGAATCAAAGCAATTCCCTCAAGGAGGAAATTGATAGCCTTTAAGATAAGAGGCTAGCTCTTGTATTGGTTGGGACAGCTACCTTATTGGTCCACTGCCTCCCCAGCTAAGCGGAGTGTTAAAATAAAAATAATAAATAAATAAACAAAAAAAAAACAAAATCGTGATAAAAACAAAATTTTTAAATTAAAAATTTGAATTTAGTTAAATTTTGTTTGGTTAAATTTGTTTGGTTATGTTTAAATTAAATTAAAGGTTTTTTTCTTTTTCGTGTGTTTTTTTTATTATTTATTTTGTCACGAAATCAAAAACTGAGAAATTTTATTTGCATATCTGGACCGAAATCGATTTGTTGGGCCCGGTTCGTTTTCGGTGGACCCATGGGCCGAAAACCCATTAGGGCCCATGAGTTCTCGGTGGTATTTAAATGCTTCATCCGCCATTTCTCAAAATTACAAACCCTAAACCACTTTCTCCTCTCCGACGTCTCTCTCTCTCACTCGCAAACTTCCGTCGTTTCTCTCTCTCGATCGTATTTGTGTTTTTCAATCGGTGAACAAGGTTGAATCTTGTTCTTGATTGTTGCTAATGAGTTGTTTGCATGTTTGTATGGTTAGATTTTTGAAGTTTGCAGGTTTTGTGCGATTTTGGAGTTTTTCGGCGAAGAATTCTCGAGGGTCTTCGCCCAAATGTGTCATCAGGTTTTCGATTGGATCCAGGTTTGACCGTTGATCCGACTATACCCGATCCGATCTAACCGAATTCGATTAATCTGGACCGAAAGCAAGAACGTTGACCGAAATCGACTACCTTTGACCGAAATCGGTCATCATTGACCGAAATCATCACTCTTGGACCGAAATCTATCACATTTGGATCGAAATCTCAAAAATGTTGACCAGCTTGACTTTGACCTGGACCGAAATCGCTTTTTAGGACCATTTTGAAGAAATTTAATTTTTAAAATAATTAATTGATGAAATAAATTTTTTTAGAATAAATCTTTTAAGAAATTTAAATTGAGAAATTAACTTTGTTAAAAGTTGACTTAATTTTTCTTTAATTATTTCTCACTTGCCAGCTTGGTGCAGATAACATGGCTGCTGGATCATCGTCTCTAAAATACGTGAATTTCCCACAACATTGTCGGCTACCTACTGGATTCTCCTGCTGCTCACAAGGAGTTCCATTCGATGATCAATGGGCTCAATTTTCTTGTCGTATCTCTCACGCCATACGTGCCAGTCTAGTCATTCACGTGGACATGATCAATGATGTAAGACCCATTTTCATTTTGAGATGCTTACTAAGGTAAGTAGAGTTATTACCTTATAGTCGGTGTGGTCTTACATATGAGTTGTTTAGAGATGTGTTAATCTAAAGTTATAATTAACCTAATCAAGTTGTAGAACTTTTCCTTAGCTTTCTAAGCATATAAGGATTGTTAAAAACGGATAAGAAACGAGAAAGTTACGATCAAAAAACTAAGTGAAATTTCAGATTCACACGGGGCGTGCAGATTTCACACGGGGCGTGTGAAATCCTGCAGTGAGCCTTTCCAGAATCACACGGGGCGTGTGGAATTCCACACGGGCCGTGTGAAATCCTGCAGTGAGCCTTTCCAGAATCACACGGGGCGTGTGGAATTCCACACGGGCCGTGTGAAATCCTGCAGTGAGCATTTCCAGAATCACACGGGGTCGTGTAGATTTCACACGGGGCGTGTGAAATCCTGCAGAAGCAAACAATAGAAGCGGTGGATCCACACGGGGTCGTGTAGATTTCACACGGGGCGTGTGACGCGCGCAGAACACTTTTTAAAGTCAAATTTCTTTCATTTTTGGGAAAACCCACTTCGTCCAAAACCTCTCCATAACCCTAGAAACTTAATCCTAAACCTGTAAACTCGAAATTGAAGTCTATAATTCAAGAATTGAAGCTAGGATTTGATTCCTTACGGTTGAAAGGTAATTCCCTTTGATTTTGACTTCGTTTTAACGGTTGGGTTGTTTGATTTGAGATGGTTCCAGGTGGTTTTGATGAACCACCTGCAACTAGCATGAATTAGAGTGAGTTTACTTGGATTAGTGTATGTAAGGGAGTTCTAATTCGAGACCCAAGCTAGTAAAGTGGTTGTATTGTGTTTTTAGGGTTGTATGAGTCAAAATGGTGAAATTGGAAGCTACAACTAGGATAGTATTACTATCTTTTGATTGTAACTCTCCTCTATGATTCCAATTCCTTGATTGATATGAATATTGAGTATGATTGAGATTTTCTTGAAATTGAGTATTGAGTTTGAGTCATTGTGTTACAGCTAAAGCTAGACAGGAACACACACGAGGTTTGAGAGTTCCACATATCGACTCAACTTCAGGTGAGTGATTTCTTCGGTTTGGGGTTTTTGAAACCCTAACTTTGATTTCGTGATTTCGTTATATATTGTTATATATGTTGATAGTAGATTGTTAGTGGATGCCTTTAGAGTTATTGGTGAGAATATTGTCGAGTTTCTACGGTTGAATGAGTAGAACCGCGGAATTGGGGATTTCGGTAAATATTGAGTTGATATTTACCGTTTATACTCCTTTTTCCTCTTTTGATTGATACATCTTTGAGATAGATGATATTGAGATGATTGTGGATATTGAAGAATTAATTTAGACTATGGTGATATAACCAAGTCTAGCGAACAGAAGCCCGGTACGCGCAAATTGGGTGTTCCCCGTACCAAGCCGATATTATGTGAGTAGTTATAATTCATTATATATGGTTTGACTATATCAAAATTGAATTATGGTACATGTTAATTGGTTGAGATACTAAGTTGTATGAGTTAAACAAGGTTTAGAATTCACTGTTATATACGAGTACTTGGTTTGAATGAATATACTGAATGACTGAGATAATCATAGAGATTGAGTTAATACATATGTTGTACATATATGTGTGTTGCATTGATATTACAGTAGCTTAGAGTTAAAGTGGTTATGTTAATTGTGGATAACAAGAGACGAGTTATAGTCTATACTTGAGCATAAGATCAGAGTATATGCTAGAGTGAGTGACTTAAAGAGTCTTTGAGTTTGATTGCTACAACCATGATAACTGTTATAATTGAGCATAATTAACAGTGAAATGAGTTTATACGAGTATGTAGGATTGAGTTTATGAGTAGTATCAGTTGAGATACTTATTTATTGAGTTGATATTACTACTAATTAGCTGGTGTTTGTAAAGCTAATATGTTTGCAGGTTTCAGAGTTTAGAGAGAGTGAATATTGCTAATGAGACTAGCAAAAAGAAGAATGAGAAGAGAGTTTACTAAAAGAGATTGTGGAGTATGATTGAGATTTATCACTAAGCTTTATAAGCTTACACTTGAGTTGTTTATTGTTTTGCAGGTATCTGTAGCAGTGATAGGGGAAGGCATGTGATAAAGAGAGATAGACAACTCAGAGCATGTCCTTTAGTTGTGTTAGGTTTATTTGTAATGCCTGGTCAAAATTTAAGGACCTTTTGTGTAATTAATGTTTGATAACATCTTGTTTTTCCTGGGTTGAGTGCAAGTATACCCATTTTTAATATATAATTGTTTGCAAAATTTTGGGTGTACTTTGTATGAGAAACCGGGTGTTACAAGTTGGTATCAGAGCATGGTTTAAGCGAACTAGGTCTTTGAGTGTAGAGTCCTAGACTTGAACCGAGAAGAGAGAGAGCCCCTATCACATGCTTGGAAAAGATACGACTGCAGATATTAGTGTATGAGTTAAGTATAACTATTCTGTTATATTATTATTTGTTGTTTTCTGTCTGAAAATACAGATATGGAGTCAGATGAAGGATGAGTTGAGAAATTGGTAAGAGCCAGTTGGACCAATAGTGGATGATGAGACGAGATTTTGGCTGATATGAGATATTAACCAACGAGAAGAAAAGAAATTCGGCTAATTATGAGATGTTAACTGAATATGAGATGAGATTCTGTTGATGGCGAATTTCGAGATGATGATGAGATATTAAGATGAGATCCCGGTCGAGGCAAAATTTTAACTGATGATGAGAAAGAGTTTGAGCATATGCTGAGCATGAGCTAAGAGTTGAGATATGTGAGTGTAGCCGAGTACACTCAAGATTTGAGAACCGCGGTACGCAAGGTTCAACTAATGAGGAGACGAGATTTTGTTGCTACGAGGTATGCAAGTAATTTTACTTAACATGTTAGCTGTAACGTGTCGCGCGTATTTAATTGTTGATAATACATGTAATAGAATATGTATAAAATATGTAGACACGTAAAAGATAAATTGAGATTACATGTATTAGAGAATTGTGGTTATAAAGTGTAGTAATCGGCATTGAGATGAGAATCTCATGTCCATTTGAAGTAATGTTTACATATCACCTAACGAGTGCTTTGTGATTGTATATAACTGAGATTATAAGTGGTTGCTTGACGAGTACTTAACAACCTTAGAGAAGTGTGTATAAAGAGTATATACATGGTAAATATATATATAAAATTTGATATTGTATATATAGTGTTTGTTGTTTCACAGATGTGACGAGACTTCTATGTACGAGTAAAAGTGGTTGAGACCACATATTCTGTGGGACCACATATCGAGTAAAAGTGGTTGAGACCACATATTCTGTGGGACCACATAACAAGTAAAAGTGGTTGAGACCACATATTCTGTGAGACCACATATCGAGTAAATGTGGTTGAGACCACATATTCCGTGGGACCACATATTGAGTAAAGTGGTTGAGACCACATATTCTGTGGGACCACATATCGAGTAAAGTGGTTGAGACCACATATTCTGTGGGGCCACATATTGAGTAAATGTGATCGAGACCACATATTCGGTGGGGTCACATATTGAGTAAATGTGATCGAGACCACATACTTGGTGGGGTCACATATTGAGTAAATGTGATCGAGACCACATACTTGGTAGGGTCACATATTGAGTAAATGTGATCGAGACCACATACTTGGTGGGGTCACATATTGAGTAAATGTGATCGAGACCACATATTCGGTGGGGTCACATATTGAGTAAATGTGATCGAGACCACATACTTGGTGGGGTCACATATTGAGTAAATGGGATCGAGACCACATACTTGGTGGGGTCACATATTGAGTAAATGTGATCGAGACCACATATTCGGTGGGGTCACATATTGAGTAAAGGTGATTGAGACCACATATTTGGTGGGGTCACATATTGAGTAAAGGTGGTTGAGACTACATATATTGTGGGACCACATAGCGAATAAACGTGGTGGAGACCACATATTCTGTGGGGCCACGTATTGAGTAATTGAGGCTGAGACCACATATTTCTGTGGAACCACATAACGAGTACCGTGTGGTTAGAGTAGTGAGAACCTTGGTGACTCAAACCGAAGGAGGAGTGACGGTGAGTCTATATGACTCGAGACCGTAGCGGAGGCTCGCTAGAGTCAAAGAGGAGATGGACTCAAATCGGAGAATGGTACGAGGTACCATAATCTGATCAGCGGACGGTCCGAGGTACCGTGAGATAGTGTTGAATGAGGAGACCAAAGGATGGTACGAGGTACCAAGAGTTGAGGCAGAGTGGTGCTATAGTGGTTGTGCTTGTGTGTAAACAAGCATGTACTTTATGATGATGCGGAGTAATGAGACATGTACTATCCTTGCGTGCGGATAGATATGAACGTAGTGTTAAGTTTGTGTGGGTTGAAACCTACAGGTTGAGAAGAGGACGAATTAGAGGTTAAGTAACAGTATAGAGGTACTATGAGATAATACAGTGAGTAATACTGTTAAGGAATGTTGCTGTGAGTAAGTACGTTTGTCATGTAGTCGTGTTGAGAAAGTGTGAAATTTCTTACATGTTGGATGAGATAGAGTTTTATAAATACATCATGAAAAGATGTGAGTTAAAAGGAGGAGGAAAGTAATTGTGTTTGTGATTGATAGGATTCGTTCCTTAGCAATCAAGCCAATTACTGCCAATGAGATAAATGCGTGAGTGTCGAGATGACAAAACTATTTAGTCGTATAAGACGATAGATAATAGATTTTGCTAAATAATATGAGTTACTTTCTTGAGATTAATGAATTAATCGGATAATGAGATATGATCTCATTGTAGGGTTTGCGGTGTCAAATATTATTATTTTTGAGTCATGTGTAGAGATTTCGGTGAGTTGTATATTGGGTGAAAAACCTAAAATGTGTGCTGAGGTGGGAGTAGAGATAAATGAGCTTTTAGAGAAGTAATAATCGGTTGTAGTGATGAGACAACTGAAACAGGTCTTGTGTGACCAAAGTGTCGAGAGTTAAAATAACAATTTCAGAGGAGGCGTGAGTGAAACTCGAGATAGTTTCTAATATTCATGAGTTGTGTTGATGAGGAGTCAATAATTGACAGGTTGCAATTAGAGGAGTAAATTGATAGATAATGAGTATTGGAATCAGTGGGACCGTTTTCCTTATTGAAGGATGGTACAATGAGAATGTGGCTCGATGTGAGTCATAAATATGAATGTATGCAAATAATGATAGTGATTTGAGTATCACTTGAGGAGTAAGGTGAGATACTTTGATGTTGACAAAGCTAAAACGAAAGGTGTATTCTAAAAAGAGTAAGTAATTGCCTACGTGGCAATGATGATAATCAATATGACTATAGAGATCATCTTATGAGGATGATATATTATGAGTAAATGAGATATGACAATATGTACATGTCATATGAGATGACGAAAGGATAATATCATTATCATAAGTGATGTGTGATTGTGGTGGTGAGATGGTTGTATAGACCATACCTATTCTAAGAGATTCCGAGGACGGAATCTTTTGAAGGAGGAGAGAACTTGTAAGACCCATTTTCATTTTGAGATGCTTACTAAGGTAAGTAGAGTTATTACCTTATAGTCGGTGTGGTCTTACATATGAGTTGTTTAGAGATGTGTTAATCTAAAGTTATAATTAACCTAATCAAGTTGTAGAACTTTTCCTTAGCTTTCTAAGCATATAAGGATTGTTAAAAACGGATAAGAAACGAGAAAGTTACGATCAAAAAACTAAGTGAAATTTCAGATTCACACGGGGCGTGCAGATTTCACACGGGGCGTGTGAAATCCTGCAGTGAGCCTTTCCAGAATCACACGGGGCGTGTGGAATTCCACACGGGCCGTGTGAAATCCTGCAGTGAGCCTTTCCAGAATCACACGGGGCGTGTGGAATTCCACACGGGCCGTGTGAAATCCTGCAGTGAGCATTTCCAGAATCACACGGGGTCGTGTAGATTTCACACGGGGCGTGTGAAATCCTGCAGAAGCAAACAATAGAAGCGGTGGATCCACACGGGGTCGTGTAGATTTCACACGGGGCGTGTGACGCGCGCAGAACACTTTTTAAAGTCAAATTTCTTTCATTTTTGGGAAAACCCACTTCGTCCAAAACCTCTCCATAACCCTAGAAACTTAATCCTAAACCTGTAAACTCGAAATTGAAGTCTATAATTCAAGAATTGAAGCTAGGATTTGATTCCTTACGGTTGAAAGGTAATTCCCTTTGATTTTGACTTCGTTTTAACGGTTGGGTTGTTTGATTTGAGATGGTTCCAGGTGGTTTTGATGAACTACCTGCAACTAGCATGAATTAGAGTGAGTTTACTTGGATTAGTGTATGTAAGGGAGTTCTAATTCGAGACCCAAGCTAGTAAAGTGGTTGTATTGTGTTTTTAGGGTTGTATGAGTCAAAATGGTGAAATTGGAAGCTACAACTAGGATAGTATTACTATCTTTTGATTGTAACTCTCCTCTATGATTCCAATTCCTTGATTGATATGAATATTGAGTATGATTGAGATTTTCTTGAAATTGAGTATTGAGTTTGAGTCATTGTGTTACAGCTAAAGCTAGACAGGAACACACACGAGGTTTGAGAGTTCCACATATCGACTCAACTTCAGGTGAGTGATTTCTTCGGTTTGGGGTTTTTGAAACCCTAACTTTGATTTCGTGATTTCGTTATATATTGTTATATATGTTGATAGTAGATTGTTAGTGGATGCCTTTAGAGTTATTGGTGAGAATATTGTCGAGTTTCTACGGTTGAATGAGTAGAACCGCGGAATTGGGGATTTCGGTAAATATTGAGTTGATATTTACCGTTTATACTCCTTTTTCCCCTTTTGATTGATACATCTTTGAGATAGATGATATTGAGATGATTGTGGATATTGAAGAATTAATTTAGACTATGGTGATATAACCAAGTCTAGCGAACAGAAGCCCGGTACGCGCAAATTGGGAGTTTCTCGTACCAAGCCGATATTATGTGAGTAGTTATAATTCATTATATATGGTTTGACTATATCAAAATTGAATTATGGTACATGTTAATTGGTTGAGATACTAAGTTGTATGAGTTAAACAAGGTTTAGAATTCACTGTTATATACGAGTACTTGGTTTGAATGAATATACTGAATGACTGAGATAATCATAGAGATTGAGTTAATACATATGTTGTACATATATGTGTGTTGTATTGATATTGCAATAGCTTAGAGTTAAAGTGGTTATGTTAATTGTGGATAACAAGAGACGAGTTATAGTCTATACTTGAGCATAAGATCAGAGTATATGCTAGAGTGAGTGACTTAAAGAGTCTTTGAGTTTGATTGCTACAACCATGATAACTGTTATAATTGAGCATAATTAACAGTGAAATGAGTTTATACGAGTATGTAGGATTGAGTTTATGAGTAGTATCAGTTGAGATACTTATTTATTGAGTTGATATTACTACTAATTAGCTGGTGTTTGTAAAGCTAATATGTTTGCAGGTTTCAGAGTTTAGAGAGAGTGAATATTGCTAATGAGACTAGCAAAAAGAAGAATGAGAAGAGAGTTTACTAAAAGAGATTGTGGAGTATGATTGAGATTTCTCACTAAGCTTTATAAGCTTACACTTGAGTTGTTTATTGTTTTGCAGGTATCTGTAGCAGTGATAGGGGAAGGCATGTGATAAAGAGAGATAGACAACTCAGAGCATGTCCTTTAGTTGTGTTAGGTTTATTTGTAATGCCTGGTCAAAATTTAAGGACCTTTTGTGTAATTAATGTTTGATAACATCTTGTTTTTCCTGGTTTGAGTGCAAGTATACCCATTTTTAATATATAATTGTTTGCAAAATTTTGGGTGTACTTTGTATGAGAAACCGGGTGTTACAAATGAATTGTAGAAAAATGCTGGAATTAACAAACAAGGAGTAGACGGAGCTGGCATGGTGTAATCAACTGTAAGCGGAGTGAAAGTGATCATTTTTGAACAGACGATTCGGGAGGTGCTTGAATTTGGCGATGCACCTGGGTTTTCGACTGAATTTTATTCTGATAAAGTCAAGGCGACTCTGACAGAAATGTGCTACGAAGGAAAATATCCTCCAACCATGAAGAAACTGCTGCCTCCCTTCTGAAGATTTCTAGCAAACACCTTTTTGAGTTGTGTGTATGGAAGAAAAGGAGGTTCAGATGAGATTAGCCAGACTGCTACCTCAGCTTTCGGTGCTCTGGCCATGGACTGGGATTACAATTACTCGAGATATGTTTTCGAGGAGATGTAGAGCAACCTCGAGTAGAAGAAGAAGGATTTGTTCCTAATGTATCCCCACTTTCTCCAAATGATCCTTAATGAGAGGTATCCTCAAATCGAGAGGACGCCCAACACCTTGGATATCAAAGCTTTGGGTCCAAACACTTTTGGACTCATGAAACAGTCAAGGAAAAATTCTAAAGCTGCATACCAAGGGTTGAGAAAGTTGGTAAAGTTTGGAAAATTTGCTGAAAGAGAAGAGGCACCAGATGCAATAGCTACAAAGACAAACTTGGAATGTTCACAGCCTAAGTTTCAATTTTCATTTGAAGAAGTCGTGATTTCAGATGATGAAGGGAATCCAAAAACAGAAGAGACTGAGCTAACAGAGCAAGAGCTTGAAGACATCATTCAAAGTTTGTCTAGCCTAGTGCAGGGTGAAACTGAAGCTGAGATTCCACAGCAACCTGAATTGAATCCTTCTCAATCAGGTGTTGCAGTAATCGATGACCCCAGTGTAGAGAGTGAAGAAGAAGACACTACTTCTGCCTTAATTCAAAGGAAATGTAGACGACTAGATTCAAGGCTACGAGTGTACATCCCAAAATCAGCTCAAGAAACACCTACTACTACACCCACACATCAACTGAACCCAATCCTATCATCCAAGATATTCCAAGCCCCGTTATCCAAGAGGTTCATAGTCCGATAAATGAATCCAACCCCTTGGATCAAGATGTTCAAAGCCTTATTGTTAAAAGAAATGTGTTTGTTGAAAAAGAAGTGGTGCCAACTACAAGGTTTCAAAGTGGTGGAAGCTCATCTATCCCATCAACAGTGGATGTTTCCAAGGGAAAGAGCAAAATTCTCGGATATGATTTTATGGATGTTGCCCTGCTCCAGAATAGAGTCTTTGAACTGGAACAAGACTCTACTGAACAGTACCTAATGATTGGAAAGTTGGATGTCAGAGTTAGTGAACTAGAGAAAGACAACTCTGAAAAGGATAAGAAGATTTCTGAGCTTCAGGCTAATCTTGGAGGACTAACGGCGTTGTACTTTGATCTAAAACAACGTTTATTTCAGAAATTTGGGGAGGAATTCCAATCCCTAGGAGAAGAAGGAAACAAAGATGCTGCTCCTAGCTCAAGCGCCACTCCTCCTGCCACTGACGAAAACATTGACGAATACTTGTCCTCCGGTCCTAGTACAGCTGCTGAAAGGAGAGCGAAGCAAAAGAAAATTGAACAACAGAAAGCCGACTCGCTGATCATGAAAAACTCTGACCAAAATGTCGTCATGTCCAACGAACCAGATATGTTTATTTATGATGTGAGAAAACAGTTTTCTGACAAGTATGGAGACCGCTCAGGCATTAAAGTGTGGGGGTATGTAGTTGATAAGGGGATGTGGTTTGTGAAAAGTGGAAGTGATAATATAGAATATTACAAGCAGAAAGTTGAGTTTACGTCCTGGACGAAAGTTGATCTGACTGAACTTGTTCAAGCACCCTTCCATAATTCATCAAACGACACCATCGCTTGGTCTTTCAAGTAATTTTTGGAAGCTCAAGCTAAGAAGAACTTTGAAGGGATGAAGAGTGCCTCCTCATTCACGAAGAAAGCCATGGGTGTCAGAGACCCTCATACGAATAAAATAGTGGTGAACGTCATGTGGCCTCCCACTGCTAAAACCAAGTCTATTCCTATCTCCAAGCCTTTACCAGATGGCTCTCTTAACAACATGGAATTTTGGGTGTTTGATTCTGTGACTGCCACCACTGTGATTAAACTGGAGAATAATCAGATTCGTCTGGTAGATCCAAAGGACTTGCTGAAGTTTGCTGAAAGAGACATCCACAGATTGGCTCGCACACAGATCTTGATAGAAAATCCACTTTTTGAAGTTACCGCCAAGGAATTGACACGCCTAGGTCGTCGTGCGGTCAAAAATAGTAAAAATACCTCACTATCACTAGTACAGTGGTAGTCAGGGTCGATCCACAGGAGTTTCATGGTCAAGATAGGCGATAGCTTACCAACTATAGTGTCACGCTAGAGCAAGAGGGACTAATCTTCTACTTTCCCAAAAGCAGTCCAAAAACCCAAAACTCAAACAATTTCTAAAACAAAGCATAGACTAAATGGAACATAAACTAAAACCTAATCTAGCTTGCTTACTGAAATCAGAAGTGAGATTCAGAATAAGAAACAAACAAGATCAATGCAAAAGCATTAAACATTCAAATACTAAAATACCAAAAAACATCAATAAACATGGAACCAAATGATTACTTGCATAAAATTCAGATCCAGAACAGTCAGAACAGTAACAAACGAAATTCAGAAACTTTAACCTATTGCTAATGGTTGTCACACCCAAAAACACCAAGCTAATAACTAAAACAACTAAATCAATATTGAAATTAAATGAAGAAACATAAAATACCACAAATGGCTGCTGAAATCCCAAAGTTGGAGTCAAAGAAGCCTTAAGTCCACCTTATGGGTCGTTCATTGTTTTCTGATTTCGACCTAATGGCCTCTATTTATAGTTGTGGAATTTTAAGACCGCGTCGCGCAACTCTGATATCTGCGGCGCGCGTAGAGCCTTATCCCTGATTTTTCATCACTTGAATTTTTTCAACCGCCTCATCATTGACTCAGCGCGGCGCGCCCACATACATATCAGCGGCGCGTGTGTCCAGGTGACTGTTTTTGTCCTTATCTCCAAACTTCTTTAATTTTCTCCGCATTTAACCCCTGTTCATAACTTTTCTTTCCACACAAGCACTGGCCAAAATGTGAGAATACCAAAGCATATATGATGTAAACTCATCAAGAATAGGGCTCAACAACGATTAAAATACTTGATATTACTAGGCGTTGTCAAACACCCCACACTAAGACTCAAACAATTTTTGAACGTGTTCAATTTCAAAGCTTATTGTCTCCAGAGTTAGATGAAATAGTTTTTTAAAACATAATCAGAATATTCTTTGGAATTCATGACTTTCCAAAGAACCCTTGATTACAAATTTTCTGTCCGCAATGAAGTGCACGTACTCATTCAGATTCTAAAGGCCATTAAAGAACTATCCATGACTTTCGATGTTGTCTGTGTAACGAGCTTTCGGAAATACCATCCCAGACTAGACGATCTTAGGTGGCAAGGTGCATAAGCCCTACCCATTTTAGACTTACCGGCTCGAACAACAAAGGCCACTGATTGACAATCCATTCCTAAATTCCAAACCTAAAATACTCCAATCTTCTAACTCCTAAATCTCAACTTATTTGACTAAACTCATAGCATGATAACAACTAAATAGTATTTCTTGAAAAATACCAATGTTATAACATTCAAACACTATTCGATCGTTTCAAAATTACAATTTGTTAAAAATTTTGAAAAATTGCTAAAATTTTTGAAAATTACTCATTTCCCGCAAAAATTTCAAAAATATTCTTTCGACCGTCCATACGCCACACATAAAACCGTACGTCCCCATTGTACAAAATTATTTCAAAACAAGGAAGAAAGAGTTACCCCTTTTACGGTTGCCTTCTTGATGGTACTTGGTTGTCATAGGTTACAAAAACGAACATCTCCGCAATTCAGAATTCCCAGGAGTTTTAGCAAAATAGTAAAACACGCCGGTGATCATAGCAAGTGGAGGGGGCACGGTGACCCCACACTTGCCTGAAACAACTCCTCCACAGATTGCCATTTGGGTATTTACATGCATCACTCACAAAAACATTAAACGCAAACGAAACAAACAAACAACTAAAAACTAAACATATAAAGCAAATACAGAAATAAAAGAGTGTCATAGGTTTGGTACAGTATCTCCAAAAAGTGAAAAAGAAACTACATCAATCATCCTGGCGTGCCCTGGAGGGGCCCGCCTCGTCATCATGGGCTCTAGCTGGGAAAGGTGGTGGGCGTCGTCCCAGCTAGGGGGCCGACTCTAATAATACCTCCCCAATCCAAGCCAACTGGCCTCTATCCTGGTAACCCTGTCAGTCAGCTCCTGTACAACAGTCAACACATCCGAAAACTGTGGCTGGGGCTGACCCTCTGCTGTGCCTCCACTCTCCGACGTCTCCTTGCTGGCGGGACATGGGCTGGTCGGAGTGCCTGTGGTGCCCTTGTCGCCACCCTCACGTATGTACCCGTATGCGGCTGATGAATAAGGCCCATGTTCTCCAGAAAACGGGTAATGAAGTGCCCGCCGATCATGGTGCTGCTTCCTAATGCACCCGCTGCTCTGGTAGACAAAGAGATCACCAACGCGTAGGGCAAATGCAGAAATCTAGTGGGATCGAGAAGCGCCCATATAAATGTATTGTCCTCCCCAGACACGTTCTCACCTCATTGCTTCTGCACAACAGAAGTGGAGATGATACGATGCATAAGTCGATGAAGTGGGTTTCAGAGCTGGCTGTCCCTGGCCGACCCCGCCTCGAACTGAATATTGGACATCGTAGCCCAAATAGCTGCATGGCCCTCTCGGTGGGGCTACCCCTGAATGCACGCCCGAAGAATAGGCGTGAAGTGGCGACTCTCCAGCACCTCCTCTGTATAAATCCATGTACGTCTCCCAAAATCCTGGAGATTGCACTCCCGGCTCTCTCCGCCCAACCGAAACCTAATCATCCAAGACCGTGCCTCCCGTGACTCTGGCGTGTAACGAACAGTGGACAGGAACCCCAAAAGAAGCTCCGTGTAGACCGTATCATCCCCATTGGCCATCAGCCTATCCCAGCCGTGGCACGTAAATGTAAATCCTCCAGCAGACCAAGTACGATGAATAAACTGCTCCAACTCGCCCAACAGCCCGGCCTGCGTAAGAATATCCCGATCCAATATAGTCGCCTCGAGAACCCGGCGAGAAATCAACTCATCCCTCCGCTGTATATACTCCTGTGTGCTCTCTAGAATCTCAAGAAACTGAAGGAAAGGGTGATCACGTGTGAAAGCCATCTGCACAAACGAACCACACAAAACAAATTTTTTTTCAAATTAGGTCCTTTTCTTCCCCACCGAGGAGCAACACGGCCCAAGAACTAGGCACGGCACGCTGTAGTGTATTGCGAACCCAAAAACCCCAATCGATGATTTGACCTGCTAAACTCGATCCAACACTACTACAAGGTAGCCTAAGCACCGACTAGCCTTCCTAGGGTGATTATTTTGCAAACAAAACACCCGACCAGCCAGCATTTCCGATTTCTAAGTTTTCTAGTTTTTGAAGAAATCACTCAATTTTACGGCCTAAATGCTTGTAATAACTAGTGCCAATGAGTAAGAATGACGTACCTCGATCGTAGTAATAAAAAACACGAGATAAACGCAAGAAAATTTCAGGTCAATCGATGCTCTAGAGCGCGGCGTGGTTACAAATGAGAAGAGACGTACCTTATAAAGAAGAAATCTGTCTGATCGACTTTCGGGTCGCGCCTAGGATCGAACCACGGCGGGGGTGTCTCCAATCCAACCCCTGTGCATCGGGTTGAATTGCGATCCCGCGTCGCACCAAACTCCGTACTGCGTCGCGTCTTGCAAAACCTCCAAAGTCCTTCGTGAGACCCCACACTTGCCTCAGACCAATTATACATGTGATGACGATGATAATAATCTCCTAATTACTCCCAAAAATACAATACCAAACCTATAAAGGATGGGTTGCCTCCCAACAAACGCTAAGTTTACCGTCTTCAGCCAGATGGGGCTGCCTCCTTCAACAGCTACGGTGGGTCGTACGCCTTTTTCCTTTGCTGATTTTCAGTCACCACCGTCCCTTCGTTGTCCCGATTCTCCTTCAACTTTCGTGAGTCGAATGGCTCGCCAGTTCCTCTGCTACTGCCCGATTGCGGTATTCGGATTAATCCCTGCGAATGCTTGGAAGTAGCTTTAAACCTCCAAGCTCGATCCTTCCGTCGATATCTCTTCAAGATCACAGGTTTGATGTGGATGGCGCCCAATGCTGCTTCCAGTAGTTGTTTTGCGCCTTATTTGTTGCTCACATATTGTGTGTTATCTTCAGTTTGCAATTTTGGCTTGCAGTACCAATAAAAATTTTCCAACCGAATGGGATTGGAAGGAAACATATCGGGATGCTTCCATATGTCCTCATCGATGGTATTAATCACATCTAATTTTCCATTCATGAATGGATCATGAGTGGCGATAAAATCATGTTTATTATTTTCAAAGACCAACTCGTCGACATCATCTTCTTGATCATCGTCCAACAGGTGGATCAGGACCAAGAGTGAGGGACTGGTTTCATCTGGTGATGGTACAAATTCACTCATCAACAGATCCTCAATTTTAAAATGCTCCAAATTTTCAAACTTTTCAGGAATTGTTGGGCTGAGGTCTGTACTATCACTTACAGCCTCCTCCTCAGCATCCTCATCAACCAGATTGTCCGGTGATGGTATAGGTTCACTAATCACCATATCAACATTATAAAAATTTTCAAAAACATCAAAAGTTATTGAGTCAGGGGTAGTATTGTCACCTACAACCTCTTCCTCAACAACCGTTTCGGCCATCTTGGTGATCTCTTGACTTTCCCAAGGTGTGTGTCCTTCCATCACATATCCAGGTGATGCAGGCTCACACACATTATCATTGGTATAAAAATCACTCGCCTCAGGTTCCAGCGAGGGTGACGGATATTCCCAACTTTTCTCTAACTAATCTAAAGAAGTTTGCAATCTTACAAGAGCATCAGCCTGATCATTCTGTATTTGGTAGGTATTAACCATGAGTTCCCAAAGTTGGGCCCAAATTGCAGGATTTTCAGGTTGAGATGACTCCTAGGTCCGTCATCCATCGTCATCGAATTATCCATTGTAGCAATCATCCTCGTAATAGTTGTCGGCCGGATTTTCATAATACTCATAATGATCCGGGTATATGTAATCACCCATTATGAGGACGCACACATACCAAAAATCAAAAGACTAAAATTGAACATAAAAAATCAGGAAACAAATCCCTACAGATCGCCTAATCTTAAGCTCACAACTCCCCGGCAACGGCGGCAAAATTTGACATGCCTAGGTCGTCGTGCGGTCAAAAATAGTAAAAATACCTCACTCTCACTAGTACAGTGGTAGTCAGGGTCGATCCACAGGAGTTTCATGGTCAAGATAGGCGATAGCTTACCAACTGTATTGTCACACTACAGACAGAGGGACTAATCTTCTACTTTCCCAAAAACAGTACAAAACCCAAAACTCAAACAATTGCTAAAACAAAGCATAGACTAAATGGAACTTAAACTAAAACCTAACCTAGCTTGCTTACTGAAATCAGAAGTGAGATTCAGAATAAGAAACAAACAAGATCAATGCAAAAGCATTAAACATTCAAACACTAAAATACCAAAAAACATCAATAAACATGGAACCAAATGATTACTTGCATAAACTTCAGATCTAGAACATTCAGAACAGTAACAAACGAAATTCAGATACTTTAACATAATGCTAATGGTTCTCACACCCAAAAACACCAAGCTAATAACTAAAACAACTAAACCAATATTGAAATTAAATGAAGAAACATAAAATACCACAAATGGCTACTGAAATCCGAAACTTGGAGTCAAAGAAGCCTTAAGTCCACCTTAAGGGTCGTTCCTTGCCTTCTGATTTCGACGTAATGGCCTCTATTTATAGTTGTGGAATTTCAAGACCCGCGTCGCGCAACTCTGATATCCGCGGCGCGCGTAGAGCCTTATCCCCGATTTTTCGTCATTTGAATTTCTTCCACCGCCTCATCGTTGACTCAGCGCGACACGCCCACATGCATATCCGTGGTGCGCGTGTCGTGGCGACTGTTTTTGTCCTTATCTCCAAACTTCTTTAATATTATTCGCATTTAACCCCTGTTCATGATTTTTCTTTCCAAACAAGCACCGACACAAAAAGTGAAAATACCAAAGCATATATGATGTAAACTCATCAAGAATAGGGCTCAACAATGACTAAAATACTTGATATTACTAGGCGTTGTCAGGAATTCACAAGAATGGCTGCAAAGATTGTTGAAAAGAGGTATTGGGCAGGGGCGCTAAAGGACGCACATGTGCATCTCGTAGATTTTTCATGAAGCCTAGAAAACAATAAACCAAGGGGGAGATTGTTGGGCCCTATTTTGTGGTTTATGCTTTATTTAAATAGTCTTTAGATGTTTTGGGCTGTGGGCTTAAATGTATAATTGGGTTTAGGATGTAATGGGCTTGTTTTGTGGGTCTAGTATAATAGGAGTGTTTAGGTGTGTTCTAGATAGTTGGCCGATCAGGAGATTGGAGGGACAGGGGTGAACACGATTTTGGTGTTGAGGGTGATCTTATGTACTTGACTTTTGGTTAATACGAAGTGTGCATTTGAAGATCATTTGATTCTTATTTTCTTATTCTGTTCTTTGTTTTCTTGATAATTACTCATTGGGATTCCGCACCAATTGAGTAGCTTGGATTGATATCGTGATAGATCTAAGTTTTAGGACTTACAGTTGGTATCAGAGCCATAAATTTAATTTTTGGCAGATTGGTATCAATCATCTTCAAGAAAAATTATCAAGTCTTTTCGTTTGCTAGAACCAGAAGCTATTTTCTTGCCTTTACGTTTGCTAGAACTAGAAGCTTCACCAATGTTCGGATCTACGGTAAACTTAGCAAATTCTGGCTTCTGGTCCTTTTCCTCAGCAGACTTTTTCTTAGTCTCTGGTTCCCTCGGAATTTTTGTTTCTCCCCCTTATTTTGGAAGACCCCCGCTCTCCGAAACACCTCCGATATGATTAAGCATATTGAATATCGAATGGAGTTTGTTAGTGAGATAATGTCGGATGGATGGAGTAAGGAGCGAGTCGTTTGCCTCCACCAGTCTCTATAAGTATAAATTGACATTTGAGACGTAGGTTTTGATGACTGCATTCTTAGTTGTCACAATATCCAACTGTTCTGAAGCATGCTTGAGCTTGACCGAAAGAACCTTTACCTTCTGAGTTTTTTTAGCATGTTGGTCCATGATCGAGTTCTCCATTGTGAGGTCTTCCTGCAGCTTTTCAACTTTGGCGGTAAGGGAGGAAGTGAGATCTGTATTCTCCTTTCTGATTTCAGCACGAAGGCCAGAGAGAGCCTCCTTATCTGCCTTTAGAGAGTCCCGAAAACCAGCAATCACTTTATTGACGGATTTGGTGTTTGCATTATTGGAGGTTCGGAAGTCTTTGATCAATGTAACAACCTCCTCTTGTAGTTTTTCGACTTTTGCGGTCGTCTCAGTCGTTAGCTTTTCCGAAGGGCTAATGGCCTTGGCAGAATTCTTAAGGACTTTTCCGTTTTCTTTCGTCAAGCCCTCCACTGTGGCTTTGTGAGTTTCGAACAAGGTTTGCCAGTTCGTGGAGGAGGAAGTCTTGGAGGATTCTAGATTATAATCCAACTTCTCATTCAAAGCCTTAAATTGCCTCGTTGTTATTGGAGCGTCTTCGTCTTCACTGTCCTGATCCACAGTGAAAGGAGTTTGAACAAAGGCAGTCAAGTCCTGCTGTTTCATCTCTGAACAGGATATCTTCGTTGTCGGTTAAATGAGGGGTAGAGGATTTTGAATAAGATTTTGGAGAAGTTTGAGGAGAAGGTTTAGGGGAAGGTTTGAGAGAATTTACTGGTGTATCCTGATCTTCATCATTAGTTCCGAAAGGTGGATACGTGAAAGTTACATTATACCCGTCTTCGTTTCGAACTGGTCCTTCATTTCGAATCTGAGTTCAATCTTCTGTTTCCTCTTCTTCAAGAACCGGAAGAAGATGCTTAGGTTTTTCTTTTTCCCCCTCACTTCGGTTTTATTGGGGCATCGAAAATGGCTTGAAGATCGGTAGGAACCGGTCTTTCCCCAGACTCAGGTAGTATCCTGTAGTCAGCGATGATCTTAATTCCGAGCGGAACTCACTCAAACATTTCCTCGGGTATCGATCCCATAAAATCGAAGTTCTTTGGATCAGTCATGATGAATGTGGTTGTGGAGAGTAGAGGAATCGCAGCCATGACTGAATTCTTCATCAAATGCACATTAGAGTGATGGAGAGCTTGGTGACCGACGATGGACCAGAATCTCGTGCAAGAGATCTTAGCATGGCGAGTGGAAGAAGTCAAGCTTTGAACGAATTGATTCCACAGAATGGAACCATACTCTAGATTAATGTCGTGATAGAGACCGTAAATTATAGTGTAGAACAACCAGCTAGTGCTGTCAGTGCCAGCAACTCTTTCAGAAAAGCTCTTGAATAAGAGAGTGAAGAAACCATTCCAGTAAGGAGGAAGACAATATTTCTTGAACTTGGAAAGCTTGGATATGTCTCCTGAGTATCCCATTTGCCAGAACATCTTTTGAATCGCAACTGAAGTAATCGAGTCCGGATCAACTAAGTTGTCAGACGAAATAAACCCTAACAACTTGCTAAATCGAGACTTGGAAATCGAAGTTTTATGAGATGCAACTTCAAAAGAAATCGTTTCTTTGGCCCTGTTGTAAACAGCCGAAGAGTAGGCGGAGAAATATGAATGACGGGAACTGATTCTGATATGGTGAGCGTCTGAGAAATCTGGGAATACTTCAAACATTGAATCATCGGTCGACGAATAGCATTGTATCGAGAGGAATCGAGATCAATAATCATGACGATGAGTTTAGATTGATCGTGGAAGGAAGAATATGAACCTGCCATTGTTGTTTGTTGAAGATGATGAACAGTAGAGAGAAAAGGGGTTTTGCTTTTGAAGGATTTGAGCACTTTAGAGAGAAGTGAGTGGTGAGGTAGGGTTTTATATGTTTGTGATGAATGGAGAGAGAAAATCCCAAGAAAATGGTTCATAATCCCACATAATTTTTCTGTGACGTGACAGTTTCCCCCAAAAAGTAGCCTTGATAACCGCGTGACAGCAAAGTGATGTCAGATGACGTTGCTGTGATGATGACGTTTCGAACTAACATGCTTGTAACGTCAGAAAATTAAAAAAAACTTCGCGCCTAAGGAACCCTTATCTTCACATAACATTCTCATTGAATTTGTAACATAACTTCACGTCATTAAAACCTGTTTTGTGACATTCAAAGCCATTCGAAATTGTAACCAGAGATAGAAAAATCAAAATAGATTTTTGTGCAAGAGTGTGCCAAAGAAAAAGAAATAAATTAAGTTAAATTTGAGGGATTTTGTGATGCCAAATAATTGACATAAAAGCAGATGGATCCCGGGAAACGATCTCTTCCTTCTGAATCAAGAAAGATTCTAAAGTGCTTGTGTGGTTTCCCATTGAATTACGATCAACTGTTTGTTGAGAAACAGTGAAAGCTTTCTTTTAAGTGTAGGCTTTAAGGGTGGCTTAAACTTCTAACGGATTCCGAAACTTAATATAAGTTCGACATCGAAAAGAAGTACTTGTTTGACCAGTGTAGCCATAAAAACAAGTAGGTTTGAATTTTATTTAAGTTACTAGATATAAATAGAAATCTCTCGAAAATTAAAAATTGGATCTGACTGGGAAGAAATGTCTTAGGTCTAGAACATTTCATAAGATCACTCAAAACCAAAAATCGAGATTTCATATGTGTAACCGTCAATTCAAAAAAGGTTTTCGGATTTTGTGGGTTTCACTCGGAACTGCGGTGACAACAATTTCGAGATCATGAACACAGATGTTGTATAACCATCAACCTCAGTGGTAATGCTGAAAGTCTTCATAAGGGTTATGTTTACATGAATGCGAATATGATGGAGAATAAAAGATTGGTGTAGAATGGTTGGTAGTCTCACGAAAATCATGGTGATAATGATTTTATGATCATCAACTAGAAAGTTTGTAGCCCTATGCCGAAACAGGTTTTGTTCCAAATCCGAGACGTTCCGAATCAATCGGAACGTGAACAGTAGCTTCCGATTACGATGGGGATTTCATAACCAAGTCAGCTTTGATCATTCCTAACCATTGCAAGATACAATTGAACATTGGTTCAGGTAAGGCCTTTGTGAAGATTTCTACCAACTGATTTGAGGATCTCACGAAATCAATTTCTACATTGCCATCCTCTACGTGATCTTTTATGAAGTCATACCGGAGGGCAATGTGCTTCGTCTCGGAGTGTTGTACTTGATTGTGGTAGATTTGGATTGTGCTTTCGGAATCACAGTACAGGGGAATCCACTTCATGTTTATCTCATAGTCTATCAATTGATTCTGAATCCATATGATTTGAGAGGTGCAAGATGTTGCTGCAATGTATTCCGCTTCTGCTGTGGATAACAAGACACAGGTCTGTTTCTTAGATTGCCAACTAACATGTTTCCATCTAGCAAATGACATCCCCCTGATGTGCTTTTCCGATCAAGTCCACATCCTCCTAAGTCAGCATCGGAGTAAGCTTGCACAAAGAATCCGAAATTCAAAGGATACCATAACCCAAGAGATGGCGTTCGCTTTAGATACCGAAATATGTTCTTTACGGCTACCATATGAGGTTCTCTGGGATATGCTTGATACCTGGCACAATAACAGACAGAAAACATGATATCGGGACGACTAGATGTTAGATAAAGTAGCGAACCAATCATCTGTCGATAAAGAGTGATGAGCTTTGTTCCGAACGCCATTGGAACTTTGACTCTTGAATTACCCACCATTCCGAACTTTCCGAGTAAGGTCTTTGTAAAGGCTTCTTGCTTTATGAAGATCCCTTCTGAACTCTTTCTTATGTTCAAACCAAGGTAGAAGTTGATTTTCCCCATCGAGCTCATTTCAAACTTAGTTTCCATTAGTTTTCGGTATTCAGCGGTTAAGCTTCGGATTTGTCATCAACGTAAATCTGAACAATCATGAGTTGGTTTCCCTCATTCTTTTGAAAGAAAGTTGGGTCAACCGAGCCTTGTTTGAATTTGGATTGCTTGAGAAATCGAGTCAGAATCTCGTACCATGCTCTGGGAGCTTGTTTTAGACAATACACTGCTTAATCCAAAACATACCAGAAGTCTCTCATTTACGAATCCTGGAGGTTGCTCAACGTAGACAGTTTCTTCTAGCTCTCCGTTCAAGAAAGCACATTTCACATCCATTTGATATACATCAATGTTTTTATGCGATGCATAAGCGAGAAAGATCCGAACGGATTCCAGTCATGCTACTGGTGCAAATGTCTTTTCATAGTCGATACCTTCTTCTTGACAATAGCCTTTAACAACCAAACGTTCCTTGTTACGGATCACGTTTCCTTCTTTATCCATCTTGTTCGGAATACCCATTTCATTCTGAGGACTGAAGCATTTTCGGGAGCAGGGACCAATCTCCGTACCTTGTTGCGTTAGAACTCGTTCAGTTCATCCTGCATTGCTTAGACCCAATCTGTATGATCAAGAGCAACTTTAACCGTTTTTGGTTCAATCTTGGATATAAACGAATTAAACATGCAAAATTCCACTTTCGAAAATAATGCAGTTTGTTTCACCTTCTGTTGGGCTCTTGTCAGAACTCCTAATGAAACTTCGCCGATTACTTGTGATCGTGGATGATCTCGTATCGATTTTACCATCGGAGGATAGTTCTGATCATATGCTAGATCAATTTCAGCAACAACATCTTCAAATTTAGATTGAACATCAGAATCATTATTTTCATTCTCCCCCTGGAAGTTTGCATGGGACTCATCGTTTTGAATCGGATTCTCCCCCTCGAAAGATGTAGAGTTCTCCCCCTGGACTTGAGTATAGGAGGTGTCTGTTTGAGTATCAGAGGATTCGGTTTGTTGTTTAGTCGGAATCGGATACTCATTCGGAATTGGTTGTCCCGAAGATCGTTCTGCATCATTGGCTGCTTCATCGACTATTTTGAGTAATTCGTCCTCTTGATTATCGTTTGTAGAGGATTCAGAGAATTTTGTTGTTTCAAGCTCATCAAACAGATTCAAAAATTCCTCATATATATCTCATGAGAGGAATAGAGGTTTGATTAGTCGATGGAAAGATCTCCGCTGATTGGCTCTCTTTGTTCTGAGTTCTCGTCATGTATTTTTTCATCAAAGGTGACATAATACGTTTCTTCAATTTTGCGAGACCTTTTATTGAGAACCCGGTAAGCCTTGGAAGTTAAAGAGTACCCCAGAAAGATTCCTTCGTCACCTTTGTCATCCCACTTGATTCGTTTTTTAATAGAGTTGAACAGGAAGCACCTGAAACCAAAGACATCAAAGAATTTCACGTTCAGTTTTCGATTATTCAGAATCTCATAAGGAGGAATCAGGAATCGCTTGTTGATGTAGGATCTGTTCTGAGTGAAACAAGCTGTGGAAATGGCGTCTACACAGAAGTACAACGGTACTCTTGCAAATGAAAGCATAGTTCGAGCTGCTTTGCATAGGGAACGATTTCGTCTTTCCACCAACCTGTTTTGTTGTGGAGTGTAGGGAGAAGAGATGTTGTGCGAGATCCCATTATTGATCAGAAATTCTTCGAACGCATGGTTTTTGAATTTCTTTCCGTTTTCACTTCTTATCTTTCGAACAGGCTTACGGAGTAACAGCTCAATCTGCTTGACTAAATTTATCATGTTTTGTGTAGCTTCAGATTTCTGTTTAAGAAAGAACACCCACGTAAATCGAGAAAAATCATTAACCACAACTAGAATATACTTGTTACCAGCAATGCTTTCAATTGTAGAGGGACTACAACGATCGATGTGCAAAAGTTATAGCAGTTCGATGATCTTTGTGTTGATGATTGTCGAGTGACTCTTCCAGCTTTGTTTTCTGAGTTCGCAGATATTCATTGTCGTACTTCAGAAGTGGCAAACCCCAAACCAGATCGCCAAGTACGAGCTTGTTTATGTCTTTGAAGTTCAAGTGCGAAAGACGCCTGTGCCAAAGCCAACTGTCATCATTGGTTGCTCTTGTGAGTAAGCAAATTTATGGCTTTCCTCTTATCGGTTTCATGTTCATGGGAAAGATGTCTCCCTTCCTTTTAGACTTCAGAACGACAGTCTTTTTGTTCTTCTCTATGATATCCGAACCCTCTTCATCAAAGGACACTTTCAGTTCGGAGCCTACCACCAGTTGTGAACCGCTGATGAGATGTGTTGTTGGCCTTCCACGTATGCTACTTTCCGAATCGAAAATTCTCCATTTGTAATCATTTCGTAGCGTCTGATTTCTCCAGTCATATTGTTTCGATATCGCACTCTTCCACCATTCTTCAATGCTCTATATTCTCGTAAATCATCCTTCCTTCCAGTCATGTGACATGAATAGCCGCTATCGATGTACCATTCGGAATCATACTGTTCGTCACGCATAACCTGCAAGAATTAGAGGGATTTAGTAACCCAAACCAGCTTAGGTCCATGTGAGAACTTCTTTTGTACAGGAAAGGTTTTTGTTTTATCAACCCAGAAATATTTTCTTTTCGAAAGTTGATTCTTCCCTTTTTCTATTCGAAACACTTCCATTTCGTAATGCGGCGATTTGTCTCAACGAGGTTAGATTTCCATTGGACAAATGGTTTGGGTTTCGAAGTTGTTTATGATGAAAACCATTTTTATTCCTTTTTCACCTTTGCTTCATATCGTTTGAAAATGATTTTTGGTTCTGAAGCAACTTTATATTTGTCCTTCAAATCATTGGATTTTATGACAAATGTTGAAATTTGAGATTTTGATGGACACGAGGATTTTGAGATTGGTGACTTTGAAAATGTTTGTTTTGGTTTCGGAATGTGTTTTGATTTCGAAATCGGAGATGGACCAACTTTTTTGTTAGAACTTGATACGGAATTGTCAAAACATTTGTTAGAGTTCTTGTCTTACCAAAAACGTTTTCTTTCTTGCAAATTCTTTTTGTATCTAGCATTCATCTGTCTTCTTTTAGCAATGAGCTCTTCAGTAGACTTATGAACGTTTGGTATATGTTTTGTATTTCTGACTGGCTTTTTGTTTTGATCGAATGAAGTTTCATTCTGAACTTCTTTTGTGCCACTTGTTCCTGGCAGTTCGTAACAAAAGTCTACACGATTCAGAGGTTCTGAAATGTATTTCCCTTTCGACTTCCATGAGGTCATTTCTGAAAGACCCTTTGTTCCATCTGCGTTATCAATAGGTTCTGATTAAAAGAATGCATCACATCCATCAGCGTTATGATTATTTACTAGGGATGTGAGTTCTGATGTGTCTTTTTCGTCCAGTCCGGTTTTGACACAAACTTGATTTGGAATGGTTTTTACTTTCGGAAAAACTATTGCCTTTTCTTTTAAAACGTCCGAACCTTTGTTTTCAGTAATGCGAACAAATTCAACTGAATTTTCCAAAATCAACTTTTCTTAGGTTCTTCCTTTTCTTGTGTAAAAACTGAACAATCAATTTCATCTTCTACCGAAATCTCACTCAATTTTTACTTTTGGAATAACTGGTGCATTTTCAGAAACATTCTGAGTAACAAGAGAATCTTCTAAATTTAACTTATTTCAAAACGAGTGATACATCTTAATAGAAGCTGATTTGATTTCATTTTTATCATTTTCTATAAAAATTCTTTTAACATGTTTTTGTGTTCTTTGGACTGAATATAACTTTCAATTTTCTCCAGTCCAACGCGATACGACCAACGCGATACGAATCAGATACATCATCAAACGAAATAATATATTCACATTTATAACAATCAGCATGGATTTCATCCTCTTTCAATTCAGGAAAAGGCAAAATCATTTTAAGCAATCCCCTGCCTATATCACAATCCAAATGTAACTGAGTAATATTGTAATATAAACATTTCACAATCAAACAAAAATGTTTCGCTATTTTAAAAGTGCTAAATTGTCTCTCTTAACATAAATGACATCATCATGTGATCTAGACAGCTCTAACTCCAATGTGTCTATTCTTATTCTTCTCTCTTCATTTTTAAACGAAACCCTGTTCAATTGATCATTGAGATTAGAATTACTTAGACGAGTTCTTTTTAAGCTATCACTGAAATTTTGAAACATTATATCTTAAATCATCTAATTCAGAATCATATCTAGATGAGTGAATATTAAGAGATTTGAGAATAGAATGTACCTTATCCACCACTGTCTCGCATTCCTTTACTTGTTCCGAAACTGTCTTTGCAACGAAGCAGCCTTCGGAAGAGTGGCAACCATCTGTGCAGTATCCCCTCTGTTCCGAGACCTCGTTCTGAACCATCAAACACCTACCATGTGTAGGTTTCCTCACCTCTTCATCTTTAGAATCTATTGACAATACCTCAACAGCATCATCTTCATTTTCCTCCTGCACCACGAACACCAGTTTCGCAATAGAAGCGTCTTTTTTCCGAAGCTCTTCTATCTTCTAAACATAGTACGCTTCGTCCTTTTCTTTTTCCTTCTTCTCATTCTGCTTGCTTCCTGAGCAGACATTCATTGGCAAAGTGGTTTTTTTCATGACAGTAGTGCCATTCATAACTAGAGTCACCAACTAACTTCTTTTCTTCCTCAGGCTTGGCGTTCTTGTAGTTTTCTTCCTTTGGCTTCTCGGATGTGAAATTTCCTTGATTGGCCCTATTTTAGAATCGGGAAAAGTTCATTTTAAAGAACTTCTTGGGATTAGACACCATGAGAGCCTTGTCTTCTATGGAAAGCTCACTATCCGAAAGATCAGATTCGGAATCTTCTTCTGCTGCTTTCTTTCCCTTTGCAACCAACGCTAAGGAACGTATACTACACACAAGTTTTGTTTCTTTTGTGACCTCTTCTTCATGAGATCGCAAAATACTGACGAGTTTAGCCAAGGAGTAACTTTTGAATTGTTCATGTGCCTTCACTGTGGACACTATCGCTTTTCATTCGGTTAGCAGACCATTCAAAAAGGTGACACTCTGCTCATTGTTGCTGCGTTCCAGCTTGTATTTAAGCATTCTGCTTAACAAGTGAATGTAGCGATTGAACGTTTGATCCAATTGCTCTTCAGATTTCTGAGCAAAAGATCTGAACTCCGATAGAAGGGTTGTATCACATGAACTTACGAGACGAAAGTATTTGGAGGAAGTGTGAATCTTATGATTCTCATTGCCTTGATTTTGCTCATCAGCTTGTTCTTCTCGTCTAATGGAATGTCTCCACGATCGGCAAGAAGGGCATTGTAACCACCCAAAGTCTTTATTATTTTTCTTGAACCAGTATGTGCATATGTTTCTTCCGTAATTGCATGCCATATCATGGATCCATGTTCTTCGATTCCAAGAACATAGTCTTCAAAATGTAATGCCCAAACCTCGTAGTCATTTGGAAAGAGGATTGGGATCCTCGTTGTAGATCCAATGCTGCTTGCAAAATTGAAGGTTAACGAGTGAGGATCTTCGTGCGCTATTTAACCTTGAATTCACTTACAAGGTTGTAGAACCAGATGTGTAAAATATAGATCGAGTTAAAGATAAAAACTAAAGATCTAGATCTGATGTCTATGATCGATTGAAACAATGAAGACAACAATGACAGATCTACGTTTAAACCCTAACAAAACTCGACAGAAGAATAGCGATTAGATTACACTATCTCTCGCTCTGATACCAATTGTTAGAACAATAAAAGATCGTTTGGTTCTATGTAAACATAATGTAATAAAGATGAACAAGTATCAATGATCAAACTGATGTCGAATGATTATATTAAAACACTCGAGAACAATTCGTAAGAACTATTCTGTAAGAGTGACCACTGTGTACAAGATCGCCGCGAAGGAGTTACAATACATACATCAAGAATGTTAACCCTAAAAAGGTACGTACATGCCTTATATAGCTAAACTAAACACGGAATGGACGTGCCCATCCGTTATACAAAAAGGCTAAATAAAAGCACAATTGACACAATACAAAATATCCTAACAGCTTGACGGCTTCCCCTCGAAAGATGGAACAGTGGAAGGTGTGACAAGGGGTAATACAGATGAAGATCGATTTGACTCCCCCTCAACAGAAGAATCATCTTTGTTTGATCCACGAAGCTCCCCCTTGATCGAAGGTGTCTTTTCTAAAGATGATTCAGCAGATGGATGATCGTCATTTAGCTTGTGAGTCTCAGATATGTTGTTGTCCTTCACATTGGATTCAACATCAATAGCATGTTCCGGACGGTCAAAAACGAAAAATCAAGATTAAATGATTTAAGTGGAATTAGTTCGGTTGGGGAGTCAGGAAAGATAAAAGAACGAGGAAAAATTCTTTCTGATTTCTTGATATGATGATCGTCGAAGGTCAGATTGAATGTCTCCTCTATCTTCCTTGTGCTTTTGTTGAGAACACGATACGCGTTGGCTGAGTGAGAGTAGCCAAGAAATACTCCATCATCTGATTTAGATGCGAACTTTTTTGAGCCATCTTTCAGTTTCATGCTGAAACATCTGCATCCGAAGAGATGCAAGAATTTGACATTTGGTTTGCGTTTGTTGATTACTTCGTATGGCGTAATGTTGAACCGAAGATGAATGAATGAGCGATTTTGCATGAAGCATACTGTGGCGATAGCTTCGGCCCAGAAGTACATTGGCAGATTCGCAATATCAAGCATCGTTCTGGCTGCTTCACATAGTGATCGGTTTCTTTGTTCAACAACTCCATTTTCCTGTGGAGTGTATGGGCTGAAAAAGTGTGAGTGATGCCTTTTTCTTTCAGGAAAGATTCAATTGTTTGATTCTTAAATTCAGTCCCATTGTCACTTCGGATCGCTCGAATAGGCTTCTTGAGATGAAGTTCAATTTGTTTAATGAATGCAATCATCTCAGCTGGAGTATTAGATTTTTTCCTTAGGAGATTACCCATGTGAAACGTGAAAAATCATCCTCAAATACAAGAATATACTTCTTTCCACCAAGAGACTCCACAGTGGAAGGTCCACATAGATCAATGTGAAGAAGTTCAAGTGGTTTTGTGATATTTGAGTCTTTGGTAATCGGATGAGCTTGGCGTTTTTGTTTTCCATGTTCGCAGGCAGCACATAAGGTGTCATTATCAAATTTCAGTGCTGGCATCCCCCTAACAAGATCAGGAGCAATAAGTTTGTTAATGTTCTTGAAGTTCAAGTGAGATAATCTTCTGTGCCACAACCACCTAAGATCCGAAGGTGCCTTTGAGAGAAGGCAGATAGAAGGGGCTCCAATTATAGGCTTCATATCTAACGGATACATCTCACCCTTCCTTTTGGAGTTTAGCAGAATTTCCTTTGGACCTTTCTTCTTTATAACACTTCCAGCTTCATCAAACTTGACTTTGTATCTTGTATCCAAGCATAACTGGGAAACACCGACCATATTGTGATTAAGTCCTTCAACGTATGTGACACGGTTTATTGTGAACTTTGCATTTATGATCTTACCATAGCCTTTTATGGGACATGTTTCATTATTTCCAAATTTCACTTCACCACCCTCTTCTAAACTTCGAAAGTCTCTAATGTATTCAATTCTCCCCGTCATGTGTCGTGAGCAGCCACTATGGATATACCATTCTTTGTCTACTGTTCATCCTATAAGACCTGCAATTTAGAGAGAATGTTCAGGTACCCAACATGGTTTGGGTCCTTGAGGGTAAGTGTTCGGATCTAGGATCCATGATTCAACCAAATCAACCTTTTTGGTTCCAGATGTCGACCCTTTTTTAGAAGTAGTAACGAGATCACAATTTACTTTTTGAATGGTTTTTGGAACCCATTTCATGATTTTCTTCAGATGTTTCTTTTTAGGTTCAAATTTTAACGATGATGTTTGTTTAATCGGAACCCACTTTTTCTTTGATACGGAGGAGTTCCCAAACGAAGAACTACATTGAGTATATTTTCATAGGAACTCTTCGTATGCAAGCTTGTAATCTTGAATGGTGAGATTTCTATTTTTGAAAAGATCCATATTTTTATCTAACCAAACATGAAACGTATCAACAAAGTTGCTTCCTTTTGTGAAATGTTTCTTTGAGAATTTTCAAAATTTTGATTTCGACAGATGGATTGGTTTGGTTCAAAAACAAATTTTTGTCTTAGCATTCAAAGTTTTCTTAATTGTTGAAGACTTTTGTTGATTTCGAAAGTCCTTCTGTTTGTTTTGAAAAAATCGATAGTTCCTCCTTCTTCGGTTATCTTAAAACTTTTTATATTTCACAAAAGACGGGGTTTCCCTAGCATCTCTTCTTAAATTGGAAAAATGAGTGTTGCTTCGGATAGAGTTTTTCAACTGATATATTTCTTGTTTTCTGATGTTAACTTTGACTTCCATATTTTCATTTAAATTATTTTGAAGCATTTTATCAGTTGAGAAAAACCCTTCGGTAGTAACAGACTCATTATCTTTCGTCATTATTGAGAGTAGCACACTACTCTCCTCAAGTTTAACACCGTGTTTTAAGAAAACCATGTTTTTGAAGTTTGCAATATTAGGATACGTATATGCAAGTTCGACAAACTTTTGGACTAATTTTCTGAAAGTGAAGCAAAATCATCAGAAGTATTAAAACATGGATAGACGGTGATGTATCATCCGAAGAATCCTTTGGAGCCACTGAAGAGCAACTTTGAAAATTTTTTGTAGAATTTTTTCTCTCTTCGGTTACACAGGATTCTATTTTGGTTGAAGAACAGACTGATGATGATTTCTGTTGAGACAGATCAATACAGTCTATTTCCTCAATGTCGGAATCAGAATCACATGTGTCATTCTGAGAGTCACTTTCATCCGAAGTGAGGTTTGAGGGAGAATCAGCAATTTCATTAACAGTAATATTCATATAAGCACATTTATTTACTAGAAGAATGGTGAGTAGAGATTCATCCATTAATTTCGAAAGATCATTTGAGCTTAAAAATTTTGAAATGGAATAAGCCCATGAGCATAAGTGTGATTTGGAATATCAGCGGATGAAACAATGGATTCACATTCATATGAAGTAGAGTCCACATCTTGTAACTTAAACTCAATGAAGAGCAAGAGCTTTTTATGATGATCTAAGGCAATATCAGAAGAATGATAAATACGTGTAATATGAGAATATAATCTTTTTGCTGTTTCACAAAAAATATTTCTTTGGTTCAATAAAATCTCATTGTTTTCATGCAACTGTTCCTTACTTTCTTCTAATATTCCTATTCTAAATTGACTCTTCTCTAATGCCCCCACGCATGCCTTCTAGTTTTCCCTTCATCAAAGTTACTTCATCCCTTGTTTGACACGCATCACTATTTGCTGAAACAAGTAATTGATTCATATGCAGATAGTCAGAAGTTATTCTATTAAGATCATTAATATAAAGTTCTTCTGCAACATTAAAGTTTTCAAGTAAGAGAGATACCTGCTCGGGATGGTGAGACGGGAGTTGGACATGGATGCAGATCCTTGTACCATAAGACACGTATCAGTGACATTGATACCTTCATCTTTATCCGAATCTTCATCATCAGACCATATGTTGCATCCTGTATGAGCAGCAAACATTGCTCCATGTGTTGGTTTTCGTATCTCATCACCATCTGAGCATGAGCACCAAATCTGATGTGTGTCATCACTGCATTTTGGAGCCACAAGAGACAGACTTTGAGTATTCATCCGTACTTCCTCAAGTTTCTTCGTATAGTATGCTTCGTCTTCTACCCTTCCCTTCTTCTCGTTGTCTTTCTTCAACATGCAATCTTTGGCAAAATGATTTTTCCCAAAGCAGTAACTGCAGTCATAACCTGAGTCACCCAATAGCTTCTTCTCAGGTTGGGGTGTAGTTTCAACCTTCATTTTGAAGGGTGCATTAGCAGGTCGTGTTGCCTGTATACCATTATTATAGCTTCAATTGAACGTAGAACTATTCCGAGGCCTCTTCTAGAACTTCTTGTTGTTATTGGAGTACAGCGCCACAGTTTCCCCGTTTTCATCAGTATCTCCTTCATCATCGACAAAGGAGACATCTTTGGATTTAGCATTTGAAATTAATGCAAGGGAACCAGCATTCGATTGATCACCTTGTAAATCATATTCATACTTTGGATATCATATTCATACGACTTCAACAAGTTGTACAATTCTTCAAGTGAGTGAAAATTAATACGTTCATGGGCTCGCACCATCATGGTGATCTGTTTCCACTCTCTTCAAAGACATTGCATGATTCTGAAGTTCTTTTCAAGAGAAGTTTTGGAAACCCCATATTTTTCTAGATCATAGACCAAATCATTGAAACTTTTAAACGTCTGATCAATCTTTTCATAATCTAGTTGCTTGAAGTTGTTGAAATTAGCCAAAATATTATTCACTATGCTCTTTTTCATGACATCGTTACCTTGCTATCTCATCTTCAACCTATCCCAAATCTATTTTGCAGACTTCGATCCATAAATGAGATTGAAGGCAACAGGGAGGCAGACCGCTCATCAGTTCTCTCATGCAACGTTTGTCATTCTCCATTTTCTTTTTATTTTTGCAGCAATATTTTCTTCAGTTTCAAGAGGAGCTGCTTCACCAGGTTTCGCAAATCTGGTTTTAACGTTCGCTGTAGATGGGCCTTCATTAATGGATCTCATGAGATCTTCATCAATTCCAGACAGATAATCTTCCATACGATCAGCCCACTGATTGTAGAATTCAGGAATGAGTATTGGAGCGTTGTTGCTAGATCCAAGAAGAGCAGTGTAGTTCATCATAGCGTTGTTCGCCTTGTAGGCCATTGAAGATTGGATCTTTGCAGAACTTAACCAAGAAAAAGACTTTGAAACATGGAAGAATGGATCCAAGAAAAGTTTGGAACCACGATTCAAAGAAGATTAATATGATCTCGGTAAAAGATCAGCAAGTACCCCGCTCTGATACCACTTGTAAAGATAAAATTACGAATAAAGGAAACAAGATGAACAACTATAATGAGTACAGCGCCACAGTTTCCCCGTTTTCATCAGCATCTCCTTCATCATTGACAAAGGAGACATCTTTGGATTTAGCATTTGAAATGAATGCATGGGAACCAGCATTCGGTTGATCACCTTGTAAATCTAGGACATCATATTCATACGACTTGAACAAGTTGTACAATTCTTCAAGTGAGTGAGAATTAATACGTTCATGGGCTCACACCATCATGGTGATCTGTTTCCACTCTCTTCAAAGACATTGCATGATTCTGAAGTTCTTTTCATGAGAAGTTTTGGAAACCCCATATTTTTCCAGATCATAGACCACATCATTGAACCATTCAAACGTCTGATCAATCTTTTCATAATCCAGTTGCTTGAAGTTGTTGAAATTAGCCAGAATATTATTCACTATGCTCTTCTTCATGACATCGTTACCTTGCTATCTCATCTACAACCTATCCCAAATCTATTTTGCAGACTTCGATCCATAAATCATATTGAAGGCAACAGGAGGCAGACCGCTCTTCAGTTCTCTCATGCAACTTTTGTCATTCTCCATTTTCTTTTTATTTGCAGCAATAGTTTCTTTAGTTTCAACAGGAGCTGCTTCACCAGGTTTCACAAATCTGGTTTTGACGTTTGCTATAAATGGGCCTTCATTAATGGATCTCATGAGATCTTCATCAATTCCAGAAAGATGATCTTCCATATGATCAGCCCACAGATTTTAGAATCCAGGAATGAGCATTGGAGCGTTGTTACTAGATCCAAGAAGAGCAGTGTAGTTCATCATAGCGTTGTTCGCGTTGTAGGCCATTGAAGATTGGATCTTTGCAGAACTTAACCAAGAAAAAGACTTTGAAACATGGAATAATGGATCCAAGAAAAGTTTGGAACCACGACTCAAAGAATATTAATATGATCTCGGTAAAAGATCAGCAAGTACCCTGCTCTGATACCACTTGTAAAGATAAAATTACGAATAAAGGAAACAAGATGAACAACTATAATGAATATTAAAGCAGTCGAATAATTTATTCACCGTAATGAAGTTAGGGCTCCCAATTAAAGAGATGAGCACCTTAATAAGAATGATTACGATGAATTTACGACACAATTAAAACTGGAAATATATATACTATCACATAGTGGACCATAACTTCAAGCCCATTGTTTACAGATAAAGCTGGAAACCCTAGATAAACTAGCTAACTTCTACAGATAAACACAATCTGTCAGTTATCAGAATTTGGGTCAACTTCACACAGCTCCAAATCATCTCTGACTTCGGATAGGAACATGACTACTTCGGATATATAAATCTCGACACAATTAATATCCAAACATAATCTCGTTTTTCCAAGACCCCTCTGTACATGATCCACAGAGAAGGAACTGTTGGCTCTTCTTGATTTTTGGATTGAAGCTTCGTGACATACAGTGGAAGGTTTCTACCAGAGCATTTTGCAATAGGAGGCTTGGAGGTCGAGTTTCATGCTCCCGAAGATTTCTTTCCCAACTATTTCTATATGAAGCACTGTAAAAGAAGTAAAAGATATAAATTCAAAAATTGATTGTCTTTACTAATGCATTAAATTCACGAGCTTAAGAAGTAAAACATATCCGTTGATGTTTTGATGTAACCGTGTATAAGTAATACATAAAACATGTGTCTTAATAATTTTTCATATGCTGCGATATTATACCAAAAAATTGTAATAGTACTTTAACACTCGTATGTATTAATACTTTTCGGAACATGGATGGTGTATACGTATGTTCTAATAAATTATATGTCAATATATTATTGATAAAGTCTGATTTTAAAAGCTGGTAATGTAATTGTAAAAGTATCCGATAGTGAACTGTACAAGTTGAACAACAGGAAGAACATCCCACCGAAGGGCAACACCACATAGAGGAAGTCACATAGTGGACTGAAGGTTCAACATTGCGTATATAGATGGTATGTCGTGTAATGAAAAAAGGAAACATCGTTGAAATATAGCATATATTGAATGCTAGATGGTCATGAGTTGGCCATGACATGCAAAGTCGCATGGGAAGTCATGTGGTTTGTCTTATCATCTTTGACGTGTGACTTATTTGAAACAAAAGATTGAGTTTCATTTATTTCTTAAAATAACATCAATCCGTAAGCAATAATCAGGAATGTACGTTTTGAGGGATTCATGTCAAATTCTAAAGGATTTATCACCTTTTTAGTGGATTATTGCTTCCTGGGAAGGTATTCAAACACCTCTATGTAACGTCCCATTTTTGTTTAGTGTTTAATAGTATATTTAAATTCTATTTTAAGAAAAACAATAATTTAAGTATTGTTGTAATAATAATAATAATAATAATAATAATAATAATAATAATAATATAAGAAATATATTTATAAGCTTGCTAAGTTAGTTAGGGGGCTATAGTGTTAAAGTTATTAAAGTTAGAATGCTAAGTTAATGTTGAATTGGGTTATTATGGTCCTTATGAGGAGTATAAGGACTGTCTTCACCAAATAATGAAAGTTTGATGGAGAGGCCTTTGGGTAGATACTTGGCTCTTCCTTCATTTCGCAAACAGAAACACCACCACAAACCCTAGATGATTTTAATCCCGTTTTTCCAAGACCCCTCTATACATGATCCATGGAGATTCAACTGTTGGCTCTTCCAGATTTTTGGACTAAAGCTTCAATTCGTGATATACAATCGAAGGTTTCGACTCGAGCATTTTTGCAATCCGAGGTTTGGAGGTCGAGTTTCATGCTCCCGATGATTTCTTTCCCAACTATTTATATATGAAGAAATGTAAAAGAAGTAAAAGATATAAATTCAAATACCGATTGTCTTTTTTACTTATGCATTAAATTCATGAGCTTAAGAAGTAAAACATATCCGTTGATGTTTTGATGTAACCGTGTATAAGTAATACATAAAACATGTGTCTTAATAATTTTTCATATGCTGCGATATTATACCAAAAAACTATAATAGTTCTTTAACACTGTATGTATTAATACGGTTCGGTACATGGATGGTGTATACGTATGTTCTAATAAATTATATGTCAATATATTATTGATAAAGTCTTATTTTAAAAAGCTGGTAAGGTAATTATAAAAGTATCCTATAGTGAAGTGTACAACTTGAACAACACGAAGAACATCCCACCGAAGGGCAACACCACATAGAGGAAGTCACATAGTGGACTAAAGGTTGAACATTGCCTAGATAGTTGGTATGTCGTGTAATGACAAAAAGGAAATAGCGTTGAAATATAACATATGTGAATGTCGGATGGTCATGAGTTGGCCATGAATGCAAAGTCGCGTGAGAAGTCATGTGGTTTGTCTTATCATCTTTGACGTCTTCTTGTATGAAACAAAAGATTGAGTTTCTTTTATTTCTATGAAAAATAAAATCAATCCGTAAGCAGTGATCAGGAATGTACGTTTTGAGGGATTCATGTCAAATCCTAAAGGATTTATCATTTTTAGTGGATTATTGCTTCTTAGTAAGGTATTGAAACACCTCTATGAAACGTCCCATTTTTTTTTAGTGTTTAATAGTATATTTAAATTCTATATTAAGAAAAACAATAATTTAAGTATCATTGTATTAATAATAAGAATATTGATAATAATAATAATAATAATAATAATAATAATAATAATAATAATAATAATTGTTGTTGTTGTTGTTGTTGTTGTTGTTGTTATTATTATAATAGTAATATAAGAAATGTATTTATAAACTAAGTTAGTTAAGGGGCTAGAGTGTCAAGGTTATTAAAGTTAGAATGCTAAGTTAATGTTGAATTGGGTTATTATGGTCCTTATGAGGAGTATAAGGACTTTCTTCACCAAATAATGAAAGTTTCATGGAGAGGCCTTTGGGCGGAGACTTGGGTCATCCTTCATGTCGCAAACACAAACACCACCACAAACACTAGATGATTTTAATCCCGTTTTTCCAAGACACCTCTGTACATGATCCACGGAGATTGAACTGTTGGCTCTTCCTGATTTTTGGAGTCAAGCTTCGTGACATACAATGGAAGGTTTCGCAAACACAAACACCACCACAAACACTAGATTATTTTAATACCGTTTTTACAAGGCCCCTCTGTACATGATCCACGGAGATTGAATTGTTGGCTCTTCCTGATTTTTGGACTCAAGCTTCGTGACATACAATGGATGGTTTCGACTCGAGCATTTTGCAATCGGAGGTTTGGAGGTCGAGTTTCATGCCCCCGAACAGAATTGAATGTTTGAAATGTATAAAACTTAGTTTTTCTATCTCTTTACCCTTTTGGTTCTTAATACACTAAGAGACTTTTTGATGAGTCTTAATATCTTGCATATGAACTCAATTTCACTGATATTTGATGATAATAGGGTGGGATTTAAGGACTGTTGAGAACAAAGTTTTAGATGGAAAAATAGACTTCTAAGAATCCTTCGCACAACAATAATTTAAACAAGATAATAGCAAAATAATTAAATGACTGTAAATGTATATGCTGAATGTAACGCCCCAATTTCCAACCAAAATTTTTCTTTTAAAATATAAGTAAAAACAAAAATAATCTAATTAGAATGTTAAAACGGTGTTCATTAAAACCATTATCAGAGTATATACGTCCCATAATTATAAAAATCACCCCTTTATCAAGTGTAGTACCTGAAAATTTTTAAAATCAACGAGTAAGCACAAAGCTTAGTGAGTTCCACATATTACCATACATGCCCACACATTCAACAACCAGCCATCGAGAACGACCCGACCCTACTCGAGATACAACACCTACGGGCGCCCATGATACAACACCTATGGGATACGGGGCGGTTCTACCCATGATACAACAGCTATGGGTTCCTGGTTTTCGCCCTGCCCATGATACAACACCGATGGGACATGACGATTGTCCAACCTGTGATACAAGACCGACGGGTGAACTCGCATCAGTACTGAGCCCAACATCAGATAATAACCACAATTATAGAACAAATCATACAACTGTAAATAACACAGAAGTTCCCGAACATGCAACCTCATATATTAAGGTGAGGATACTCACCAGAAGCCAAAACCGTATAGATAATCTCTAATATCCCAATCTAGGCTCTTCCAATCACTTAAATCCCACACACACAACATATCAACCAAAGCTATGGAACCTGGATCTTGAAAAACATGACTCAGCCTTCTAAACCTTCAGAAAAATGCCATGAACACACTCAAGAACATGGGAACTGATTAGGGTTTCTAAATCCCTTTTTAAGCTAAAATGAGCCACTACTTATAGGCTTGGAGGAAGTTAGCGCCGCTAACTCCAAGGATAGCGTCGCTAACCTTGGTCCTCCAGCAGACTTTCCTCAACAGACGCATATCGTCGCTAAAGGAAAAGTTAGCGTCGCTGACCTGTATTAGCGTCACTAATAGTGAAAGTTAGCACCGCTGACTTGGTCTTTTGGCAAATTTGGGAACGGGTCTTACAAATCTCCCCCACTTATCTGGAATTCGTCCCCGAAATCTACGTAGGCAACCTGATCAGGGTAACGCCTCTGCATTTCTTCTTCCAGTTTTCACATCCGTCCCAAAAATTCTACCGTGTCATCCAAGACCCTCTTCTATGCCAATCTCATTATTCCACAAGACCTTAGTCTTAACCTCTATCATCACCGATGTTTGCTCAAAATATATCATAGGCGTTCGTTTTACAATATCACCCCAACCGCACACTAGAAGACACGTCGCGTTGCATCGTCTTATCTGAAAAATCTAGAAGTTGTTACGAGTCCGCCTAAGCCATAGATTACCTTTCTACACTAATAATGACCCGGTATACCCAAGGTCCATCTTGCCCCTAAAGTGATACCTTAACGACAAAACTCTGACCTGTAAACTCAGGTCCGAACCCTGACTATCTTCATGATTCTGACTCAAAACAGTCTGCAATCTCTTCCTGAACACAACAAAAGTTCTGACGCCTTCTGTGACAATTGTAAATTTTGGTCAACAAAAGTCAACTGTAGCCAAACGAAACGTACGATAATTTATATGTTGAAAAGTTATTTTCCATAACTTTTGCGATGAATTATTTATATTACAGTATTACGTATGCTAAATCAAAAGAATTATCGGTTAAAAATCGAAAATACGGACAGCAGACTACTGTAGCGTAAAAATTCGATAATCGTACAATTATTATTTTGAGAATAATAATATTCATAAAACGATCTACTCATAAATACGAAACTGTGGATATATAGAACGTCGAAAACGGAGTTCATATGTGAAAGTTATAACGATTAAACCGCTGTGTACGGATAAATGTACACAGGGTTTGGACTCAAAATACAAAATGAGGTGCCTTACACATCAAATATGAAATAACAACTCATATGATAAGTAACGTAATAGTATCTAGTATTTAATTCCAAAGCTAAATGCAATTTCCGGTAAAATGTCGAAATTCGTGAAAACGGAAGTATACTGCGCTTAAACGCGTATTTCAACATCCAACGAGTCAAAATTCAATCAAAATATATGATTAGCAATGTTTTTATACAAAATAATTATTTAGAACTTCGTTTCGTCAAAAACGCACAAAATTTCACTAAAACGACTTACTATTTTATAAAAATCACTTATTTTTATAAAGTATATTGCTATTTTATAAAAACCACACCACCCCACCCCCCCCCCCCCCTACCCCCCATCGGCTACACCATGCCTCCATGAGATCCAAGGCCACTATTCACCATATCTAGGGTATTATAAGCCTAGAATTAAGTAATATTAAAGAAATCTAAAGGAAATCTAAATTGGAAATCACCTTAAACTAGGAAAGTCTCATTAGAACCAAGCCACAAACCACCAACACTCACCACTCTTCTCCCTCTCCTCCCTTTGCTCTCGGCCTCAAGCACCATCACCACCACCATCACATAAGTTTTACACCATTTACACACACTAACATCCATCAATATCCATTGGATATTAGTTTTGTTCAAGGGTCTTTGAGCTCCAAACTTCATCATCTTCAAAGATCTTGCATGTATCCTTGGTAAATTATGATCATCTAGTGATTTAAGTTCTAAATACCTTCATTTACCCTTTTATACACACATACTCACGAAAATCCATTGGATAATAGCTTTGTCCAAGGGTCCTCCGGGTCTTAGAACCAAAATCTTCATTCTTCTTCCAAGGAATCTTAAGATCCACACTCAAGGTGAGTTCATACCCCTCATTTTCATCTTTTCAAACCTTTTTGGGGGAGAATACAAGTTTCTTTACTATAAATGTTGTTTTATTCAAGTTATATATGTTAAATGCTATATATATATATGATGTTTTACACAAGTTTATAAAGTTAGTATTTGGGTAAAAATTCCTCTGACATGAAATATGGCTAGATCTTTGTAAGTTGTTCATAATGATACATAATATGCTTGTATAAAAGTTACTAAACTATATATATAATGTGTAAAACGTTAGATCTTGGACAAAAATGTTATAAAGTTGAATTTGGCATGAAATATGAATAGATCTATGTATTATGAATATTTTGACATGTTAAGATGTGTAAAGATTACAAAACTACAAATAAAGTGTACAACAACACTAGATCTTGGATAAAAACGTTATAAAAACGAAAACTAGTAAAAACTACGTTTTTATAAACAAAGACACTATTTTCTAGCAAAAATGTTTATAATCAAGATACTACACTATTTTTGTGAGAAATATCTCAAAGATGATATTTATAATCTTTGAACAATTTATTTCGCTATCGTTCGTAAAAATAATGTTATTACGACGCAATTACTAAAAATAGACTATTATTGGAATAGTTATTAACAAAAGGTTATTATGACATTTGAACATGACAAAAATAAGTATATAAAAATATATAATTATTATAATATACTATATTATCATGGGAAAAATGATAATGGACGATTTCAAGAGTTTTTATATACAAAACGTACGTAAACAAGTTGATTGGAATACATACATTTTTGTGAGATGAATCTTCAAGGTACTTTTATAAGTACCTACTATAAGTCCTGAATTTATATAACCAGAGTCTCGGTAAGAGAGCGCGATATTTGAGTATAGATCTATACGGGGCTTGACAACCCCGCACCTGAGCTGCTAGCTACAGGTTGACCGGCAGGTCTGAGGTGTCCAAATGTCTAACATTCCGACGCCTGAAGAACGTCGCAGCAGGCCAACTAGTCACAGTATGGTTATATGGTATCTCACATGGGAAAATAATCAACTTAATATTTTTATAAATTGTTTACGTGGAAATACACATTTCAACGAAAGTACACTACAGTTTACATACTACATTTTAGTCTTTGGGATTTAAAGACTTGGACATTTTTATGAGAAAATATTGGATTTTCTTGGTTTTCAACACTATTGCTTACAAACAAAGGACATTTCTATACAAAAAATCTTATGAACTCACCAACTTAATTGTTGACACTTTTTCAACTACTTGTATTCCCAGGAAACTAAAAAGGGTAAATCACAAGCGTGGTTGAAGCGACGTTACGACGTTATTTTGCATATTTTTGTTATCATCAGTAATTGTAATCGAAACATGATACATTGAACTATGTAACCTTTGCAATTATGTAATGATGGTTGTTTGATTGGATCTCACTATTGTGTAACTTTGTTATGATATTGTTCATGAAGTCATCTACCCTTAAACTATTACGCCAATACGGTTTGAGGGTGTGACACCTTCTCCTGTACAACTTCTTGCACAAGACACCATCGCTCGCGTGCTAACCATTGACATAAAAGAACTCTGCTTCTGTTGCATAGAAAACCGAAGTTCGCACCAGGCTAAGAACGTAATCCAGAAGAAACTCCTTCAAGCGTCTACATTGATCTCTAAGTTCGGCCATCCGTCTAAAGGTTATATACAAAACTGAAACAAAGTTGAGTGTTGAAAACTTTGCGAAACCTTCTCCAAAACTCCTAGTTGAACTGAACCTCTCTATCTGATATCACCCAATCAGAATACCATATCGGGTAACCTCTTCCCAAGCCTTAACATCATCCACCTTTCGTAGACAAGGTCACTATAATAGGCCTAAAGCGAGCACTCATGCTCCATCGGTCTACAACATCCTAGATTTTATCAACACACTAAAGGGTTCCTTAGGACTTCCGTGATGAATCCATATAGGCATGCCTCTAAATTCCACCTCAAAAATCTTCAGACACCAAAATTTGCTATAAGCGGTGATTGGCGTTGACCTTCTTACTGAGTGAACATCTCTCCACATATCTAGGTACATTTCCTTTCCCGCCAGATCACAAATCATCCTCTCAAATATCATAGACATCCATATCACCCCCGGGCGAATGAAAAAACTGACACAAACACTTCGTTCATTACCGCTCAAAGAGCCTCGCCCGTCTTCGATATCCAAAATCGACCAAAATGAGTTAGCCAACCTCTGCTAACCACCCCCATATTGTCACTTACTCGAACTATCTTACTTTAAGGCATTCCCTTTCACAGCTTCCTATCTAAACCCTCAAATAAAATCTGACCCGCCAGACCTTCGGGTCGCCCCGATCCGCCCTTGGATTTCATTCCTACCACCTAAGCAGCCATCTGCGAAACTATGGTTGTCTTCACCTCCAATTAATCTGGGACCTATGAATGCGGAGAAGTCCACCAGGATCCCTCGTCCCACTGGACATCCTATGGGTACTAAGCCTCAGCACCCGTATAAGCATTATCTCCTCCAGTGCGGAAATCATGTGCCCCAAAGACCAGTCTACCAATTAGCCCGTTGTATCGCTACAATAAAGGACCCGACACTCTCGACCTGCACAAAGTACTCACCGGAACACATCATAGCACTACCTTAAAAAGCATAGAACTACCCATACGGCCAACACCCCTATCTCTCACCGGCCACGACACATAACTACCACAAACAGGGCATAGTACTACGTTACCCGCACGAGATACCAATCCCTCAAATCGTAGAATCGTAAATCGATCACTATACCAATAAGACCCAATCACTCCAAACTAACCCTTATCCTTGTTCCTACAATCCCTTATATTTTCCGAATAACATGACCCTTGTCATGTCTTGATCTTGTCGCTGCTTAATATGTTGCTTCCCTACTGATCCTTCTGCATGATACACAATCTCACCAAACATTTCCCCAATACCTCATTTCGACCCCTTCCTAACTTCCGCCCAGCCTTTCTTGCCTTGGAAGGCTTCTCGCCACGTGATCCTTTCCTTCCTTTGAAACTATTGACTAGTGCTCCTGAGACGAGTTGTCGTATAGGGCATATTCTTTTTCCCAAGGCTTCTAATCCACATGTATAACCCTTGTAGAAGCCTGAAGCAGATCCCTTATCTTTGGATAATTCCTCTGTGCCAATCTTTCTGAGTGTCAGTCATTGCAAGAAGAACCTTGTATCCCGAGTTGCCATAGCTTTCGCATTCTTATGGTCGAACCAATAGGTCACGTCGTCTCCTCAGTCTGGCATCTCACCTTCCATGTTCTGCCCTATTTATACCAAAACCCAAATCTCTCGCTCCCACTGATGTCAAGGTCTTGAATCGAAATGGAACGACAATTGTCTAACATTCTCTACACCTTAACGGGAATAGTCAAAATTCCTAAGTAGGTGACCATGCTTCCTAGGGCCGCCAAGATCCTTTCCTCTTTGTAGTGTATACAAACTTCCAACCGCATCGTTGAGGTCGTAGAATTTCCTTCACTCCAAGCCATTCCAAACACCTTTACCCCAAGGTGAAAGCTACTCAATGCACCAATAACCACTTACAAGCTCCAGTACGATATGTCACTCCCATCTTCCTCCTCAAAGCTACCACAACTTTCCCTCTCCCCAAGGCATTCGCCACTGCCGAGCGAGCTCCCTGCCTCAGCAGGTCGCGGATATCCATCCTCACGCTGGCTCCTTCATCGCCACCAGACTTCCATCCCCAATGGCCAATAATGTCACACTAGAAGCAATTCTTCCCCTTCCGCTTCAGTCCCTCTACTTGTTATAATATGTCCAAGAAGCCATCTTCTATAAATCTTCATCTCATATGTCACACACTGAATGCAGTCTCCGCCATACATTGTATGCAGTCTTCGATTGCTCTATTTCCTATTGGGTGTCACAGGAACTCCATAGTCCAACAGCCCTAGCAGTTGGATGGACACTTCTGGCTCCTCGGTGACACAAGGCGACATGACGGCTTGATTAATAGGTCAGCACTTAAGTCAATCTGGATCCACGTCCATCTCCCAAAAGGAATACCCAGTAATCCTCTGGAACCTATCTGCAAATTCCCAATCCATGGTTTCTAACCTGTTGCCAATTCCTTCTCCCTCTATCATCATAACCCAAGCTAAACCAAGTCAAATGCTTGATAATTCGTAATGCTGGAACTTCCATGCTCCAGTAGCTGAGCTATACTTACATTAAGCTTCATCTCTTCTCTTAGAGCAGCAATTCTCCCCCACTTAGAGTCTGCACCAATACCTAGTGCTAATCGCTATCAATCAGCGCCTCGAACCTTGTAACCAACCCAATCCTCATACCATGCCGATTTAGTCAATTGGAATGGAACAAGGTCTATCGGGATTCACATCCATAGACCTTTGAAACATTGCCACGCAAAACCCAGACACGTCGACTAGCAAACCTGGATGCATCGCCTAAACCATTATTGTCAATCATAACCGTCGTTGATACCTCAACGACTATTAAATTTGGCAGCTTACGTTCCATCCCCATCCATCTCGATCGATCACATCCGAATGGACTACTGATCCATCTTCTTGATCAAACATCACCACGATGAAGACGTGTACTATCTTTTTGCCACTAATCCATAATGCGAATCATACATGATTCTCTACTATACCTGGTTCCTTAGAATTTTGGGTAACTCTTCCTGACTCATGTATGAATCCTGTGCTTTCGGTAGTACAGGCCTTGTACTACCTTCCACATGTATTCATACTTGTTTCAGAATTTTTCCCCCAATCCTTTAAGTCACCACTCACTCGTCTATTAGACATTTGTATTCATACGGTCCCCCACCAAAGTCCCTAACACTACTCCTAGGCTACCTAGGATCTCATTCCCCACACGTGCCAAAAAGAACTTCTGCTAACACCATGAGGTTGCCTCACTGACACACAGTCGTACGCAATCGAGAATAAGATAGACGTTTGAACAAATGATCTTACCCTAAAGTCGCAACCAAACAAGGAACATCCAGTAAGGCCAGACCAAGAATTCTTAGGATATCGTATCCTAATTGTATATAACCTAATAGCATTCACTAAGCAACCTAACACTTTTAGCATAAATTCTAAAGCAGCACATAGTAACAAATAATAGGAAGTAAGGCAACCTAATCCAAGCAGTTCTAGCATACATTTCCTGACTAGGTTCTATGCCTACTTTCTAGCATAACACATATCATCACATAGCACAAACTTGGCATGGGTAATTGGGGATCACAAAACATACTTGAGCTTACTCGACGGTTCGCATCCCATCTCTGTTTATCAAATTAACTTTTTAAAAATCATTGTCATAAGAAAAAACTCTCACTCCTAAGTTTGAGTTTGGATTCACAATATAGTGAAGGGTTCTATGCAAATCTATGAACTAAAAACCTAAGTTCACATGCAACCTATAAGGATCTATATTTTCTTCTAATTGAACATATAATAAATTCCTAAAGGCCAGAAGAAATAAACTAAAAGAACAAAATAAGAAAAACTAACCTTTTAGGATTTCTTGGAAGCAAAGCAGCACAATTGTCCTGCCTCAAATGAAGTCACACCCAGGGAGCAGAAGAGAGGTCACGAAAATTCCAGAGAGACTAGGTAAAAGTGGCACAGAAAATAGGCTACCCCAGGGTCCCTATTTATAGTTCCAAGCGGATAACCAGATAACCCTTTAGAGATAAACCTTTTTGAATTCAAATTAAGATAAGCCTTTTATCTTAATAATTCAAACCATAATTATCTCATATATATTAAATTCAAAATTCTATATATCTATATATAGAATTTGCTGGTTACCTCACTCACTCAGACTGCCACTTACTCAACTATTGAATAATTACAGTTTCAGTCGCTGCACCTTTAATTAATTAAATTAATCGCCAAATTAATTCCAATTAGTTCCAAATTAATTTCTAATTAATTAATATAGTTTCTAATTAATATATTATCACTTTAATATATTAATAAACTATTTATTTTATTTCTATTGATTTATTAATCATATAATAAATCAATCTTTCTCTCTACTGAACTTTCTACCAAACCTCCTACTATGAAGGCAACCCAAATGGACTATGCTACTATTAATTAGATAAATACTAATTATTAGTCATGGCTTAGACACCTAATCCAACAGTCTCCGACTTGGATAAGTCTATGACTACAATTACTAATTTATCCTCTAACTAATCAACAAACCGTAGCTTCCTAGAAACTGCTGCCGAACTCTGACCTAGTCAGTTCTGTCCATAGATAAGTGATCATATGATCCTTCGTCCAACAAGATATTTCAGACACGAGACATGGATTGAGATCAATCTCTGTCCGATACTCTGTTTCCCGATTTTCAATTCTGCTTATGACTTTAGAGCTTCTAATTGAACACATCAATTTAGTCCAGGTTGGTCAGCACTTTAGTCAACTTCAAAATCATCGAGAGGCCTACAGATATCTGTTTTCGTCAGGGTCAAGGAACGAATAAGCTTCGACTCATATTCTTATATCTTTTACCAGTCAAATCATTCACAACACGTTTTATAACATCGAGTTACCGATGCATTTTCATATTATCAATGAACAACTGCCTTGTAAATTGTAACTCATATCTCTCTACTTCAAGATCATAAGATATTATTTTCTCAAACATTGCTTGTGATATAATCCATGAAGCAATCTGTTGAGCGTGGGTTTATCCAATACTCAAATCTCTATTTTTAAGTACTCATGAATGTTGTAGCAATCCTATTGCTATGTCTAACTCCTTAGACAATCTACAACCAATCCATGACAGCCTTGATTCAATACTTACTTCCCAAAGTATGAGCGACTGTGGACCTATCTGAATAATTAAATTATTCGGGAAGTAAAACATGTGAAAGCGAAGCATAAAGATCTGACTGGCAGATACTCTTGCATATTACCAAGTCTCCACAAGGTAATCACCAAGTCGGACCTTGTCATAAACTATTATCGGTGTCAAGATTTCTTTTAAACTTTCAATTCTAATTTTACAGCTATGTCTTTATGAACCTTACACTCTTTCTATGTTTCCAAAGTATCTTATACTTATACACTTTATTGCATATGATCCAATCGGATACTCATCCGATAACATCTCAATATGTTATCCTGTCAATTTCTCTTCTAGCTCCATTCTGGTAATGTGTACTGTGACTTCCCATGCTTCTGGGGTCTTTAGTCTACCTGACTGCACCCTAAGACTATTTCGAGGTGTTATGATGTGCCGGTGAACCACACACGCTCCATCAGAATACCAACGAGATTCCTTAACCATGAAGTCCTTTAACATCATGTCCTGACATTAATACTTACCACTTTGGAAAATCTTTCAAATTAACCCTATCACTTTCACCCCAATCATTTCCCAATGAATTCTCACTTGAGTTCAAACAATCCATCCAGTATTCCCAGCCAGATAATGTCATGAATCCAACTTACTATGCCCTGAGCATCAAGTCATCAGGACATGTTCATGACATTATGATCGATCCAAGAAACTTGTGGAACCCGATCCAATCTTATTCCAAACCCTTTCGGAATCTAAAGATTATTTATAATCCTTGTGTCATGATTTTCGAAAAACTATTTCCTTTTGGAGACTCTTCTCATGCATCTTGAATCTTATAAAGATCATGTTGGCTAGGTCTATGCTAGCGATTTCATCTATCCAATAGATGACTGTGAATTACGTGAGTATGTTGCACCTTCTTAATTTCTTTCATGCCAAGTCATCACACTTTGCAATGATAAGAAAACCCTTTCCTGAGTCTATGCATCTTGAATCTCATCAACATCATCTTGGCAGAGTCTGGATGTATCTCATAGACGTTTACAACCACCTGAGTATGCCGTATTTCTATTAAGTCTTTCATAGCGATCCGTCTCTTAACACCAAGTCATTACACTTTGTAACGAAAGGACACGTTTCCTAGAAACAGTATGTAACCCACATACGGAGATAGTAGATAACAGCGACACTCCCACTGGCTTTGACACGGTTATGGACTATTCACAAAATCCAGGACTTTTGGCACATATTGCGAATCCAAACCTTTATGACATTTAATGGAAATCTTTCAGCCTTTTCTCAAAATCCAATCATTTGGCATATTTTTGAGAATCTGAATATCCTTTCTTGCGAGATGCCCGTAGGGAAATCCCGGGCCCATGTACCTTTGTGTTGGGACACTCTTTGTGAGTCCCTATTAGTGTGCTGGTGATCCACACGCGCTCCACTAACGATTCACAATGTGCCATATAGTATCCTTTCGGATTTCATCTTTTATTGAGAGTGCTTTTCCCAGAATCAATTACTTGACTCTAAGTATCGTCTCACTCAACCAGATGTTCTGAAGGTATGTATCTGTCCATGTTGCTTTCTTTTGATGATTCAGTTACTCCCACTGGTTTTTAGACCAAGTGTAAAATCAATCAAAATTTCACATAGTCTGTGTCTAGCCCTAAGGTTCTCTTGTTCGGCAGCAACCGGGCTGACCAATGCTTCCAAGTAGTCGGATTATCAATCCGTACCAACTATAGTGCTTTACCACCAATCGGTATGTCACCCTGATCATAACTACTTATGATGGTGATCAATACTACTGGCCAAGAGGAGATTATGTCAGTTGTAAAGCAAAAATCTGATTTCTGCTCCAAGCCTAGTGATGACTAAAGGTTCTTTCATTTGGCTAATCCTAAACTCATTTAGGACTGTCCCAACTCCCATTGTTTCCTTAGACCATGAGTTCTTTCTAAAGGAGCTCTTCTTTTACAGTTACAGTGGGATAGCAAATGAAACGACAATGCTGATCATGTCTAGGCTGGTCATGAGGTTCGTATGAACACTATAAGACCCTGGACTTTCTATGTACAAGTGGGATAATCCCAGCTTTACAATTCAGACAGTGTCTGCAAGACCTACTTAGTCTAGGATGTGGTCGGAATATGGTTTATATGGACTGACTGGTATAGTATTCAACTTACTAGAAACTAATTGGCAATGTATCTCATACATCGAGGATCGAACTGTTTCGACCAATGCTCCATTATCTTCCCTAAGACATATTATAACCATTAATACTCTTGGAAGAGAATGAACTGTGAAACCTTTTTCTCAGTTTATGTTATCGCTCCGGTTCTGTGGAACTTGTACTTCCTTTGAAGTCCTTGAACTGTTCAAGGTTTCAATTCAATTGCTTATCCCGATAAGCAATGTCATATTCGTCATACCGAATGATGAATATTTTGAAGTACAAACAATTGTGTTCTATATCAAGATTCGAGTAATACACAGCAACAGGTGCGTCCGTTGCTCTTAATCTCAATGTCTTTTACATATCTATGTAAACTTATGACTTTGTTAACTTTGTTCAGACTTGCAATCTTCAGTTGACTCTAAATCAACTGATTCAAAAAATCCTATCCTCTGGATCTTTGGGTGATTCATCTCTTGCCACATGTGCTTTATAAAGAACTTAATCATCATCTGACTCTAAGTCAGATAATTCCAAAGTCGTGTCCAACTGGACCTTTGGTTGATTCATTTCTTGATACATTAAGAACTCAATTCATCAAGTGACTTTAAGTTAAATGATTCCAAAGTCCCGTACAACTGGATCTTTGGTTGAATTGATTCTTATGACATTTGTATTAACAATCATAAATGACACAATTCTTGAATCCAAACATTTCGGATCATCATTCAAGTTATTACTAAACATACATTCAACACATTCATATAACATTTCAACGACAATTTCAGACAACAGGTGTTAAAAGAAAATTGACAATTTTATTAAAACAAAATCCTTGAACAATATAAAAGACAATGTCAAAACACATCTAAAGACTAATAAAAAAATTTTAATATCTATCTAAACTTCAAAACTGCACGAGCTGGAGATCCAATCAAAATGTGCTCCTATACGCCAGAGTCCCGTGCGTTCTTGATTCCCTGCATACCAACCAAAATGTGACTGTCACATTATGTATCAAGAAATCTTGGAACAGGAGTTTTGTGGTTTTTAGATATACCTGAGCTTTCAAAAGATTTTGGAGCATCTTGCAATCTTTCCTTGACTGTATCCGATTTGGTGGATTCCCAGTTTGAGACATGTCCAGACGATCTCGACTGTTTCTTATTACGTCTCTTCACTGGGCTTAATCCAGAAGTAGCTGAGTCATTGGAGCTATGCCTGTCCAAGAGTGACTTGTATAAAGTCAACAGTGGACGCATTTCCATTAGGGTCTTTTTCTAGTCTTCCTTTCTATACGTCTGAATGAACATATCGTACGCATAAGTTAGTGAAGCGAGTAGAATGTTAACACTCTTTTCCTGACTCATGGAATAACCAAGTTTGTACAATTCGGCTATGTACGCTTCAATCTGAAGAACATGCAAATTGATGCTACTTCCTTCTTTTAGCTTGCACTCTGCAAGTCTTTTGAAGATCGTAGCTCGTTCCTCTTCAACTGGCTTTTGGAACCTTTCCTCAACCAGTTGCATCAACTCATATGGCCCCAAGGATTCAGAATCCTTGCGGAACTCGGGGTCAATGGTTAATAGCATGAGGTCACGAATCTCTTCGGATTCATCAACTAAGAGGTTATGCTTATCATAAGAACCTTTTATGATGACTTGTTCCGGTGGGACCGGGATCGGATACTCGGTAAGATGTAGCTTGCCAGCAATGCTGAGAAACAGTCTCCAATTGCGAAGCCATTCTTTACAGTTGAGGCCAGTCAGCCTTTCCATATTTGGCAGGTGCATTCTGATGCTTTCATAAATGGGTGAAGGAGGAGAAGGAGGAGAATTGACACTTGACATCTATAAAAAAACAGAATCTATTAGTTTAATTGATCCTTTTAAATAATTACCCAATATGTTATTTAATAAGGCTAGGATCCAAAATACCCCAACTATGGTGTGAAGAGGGATGCCGTAATCACAACATAATGGTCATTAAGGTAGATAATTCACTTATCAATTTTATCATATGAAATTCCTAGGTCTATTGAGATTCATTGAACTATTCAATGGCATGTTTAATCTCGGATGTGTCCCACTGTTTGTGACTCGGATGCCGAGGATCACAAACTGGATGTGAATAACCATGCAAATTAGCTTGGTACTCTCGGGGTCAATTACCATCTCTAATTGATGTGCCGGTAAACCACACATGCTCCATCAACAATGATAACACCCGAGAAACCCATTGCAACTCTTTATGAACCCCTATTGGTGTGCCGGTAAACCACATACGCTCCACCAATGTTTCATAAAGTGCAATGTGCAATTTCATGGATTAGCACCAATTCACATTTTTGCTAAAGTGACTAGATTTGAGGTTTTATTAAGTTGTTCTAGTACTTTGAATAATATCATTATACTTTTAATGAGATTAGGCGGTCCTATTAAACCCGTTCGGCTAACGACCCTCCACTAATCAAGCGAGCGGTGGGTGAGAGTGGACACCCATTAGACTGCCATTTTGTAGGCAGTCTCCTTATACCCACTTTTTATACCGACTTTATAGATCAGCTTCGTGAATGAGGCCTACTATTGATTTGACTAACTATTAAATATTATATATATAATAATAACTTCCTAATTATAATCTATATAAGATGTAAATTTTTTTAAACCTTTAAAAAAATGTTTCTGGTTTATCTTTTAATTTATTGTCGATTTAAACCATTAAATTTAAAATTAAATTAAACCTTCAATTTATCTTTTAATTAAACAATTAATTAAATTTAGATATTTTAGACTTTTAAAATATTCCTGGATTTATCTTTTAATTTTTCGAAAATTTAAACCTTTAAATTAAATTAAATTAAATCCTTTTAATTAAACAATTAATTATATTAATTAATTTTAGATAGGTATCACAAAATAATCAAATTAATTTAAACCTATCCTTATCCCCCTAATTTTCGATTTTAAGGATAAAGGGTTTAAGGTTTATCCATTTAAATAAACAAAGTTACCAAAAATATAATACCTTCTAAAACCCTAGCATTTTTTTTTCGAAAAAACACAAGGGGGAGGGGCTAGGGTTTCGAAAAACCCTATCCCTAAAAAATAATCGGCCTCAATTAGGGTTTAGAAACAATAAACCCTAAATATAAGGAAAAACTATTATAGCAATTCAATAAGAAAACAGACAAAAGCTCTGATACCACTAAAGGGTTCTATGCAAATCTATGAACTTAAAACCTAAGTTTACATGCAACCTATAAGGATCTATGTTTTCTTCTAATTGAACATATAATAAATTCCTAATGGCCAGAAGAAATAAACTAAAAGAACAAAATAAGAAAAACTAACCTTTTAGGATTTCTTGGAAGCAAAGCAGCACAATTGTCCTGCCTCAAATGAAGTCACACCCAGGGAGCAGAAGAGAGGTCACGAAAATTCCAGAGAGACTAGGTAAAAGTGGCGCAGAAAATAGGCTACCACAGGGTCCCTATTTATAGTTCCAAGCGGATAACCAGATAACCCTTTAGAGATAAACCTTTTTGAATTCAAATTAAGATAAGCCTTTTATCTTAATAATTCAAACCATAATTATCTCATATATATTAAATTCGAAATTCTATATATCCATATATAGAATTCGTTGGTTACCTCACTCACTCAGACTGCCACTTACTCAACTATTGAATAATTACAGTTTTAGTCCCTGTACCTTTAATTAATTAAATTAACTCCAATTAATTCTAGATTAATTTCTAATTAATTAATATAGTTTCTAATTAATATATTATCGCTTTAATATATTAATAAACTATTTATTTTATTTCTATTGATTTATTAATCATATAATAAATCAATCTTTCTCTCTATTGAACTTTCTACCAAACCTCCTGTTATGAGGGCAACCCAAATGGACTATGCCTACTATTAATTAGATAAATACTAATTATTAGTCATGGCTTAGACACCTAATCCAACATATAGTTAATCTAAATCCCTCAAAGCAAGGCTCTAATACCAACTTGTAACGCCCCAATTTCCAACAAAAAACTTTCGTTTAATATATTAGTAAAAACATAAATAATCTTATCAGAATGTTAAAACGGTGTTCATCAAAACTATTATTAAAGTATATACGTCTCATAATTATAAAAATCTCTATTAACAAAATAATTTCAAAACATAAATATGCGATGCACCGCCGTCATGCCGAGCTCACCCCTTTATCAACTGTAGTACCTGAAAATTTTTAAAATGAAAAGGTAAGCACAAAGCTTAGTGAGTTCTACAAATTACCATACATGCCCATACATTCGACAACCAGATATCGAGAACGACCCGACCCTTATCGTGATACAACACCTACGGGTGCCCATGATACAACACCTATGGAACACGAGGAGGTTATACCCGTTATACAACACATATGGGTTCCCAGTTTTGGCCCTGCCCATGATACAAAACCGATGGGACAAGGCGATAGTCCAACCCGTGATACAACACCGACGGGTGAACATGTATTAGTACTAAGCCCAACAACATATAATAACCACAATTATAAAACAAATCGTATAACTATAAATAACACACAAGTTGCCTAACATGAAACATCATATAGTAAGGTGATGTTACTCACCTGAATCCAAAACCGTATGGAAAATCTCTAATATACCAATCTAGGCTCTTCCGATCACCTAAATCCCACACACACAACATATCAACCAAAGGTAGGAACCTGGATCTTGAAAGACGTGACTTAACGTTCTAAACCTTTAGAAAAATGCCATGAAAAAACTCCAAGTCGTGGGAACTGATTAGGGTTTCTGAATCTATTTTAGGTTGAAATGAGCCACTATTCATAGGCCTATAACTAGTTAGTGCCGCTAACTCCAAGGTTAGCGTCTCAAACGTTAGTCCTCCGGCAGACTCGGCTTGGTCAGCCTCGAAATCACGACAGCCTAAATCTTCCTCAACAGACAAAAGCGTCGCTAAAGAAAAAAATTAGTGTTGCTAACAACCATTAGCATCGGTAATGGTGAAAGTTAGTGCTGCTAACTTGGTCTTTTGGCAAATTTAGAAACGGGTCTTACACTAAAACTAAGTGGAAGAACGAAAATGCTTAACGATAAAACAAGAATGTGATGGAAATAAAGTTTTATATAGATAAAACTTTGAACAGTGCTTGCAGATGTGGTTCTTCAAAACCATGAGTTGAATGGTAACATTGAGCTCTGTTTTATAGTATAAGGGAAGACCAGAGGATAATATCGGAAGGATAGAAGAAGGGACTAACCATCCTTCTTTTGTTGGATAAGAATGACTTCTAGAATAAAATAACACAATCTCATACTAAGGCGGCATATTCTTGAATACGAAAATAGAACTAGTACACAAGACATGCGTCTAAAGGAACACGCATATACTATCCTAATCATAGTTTATATTCTTGATCTTCTGAGCTTCTTTTCATGCGGGGTGCTTATCATTTACGGTGGGAGAGGTCAGTTGCGGACTGATATTCTCTTGCTGAACATTCTTCAATTGCTAAAGTCTTTCTTGCCAAAGTCTTATATGTCGAGCGCATCTTTCTTGCTGAGGTATTCAGTTACAGAGCATTTCTCTCTTGGTGAGGACTTCTCTTGCTGAGTACTTCTCTCTTGCCGAGGATTTCTCTTGCTATGCACTTCTCTCTTGCTAATCGACTTGTAGTTGCTGATTGAGCAAGTCACTATCGCACATTTGATCAAGAGATTATACTAACACAATATATTCTATATAAAGTTGTTCATTGATAACTACGTTTGATACAAAGATCTACTACACCAAGTTCTTCTTTGAACAACTTAAATCTAGCTTTACAATGCAAATCCTCAAAAGACGTCATGTCAAAATATATTGAGATATTGGGAAAGATATGGGGTCGGGTTTGTTCTTTGGATAAGAATATATATGATGTATGCATATATGATTTGTAATTCACGCTTAAAGGTTTGGATGACTTCAAATTATATTAATATTTTATTGGAGTTGGTTTATTGAAACGTGAAGATTTCTTTGAAATAGTATATAGATAGAGGTATATATAATGTTATTTATTATCTTTTCCCCTCGGATGGTGCAGTTTATTATTTACTTACTGTTGAGATGATACGTTTTATAATTCCCCCAGTTGATAGGAGTATATGGTTGAGATGCAGAATTTCAAACAGGTGGTTCATGGTTTAAATCTTGTTATGCCTAAAATATCGATAGTGTTCCACGATTGACCTACCACGTGGATCTTAGGCGGGTTGATGTAGGCCATTCAGATGATGCAATTTTCCAATTTTTATTATAATATTCTCTTTAATGCTTAAAATGGTAAAACATATTGGAGATTAATTGCTGGATGTTTAAACATTTACGTTATTTCTTATCGTTTTCGCATATAAGATGGTGTTCCTAGTATCAGAATGTGTATACGTTATTAGCAATGTCCATTGGTTTAAATAATATACACAAATATACAATGTATTAAATGAATAAAACATTCATGTTTGTTAAATATGTTGTATGGAGAAATATTTTTGAAAGAGAATATCATATACAACCTTGACATATAACATGAAAAACAAAAGGTTAATAGAATTGAAACCTTTCAGTGGCTTACAGTGTAACGCCTGGTTTTCATAAAAAGTATACCCACAATTTTTAAAACATAAAACACACCAATTGTGTATACTAGCAATCAACCCACGAAAACAATATGTTATCAAAATTGAAATACATACAAGGTCCTCATGGACTAAGCCAGGCATTACAAAACATAAAAACTCAACGCTACTAAAGGACAGGCTCAAAGTCGTCCATCTCTTTCAATTGCATGCCTTCCCCTATCACTGCTACAGATACCTGCAAAACAACACACAACTAACGGGTAAACTTATAAAAAGCTTAGTGAATAATCTCCCTGCACGAGATCAACACCTCCCCTATCACTGCTACAGATACCTGCAAAACAACACACGGCTAACGGGTAAACTTATAAAAAGCTTAGTGAATAATATCTCTGCACGACATCAACACCATATGTATTAAAGTTATAAACATATAGCAACAACCAACTCTTACAACATAATCGACTGTAATTTCTTAGTATATAGCTCAACCATCCATCTTGCTCACTATATTTGCCACACAAACATCTACTAGTTGTCACCAACTATCACTCCAGCATTAGGCACCACTGCCAATAATACTCATCAACTCAATCATAATCATTCTCATGTACTCATTCCGGTATCAACTGTACTCAACAATAACAGCCCTCATGGCTGTCTTAACATGGTTAAGAAACTCATATATTTAGTTATCTCAATCTTTACACAATTATAATCAATAATTTATGTAATCAACTCAACTATAGCAAATATAAATAATGAAATCACTCGGTCGCAATCACAACAACATAATATGTTTATCTCAACATACAAAAAAGTATATCTCTACTTAAGAACTACAGATTACTCACCTTAGGTTGGTTTGGAACGTGTCAACTCTAATTTTCTCGTATCTGCCTCCTTCCTATATGATTTAACTGTGATATAACGTCACAAATAAGATCTCATTCATCCTCACACATTCCAACAAACGTTTGACCAAAAGGTTAACCCAAACAAAAGATGCAAGAGTTCTGTCAACGGTACATACCAACGCTATCTGGATAGAGTTGCTATCCACTTAGGTCACGAACCCAAGAGATAGCGTCGCTATGTGTGCTGAACAACCAGGGTTCGGGTCACATTCAGCCATCAAAACTCGATATTTAACATACTAAAGGCTAATGAAATTGTATTGGGATCATCTACTAACATCATATATCACTAGAATTACTTAATTGTTTGAATTGAACCACTTATGGTTTCAAAAAACCCCTAATTTGCTCAAAATCACTCACCTTATTGATTTAGTGATGAATAACACCTTCTTGATGTTAGATTTGAAGCTCTTAGCTTTCTTCCTCCAATCCTAATGTTAATTATTGTGAATTTTCGCTCAATTCCCACTAAAGAGTGGTTTTGGTGTAGTTTTATTCACAAACGGGTTTTACAGACTAAATACTTAGTCTGACCTTGGGACCATAGCATCGCTATCCTCTGTGATAGCGTCACTATCTTCTCAACTCTAAAAGGGCAACATACTTTGAGATAGCTTCGCTATTTCACCTGAAATACTCTATCTCTACCTGTTGAAAAATACGATAACTGATCTCCACGAATAAGGTTTTTAAGCCTATTACTGTGTGACAGATATGTATTTTATCTATAATATGCGGAATAAAGTAGAGTTGCGGAATAAAATAAAACGGTAAATCTAAACTAGACAGTATTTAAATAGACAGAAAGCGGTAAATAAAGTAAATGTTAGAAGTTAAAGGTTAGATGTAATAAACGCCATTATCAATGATAACGTGTTTTTACAATAAATAAAAAGGTTAGAAGTTAGAAGTTAGAAGTTAGATGTAATAAACGCCATTATCAACGATAACGTGTTTTTACAATAAATAAAAAGGTTAGAAGTTAGATGTTAGATGTCTCGGTTAAATACAGTCCACATATGTTTTGGTTGTCACGGATCAATTCGGATGTATTTGAGATTTGGTACAGTTGATACTCTCCATCACTCAAGTTTACTCATAATAAGTTCCAAATCACTAGTACAATAATACACAAGAAAATACTCCTACCGCTTCTTATATAACAAACGACTCAAAACAAAAAGGCAATTACAAAAGATCGCCAAAGTTCTACTTAAGCAACTCATAGCTAAAACCACACCAAGTATAAGGTAACAACTCTACTTACTTATATAAGCACCTCGAGAAGAAAACGGGTCTCAGAAGCTCTCCCCCTTCAAAAGATTCCATCCCTGGAATATCTTGGAATAGGTGTAGCTATTGGCTAATTATATTCATTATACGACTACATTGCCATCACAGCCGGTCACTGAGTATGGTAACTGTGTTCTCACCTCCTTATCTCAATCAACATGTACATACCAATAAATCTTGTTTACACATAATATGGCTGAGGCACTAAACTTCCCTAAAAATATTTCTCACTTATATTGTTTTTTCCCAAAATCTCCGGTGCCTGCTGTCAAACATCATGGCTACCAAGTCCAACACTATAATCAGTTATGGTACATAAACATCATTGGTGGTATGTACTGACATCTCAAAAACATATCCCCATAGGTTAACCACTATAGCCTGACACTCCTAGGTCATTATGCGGTCAAAAACAGAAAATAAAACCTCACCCGCAAACTAGTATAGTAGCAGCAATGGTCGATCCGTGGGAGTCTCGTGGTTAAGATATAGTGTCAGAATGACCAACTACAATGTCACGCTATAGTCGGCGGTGTTTCTTTCACTTCCCGAAAACCGATAATTGCAACACCGAAAACTAAAACAAACATTAACTAAACTAAACAATTCCAAATTCCAAACCATAATTACTTACTGATTCCAAAAGTGAATTCCAAAAAAATCAGAAGCACAGAACAATCCAAAACATTCAACAAGCAATTAAACATAAACTATACCAAAAACATGCAATATAACTCGAACCGAATGATTATCATAAACTAAAATGAATTTCAGAAACCACAATGTTCTAACTTCGAAAATATCCAAACTAAACTTGCTCCAACAGATTCTACAATCCAGAATTGAAGGAATCAAGCAATTATTAAAACTAAGAAATAGTAAAATAAATGAGAAAACATAAAAAATACCAATTGAAGTTGCTGAAATCTGAAATCTTGAGTCAAAGAAGCCTAGGTTCCACCTTTAGGTCGTTTCTTCGTTCTTAAAATTCGACCTAGATGCCTCTATTTATAGTTGAGAATTCGAGCTAATCTCGTCGTGCATCGCTTAAAACCGCGGTGCGTCTTATCCTTTATCCATGTTTTTCGCACTTTGAATTTCAACTCATCGCCTGATCTTTGACTATCCGCGGCGCACGTGTCTTCTACTCGCGGCGCACGTACGTTTTCGACTAAAATGGTCTTTATCTAGACTATATGATATAATTTCACTAAGAATAGGGCCTAACAACGACTAAAATACTTGATATTGATAGGCGTTGTTGTAAGACCCATTTTTATTGAGATGCTTTATAAGGTAAATATAGTTATTACCTTTTTGTCGATGTGGTTTTACGTATGAGTTGTTTGATGGGTGAGAAGAGGTTAAAACCTTTATTATATACTAATCTTGTTGTGATTAAGATTAGTTAGGTTGTTGTATGAGTTCGAGTGATTAGAAACCCATCGGGAAGGGTTTAAACCTTTAAAAATGTCAAAAGAGGTTACCCGGGTCGTGTTAAAGTCACACGGGTCGTGTAGGAGACTTTTGTGATTGTTTTGGCCCTACAGTAAGTTACACGGGTCGTGCTTTATAAGCACGAGTCGTGTTCGAAAGCACGCCACGGGTCTTGAGAGGCCGTGTCGCGGTCTATTGTAAATGAGTCTCACTAAATCCATTCCGAAACTTACACGGGTCGGGTTTTCGGAGCACGGGTCGTGTTTTGACAATGCGCGCCGCGGTTTTTTAAGAGGCCGTGCCGCGGGTCGCGTCAGTGGGGCTTAATACGCAGCAAACCCTCATTTTGGGAAAGATATAACCTAAACGCGATTTCAGAGAAAAAGGGGCGATTTTCTGCCAAATTGAGCTTTGGGATGCTTATAGAAACGTATAGTGATGCAAATTCAACCTTGCAAATGCGCTCTTGATTCCTAATTCATCGAGGTGAGTGAGTTCTTCGTTTTGGGGGTTTTGAAACCCTAGCTTTGATTTCGAAAGTTTGCTATATATTGTTATATATGCTGTTAGTAGATTGTTAAGATATGCCTTTAGAGTAATTCGTGAGATTATTGTTGAGTTCCTACGGTTGAATGAGTAGAACCGCGGAATTGGGGGTTTCGGTAAATATAGAGTGATATTTCCCGTTTGTACTCCTTTTTCCTGCTTATGATTTATACATCTTTGAGATAGATGTTATTGAGATGATTCTGGATGTTGAAGAATGAAATTAGACTATGGTGATATAACCAAGTCTAACGAACAGGAGCCCGGTATGTCTAAATTGAGGGTTCCATATACTAATTCGATATCAGGTGAGTACTTTCGAATAATTGAGTAAGAGTTATACCTTGTTGTATATATATATATATATATATATATATATATATATATATATATATATATATATATATATATATATATATATATATATATATATATATATATATATGTTATAAATTCAGCGTTACCACGACAATTATGAACAAACTAAAAACTAGAACATAGATGAAGAAAGAAAGAAAGCTTGAGAGCTTGGAGAGAGTAGAGAGAGTTTATATCACTTGTGAAAGAGTTGATATGAGATGCATTTTCTTCCTTACATTGATGGTCTATTTATACTACCAAATTTACTATTCAAATATAGTTGTTTAATTGGTAAATGGAAGGTGATGACAAAGTGATTACATAATTATGTCATTCACCAATTACTTGTAACACTCCCCCTTGAATGACATCATTCTACATCAGGGTTCAACTTTGAAGTACTGCCTCATTAAAAACCTTGCTAAAGAAAACCCAATGGGAAAAAATTTTAGCGAAGGGAAAAAGAGTGCAGTGTCTAGTTGACTCCCCCTCATTTAGATATCGAATAACCATTATGTATTGTGTAGATGTCTCATTCCAATACCATGAACATGTTTTCTAAAGATCTTGGTAGGAAGTGCCTTTGTGAAAAGATCTGCTGCATTGTTGCTAGATTGAACATATTTTAGTTCAATCTGTTGATTCTTTATGCGCTCTTGAGTGTATTCAAAAAACTTTGGAGGAATATGTTTTGTCCTGTCGCTTTTGATGTACCCTTCTTTCATTTGAGCGACACATGCTGCATTATCTTCATAGATTAAGGTTGGAGATTTATCTTTATCTATTCCACAAGAGGTCAGGATAAGTTGTGTCATCGATCTTAACCATGTACATTCTCTACTAGCTTCATTTAGAGCAATTACTTCTGCATGATTTGAAGATGTGGCGACGAGTGTTTGCTTTTGAGAACGCCAAGATATTGCAGTACCTCCACTCATGAATACATATCCAGTTTGAGATCTAGCTTTATGAGGGTCAGACAAGTAACCTGCATCTGCATAACCAATCAAGCCTTGTTTTGAACTATTAGGAAAAAATAAACCTAAATCAGTAGTTCCGCGAAGGTATCGTAATATGTGCTTGATTCCATTCCAGTGTCTTTTTGTTGGAGATGAACTAAATCTTGCTAATAGATTTACTGCAAAAGAAATGTCAGGTCTAGTACAATTAGTAAGATACATAAGAGCTCCAATTGCATTAAGATATGGTACTTCTGGACCAAGAATTTCTTCATTTTCCTCACAAGGGCGATATGGATCTTTGTCAATATTTAGTGATCTAACAATCATTGGAGAGCTTAAAGGTTTGGCTTTATCCATATTAAAACGTTTCAAGACCCTTTCTGTATAGTTTGATTGATGGACAAGTATCCCATTTGGCATATGCTCAATCTGTAAACCAAGACAATATTTGGTTTTCCCAAGGTCTTTCATTTCAAATTCTTTCTTTAAAAATTCAATCACTTCAAGGATTTCTTTATTCGTCCCAATAATGTTTAGATCATCAACATAGACGGCTATAATCACATATCCAGATGTTGTTTTCTTAATAAATACACACGGACAAATAGTATTGTTTTTATAGCCTTTGCTTATTAAGTAATCACTTAGACGATTGTACCACATACGTCCAGATTGCTTTAACCCATACAATGATCTTTGCAGTTTGATAGAATACATTTGTTTGGGTTTTGCACTTAATGCTTCTGGCATTTTAAATCCTTCGGGGATTTTCATATATATATCACTGTCAAGTGATCCATATAAGTAAGCAGTAACAACATCCATAAGATGCATATCTAAATTTTCAGAAACTGCTAGACTGATTAAATATCTGAAAGTGATTGCATCCATAACAGGAGAATATGTTTCTTCATAATCGATTCCCGGCCTTTGAGAAAAACCCTGAGCAACGAGCCTGGCTTTGTATCTCACAATTTCATTTTTCTCATTTCTTTTTCGTATAAAAATCCATCTGTATCCCAATGGTTTCACAACTCCAGGTGTGAGTATAATAGGTCCAAAAACCTTTCTGTTATTGAGAGACGTTAATTCAGCTTGCATGGCCTCTTTCCATTTACCCCAATCCTGTCTATTTTGGCATTCGATGACAGATTGTGGTTCTGGATCTTCATTGATAATATTGCATGCAACTGAATAAGAAAATATTATATCTTCTAATTCATATTGGCTCCTTACTATTTTTATATGACCATAATTAATTTCAATCTCCTTATCATTTATTTCCTCAACTGGGGAAGTAATGTTATTTTGTGTTTCTTCATGAACAATTTCATTATACTCAAACATATTTTCCATTCCTCTTCTTTTTCTAGGATTTGCATCCTTAGAACCAAATGGCCTTCCACGCTTCAGGCGTGCTTTGGATTCTTGAGTTACTTTTTCATCAGATTGTCTATCCGGGAGTTCAATTCGAGCTGGAGCATTAACAGCAGGTATATATGATTTAGTAACTCTTTTTGTATCAGTAAATGCATCAGGTAATTGATTTGCAACTTCTTGCAAATGTATTATTTTTTGAACACCCATCTCACATTCTTGTGTGCGAGGATCAAGATATGATAAAGAAGGTTCATACCATGAAACATTCTGTTCTTGGGTTTTCATTTCTCCCCCAAGCATTGGGAAATTTTCTTCATTGAAATGGCAATCAGCAAGACGTGCTGTAAACATATCACCTGTCAAAGGTTCAAGATATCTTATTATTGAATTTGTTTCAAAACCAACATATATTCCCAACCTCCTTTGAGGACCCATTTTTGTACGTTGTGGTGGAGCAATAGGAACATATACTGCACTTCCAAAAATTTTAAGGTGGGATATATCTGGTTCTTTTCCAGAAACAAGTTGAAAGGGAGAATGTGTATGATATGCACTTGGTCTCAAACGAATCAGTGATGCAGCATGTAAAATTGCATGACCCCAAATGGAAACAGGAAGTTTTGTTCTCATTATTAATGGTCTAGCTATTAATTGGAGACGTTTAATCAGTGATTCTGCTAAACCATTTTGAGTGTGTACATGTGCAACTGGATGCTCAACAGTAATTCCTATAGACATACAATAATCATTAAATACTTGAGACGTAAACTCACCTGCATTATCAAGTCTCACTTTATTGATGTTATAATCAGGAAAATGTGCTCTCAGTTTAATAATCTGAGTTAGGAATTTTGCGAATGCCATGTTACGAGTTGATAATAGGCAAACATGAGACCATCTAGTTGATGCATCTATTAAGACCATAAAGTATTTAAATGGTCCAGAAGGTGGATGAATTGGACCACATATGTCTCCTTGAATTCTTTCTAGAAATCTAGGTGATTCCCTTTCAACTTTCATTGGTGAAGGTCTTGTAATTAATTTCCCAAGGGAACAAGAAATACACGGGTTCTTATTACCTATTTGAGGGAACTTCTGGTCCTTTAATGGATGCCCAAATGTATTTTCAATTATTCGACGCATCATTGTTAATCCTGGATGGCCCAGCCTGTCATGCCACAAACTAAATATTCTAGGATCACAAAATTTTTCTTTAACCACCAAATTTGACTCAACTATATTTATATATGTAAAATGTAAACCAGAATCAAATTGTGGTAATTTCTCCAATATATGGTTTTCATTTATTATAAACATATATTTCTTGTTTCCTATTGTTTTGGTGAATGTGTCATATCCGTTAAGATATATATCATTAAAACCCAATAAATTTCTATTTGACTTTGGGGAAAATAACGCATTACTGATTACAAACTTCGTACCATTAGGTAACATGAAACAAGCATTTCCTGCTCCTACGATCAAGTCTACAGGACCTGATATTGTATTTATATGCCCTTTTACGGGTTTTAGTGTGGAAAAATATTTCTTTGTTTTCAAGATGGTGTGTGTGGTACCACAATCAATTATTAAGAGTTCTCCAAGATTTCCTTGGTTTTGTGCTCCAGTTGAACTCATTTTGAACTTCATATAAGAAAAATAAATGATGAGTTATGAACACAATTTTAATAAAAGTGACTCGAAAAACTTTATTAAAAAAGAAAAGCATTACAATGAAAAATTAAAAACATGTTACAAATGGAAACTAGTTTTCTAGGATGTCTAAATCATTGCAAAAGTCAAGAGTGTTTAGTTCAATGTTTCCTAGATCAACACCATCGATGAGATTGACTTCTTTCCCCTTTCCTTTAATGGAATCTTGGTAAAGTTTACAAAGATGGGGATCTGTACGACAGGTCCTTGACCAATGACCTGTGCTACCACATCTATAACAAGAACCTCCGGGGTTCTGTGATGTTCCGACATCATTTCTTTTTTCTTGTGGTTGGACATTATTTCCTTGTGGAGTGTGTTGATTATTGTTTCTTTGACCACACGCACGGTTATAAGGATGACCGCGTCCACGACCTTGAGTATAACCGCGCCCAAAATTTTGGTTTTGGTTAAAATGGTCTCGACCGCGACCACGGCCTCGTCCACGACCACGACCACGACCACGTCCTCGTCCATACGAATTATTTCTAGGTTCATAAGTGATAGTAGCATTTGCTTCAGGAAGTGCTACTGAACCTGTTGGACGGGACTGGTGGTTCTTTATTAATAGTTCATTATTTTGTTCAGCAACAAGGAGAAGTGTATTAAGCTCAGAATATTTTTTGAGCTTTTGCATACGATATTGTTGTTGCAATGTCATATTTGATGCATGGAATGTGGAGAGAGTTTTCTCCAACATCGAAGTATCAGAAACCTCTTCCCCACAAAATTTTAGTTGTGAACATATCCGAAATAATGCGGAATTATAGTCATGTACCTTTTTGAAGTCTTGAAACCTCAACGATAACCACTCAGCCCTAGCACTTGGAAGTATAACTTCCTTTTGGTGGTCAAATCTTTCTTTTAAGCTTTTCCAAAGAGTGCTAGGATCGGTGGTATTGAGGTATTCATACCTCAACATTTCATCGATATGTTTGCGAAGGAAAATTATTGCACGTGCTTTATCTTGCGACGTGCACTTATTTTTTTCTTTTATAGTTTCAGATAAATCCATGGACTCAAGATGCATCGTAACATCTATAGTCCAAGGCATGTAGTTCTTTCCGCTGACTTCAAGAGCGGTAAATTCAAGCTTTGCAATGTTTGACATATTGTAGTTCCTAAGAAAAATAAAACTCATTAAATTTGTCGTTTAAAGGTGGGGATGAGTTTTACTATTTCTATTATAGTTACAAACATAATTAAATAGATGAATCTTCTCAAATTAATTTTATTTTAAAATTTAAAATGTTATTTTTAATCGGTTGCGCATAAATAAACGTTAGTATATATAAATAGATGTCAGAGCATGAATAATAGTTAGTATACATAAATAAATGTTAGTGTGCGTAAATAAACATTAGTTTATATACATAAGCGTTAGTATACATAAATAAATGTTAGTATGCGTAAATAAATGTTAGTTTGCATAAATAAATGTTAGTTGCCGTAAATAAACGTTAGTTTGCATAAATAAACGTTAGTTGCCGTAAATAAACGTTAGTTTGCATAAATAAACGTTAGTATACATAAATAAATGTTAGTTGCATAAATAAAAATTAGTATGCGATAACAAAAGTTAGTTTGCAATAATAAATGTTAATAAAGCGTAAGTAAAGTTAGAATAAGAAATGAACATCGTTAGTAGTCATAACGTCAAGGTTAAATAAGAAAAGAAATTTGTTAGTAGTCATAACGTCAAGGATAAATAAGAAAAGAAATTTGTTAGTAGTCATAACTTCGAGAATAAATTGTTTTTTTTTCGTTGTCGTTATTTTTATTATTATTATTAATTAACATTCTAGTTTTGATGAAATTACATACCTTGATTAAGATCGATGTGTCTTTTAATCGCCTTCGTTAGAGCCTCGTGCTGATAACGTGTTATAAATTCAGCGTTACCACGACAATTATGAACAAACTAAAAACTAGAACATAGATGAAGAAAGAAAGAAAGCTTGAGAGCTTGGAGAGAGTAGAGAGAGTTTATATCACTTGTGAAAGAGTTGATATGAGATGCATTTTCTTCCTTACATTGATGGTCTATTTATACTACCAAATTTACTATTCAAATATAGTTGTTTAATTGGTAAATGGAAGGTGATGACAAAGTGATTACATAATTATGTCATTCACCAATTACTTGTAACAATATATATATATTGTTACAAGTAATTGGTGAATGACAACATTATGTCATCACTTTACATTTACCAATTAAACAACTATATTTGAATAGTAGACTTGGTAGTATAAATAGACCATCAATGTAAGGAAGAAAATACATCTCATATCAACTCTTTCACAAGTGATATAAACTCTCTCTACTCTCTCCAAGCTCTCAAACTTTCTTTCTTTCTTCATCTATATTCTAGTTTTTAGTTTGTTCATAATTGTCGTGGTAACGCTGAATTTATAACACGTTATCAGCACGAGGCTCTAACGAAGGCAATTAAAAGACACATCGATCTTAATCAAGGTATGTAATATCATCAAAACTAGAATGTTATTTAATAATAATAATAATAATAACGACAACAAAAAAGGAACATTTTATTCTCGAAGTTATGACTACTAACAAACTTCTTTTCTTATTTATCCTTAACGTTATGACTACTAACGAAGTTCATTTCTTATTCTAACTTTATTTACGCTTCATTGACATTTATTAGTGCAAACTAACTTTTATTATCGCATACTAATTTTTATTTATGCAACTAACATTTATTTATGTATACTAACATTTATTTATGCAAACTAACGTTTATTTACGGCAACTAACGTTTATTTATGCAACTAACGTTTATTTACGGCAACTAACATTTATTTATGCAAACTAACATTTATGTACGCATACTAACATTTATTTATGTATACTAACGCTTATTTATATAAACTAATGTTTATTTACGCACAGTAACGTTTATTTATGTATACTAACTATTTTTCATGCTCTGACATCTATTTATATATACTAACGTTTATTTATGCGCAACCGATTAAAAAATAAAATTTTAAATTTTAAAATAAAAGGAATTTGAGGAGATTCATCTATTTAATTATGTCTGTAACTATAATAGAAATAGTAAAACTCATCCCCACCTTTAAACGACAAATTTAATGAGTTTTATTTTTCTTAGGAACTACAATATGTCAAACATTGCAAAGCTTGAATTTACCGCTCTTGAAGTCAGCGGAAAGAACTACATGCCTTGGACTATAGATGTTACGATGCATCTTGAGTCCATGGATTTATCTGAAACTATAAAAGAAAAAAATAAGTGCACGTCGCAAGATAAAGCACGTGCAATAATTTTCCTTCGCAAACACATCGATGAAATGTTGAGGTATGAATACCTCAATACCACCGATCCTAGCACTCTTTGGAAAAAATTAAAAGAAAGATTTGATCACCAAAAGGAATTTATACTTCCAAGTGCTAGGGCTGAGTGGTTATCGTTGAGGTTTCAAGACTTCAAAAAGGTACATGACTATAATTCCGCATTATTTCGAATATGTTCACAACTAAAATTTTGTGGGGAAGAGGTTTTTGATGCTTCAATGTTGGAGAAAACTCTCTCCACATTCCATGCATCAAATATGACATTGCAACAACAATATCGTATGCAAAAGCTCAAAAAATATTCTGAGCTTAATACACTTCTCCTTGTTGCTGAACTAAATAATGAACTATTAATAAAGAACCACCAGTCCCGTCCAACAGGTTCGGTAGCACTTCCTGAAGCAAATGCTACTATCACTTATGAACCTAGAAATAATTCGTATGGACGAGGACGTGGTCGTGGTCGTGGACGTGGACGAGGCCGTGGTCGCGGTCGAGACCATTTTAACAAAAACCAAAATTTTGGGCGCGGTTATACTCAGGGTCGTGGACGTGGTCATCCTTATAACCGTGGGCGTGGTCAAAGAAACAATAATCAACACACTCCACAAGGAAATAATGTCAAACCACAAGAAAAAAGAAATGATGCCGGAACATCACAAAACCCCGGAGGTTCTTGTTATAGATGTGGTAGCACAGGTCATTGGTCAAGGACCTGTCGTACAGATCCCCATCTTTGTAAACTTTACCAAGATTCCATTAAAGGAAAGGGGAAAGTAGGCAACCTCATCGATGGTGTTGATCTAGGAAACATTGAACTAAACAATCTTGACTTTTTCAATGATTTAGACATCCTAGAAAACTAGTTTCCTTTTGTAACATGTTTTTAATTTTTTATTGTAATGTTTTTCTTTCTAAATGAAGTTTTTTCGAGTCACTTTTATTAAAGTTGTGTTCATAACTCATCATTTATTTTTCTTATATGAAGTTCAAAATGAGTTCAACTGGAGCACAAAACCAAGGAAATCTTGGCGAACTCTTAATAATTGATTGTGGTACCACACACACCATCTTGAAAACAAAGAAATGTTTTTCCACACTAAAACCCGTACAAGGGCACATAAATACAATATCTGGTCCTGTAGACTTGATTGTAGGAGCAGGAAATGCTTGTTTCATGTTACCTAATGGTACGAAGTTTGTAATCAGTAATGCGTTATTTTCCCCAAAGTCAAATAGAAATTTATTGGGTTTTAATGATATATATCTTAACGGATATGACACATTCACCAAAACAATAGGAAACAAGAAATATATGTTTATAATAAATGAAAACCATATATTGGAGAAATTACCACAATTTGATTCTGGTTTACATTTTACATATATAAATATAGTTGAGTCAAATTTGGTGGTTAAAGAAAAATTTTGTGATCCTAGAATATTTAGTTTGTGGCATGACAGGCTGGGCCATCTACGATTAACAATGATGCGCCGAATAATTGAAAATACATTTGGGCATCCATTGAAGGACCAGAAGTTCCCTCAAATAGGTAATAAGAACCCGTGTAGATCTTGTTCCCTTGGGAAATTAATTATAAGACCTTCACCAATGAAAGTTGAAAGGGAATCACCTAGATTTCTAGAAAGAATTCAAGGAGACATATGTGGACCAATTCATCCACCTTCTGGACCATTTAAATACTTTATGGTCTTAATAGATGCATCAACTAGATGGTCTCATGTTTGCCTATTATCAACTCGTAACATGGCATTCGCAAAATTCCTAACTCAGATTATTAAACTGAGAGCACATTTTCCTGATTATAACATCAATAAAGTGAGACTTGATAATGCAGGTGAGTTTACGTCTCAAGTATTTAATGATTATTGTATGTCTATAGGAATTACTGTTGAGCATCCAGTTGCACATGTACACACTCAAAATGGTTTAGCAGAATCACTGATTAAACGTCTCCAATTAATAGCTACACCATTAATAATGAGAACAAAACTTCCTGTTTCCATATGGGGTCATGCAATTTTACATGCTGCATCACTGATTCGTATGAGACCAAGTGCATATCATATACATTCTCCCCTTCAACTTGTTTATGGAAAAGAACTAGATATATCCCACCTTAAAATTTTTGGAAGTACAGTATATGTTCCTATTGCTCCACCACAACGTACAAAAATGGGTCCTCAAAGGAGGTTGGGAATATATGTTGGTTTTGAAACAAATTCAATAATAAGATATCTTGAACCTTTGACAGGTGATATGTTTACAGCACGTCTTGCTGATTGCCATTTCAATGAAGAAAATTTCCCAACACTTGGGGGAGAAATGAAAACCCAAGAAAAGAATGTTTCATGGTATGAAACTTCTTTATCATATCTTGATCCTCGCACACAAGAATGTGAGATAGGTGTTCAAAAAATAATACATTTGCAAGAAGTTACAAATCAATTACCTGATGCATTTACTGATACAAAAAGAGTTACTAAATCATATATACCTGCTGTTAATGTTCCAGCTCGAATTGAACTCCCAGATAGACAATCTGATGAAAAAGTAACTCAAGAATCCAAAGCACGCCTGAAGCGTGGAAGGCCATTTGGTTCTAAGGATGCAAATCCTAGAAAAAGAAGAGGAATGGAAAATATGTTTGAGCATAATGAAAGTGTTCATGAAGAAACACAAAATAGCATTACTTCCCCAGTTGAGGAAATAAATGATAAGGAGATTGAAATTAATTATGGTAATAGAAAAATAGTAAGGAGCCAATATGAATTAGAAAATATAATATTTTCTTATTCAGTTGCATGCAATATTATCAATGAGGATCCAGAACCACAATCTGTCATTGAATGCCAAAATAGACAGGATTGGGGTAAATGGAAAGAGGCCATGCAATCTGAATTAACGTCTCTCAATAACAGAAAGGTTTTTGGACCTATTATACTCACACCTGGAGTTGTGAAACCATTGGGATACAGATGGATTTTTATACGAAAAAGAAATGAGAAAAATGAAATTGTGAGATACAAAGCCAGGCTCGTTGCTCAGGGTTTTTCTCAAAGGCTGGGAATCGATTATGAAGAAACATATTCTCCTGTTATGGATGCAATCACTTTCAGATATTTAATCAGTCTAGCAGTTTCTGAAAATTTAGATATGCATCTTATGGATGTTGTTATTGCTTACTTATATGGATCACTTGACAGTGATATATATATATGAAAATCCCCGAAGGATTTAAAATGCCAGAAGCATTAAGTGCAAAACCCAAACAAATGTATTCTATCAAACTGCAAAGATCATTGTATGGGTTAAAGCAATCTGGACGTATGTGGTACAATCGTCTAAGTGATTACTTAATAAGCAAAGGCTATAAAAACAATACTATTTGTCCGTGTGTATTTATTAAGAAAACAACATCTGGATATGTGATTATAGCCGTCTATGTTGATGATCTAAACATTATTGGGACGAATAAAGAAATCCTTGAAGTGATTGAATTTTTAAAGAAAGAATTTGAAATGAAAGACCTTGGGAAAACCAAATATTGTCTTGGTTTACAGATTGAACATATGCCAAATGGGATACTTGTCCATCAATCAAACTATACAGAAAGGGTCTTGAAACGTTTTAATATGGATAAAGCCAAACCTTTAAGCTCTCCAATGATTGTTAGATCACTAAATATTGATAAAGATCCATATCGCCCTTGTGAGGAAAATGAAGAAATTCTTGGTCCAGAAGTACCATATCTTAATGCAATTGGAGCTCTTATGTATCTTACTAATTGTACTAGACCTGACATTTCTTTTGCAGTAAATCTATTAGCAAGATTTAGTTCATCTCCAACAAAAAGACACTGGAATGGAATCAAGCACATATTACGATACCTTCGCGGAACTACTGATTTAGGTTTATTTTTTCCTAATAGTTCAAAAAAAGGCTTGATTGGTTATGCAGATGCAGGTTACTTGTCTGATCCTCATAAAGCAAGATCTCAAACTGGATATGTATTCATGAGTGGAGGTACTGCAATATCTTGGCGTTCTCAAAAGCAAACACTCGTCGCCACATCTTCAAGTCATGCAGAAGTAATTGCTCTAAATGAAGCTAGTAGAGAATGTACATGGTTAAGATCGATGACACAACTTATCCTGACTTCTTGTGGAATTGATAAAGATAAATCTCCAACCTTAATCTATGAAGATAATGCAGCATGCGTCGCTCAAATGAAAGAAGGGTACATCAAAAGCGACAGGACAAAACATATTCCTCCAAAGTTTTTTGAATACACTCAAGAGCGTATAAAGAATCAACAGATTGAACTAAAATATGTTCAATCTAGCAACAATGCAGCAGATCTTTTCACAAAGGCACTTCCTACCAAGATCTTTAGAAAACATGTTCATGGTATTGGAATGAGACATCTACACAATACATAATGGTCATTCGATATCTAAATGAGGGGGAGTCAACTAGACACTGCACTCTTTTTCCCTTCGCTAAAGTTTTTTCCCACTGGGTTTTCTTTAGCAAGGTTTTTAATGAGGCAGTACTTCAAAGTTGAACTCTGATGTAGAATGATGTCATTCAAGGGGGAGTGTTACAAGTAATTGGTGAATGACAACATTATGTCATCACTTTGTCATCACTTTGCATTTACCAATTAAACAACTATATTTGAATACTAGACTTGGTAGTATAAATAGACCATCAATGTAAGGAAAAAAATGCATCTCATATCAACTCTTTCACAAGTGATATAAACTCTCTGTACTCTCTCCAAGATCTCAAGCTTTCTTTCTTTCTTCATCTATATTCTAGTTTTTAGTTTGTTCATAATTGTCGTGGTAACGCTGAATTTATAACATATATATATATATATATATATATATATATATATATATATATATATATATATATTTGTTTTACATATATGTGTGTGTTGTGTTGATATTGATGTGGCTTAGAGTTAGAGTGGTTCTGTTATCTGTGGATAACAAGAGATGGGTTACAGTCTATTTTTGAGTATAAGAGCAGAGTATATGGTAGAATGAGTAAGTTAAAGAGTTTTGGAGTTTGATTGCCACTACTATGATGATTATTATAATTGAGTATAATTGATGTGTAATGAGTATTTAAGAGTGTGTGTGATTGAGTTTATGAGTAGTATCAGTTGTGATACTTATTATTTAGTTGATGACACTAATAATTAGCTGGTGTTTGTAAAGCTAATATGTTTTCAGGTTTTAGAGTTAAGAGAAGGTGAATATTTGCTAATGAGATTAGCAAAGGAGAATGTTGAGAAAGTATACTGAGAGAGATTACTGAATTTTAATTGAGATTACTCACTAAACTTTATAAGCTTACACTTGAGTTGTATGTTGTTTTGCAGGTATCTGTAGCAGTGATAGGGGAAGGCATGTGATAAAGAATGACAGACAAGTTTAGATCCTGTCCATTAGTTGAATTAGATTTATTTCTAATGCCTAGTATGTAAAGTGAGGACCTCTTGTTGTAATTAGTGCATGATAACATCTGGTTTTCTATGGTGTAGTACAAGTATACCCATTTTTGATGTATAATTTGTTGAAAATTTTTCGGTGTACTTTGTATGAGAAACCGGGTGTTACAAGTTGGTATCAGAGCATGGTTTAAGTGAACTAGGTCTTGAGTGTAGAGTCCTATACTTAAACCGAGAAGAGAGAGAGCCCCTATCACATGCTTGGAAAAAGATACTGCTGCAGATTTTAGTGTATGAGTTAATTATAACTTTTATGTTATATTTGTTATTGTTATATTCTGTGTGTGAATATAGATATGGAGACAGATTAGGACGAGTTGATGAATTGGTCATAGAAGGTTGGACCAATATTGGATGATGAGACGAGATTTTGGCGGATATGAGATATCAACCAACAAGAAGAAGAGAAATTCAGTCAATAATGAGATGTTAACTGAACATGAGAAGAGATATAAATTGAGGTGAGATTCCAGCTGATGACGATATGACATTCCAGCTGATGGAGAGATTCCAGCTGACGATGAAATGAGATCTCGGTGATGTGAAATTCCAACTGATGATGAGAAAGAATATGAGTATAAGCGGAGCATGAGCTAAGAGTTGAGAAACATAAGTGTAGCTGAGTACCCTCAAGAGTTGAAAGCCGAAGTACGCAAGTTTCAGTTAATGAGGAGACGAGATTTTGTTGTTGTGAGGTATGTAAGTAATTTTACTTAACATGTTAGTTTGTAACGAGTATATATGTTTAATTGTTGATAATACATGTGTTATAGAATTGTTATTATAAAGTATAGTAACCGACATCGAGATGAGAATCTCGTGTCCATTTGAGGTCATATTTACATATCACATAACAAGTACTTTGTGATTATATATAATTGAGATTATAAGTGGTTGCTTGGCGAATACTTAGCAACCATGGAGGCCAAAATCGATGGTGGCTAGGGTTTTGAAAAACCCTAGCCTCCTCCTTACCTTTTGCGATTTCTGCTTGCCATGGATAGTAGTTTGTTATTTTTGGTAATTGCTGCTTAATTAAATAACTAGAACCCTATATCCATTACTTGCAATTTTCAAAAATTAAGGATAAAGGTAGGTAATTAATTTGATTAATTTTGTCATGCCTATCTTTGATTAAATTAATTTAATTAATAGTTTAATTAAAAGATAAATTAAATCACTTAAAGGTTTAAATTTAATTTATAAAATTATACGATAATTTGCGAAAATTAAAGGATTAAATCTTAAATATTTTAATAAGATTAAAATACATCTTATACATAGTATAATTAAAAGTTAATATTATTTGTATAAGATAAAACTGGTTAGTCTTACCGTTAGTAGGCCTCATTCACAAAACTATCCTATAAAGAGGGACTGCCTATAAAATGGTAGTCTAATGGATTATCCACTCTCACCCACCGCTCTCCTGGTCAGTCGAGTGTCGTTAGCCGAACGGGTTCGATAGAACCGCTTAAGCCTCTTAAAAGTATAATGCTATAATTTAAAGTACTAGAATCATTAACAAAAACCCAATCTAGTTACTTTAGGTTAAAAAATGTGAATTGATGCTAATCCATGCAATTGCACATTGCACTTTGTGGAACGTTGGTGGAGCATGTGTGGTTTACCGGCACACCAATTGGGGTCCACAAAGAGTTGCAATGGGTTTCTCGATTTTAACATTATTGACGGAGCGTGTGTGGTTAACCGACACATTAATTTGAGATGGTAATTGACTTCGAGAGTACCGAGCTAATTTTCATGGTTATTCACACCCGGTTTGTGATCCTCGGTATCCCAGTCACAAACGGTGGGGCATTCCCGAGATTAAAACATGCTATTGAACAGTTCAATAAATCTCAAAGAAACTAGGAATTCCATTATAATATGATTATGTTTCCACGGTGGAATTGGCTGACTCGTCATTCGCATGCCTTAGAAAATTTACAAATAAGATTACGGCATCCCTCTTCGATATTGTGAATTTTTATTGTAGGGTCCTAGCCTTATATTTATTCTTGGGTTAATATAAGGATTATTTATATGTATCTAATTAAAAATACCTTTTTCTTATCTAGATGTCTTCTGTTGACCAAACCGTTCCCCACTCCAACCCTGGTAATGTCACTTCAATATTGTCATTGTGTTCCAAAGTGACGTTGGACGGCACTAACTACAATAACTCGATCCGTAACATCAAGATGGCTCTAAGGTTTGAGCACAAAGAGTATGTTCTCGAAACCAAGCTAGTTGAACTGGACCCAGATACCGCTACTCCCGAGGAAATTGCCTCATACTAAAAACACTCGGATGATGCAACCAAAGTAGCCTGCATCTTGATCGCTACCATGAACCCTGAACTGCAAAGAATATATGAGGACTACTGGCCCTACGAGATGCACAAAGAGCTGGCGGAAAAGTTCCGCAAGCAAGAGCGTATCGAGAGGTGCGAGGTGGTCAAAGACTTCACAAACAGCAAGCCTAGGGATGGAGAGTCCATCTGCACTCACGTGCAAAGGATGCAAGGTTACGTAGATCAGCTTAGGAAGCTTGTGATGCCTGTACATGAGGAGTTGGTTGTTGACATAGTGCTTAACTCCTTACCGAGTTCTTATGACCAGTTCAGGCTGGCGTATCATTGAACAACAATCAGACCACTTTGGCTGAATTGCATCGCATGCTTCGTACTACTGAGAACGGGATAAAGGGTAAAAATGTACCCTCACTTAGCCAGCCCGTCTTGGCAATTGGATCTAGCAAGGGAAAGAAAAGGAAGGGCCCTCCTAAGCAAAATTGGAGGGAAAAGGTTCATGTCAGGTCATCTAGCAGTGCCCCGAGAGCCAAGTCTTCCGGCATTCCGCATGTCACGAATCCCAAGGAAGCCGATTGTTTTTATTGCAAAGAGAAGGGTCACTGGAAGAGAAGCTGCCCCAAGTACTTGCATGCTATGCAGTTATCTCGGCCATAAACCTTATAGCGGTCACCTAGCGAGATACAATTTAGCGTTTATCGCGGTGGTAGAGCGGTGGTATAGCGGGTTTTTCTTTTTGTTACTTTTAGACTATTAATACTACGTAGAATTAATATCACAAAAAGTTGCATAAAAATGGCACATAAAACATAGATAGTATTCTAATATGAAAAGTGTCAACGTGTTAAACATAAATCTAATCGCAATCCACGGGTTCGGCATCCGAGTCAACATCGTTTAATGCATTCACATATTCATGAAGCTCTTCCACTACATCTCCAATCTCATCATAATCATCATCTCTATAACGATCCCTTTTTCTCCTTGTACGTGGCCCTAAATCTCGGCAAATCTCGGACATTACCGCTATCTCGGGCAAATCTCGAACATTATCGCTATCTCGGGCTCCTAAATCTCGGCAAATCTCGGACATTATCGGCGAGATTCTCGCTAGCAAGATTACTGACCGAGATTTTGATTTCTATCTCGGCCTAACCCTGCGAAACGCTATCTCGGCGCTATCTCAGCGAAATCTCCCGCGATTGACTACATAGCTTGCATGATATCAAGGATGGCAAAGTGAAGCCATCACAAGCAAGTACTTATACAATATCTAATAACTCATCTTCTTCTTGTTCTTGGGTCCTTCACACCGGATGTGGATTTCATATCTGTTCTGATTTGCAGGGCCTAGAGGAAAGTAGGGAGGTGGAGCATGGAAGATTGAACCTGGTCATGGGCAATAGGCGAATGTCACCTGTTACCAGGATCGGTGTTTATAGACTAGTTCTTAGTAGTGGAGTTAGTTTAGATTTACATAATTGTTGCTATTTTCCAGATATGGCAAGAAACATAATTTCTTTTCATGCATTGTTCAGACAAGGTTATTACTACGATTTTAATAAATTGAATGGTTCAATTTCAGTTTTTAAAAATGATGTTTTTATCTTTAATGCTTTGCCTTGTGATGGAGTGTATGAGACAATTATGTGTGTTGACAATTATGGTAAAAATGTCTTGCATATTGATTCTTCAAATGGTATAGAAAAGGCGTGTTTGTGGCACTGTCGCCTTGGCCATATTAATAAGAAACGCATCGCCCAACTCCAAAAGGATGGATTGTTGGAATCGTTCGACCTTAAATCGGACGATGTATGCGAGTCTTGTTTATTTGGCAAGATGACAAAATCACCATTGAAAGGGTCCTTTGAAAGAGGTGAACATTTGTTGGATATCATACACACGGATGTGTGTGGTCCCTTCAGAACAACCACAAAAGATGGCATGCGGTTCTATGTGACCTTTACTGACGATTTTAGTAGATACGGATATATCTACTTAATCAAGCACAAGTCAGACACCGTTGAAAAGTTCGAAGAGTTTAAAAATGAAGTAGAACATAAATTGGATAGAAAGATATAGATGCTTAGATCCAGCAGAGGCGGTGAGTATCTTAGTATCGAGTTTCTCGATTTTCTAAAGGAATGTGGAATAGTTTCACTGTTGTCACCTCCTAGAACACCTCAGTTGAACGGTGTTGCTGAGAGGCGAAACCGAACCCTGTTAGACATGGTTCGTTCCATGATGAATCGAGCTTCACTTCCAATCAATTTCTGGGGGGTATGCCTTAGAGACTGCCGCCCATATCCTTAACCTTGTCCCAACTAAGAAGGTTGCTAAAAAACCTCACGAAATGTGGACGGGGAAAGTTCCCTCGTTGGCACACATCAAAGTCTGGGGTTGTGAGGCTTTCGTGAGACGAGAGACTCAAGAAAAACTCGCAGAAAGAAGTAAGAGGTGCTTTTTCATCGGAAACCCAAAACAGTCATTTGGATACTTGTTCTACGGACCAAGCGAGGATGTGGTCTTTGTAGCTAGACGAGGAGTCTTTCGAGAGAGAGAGCTCATTTCCAAAGAGGACAGTGGGAGTACAATTGATCTCGAAGAAATTTAGGAGACACCCGATGAAACAAACTTAGGAGAAACTAGCCACCAACATGAGGAAGAGGTTCCTGTTGGACCAACTGACATTTCATTACCTCTTAGGCTTTCGCATAGAGTTAGCATGCCACCCGAGTTTTATGGTTTCCATATAACAACGGAGGCTGACACGTTTGTCAGTGATCGTACCTTGACAAATTTGGATAAACCAGCTAACTACCATGAAGCGGTGGCCGGCCCCGAGTCTGCCAAGTGGAAGGAGGCGATGGACAGCGAGATCAAGTCCATGTATGACAATCAAGTTTGGAACTTGGTTGACAAAGTGCCGGGTCGAAAGACAGTCGGGTGCAAGTAGATCTTCAAGAAGAAGACGAACATAGTTGGAAAGGTACACACCTTTAAAGCTCGGCTGGTCGCAAAGGGATTCACTCAAACCCCGAGGGTTGATTATGATGAAACCATCTCACTAGTAGCCAAGACTAAATCGATTAGGATAATGCTTGCCATAGCTGCATTTCATGACTATGAAATTTGGCAGATGGATGTCAAAACCGCTTTCCTTAACGGAAAGTTGACTAAGGATGTTTACATGAATCAGCCAGAGGGTTTTGTAGACACAAAGCATCCTAACAAGGTGTGTAATCTTGAGAAATCAATCTACGGATTGAAACAAGCTTCTCGCAGTTGGAATCTCTGCTTCCATGAGAAAGTCAAAGAGTTTGGTTTCTCTAGGAGTGAAGATGAATCCTGCGTATATGTCATGGCTAGTGGGAGTATAGTCACTTTTCTGGTGCTGTATGTTGATTACATACTACCCATGGGAAACGACGTTCCGGCCTTGCAAGATGTCAAGTCTTGGCTCGGGAAGTGTTTCGCATGAAAGATCTTGGAGAAGCTACTTATATTCTAGGGATAAGAATATTAAGAGATAGAAAGAAAAGACTCATAAGTCTTAGTCAGTGTACATACTTGGAAAAAGTACTAAAAAGGTTTAGTATGGAAAATTCCAAGAATGGAGAGCTACCTATCCAAAGTAATGTCAAGTTGAGTAAGACTCAAAGTCCGAGTACCGATGAGGAAATAGGTGAGATGAGTCGAGTACCTTATGCTTCGGCTGTAGGGTCGATCATGTATGCTATGACATGTACTCGCCCCGACGTATCCTTTGCACTGAGCATGGTTAGTCGGTACCAGGGTAATCCCGGTAGGACACACTGGATAGCGGTAAAGAACATACTTAAGTATCTGCGAAGGACGAAGAACATGGTGTTAGTCCTTGGTGGAAGTGATGACTTAAAGGTGAGTGGATACACAGATGCCAGCTTCCAGACAGATAGAGACAATGGTCGGTCTTAGTCGGTTACATGGAAAAGTTCCAAGCAAGAGACGGTGGCTGATTCAACGTGCGAATCAGAGTACATAGCAGCGAGTGATGCGTCTAAGGAAGCGGCTTGGCTGAAGAACTTCATCGGTGACCTTGGAGTTGTCCCGAGTATTCAGGAGCCGATGGAACCATTCTGCGATAACGAAGGAGCTGTCGCTTTGACAAAGGAACCGCGAGATCATGGAAAGACCAGGCATATCGACAGAAAGTACCACTATATATATTTGACATCGGGTAGAAGAAGGTCACATAAGAGGGTATCATCAGAAGACAATCTTGCATCCTTTGACTAAGGCTCTGAGTAGGATCAAGCATAATCAAGATGCTCAAAGCATTGGACAGAAGGTTGATATTAGTTTTAGTAATTTGATAGGTTGAAACTTGTAACAATATAAATGTAATTGACTTTGGCGATTTTATAATGGAGACTTATAAATGAGTATTGTTTACTACTTTTGTCAATTGTTTAATACTGAGTTTCATTTTGGCATGTTTAACTTCCTGAGTAAATTTGATTATTCAAAGTTCCACAGTCGCTCATACTCTTAGGGAGTAAGTATGAACGAAGACTGTCATGAACTGGTTTGTAGATTGTCTAAGGAGTTAGACATTGCAGTAAGACTGCTACAACGTTCATGAGTACTTAGAAATAGAGATTTGAGTATTGGATAAACCCTCGCTCAAAGGATTGCTTCATGGATTGTATCATACGCAATGTTGAGACGATAATATCTTATGATCTTAAAGTGGAGAGATATGAGTTGTAATTTGCAAGACAGTTGCTCATTGATAATGCGAAAACGCATCGGTAACTCGATGTTATAAAACACATTATTGTGAATGATCTGGATTGTAAAAGGTATAACCATCTGAGTCAAAACTTATTCGTCCCTTGTCCTGACGGGAAACAGATATCTGTAGGCCTCTCGATGATTTTGAAGTTGACTGAAAGGGTTGGCCAACCAGGACTAAGTTGATGTATTCAATAAGTAGTCTTAAAGTCATAAGCAAAATCGAAAATCGATAAACCGAGTATCGGACCGAGATTGATCTTAATCCATGTCTTGAGTGTGAAAATATCTTGTTGGACGGAGGATCATATGATCACTTATCTTTGGACAAGAACTGACTAGGTCAGAGTTCCGGAACAGTTTCTAGGAAACTGATATTAATTAGAAGATAAATTGACAATTAAAAGTCATAGACTTATCCAAGTGGGAGACCGTTGGATTAGGTGTCTAAGCCATGACTATAAATTGTATTTATCTTATTAATTGAAGCAAAGTCCATTTGGGTTGCCCTCATAGCTGGAGGATTGGTGTAGAGTTAAGTAGTGAGAAAGGTTGATTTATTAATTGTTTAATAAATCAATAGAAATAAAATAAATAGTTTATTAATATATTTAAGTGTTAATATATTAATTAGAAACTATAATAATTAATTAGAAATTAATCTAGAATTAATTGGATTTAATTTAGTGATTAATTTAATTAATTAAAAGTGCAGGGAGTGGTTTGTATTTATTCAATAGTTGAATAATTGGCTGGCCAGTGGCAAGGGGCCAAGGTTGGCGCCAATATGGATGGCACCTCCATACTTGGCAAAACCCTAATTAGGGTTTAGAAGCCTTGGTCCAAATGGTCAACGGGCTTGTCCATTAAGGAGACTCCTCTAGGGTTTTGACTGTAACCCTTGGAGGCTATAAAAGGAGCCTCCTGGCCACCCTAAATTTTGCGCGGCCTTCACCATCTCATTGGAACTCTGATGTCTTATCTCCTCCTGCTTGGGTGTGACTCCATTTGAGGCAGGAAACTTTTGCTGCTAGCTTCTGGATCAAGAATCAAAGGTTGGTGTTCTTGATTTTAATCTTTAGAAATTATTGTTTGGCCTTAGGTTTTGTTATATGTTCATAAGATAGGAAAACATAGATCCTCAATTAGGTTGCATGTAAACTTAGGGTTTCTAGTTCATTGTTTGTGCAAAACCTTTCAACAATGACCACACACTTGCATGAAACATCTCTTCAGTAGATTTTCCATTGGTACTTGCACAAACAAACACTCACAAATAAATTAAACGCAAAAGATATACACAAAAGATAAAAGATTGTAGCATGTTATGTACAATGTTTCAAAAAGCTAAACAAGAAAAGTACAATCAATCATCATGCTGAGTCCCGGATGGACCAGCCTCGTCATCTCGATCTCTCGGAGGGTAGGTTGGTATGTCCTCCATCTGCAGCTGGAGCATGATCATCATCTGTGTCTCTGCCATCCCGGGTGATGGGCCTCCATGCGCACCATCCTCTTATCCAGATCCTTCAAGGCAGCTTGTACGTCTATCGGCTGCGGTGGTGGTTGTGTCTGTGGTGGTGGCTGGACTGGCGCATGCACTCTCCGGCGCTGGGCAGGTCGGATCAACGACTCCTCCTCCTCAACCTCCTCCTCTGCCTGTGGGCCAACTGCCTCAATCGTTGGCATCAGCTCGAATACACCTTGTCGCGGCTGGTGGATGATCCCCATATTCTCGAAATAACGTATCGAGGCCTGCGTGGGTAGTGTCGGGGCCAGGCCGGCAAGAACCTCGGCCATGAGAATACTGTATGATCGGTCCAGGCTGGTAATGAAGTGCCCATCAGCCATGGGGCTCTTGGCGGTCGAGCTCGCCGTCCTGGATGTCAAGGAAACTGCCATAGCAAACGGCAGATTGAAGAACCTGTTGGGGTCAGAGAGGACCCACATGTAGTAAACATCATCTCGGGACACCTTCTCGCATCCCCTCCTCTGCATGATAGAGGTAGATACGATCTAGTGCATCAGTCGGTTGAGCAGAGCACGGAGCTGGCTCTCCTTGGCTGAGCCAGCCTCAAACATCTCATTGGACATCACTACCCAAGTAACCGCATTTGCCTCCTTCTGAGGCTGATCCCTGAAGCATGCAGCAAAGAACGATGGAAAGTGAATACCACCGATCTCGGTCTCGGTGTAGAGCCATATGCTTCTGTCAAACTCCCAGAGTGTGCACTCCCTGCTCTGCCCTCCCAGTCTAAAGCAGACTAGCTGGGCTCGTCGCTCCCATGAAGCTGGGGTGTATCTGCTGGTGGAAAGGAACTCGAGCATGAGCTCCTTGTATACAATGTCATCTATAGTGGCCATCAGTCTGTCCTAGCCTTGGCACGTGAAAGTAAAAGCCCCCTCGGAATGCATCCAGGTACGGCGGATGAATGGCAAAAGCTGGTCCCACAATCCCACTATGGTCAGCAAAGCTCGATCGAAGCTGATCGCACCAACGACTGCTCGGTAACGGAGCTCCCTAAGTCGAGTACGATAATGCGGAGTCTCCTCAAGCATGTTCGGGAACTGTAAGAACTGGTGTCCTGGCCTGTAAGCACCTTGCTCAGCTATCTACACACAAATCACAAAATAAAGTAAATTTTTACAAAATTAGTCCCTGCACGGCGCGGCGCGGTTCCTTGCGCGTCGCCTCAATACGCGCGGTGCGGCTTACGAACACCCCGTGTCGCGTCGTATGACTGTTGCGAAAATTTCCTATAAATCACCTGTTCAATCCATTTCAACACGTATACACGGCACCCTAACTACCGACTAGCCCCCCTAGGGTGAGAATTTTGCAAATAACTCACCCTACGAGTTGGCATTGCCGATTTTCTATGTTTTTCTACTTTCGACTATTTTGATCAAATTCGCACGTCAAACGGATGTAATAACTTGAAAGAATGAGTTGTAAGTGACATACCTCGATAGTAGATACTAGAAAGCATGAAAAAACGCAAGAAAATTACGTGATCGGGGTTGCTCTATTTGGCGCGTCGTTGTATGTGTGTGGTGCGACGAGAGGTTACGTACCTTTTATGGCGGTTCCTGACCGATCGTATTCCACGACGTGCGTAAAGGTGATGTGCGTCGCGTGTGTCCATAAATGAACTCCTGTGCATCGAGTTAACTTGTGTACACGCGTCGCGCTTTTATCCTCACCGCATCGCGACCTTCAACTCTTGCAATTCTTCTTGATTGACCCCACACTTGCTTCGTGCTATGAATTCCTGCCATGATGATGATTGATTTCTTCTAATTACTTCAAAAAGAAAGAACCTAACCTATTTACGGATGGGTTGCCTCCCAACAAGCGCTAAGTTTAACGTCTTCAGCCGGACGGTGCTTCATTTCATTCCTTCTTTGGTACGAGCTTTCTCATTTCGGGTGCAAAATCATAAACCAATGTTGCAAGCAGCATCGTGAGTTTCGTCATTCGATCACTTACCTGATTAATCCATTGCTGCTGAGCATTTAGAAGCTGAAACACCTTTGCTTCCCTATCTCTTGTGTCTTTTGCATATTCCTGGTGTTTTCGTTCCATGGCTTCCATCATATCAAAGATTTGTTGCTTATCAGCTATTGTCAGCAAATGTCCTTGCGTTTTCCAGAGGATTTCTTCATCCTCACTTTCACTTTCATTATTCTTCGTTTGATTTCTACCTTTATCATTCGCTCTCGGTGACATTAATGGTTTATTGTTCAAATACTGATTATCGTACCCTGGTGGTAGCATCATTGGACCCCCGAGCATATTCAACTTTCATTTTCGTATGCCAAAGGTGATGTCCATAACACCCGTTTTACAATCCATCATAGCCCTAGCTGTCGCCAAAAATGGACATCCCAAAATCAGTGCCGGTGCATCCTCCTGACTTTCGCACTCCATTACCAAGAAATCCACGAGGTAGAAAAATTCGCCAACCTTGACAATCACATTTGTCAACTTCCCCCGTGAGACCTTTGTGGATTGGTCTGCCAGTTGCAGCATTGTGTTTGCTGTCTCCAATTATTCATTCTTGTATTTGTCGTAAAGATACCCAGGTAACACATTTACACTCGTTCGCAAATCTAAATAATGTGTTCCGAATAATCACGTCACCTACAGTGACGGTAATTAATGGTGAACCGGGCTCTTTTTCCTTTTTAGGCAGTGTTCCCAACAAAGCCTCACTCGCCTTGACAGTAAGTCGCACTGTTACTGGTGTTGGCATCTTGATTTGTTCGTTTCTTTCGCATATTTCTTTGAGAATTCTTGTATCCCCAGCTACGGTTGACTGTTCTTCTTTTTGGACATCTTTTTCATCCTTATTTTCACTCTCCTTTCCTACCAAGTCTTCCATTGTAACACTCCTCCATTCTGTCTCCACTGAGTTGACATGTTCCTTACCAGCTCTTTGAGTACGGTTCGGATTCACCTCCGTGTTACTTGGTAGCTTCCTATTATCTCTCCTTCGTTGGTCTTCAGCCATCTGTGCAATCCGCCTCTCCATGTTAGCAATTGCCTTAGCATTCACCTGTGTCTGTTGTTGACTTGTGTTCATGATTTCGTACATTTTCGCCATCATTTCTTGCTAAGTTTCCGGAGTATTACTAGCTGCTCCCCTGTTGTTGTTATTGCTAGTACTTGGACCATTGTTGTTTACAGCCTGGAACTGTCTCTGTGGATTAGAAGATGGTCATTGATAGTTGTTGTAACGGTTGTTGTAAGGCTAGTTGTTGTAGGTCTGATTCCCTTTGTTGTAGGGTCTGTATGGCCGTCCATTATTGTTGTTGTATTGACCTTGACCATAGACCTGGTTGACCTCCTAAGGCCTTTGCCCTTGCTGATTGCCTTATTGTTGAAGATTTTGCGGTCCATTTTGAAGAGTTGCCATCAGCCTATGAAACTTCCTATTCAATTCTCCTATCTCCTTTTTGACCTCCTTTTTTCACTCATTGTCGGTCCCAACTGCTGCTGCGGTGCTAATGGGATTTCTTGTAGAATAATTTGCTTTGGAACCATTACTCAATTGCTCCAAAAACGTCCAGGCGTCGTCTGGTTTTTGCATCATAATTGTCCCACTAGATGAAGCGATGATCATAGCTTGATTTGTCGCGTCCACCCCATCGAAGAAGAATTTTACAAGTTGCCATCGTGGAATGTCGTGGTGCAGACAGGATCACATCAGCTCCTTCAATCTCTCGAATGCATCATGAAACGCCTCTCTCGGCTTCTGCTGAAAATCCTAAATAGCTCGCCTGATTTCTGTCGTCTTGCTGGCTGGGTAAAACTCTTGGAAAAATTTCGCCTTAAGTTGTTCCCAGGTTATAATGCTATTAGGTTGCAAGGATGTGAACCAATACTTTGCCTTATCTTTTAGATTAAAAGGAAATAGCCTTAATCTAAAAATGTTCCTATTAGTGTTCCTAGGAATATTAGCATTAGCTATAGCCAAAAACTCATACAGATGAATGTAAGGGTCATCTTGCTTATATCCTGTAAATTAAGGTAAAACACCTAGCAATTGTGGTCTAATCTCTACATAGCTATTAGCATTTTCAAGAAAACAAATGGATGAAGCGTCATCATACTCCCTCGATTGGAAGTGCGATGCAAACGACTGCCTGATCGGTTGAGCAAAGTACAAGGGTGGAACAAAATTACCATCATATAACTCGTTATTAAAATGTCATTGCCCTTGTTGTTGATGTTGTTGTTGGTAACGTCTCGAAGGTCCCCGACCTCGATTCCATTGTTGATTCTGCTGCACAGGATGATTTGGCATCCATCCTTCATGTTCATCATCATAGACTGGCTCTCCATCCTGATATTGGTACTGTTGCGGTGGTTGTTGTTGTGGTTGTAATTGAGGTTGCGGTTGAGGTTGTATAGGTTGAAAAGGTGGTTGAGGTTTATAAATGGGAAGTTGTTGTTGTAATGGTTGTGATTGAGAAACTGGTACCGACTGTCACAAACGTGGGGTGCCATCACGGGTCGGCACTCCCCAAGTCATTGCAGCGGATACGAGATTTCCCAAAGGATTGATAATCGGTTGACTCAAAGGTTGAACCATAGGCTGAGTGCATGATGGTATAGGTGCAGGGGCTGAAACTGCACCACCACTAGCACTGGTAGAACCTACATGAAACTCTGATGAAACTGGGGATATAAATGATGCTTCCCCCGTTACCTTGCCCGTAGGCTCATTAATAATGTCCTCAACTACTACACTATCAGGACTCATGTTGATCAAGTGCCTACGCACACGGTTTTCGCGCGCGGTTCGTTCAATCTCAGAATGAAACAAAAGAGGTGATGATTGCTCACCCCGACGGGTACGCATGCACTAGTGCAAACGACCGTCAAAACTAAAAACCAAATTACAAAATCAACTAAATAACCCAAAAACTAAAATAAAATTCAGAAAACAAACCACTGACACTCTATATTAAGCGCAAAACTCCACGGTAACGACGCCAAAATTTGACATGCCTAGGTCGTTATGCGGTCAAATATAGAAAATAAAATCTCACCCGTAAACTAGTGTAGTAGCAGCAAGGGTCGATCCGTGGGAGTCTCGTGGTTAAGATATAGTGTCAGAATGACCAACTACAGTGTCACGCTATAGTCGGCGGTGTTTCTTTCACTTCCCGAAAACCGATAAATTGCAATACCAAAAACTAAAACAAACATTAACTAAACTAAACAATTTCAAATTCGAAACCACAATTACTTACTGATTCCAGAAGTGAATTCCAGAAAAATCAGAAGCACAAAACAATCCGAAACATTCAACAAGCAATTAAACATAAACTATACCAAAAACATGCAATATAACTCGAACTGAATGATTATCATAAACTAAAATCAATTCCAGAAACCACAATGTTCAAACTTCGAAAATATCCAAACTAAACATGTTCCAACATATTCCACAATCCAGAATTGAAGGAATCAAGCAATTACTAAAACTAAGAAATACTAAAATAAATGAGAAAATATAAAAAATACCAATTGAAGCTGCTGAAATCTGAAATCTTGAGTCAAAGTGTAACGCCCCAATTTCAAAAATTATAGAATTTCATTTATTACCAAGGTTCCAAAATATTTATTCCAAAAAGTAAAACTGTTCGACATATTTATTAAACCAACAGCGAAAACATTTGAAAATCATAACATAGTTCATTAAAATAAATTTCTTGTATGCGATGCGCTGCCGTCAAGCCTTGCCCTTCCCTTTGTCATTTGGAATACCTGAAATGTTATAAAATAAACGGGTAAGCTTAAAGCTTAGTGAGTCCACAAATTACCATACATGCCCACATATTAAACAACCCGTCCTCGAGAACGACCCGACCCTACCCGCCATACAACAGCTACGGGCGTCCATCATAAAACAGCTATGGACACAGGAAGGTTCTACCCATCATACAACAGCTATGGGTTCCCGGTTATGGCCTAGCCCATCATACAACAACTATGGGACAAGGCAATAGTCCAACTCGTCATACAACAGCTACGAGGGGACACACATCAGTACTGAGCCCAACAACAAATAATCACATATATAGAGCAAATCATATAACTGTAAATAACATACAAGATGCCTAACATGCAACATCATATAGTAAGGTGAGAATACTAACCTGATTCGAAACCGCACAGATATACTCTAATATCCCCACCTAGCTCGTCCACACCTATATCCCACATACACAACATATCAAGCACTGACCAAAACTCCTATAGACTTGCCTAAAAGGCAGACCCAACGTTTGGTAACCAACATTGTCGAAAATAAGCTTTTGGGTCAAACAGCCGCTCGCCGCGGCACGACCTTTCTCTTACGCATCACGGACTATCATTACACTTAAGGGGTTTTACTCGAACCCGCGTCGCCGACATAGTCTGTCCGAGCCGCGGACTCGTATCAATCCAAAGTCTTATTAGCCCTTAATCAGTTCAGTCATTGGCTAGGTTTCACTCTATACCCTTCCTGGGATCTGAAACTACCCTAAGGTCACTTCCTTATGGACATGCAAGTCCATGCATGTCCTTGGTCCAAACCCTAATTGTTACAAATTATCTAAGACTACTAACCAAGGGATAACACCGTAAGACGAAATAAAATGAAGTATCAGAAAGGTAAATCCTCTTACTTAGCTTCTGGAAAACGGAGGAATGCACACGCTCGGTTACAAGCCTTTACCCACGTTGTATCTCCTCCTTCCAAACTCTCAAAATCTTCAAAGCTTTGGAACCGAAGAGCCTCTGTTGAAACCAGTCGACTCCACTCCAGAAAACTTCCAAAAAAAACACGAACCCTAGGGCTGGGACCCTTTATATAGGCATTTAAATCCGAATTAGGTTTTTCACATTAGCGGCGCACCGCGCCGCGGATCCTATAAGGCCGCGCCGCACGTATAAAATCATTCGTGAATCCAGATCCCTCCCGAGCAGCGCCGCGGATCCGTCCGGGCCGCGCCTCGGCGGATCGGGTCTTACAATTCTTCCCCACTTAACTGGATTTCGTCCCCGAAATCCGCTCCGGTAAACAATTCAGGATAATGCCTCCGCATTTACTCCTCCGATTCCAAAGTCCACTTAGACCCTTTACGATGTTGCCACTGAACCTTTACTAATCCTATTGTTTTATTTCGCAAAGTCTTTATTTTCCTTTCAATGATGGCAATCGGTCGCTCCACGAAATTTAGGCGTTCGTCCAATTGGATATCCTCCAAAGGCACTATTGTAGATTCCTCGGTAATGCACTTCCTGAGTTGCGAAACGTGGAACGTGTCGTGAATCTGGCTAAGCTGTTCGGGCAGCTGCAACCGGTAAGCTACCTTACCTACTCGTGCGATGATTCGATAAGGTTCAATGTACCTAGGGCCAAGCTTTCCTCGCTTCCTAAAACGAATAAATCCCTTCCAAGGTGAAACCTTAATAAGAACATAATCCCCAACTTGAAACTCGAGATCGGACCGTCGCCTATCTGCATAACTTTTTTGTCGACTCTGAGCTGTTAATAATCTCTCCTGAACCTTCTGAATTAGCTCAGTTGACTTGAGTACTACCTCAGTACTACCCAATACCCGCTGGCCAACTCCGCCCCAAGCAAATAGGAGTCCGACATTTCCTTCCATACAACATCTCAAAAGGAGCCCTGCCAATGCTCGCGTGATAACTGTTATTATAGGAAAACTCAGCTAGAGGGAGATGGGAATCCCAACTCCTGCCAAAATCGATAACACATGCCCTAAGCATATCCTCTAGCGTTTGAATCGTCGTTTCACTCTGCCCATCCGTCTGAGGGTGATATGCCGTGCTGAAATGAAGGCGAGTGCCTAATTTCTCATGAAACTTCTTCCAAAACCTAGACGTAAATCGGACATCCCGGTCGGATATCACCGAGACCGGTATACCATGCCGAGAGATAATGTCGTCTACGTAGACCTTAGCCAATTCCTTTGCAGAGAAGGTCTCTTGAATGGGGAGGAAATGAGCACTTTTAGTCAACCTATCCACGATAACCTAAATAGTGTCCATATGTCGAGGGGTTCTTGGCAACTTCGTGATGAAATCCATTGTGATATGCTCCCATTTCCATTTTGGGATCTCAAGAGGCTGCAATCTACCATGAGGCCGTTGGTGCTCGGCCTTGACCCTACGATAGGTCATGCATCTTTCAACAAACCAAGCTACTTCCCTCTTCATGCCTGGCCACCAATAATATTCGCGCAGATCCCCATACATTTTAGTTGCTCCAGGGTGGATAGAGAACTTGGATTTATGTGCCTCCTCCAATAATGTTTGATGAACCCCGCCCAGCTTCGGTACCCAAATTCTCTCATGGCAAGTTAACAAATCTCTACTATCTTTGACCATAGCTGCCAACTGACCCACAATTCTTTCACCTTTTTGATTTTCACTCTTGCTTGCTTCCACCTGAGCCTTCCTTATCAGCTCAAGCAGCGGTGTCACAATTGTCATCCTTAGACAAACGCCCGGAAGGGGTGTACCTGAAGTCTTACCGCTTAACGCATCCGCTACCACATTGGCCTTTCCAGGGTGATGGTGTATCTCTCAATCATAGTCTTTCAATACATCTAACCATCTCCTCTGTCTCATATTGAGATCGGCCTAATCCATCAGATACTTCAAACTCTTATGTTCGGTATAGATGGTACACTTCACTCCATACAAATAGTGTCTCAAAATCTTGAGAGCCAAAACCACCGCTCCCAATTCCAAATCATGAGTAGAATAGTTAGCCTCATGGTGCTTCAACTGTCGCGAGGCGTAAGCAATCACCCTGCCTCGTTGCATCAAGACTGCCCCCAATCCTGAGATAGATGCACCGCAATAACTACCATATCCTGCATGCCTTCAGGCAAGGTTAAAACTGGAGCTTCACACAATTTCCGCCGCAAAGTCTCAAAAGCCTGCTGCTGCTCCTCACCCCACCGAAAAGCAGCGTTTTTCTTAGTTAGCCGAGTCAAAGGTACCGCAACCTTTGAGAAGTCTTGGATGAAACGACGATAATAACCAGCCAGACCCAAGAAACTTCTAATCTCCGAGGGAGTCTTCGGAACCTCCCACCGCATCACGACCTCCACCTTAGCCGGGTCTACCATGATTCCTTGCTCATTGATGATGTGACCCAAAAACTGGACCTCCCGCAGCCAAAAGTCACACTTGGATAATTTTGCATAAAGCTTCTCCTTCCTTAAGGTCTCCAATACTTCCCATAAATGATGTTCGTGTTGCTCCCTGCTCCGAGAGTAAACTAAGATATCGTCAATGAAAACTATAACCGACGGATCCAACATCGGTCGACACACCCGGTTCATTAAGTCCATAAAAGCTGCTTTCGGGATGTCTTCCTCCCGTACTCGTATTTGATGGTATCCTGACCGTAAATCAATTTTTGAAAACCACGAAGCTCCCTGCAGTTGATCGAATAAGTCGTCGATGCGAGGTAATGGATATCGATTCTTCACCGTAAGCTTGTTCCGCTCACGATAATCTATGCACATCCTATTGGAACCATCCTTCTTCTTAACAAATAAAATAGGCGCTCCCCACGGTGAGCAACTGGGTCGAATAAATCCCTTATCCAGTAATTCCTGAAGTTGAATAGACAACTCCAGCATCTCTGGAGGAGCAAGACGATATGTTGCTTTAGCTATCGAAGCCGCACCGGGAGTTAAGTCGATCTTAAATTCCACCTGTCTCTCTGGCGGTACACCAGGCAGGTCCTCAGGAAAAACATCAGGAAAATCCCGAACCACCGGTATATCACATGCTTTCTGCTGTGGCTTCTTTTCTCGCATGTCTAAAACATAAGCCACAAATCCCGAACCTCCATGTTGAAAATGTCTGCGTGCCCTAGCAGCTGAACAGAAAACTGTACCTAGATTCTTTCTCTCGCCCTTCACAACTAGCTCTCCCCCACTTGGTGTTTGAATCCACACTCGTTTGTTCTTACAATCAATCCATGATTCATGCTGACCCAACCAATCCATACCGATGATGACTCGAGAGTCACTCAACGGTATAGGGATGAGATCGATCGGAAACTTTATTCCTTGAATCACTACTTCACATCCCCGATAAACACTAGTCGCTTGCACGGTTTTATCATCCGCAATTTCTACTTCTAACGGCCGATGAAGAGTTCCTAAAGCAATATTGAAACCTTTTCCCAACACGCCAGACACAAAAGAATGACTAGCACCCGAATCAAATAGTACAAAGGTAGGCGTTGTAACGCCCCAAAATTTGTCCCCTTTTTTTAAACTTAATAACGTTAAAAGCGCATTGGCGTGATCATTAACATAGTTTTTAGAAAGTTTTCATATTGTTATGGTTTCAATACGTTCATGTCTATAAGACATGAATACCAAAATATGGTTCAACAAAAACATCAAGTTTGCAAGTTCACAACCACGGGTGTTACAATTTCATATCAATTAAACCATAGCAAGCAAGGAGAGGATTAACCATAAACAAAAGCTGGAGATTATATAATGTTCCACTCCATCTAATCTCCCAAAAGCATATTAGCATAGCAATCTTGGCATCCTAGACTTTCGAGCTTGAACCTGAGATACATGGCATTAAAACAAAAATATGTAAGACGAAACGTCTCGTGAGCTACATGGGTTTTAGACTCATATAAAATTTTGAAACTTAAACTATATATCCAGATCAATATGAATCATACAAAATAGATGCACATGCAATGCATGATTCTCACATTAATGCAAAACTCGTAGATTTTCCTACCTGCGCCTTGGGTCAATAACCCGGTCACATTTGTGACGTAAGCTTGCGGTTATATACCGCGCCTAGAGGTCTATAAAGACCAAAGCTCGTCAAAACAGGAGAATATATCATCCCATAATGACGCCTAGAAGACTTCTACTTCGCGACAGGAGGTACCATCCCAGTAGAGTCTTAATGTCCCGTTACGAGGACGTGTCCGGACCTTACTTGACTCATGTGCATTCACACTCCGTGCATGCTCAAAATACTGCTTTTCTTTTGTACAAAATAATAGTACAATGTCATGAGATGCATGTGTGATAATACAAAGGATATAAATATTACTAGTTTTACACTTCACAAGCTTTTCATAAATTCTTATTATATTTATCACGGTCTTTTAAAGAAAACATATCAAGGCATATAACGCATCTTAGAAAATTCTCATATAATTGCATAAATAAAATTTCAAAAACCATAAACATTTTTCTTATTAAAGCCATGTATCCCGTGATGGGAAAAATCCTCATGTACTCACCTTGGTAGCTAGGTTCGTCTAGCTACGCCACTCCACTAGCTCTTGCCTTATTTGCCTCCGAGCACTCCTTAACGTCTATATCGATAATGTAGGAAATTAGTAATATATTCAAATGTTAACATACTTCATATGTTAAATGAGTCTCGTTCCTATAACCCTTATCAAAAGAGTTTAAGATTTATGTTATTCTAAAACATTTCAATTTAAGTCTTTCGACAATTTAAGCGCTCTTTATAAGTATACTATTTCAACATTTCTAAATCAAAGACTACAACGTATGAATACACTAGCTTTTTAGCTTTTAACATGGTGTGTTCTTCACACATTTTTTTATCCAAGGAATCACAATTCCATCGTGTCGATTCCATTCCATTGTCCAAATTCCAATGTTTAATACTAACTTGCACCAAGTTTTATTATATCAAGTGTTAACAAAAATCCAGCTCAAAACAGATTATCTCTACCATAAACCTAACCATCAAAATCGTAAAATCAATTGTTCTTAATCTATTTCAACTTTTCTCAAACATGCACAAGGTTTTCAAACTCAATATCCAAAAATCTTCATTACACATGTAACTTTTGACCCATAACAGTGAAAGAAACAAGGGTTTGTGCTCAATCTCAACATTTTACTAACATGCATTCATAATTCTAGCTCAAATTTTCAAAACTTAGGTATGATATGTGTTTTTGAACTCATAACAGTAAAAGAACCCAAAAAATCCATGTTAGATTTCGACATGCATGTATAAATTTCGGGTTTAAGAGCTAGGGTTTATAAGGATTACGTATACCTTCTTCAATTTCTGTCCAATCTTAAGAAATTTCTGAAATTGGTGAGGTATTAGTGTGGATTTGAACAAATGAGAAGCTTCCTAGCCCTCCCCCCTTGCTACCACCGGCCACCGCCGCCGGATTTCACCGGAAAACATCCGACGACGCTGGCTTCTTCTTCCTCGTCGACTGTTACTGCAGCAGCAGCTTCCTCGCGTCTCCCTCTTGCTTTGAATCGCAGGCCAGGCGCTACTCTCTCTCACGATTTTGATTTCTACACACACTAGTGTGTTTGTCGAGTTCTTCCTTCTCCAGCTCCCGTCTCCCTCTCTTTCTGATTTTTGATTTCATATGCGTGACCAAAAAGGGAAGAGGCAGCCCACATATGTATAATACCAGTTTTTAAATGGAAATGGCAAAAATGCCCTTATTCCAGACTTAAGACTAAGACGAGTCTTCTTAGTCTAAGTTTTACTTGATTTTATAAGACTAAGACGAGTCTTCTTAGTCTAAGTTTTACTCGATTTTATAAGACTAAGACGAGTCCTCTTAGTCTAGAGAAATTTCCAGCTTTTCTCTTTATTCTCCCTTGACTTTACTAGGGCATAACTCCTTCATACGATGTCCAAATGTTACATACTTTACACCTCTAGAAAGCTGAGAATGAGCTCTACAACTTTCATCTACTGACCTTTGTCTGTATCTTGATGGATTGTTCCGTTATTAACCCTTGAAAATGACTCCTTGGTCATTTTTGTCACTTTTGGGTCATTTTAAAACCTTCATATCTCATTCGTTACAACTCCAAATGGCTCGATTCTTTTCCTATATTTTTGTTATCTCAAATACTACCAAAGTCACCTTGATGGCCCTTTCCTAATTCCCTTTAGATTTAGAGATATTAATTTTTAAAGATTGCTAAATAAAAATTTCTCTTTAGGTCCTTTATGCGATATAATTTCTACTTGAGTGAATATGTTACTATTATTTGACTAGAGTTACTTTCTTAATAAAATAAAGCTATTATGATACGTTTATGCACATGTAAAATATTAGATTTAGCGAAAACTAAGTTCATATAACTCAAGAAAGTTTTAGTTGTCACAATTACCTCCCCCTTAAGCGGATTCCGTCCTCGGAATCGAATTGTAGTCCACGAGATCGGGGTATCTTCTCATCATTTCGTCTTTCGTTTCCCAAGTAAGATTGGCGCCAAGGGAATGCTTCCACTTGACCAAGACTAGATCAATTTCCTTATTCCTTAACTTCTTGGTCTTGAGTTCCAAAATAGTTTCAGGTTCTTCGACCAATCTCTTTTTCTCATCAACCTTCAATTCTTTCCAAGGAATTGTCAATTCCTCCTTTCCAAAGTACTTCTTCAAGTAACTCACGTGAAAAGTGTCATGAATACCTTGCAGTTCTTGTGGTAGTTCCAATTTGAAAGCTTGTGTACCAACAACTTTTGAGATTTTAAAAGGGCCAACATATCTCGGACTCAACTTGCCCTTCTTACCGAACCTCATCACCCCTTTCCAGGGTGAAACTTTCAACATCACCAAATCTCCTACATTCAAGTCATAAGGTCTTTGCTTTATGCTCGCATAGCTTCTTTGTCGGTCCTGAGCCTCTTTCATATTTGCTTGTATGACCTGGATCTTCTCATTAGTGACTGCAACAATGTCGGGACCCGTAAGTTTATTTTCTCCGGCTTCAAGCCAACAAAGGGGAGTTCTACACTTCCTTCCATACAACGCCTCAAAAGGCGGCATCCCAATGCTTGAGTGATGACTATTGTTGTAAGAAAATTCAACTAAGGGTAAATGGTCATCCCATTTCCCCCCAAAGTCAATCACACATGCTCGAAGCATGTCTTCTAATGTTTGGATAGTTCTTTCGCTTTGGCCATCGGTTTGGGGGTGATATGCTGTACTCAAATGTAGTTTTGACCCTAACTCCTCTTGTAAGGACTGCCAGAACCTCGCAGTAAATCTAGCATCTCGATCTGACAGTATAGTCAATGGTGCACCATGAAGCCTCACAACTTCATCCACATAAATCTTGGCAAGCTTTTCTAAAGGAGTAGTTTCCTTTATAGCAAGGAAAAGTGCACTTTTGGTCAATCGGCCAAAAATAACCCATATAGCATCATGCCCTTTGCTCGTTCTTGGCAACCCCATAACAAAATCCATGGTAACATCATCCCATTTTCCAGCCGGGATCTGAAGTGATTGTATCTTTCCATACGGTACTTGATGCTCCGCCTTAACTTGAGCACAAGTGGAACATTTGGAGATGTACTTTACTATTCTTGGCTTCATTCCGGGCCACCAGAATTGTCTTCTTAAATCCCGATACATCTTAGTCCCTCCTGGATGGATGGAATACTTGGATTTGTGGGAATCATCTAGGACTACCTTCCGCATTCCTCCATGCTTGGGGACCCAAATTCGTCCCTTGTGGGTTTTCAACCCTTGAGTGTTCGATTCAAACTCAATCTTGTTTCCAATTTTTTCATTTTTAACATTCTCCTCCTTCAGGGCTTCATCTTAGGCCTCCTTAATCTTTTGAATTAGACTTGACACCACTTCGATTCTCATGGATCTTCCTTTAACAATTCTTTCGCGAACTTTTCTACTTAAAGCATCAGCTACCACAATAGCCTTCCCTTCGTGGTACAAGATTTCACAGTCGTAATCATTAATGAGTTCAATCCACCGACTTTGCCTCATATTTAACACTTTTTGCGTAAAAATGTATTGAAGGCTTTTATGATCAGTGTACAACTTGCATTTGGTCCAATAAAGGTAATGCCTCCAGATCTTGAGAGCAAAAACGATTGCAGCTAACTCTAAGTCATGAGTGGTGTAACGAGTTTCCGCGTCCTTCAATTGTCTTGAGGCATAAGCAATGACCTAGCCTCGTTGAATCAATACACAACCAAGGCCTTTAGCAGACGCATCGCTATATACTACGAAATCATCCATACCTTCGGGTAGGGACAACACAGGGGCTTCGCATAATTTCTTCTTCAAAGTTTCAAAGGCTTCTTGTTGCTTCTTGTCCCATACAAACTTCACTTATTTCCTCGTTAGTTGGGTCAACGGCACCGCTATTTTGGAGAAATATTGGATAAATCGCCGATAATAACCAGCTAGCCCGAGGAAGCTCCTAACCTCAGTGGGAGTTTTTGGGGGTTTCCATTTCATAACTGCCTCAATTTTTGTAGGGTCAACTTTGACACCTTCCTGAGAAACAACGTGACCCAAGAATTGCACTTCACGCAACCAAAATTCACATTTTGAGAATTTTGCATATAACTTTTCATCTTTCAAAGTTTGCAGGATCTCGTGCAAATGCTTCTCGTGCTCCTTCGCATTTTTGGAGTAGATCAAAATGTTATCAATAAAAACGATGACAGACTTATCAAGGAAAGGTTTACAAACTCTGTTCATCAGGTCCATGAAAACTGCTGGAGCATTCGTGAGACCGAAAGGCATCACAAGAAACTCATAATGACCATATCGGGTTCGAAAGGCAGTTTTCTCGATATCTTTATCCCTCATGCGTACTTGGTGGTTGTATCCCGAACGAAGGTCAATTTTTGAGAAATAATCGGCTCGTTGGAGTTGATCAAACAAGTCATCTATACATGGTAAGGGGTACCGGTTTTTCACAGTTACTTTGTTAAGCTCTCGATAGTTAATACACATGCGCATTGATCCATCTTTCTTTTTGACAAATAAGATGGGTGCGCCCCTCGGAGATGAACTACGACGAATAAATCCTTTGTCGAGATGTTCCTAAAGTTGAGCCATAAGCTCTTGCATTTCAGTGGGGGCCAAACGATAAGGAGCTCGAGCAATAGGGTTTGCTCCTGATACAAGGTCAATTCGAAACTCGACTTGTCGGACGGGTGGTAGACTGGGTAAATCGTCGGGAAAAAGTTTAGGGAATTCCCGAAGCACTTTCACATCTTCTATTTTCTGCTTTTCATTCATGCCATCCATCACATAGGCAATAAAAGAATTACATCATTTAAGAAGGCATCATCGAGCTTTGGTTGCGGTAATTAAACTTTGCATATTATTATGGCGTTCACCTTATACATACACCTTGTCACCGTCGGGTGCTTTTATTGCCACCATGCGCTTGCCACAAAGTATCTCAGCATCATACATTCCCAACCAATTCATTCCTAATACTATGTCGAATCCCTTGATTCCAATCGGTAACAAGTTAGACTTAAAGACCTTCCCATTAATTTCGACAAGACATTTTTCGTATACATGCCTCACTGTCACAAACTCTCCATTGGCGATCTCTATGACATATGCGACATCTAAGGGCTTAAGTGGTATGCTAAAATGCTTACAAAATTCATGCGAGACAAAGGAGTAATTTGCTCCTGAATCAAAGAGTACATGTGCAGGTAAGGAGTTCACGAGTAGTGTACATGCAACCACATCATGCGTTTCCTTGGCTTCCTCCAACGTCATCTGAAAAACCCTTCCTTCACTTTTGTCGGTTCTGCTTTCTTGTTCGCCGTTGACATCAAAGTTTCATTTCCCTTCTTCGGACAGTTGGCACTGTAATGCCCTTTCTCATGGCAAGAAAAATACTCCACCTCTTTAAGATCCTTCGCCTTGCAGTCTTTAGCTATATGGCTGACTCGTCCACATTTGTAACAACCTTTCGCTCCCTTTTTGCATTCTCTGTCGTGTTTTCGTCCACACCTTTGGCAATCTTTAGGATCGCCTTTCTTCATGCTACCCGAGGAATACTTCCCTTTTTTGTTCGAGCCAAAATGACTGCTTTGCTTTCATTTCTCACCTAAGGCCTGTCTCTCCTGAGTTCGCTTTAAAATCATATCTTCAACACTCTGGGCTGCAAGAATTGCCTCATCAAGGGTATTCGCCTTCCTCACTTCCACCATATACTCAGCAGGGAGACCATGAAGGTAGCGATTAATACGACCTCGCACAGTAGGGAGAGTTTCCTAAAGAAATGGCAGCATATCTGTGAACTTCTTAGTGTAGTCGTCGATAGTGGTATTGTCCTTACGGAATGCAAAGAATTCATCAACAAGATTTTCTATGTTTCAATTCGAACAGTACTTTGTCATTAGCAACCCAACAAACTCTTCCCACGATAAGGGAGGAGTGTTATCATTCTCGAATGCACGACTGATTGCATTCCACCAAGTTAAGGCATCACCTTTCAACATCTGAGAAGCAAATAATACCTTCTGCTCCTCATCACAACGACAAATCTTTAGAATTTTCTCCATTTCGTTAATCCAACGCATTGTCACTTTAGGGTCATGAATACCCTCATACTCCTTAGGTCTGCACATCATGAATTCTTTGAAAGTACATTCCCTCTTTGGTTGAGCAATTTGAGTACTACCTTGGGTAGAGTTTTGAGATGGTGGTTCGTTATCGGGAGTCTTACTCCTTGTAGAGGTTTCAATACAAGATTGGGAGTGGGTTCCCAAACGTTCATCAAGTATTTAATGTAGTTCCGTTTTGTTCTTTTCTTGCATGTCATTTAGAAGCTTTTGTATTGGTTCCATTGTGACCGAAGCGGGATCGGGGTTACCCCCTACATCGCCACCCATATCGGCTTGAAGTCGCCGATTCACATTTGGAGCCCCCGGTTAGCCTCATGATCGTCGTTACGTGAGCCTTGACCACTTCTTGTACGCATCTTTTCTATAAAATTTTATAGTACTTTAATATTCCATAATATAGATATATTTAGCTTAACTAATATAAGCAATTAGCATGGCATCGGCCTAAGAATCAAACATTCACTCAATTCAGGTTCCCTATAAGTTCTTATTCACTTAAGGCATGCAACGCTATTTTCCTAATCCTATAGAGTTTAAGCCTAGGAGTGGAATGATCCAATCCTAATTCGCTTAAACTATGGCTCTGATACCAACTTGTAACACCCCAAAATTTGTCCCCTTTTTTTTTAAACTTAATAACGTTAAAAGCGCATTGGCGTGATCATTAACATAGTTTTTAGAAAGTTTTCATATTGCTATGGTTTCAATACGTTCATGTCTATAAGACATGAATACCAAAATATGGTTCAACAAAAACATCAAGTTTGCAAGTTCACAACCACGGGCGTTACAATTTCATATCAATTAAACCATAGCAAGCAAGGAGAGGATTAACCATAAACAAAAGCTGGAGATTATATAATGTTCCACTCCATCTAATCTCCCAAAAGCATATTAGCATAGCAATCTTGGCATCCTAGACTTTCGAGCTTGAACCTGAGATACATGGCATTAAAACAAAAATACGTAAGACGAAACGTCTCGTGAGCTACATGGGTTTTAGACTCATATAAAATTTTGAAACTTAAACAATATATCCAGATCAATATGAATCATACAAAATAGATGCACATGCAATGCATGATTCTCACATTAATGCAAAACTCGCAGATTTTCCTACCTGCGCCTTGGGTCAATATCCCGGTCACATTTGTGACGTAAGGTCGCGGTTATATACCGCGCCTAGAGGTCTATAAAGACCAAAGCTCGTCAAAACAGAGAATATATCATCCCATAATGACGCCTAGAAGACTTCTACTTCGCGACAGGAGGTACCATCCCACTAGAGTCTTATTGTCCTGTTACGGGGACGTGTCCAGACCTTACTCAACTCATATGCATTCACACTCCGTGCATGCTCAAAATACTGCTTTTCTTTTGTACAAAATAATAGTACAATGCCATGAGATGCATGTGTGATAATATAAATATTATTAGTTTGACTTTTCACAAGCTTTGCATAAAATCATATCATATATATCACCATATTTTAAAGAAAAAGCATATTAAGGTATATAACGTATCTTGGAAGTTCTCACATAATTTCATAGTTATATTTTCAAAAACCGTAAACATTTTTCTTATTAAAGCCATGTATCCCGTGATGGGAAAAATCCTCATGTACTCACCTTGGTAGCTAGGTTCGTCTAGCTACGACACTCCACTAGCTCTTGCCTTGTTTACCTCCGAGCACTCGTTAACGTCTATACCGACAATATAGGAAATTAGTAATATATTCAAATGTTAACATACTTCCTTTGTTAAATGAGTCTCGTTCCTATAACTCTTATTAGAAGAGTTTAATATTTACGTTATTCTAAAATATTTCAATTTTAGTCTTTTGACAATTTAAGCATCCTTTATAAGTATACTATTTCAACATTTTTAAATCAAAGACTACAACATATGAATACACTAACTTTTTAGCTTTTAACATGGTGTGTTCTTCACACGTTTTTGATCCAAAGAATCACAATTCCATTATGTCGATTCCATTCCATTGTCCAATTTCCAATGTTTAATACTAACTTGCACCAAATTCCTTATATCAAGTGTTGACAAAAATTTAGCCCAAAACAGATTATCTCTACCATAACTTAGCCATCAAGATCATAAAATCAGTGGTTCTTCATTTATTTCAACTTTTCTCAAATATGTACCAAGGTATTCAAACTCAATATTCAAAATCTTCATTATACCTTTAACTTTTGACCCATAACAGTGAAAGAAACAAGGATTTGTGCTCAAATCTCAACACTTTACTAGCATGCATTCATAATTCCGTCTCAGATGTCCAAAAATTAGGTATGATATGTGTTTTTGAACTCACAACAGTAAAAGAACCCAAAATCCATGTTAGATTTCGACATGCATGTACAATTTTCGGGTTTTAGGAGCTAGGGTTTACTAAAAATAAAATATACCTTACTGATTTCTACCCAAAGACCCGATTTTTGCTGAAATTGATCAAAGGATTAAGCAAGAAATCAACTCAGAAGGTTTCCCGACCTCCCCTAGTCGCCGCCGACCACCGAGAGTGAATCGGCGCCGCCAGCGCTGCACTTCGTCTTCCTCGCGACTGTCTTCAAGCACCACTGCTATTGCAGCCCTCCTTTGCACCCTCCTGCTCGAAAATAGCTTTCCAGCCCGTCACTCTCCTTGCTCACTCTCAAACTCGCACACACACACAATCGACAGGTGTGTGTGTGTGTGTGTTTTTGCTTCTACCCGATTTCTCTTTCCCTCCTCTCTTTCTGATTTTGTTTTTGCGTAACCAGGGAAAAAAAACGAGACCCACAGACTTAAAGAACAGGTGGCTGATTTTTAAATCAGAAATTACGAAATTGCCCTTATTCCAGACTTAAGACTAAGACGAGTCTTCTTAGTCTAAGTTTTACTCGATTCTATAAGACTAAGACGAGTCATCTTAGTCCAAAGAAATTTCCAGCTTTTCCCTTCATTCTTCCTTGACTTACTAGGGCATAACTCCTTCATATGATGTCCAAATGTTACATACTTTACACCTCAAGAAAGCTGAGAATGAGCTCTACAACTTTCATCTACTGACCTTGGTCTGTACCTTGATGGATTTTCCGTTATTAACCCTTGAAAATGACTCCTTGGTCATTTTTGTCACTTTTGGGCCATTTTAAAACCTTCATAACTCCTTCGTTACAACTCCTCCAAATGGCCCTATTCTTTTTCCTATATTTTTGTTATCTTAAATACTAACAAAGTCATCTTGATGACCTCTTCCTAATTCCTGTTAGATTTTGAGATATTAATTTTTGAAGATAGCTCAATAAAATTTTCACTTTTAGTCCTTTATACGATTTCGTTTCTACTCGGGTTCATATGTTACTATCATGTTACTAGAGTAACGTTCTTTATATTATAAAGATATTATGACAAGTTTTTTTGCACATATAAGGTATTAGATTTATCAAAAACTAAATTCATGTAATTCAAGAAAGTTTTAGTTGTCATAATTACCTCCCCCTTAAGCGGATTCCATCCTCGGAATCGAATTGTAGTCCACAAGTTTGGGGTATCTCCTACATCATTTCATCTTTTGTCACCCATGTAAAATTGGCACCAAGGGAATGCTTCCACTTGACCAAGACTAAGTCAATTTCCTTATTCCTTAACTTCTTGGTCTTGAGCTCCAAAATTGCTTCGGGTTCTTCTACCAACCTCTTTTTCTCATCAACCTTCAATTCTTTCCAAGGGATTGTCAATTCCTCCTTCCCAAAGTACTTCTTCAAGTAACTCACATGAAAAGTGTCATGAATACCTTGAAGCTCTTGTGGTAGTTCCAGTTTAAAAGCTTGTGTTCCAACAACTTTTGAGATTTTAAAAGGACCAACATACCTTGGACTCAACTTGCCCTTCTTACCGAACCTCATCACCCATTTCCAGGGTGAAACTTTCAGCATCACCAAGTCACCTACATTCAAGTCATAAGGTCTTTGTTTTAAGCTTGTGAAGCTCCTTTGTCAATCCTGGGCCGCCTTCATATTTGCTTGTATGACCTTAATCTTTTCATTAGTGACTGCAACAATGTCGGGACCTGTAAGTTTATTATCTTCTGCTTCAAGCCAACAAAAGGGAGTTCTACACTTCCTCCCATACAACGCCTAAAAAGGTGGCATTCCAATGCTTGAGTGGTGGCTATTATTGTAAGAGAATTCAACTAAGGGTAGATGATCGTCCCATCTCTCGCCAAAATCAATCACACATGCACGAAGCATGTCTTGCAATGTTTGGATAGTTCTTTCGCTTTGACCATCAGCTTGGGGGTGATAAGATGTACTCAAGTGTAGTTTTGACCCTAATGCTTCTTGCAGTGCCTGCCAAAACCTTGCGGTGAATCTAGCATCTCGATCTGACACTATAGTCAATGGTGCCCCATGAAGTCTCACCACTTCATCCACATAGATCTTAGCAAGTTCTTTTAAAGAAGTGGTCTCTTTAATAGCCAGGAAGAGTGCACTTTTGGTTAATCTGTCAACAATGACCCATACGACATTATGTCCTTTGCTTGTTCTTGGCAATCCCATAACAAAATCCATAGTAACATCATCCCATTTCCCAGCTGGGATCTGAAGTGATTGTATCTTTCCGTATGGTACTTGGTGCTCCGCCTTGACTTGAGCACAAGTGGAACATTTGGAGATGTACTTCACTATTCTTGGCTTCATTCCAGGCCACCAAAACTGTCTTCTTAAGTCACGATACATCTTAGTTCCTCCTGGATGGATGGAATACTTGGATTTGTGGGAATCATCTAAGACTACCTTTCGCAATCCTCCATGCTTGGGGACCCAAATTCGTCCCTTGTGGGTTTTTAACCCTTGAGTGTTCGATTCGAACTCAATCTTCTTTCCAAGCTTCTCTTTCTTGACGTTTTCTTCTTTCATGGCCTCATCTTAGACCTCCTTAATCTTTTGAATTAGACTTGACACCACTTCGATTCTCATAGATCTTCCTTTAATAGTTCTTTCGCGAACTTTTCTACTTAAAGCATCAGCTACCACATTGGCCTTCCCTTTGTGGTACAAGATTTAACAGTCGTAATCATTAATGAGTTCAATCCACCGACTTTGCCTCATATTTAACACTTTTTGCGTAAAAATGTATTGAAGGCTTTTATGATCAGTGTACAACTTGCATTTGGTACCATAAAGGTAATGCCTCCAGATCTTGAGAGCAAAAACGATTGCAGCTAACTCTAAGTCATGAGTACTGTAACGGGTTTCCGCTTCCTTCAATTGTCTTGAGGCATAAGCAATGACCTTGCCTTGTTGCATCAGTACACAACCAAGGCCTTTAGTGGATGCATAGCTATATACTACAAAATCATCCATACCTTCGGGTAGTGACAACACAGGGGCTTCACATAATTTCTTCTTCAAAGTTTCAAAGGCTTCTTGTTGCATCTTGTCCCATACAAACTTCACTTCTTTCCTCGTTAGTTGGGTCAACGGCACCGCGATTTTGGAGAAATCTTGGATGAACCATCGATAATAACCGGCTAGCCCGAGGAAGCTCCTAACCTCAGTGGGAGTTTTTGGGGGTTCCCATTTCATAACTGCCTCAATTTTTGTAGGGTCAACTTTGACACCTTCTCAAGAAACAACATGACCCAAGAATCGCACTTCACGCAACCAAAATTCACATTTTGAAAATTTTGCATATAACTTTTCATCCTTCAAGGTTTGCAAAATCTCGCGCAAATGCGTCTCGTGCTCCTTCGCGCTCTTTGAGTAGACCAAAATGTCGTCAATAAAAACGATGACAGACTTATCAAGGAAAGGTTTGCAAACCCTGTTCATCAGGTCCATGAAGACTGCTGGAGCATTCGTGAGACCGAACGGCATTACAAGAAACTCATAATGACCATATCGGGTTCGAAAGGCACTTTTCTCGATGTCATCATCCCTCATGCGTACTTGGTGGTATCCCGAACGAATATCTATTTTTGAGAAATAATCGGCTCCTTGGAGTTGATGAAAAAGTCATCTATACGCGGCAAGGGGTACCGGTTTTTGACAATCACTTTGTTAAGCTCTCGATAGTTAATGCACATGCGCATTGACCCATCTTTCCTTTTGACAAATAAGACAGGTGCGCCCCACTAGGATGAACTAGGACGAATGAATCCCTTGTCGAGAAGTTCCTGGAGTTGAGCCATAAGCTCTTGCATTTCAGTGGGGGCCAAACGATAAGGAGCTCGAGCAATAGGGTTTGCCCCTGATACAAGATCGATTCGAAACTCGACTTGTCGGACGGGTGGTAGACCGGGTAAGTCGTTGGGAAAAACTTCTGGAAATTCCTGAACCACCTTCACATCTTCTATTTTCTGCTTTTCTTTCTTACCATCCATCACATAGGCAATAAAGGAATCACATCCTTTAAGAAGGCATCGTCGAGCTTTGGTTACGGTAATTAAACTTTGCATATTATTATAGCGTTCACCGTAAACATAAACTTTGTCACCATCGGGTGCTTTGATTGCCACCATGCGCTTGCCACAAAGTATCTCAGCATCATACATTCCTAGCAAATTCATTCCTAATACTATGTCGAATCCCTTGATCCTAATCGGTAACAATTTTGACTTAAAGACCTTCCCGTTAATTTCGACAAGACATTTTTCAAATACATGCCTCACCGTCACAAACTCTTCATTGGCGATCTCTATGACATATGTGACATCTAAGGGCTTTAGTGGTATGCTAAAATGCTTACAAAATTCATGCGACACAAAGGAGTAATTTACTCCCGAATCAAAGAGTACATGCGCAGGTAAGGAGTTTACGAGCAGTGTACCTGCGACCACGTCATGCGTTTCCTTGGCTTCTTCCAACGTCATCTGAAAAGCCCTTCCTTTCACTTTTGTTGGTTCCGCATTCTTGTTTGCCGTTGACATCAATGTTTAATTTCCCTTCTTCGGACAGTTGGAACTGTAATGTCCTTTCTCGTGGCAAGAAAAACATTCAACATCTTTGAGATCCTCCACCTTGCAGTCTTTAGCTTTATGGCCAGTACGCCCAGAGTTGTAACAATCTAACGACCACTTTTTGCATTCTCCATCGTGCCTTTTTCCACACTTTTGACAATCTTTAGGATTGCCTTTCCTCATGCTCCCCGAAGAATACTTCCCCTTTTTATTTGAGCCTTAATGACTACTTTGCTTTCGCTTCTCACCAAAGGCTTGTCTCTCTTGAGTTCGCTTCAGAATCATATCTTCAACACTCTGGGCTGCAAGGATTGCCTCATCAAGGGTATTCGCTTTCCTCACTTCCACCATATACTCAGCAGGTAGACCGTGAAGGTAACGATTAATACGGCCTCGCTCCGTAGGGAGAGTTTCTTGGAGAAATGGTCGCATATCTGTGAACTTCTTGGTGTAGTCGTCAATAGTGGTACTGCCCTTGCAGAGTGCAAAGAATTCATCAACAAGCTTTTTTATGTTTCGGGTCGAACAATACTTTGTCTTTAGCCGCCCAACAAACTCTTCCCATGATAAGGGAGGAGTGTTATCATTCTCGAATGCACGACTGATCGCATTCCACGAAGTTAAAGCATCACCTTTCAACATTTGAGAAGCAAATAGTACCTTCTGCTCCTCATCACAACGACAAATCTTTAGAATTTGCTCCATTTCGTTAATCCGGCGCATTGTCACTTTAGGGTCATGAACACCCTCATACTCCTTAGGTCTGCACGTCATGAATTCTTTGAAAGTACATTCCCTCTTTGGTTGAGCAATTTGAGTACTACCTTGAGTAGAGTTTTGAGATGGCGGTTCGTTATTGGGAGTCTTACTCCGTGCAGAGGTTTCAGTATGAGAGTGGGAACGGGTTCCCAAACGTTCATCAAGAATTTGATGTAGTTCCGTTTTGTTTTTCTCTTGCATTTCATTTAGAAGCTTTTGTATTGCTTCCATTGTAACCGGAGCGGGATCGGGGTTGTCCCCAGCATTGCCACCCGCCTCGGCTTGAAGTCGCCGATTCACATTGAGAGGCGCCCGATTAGCCTCTTGATCGTCGTTGCGTGACCCTTGACCGCTTCTCGTACGCATCTTTTCTATAAAATTTTGCATTCTTTAATATTCCATAACATATGTATATGCATATATATATATATATATATATATATATATATATATATATATATATATATATATATATATATATATATATATATATATATATATATATATATATATATATTCTTAGCTTAGCTATTATAAGCAATTAGCATGGTATCAGCCTAAAGTCAGGCATCTACACAATTCAAGTGTCCTATAAGTCTTATTGCTTAAGGCATGCAATGCTATTTTTCTAATACTACAAAGTTTAAGCCTAGGAGTGGAATGATCCAATCCAAATTCGTTTAAACTATAGCTCTGATACCAACTTGTAACGCCCCAAAATTTGTCCATTTTTTTTAAAACTTAATAACGTTAAAAGCGCATTGGCGTGATCATTAACATAGTTTTTAGAAAGTTTTCATATTTCTATGGTTTCAATACGTTCATGTCTATAAGACATGAATACCAAAATATGGTTCCACAAAAACATCAAGTTTGCAAGTTCACAACCACGGGCGTTACAATTTCATATCAAATAAACCATAGCAAGCAAGAAGAGGATTAACCATAAACAAAAGCTAGAGATTATATAATGTTCCACTCCATCTAATCCCCCAAAAGCATTCTAGCATAACAGTCTTGACATCTTAAACTTTCGAGCTTGATCCTGAGATACATGACATTAAAAAAAATACGTAAGACGAAACGTCTCGTGAGCTACATGGGTTTTAGACTCATAGTAAATTTTGAAACTTAAATAATATATTCAGGTCAATACGAATCATACAAAATAGATGCACATGCAATGCATGCTTCTCACATTAATGCAAGCTAACGGGCTTCCTACCCGCATCATAGGGTCTAAAAATACCGTGTCATTATTTATGACAATAGCTTACGGTTATTCACCGAATCATAGGGTCTAAAAAGACCAAATCGCGTTTTTCGTGATTATTAAGGTTACCAAAACAGGAGAACGAATCGCCCTATTTTGGCATCATAGGAGACTTCTACTTCGCGACAGGAGGTACCATCCGAGTAGAGTCTTATTGTCCCGTTACGGGGACGTGTCCGGACCTTACTCAACACATATGCATTCACACTCCGTGCATGCTCAAAATACTGCTTTTCTTTTGTACAAAATAATAGTACAATGCCATGAGATGCATGTGTGATAATATAAATATTATTAGTTTGACTTTTCACAAGCTTTGCATAAAATCTTATCATATATATCACCATATTTTAAAGAAAAAGCATATTAAGGCATATAACGTATCTTTGAAATTCTCACATAATTTCATGATTATATTTTCAAAAACCGTAAACATTTTTCTTATTAAAGCCATGTATCCCGTGATGGGAAAAATCCTCATGTACTCACCTTGGTAGCTAGGTTCGTCTAGCTACGGCACTCCACTAGCTCTTGCCTTGTTTACCTCCGAGCACCCGTTAACATCTATACCGACAATATAGGAAATTAGTAATATATTCAAATGTTAACATACTTCCTTTGTTAAATGAGTCTCGTTCCTATAACTCTTATTAGAAGAGTTTAATATTTACGTTATTCTAAAATATTCCAATTTTAGTCTTTTGACAATTTAAGCGTCCTTTATAAGTATACTATTTCAACATTTTTAAATCAAAGACTACAACATATGATTACACTAACTTTTTAGCTTTTAACATGGTGTGTTCTTCACACGTTTTTGATCCAAAGAATCACAATTCCATTATGTCGATTCCATTCCATTGTCCAATTTCCAATGTTTAATACTAAGTTGCACCAAATTCCTTATATCAAGTGTTGACAAAAATTTAGCCCAAAACAGATTATCTCTACCATAACTTAGCCATCAAGATCATAAAATCAGTGGTTCTTCATTTATTTCAACTTTTCTCAAATATGTACCAAGGTATTCAAACTCAATATTTAAAATCTTCATTATACCTGTAACTTTTAACCCATAACAGCAAAAGAAACAAGGATTTATGCTCAAATCTCAACACTTTACTAGCATGCATTCATAATTCCGTCTCAGTTGTTCAAAAATTAGGTATGATATGTGTTTTGAACTCACAACAGTAAAAGAACCCAAAATCCATGTTAGATTTCGACATGCATGTACAATTTTCGTGTTTTAGGAGCTAGGGTTTACTAAAAATAAAATATACCTTTCTGATTTCTAACCAAAGACCCGATTTTTGCTGAAATTGATCAAAGGATTAAGCAAGAAATCAACTCAGAAGGTTTCCCGACCTCCCCTAGTGGCCGCCGACTACCGAGAGTGCCGGAATCGGCGCCGCCGACGCTGCACTTCGTCTTCCTCGCGACTGTCTTCAAGCACCACTGCTATTGCAGCCCTCCTTTGCACCCTCCTGCTCGAAAATAGCTTTCCATCCTGTCACTCTCCTTGCTCACTCTCAAACTCGTGCACACACACACAATCGACAGGTGTGTGTGTGTGTGTGTTTTTGCTTCTACCCGATTTCTCTTTCCCTCCTCTCTTTCTGATTTTGTTTTTGCGTAACCCGGGAAAAAAAACGAGACCCACAGACTTAAAGAACAGGTGGCTGATTTTTAAATCAGAAATTACGAAATTGCCCTTATTCCAGACTTAAGACTAAGACGAGTCTTCTTAGTCTAAGTTATACTCGATTCTATAAGACTAAGACGAGTCATCTTAGTCCAAAGAAATTTCCAGCTTTTCTCTTTATTCTTCCTTGACTTACTAGGGCATAACTCCTTCATATGATGTCCAAATGTTACATACTTTACACCTCTAGAAAGCTGAGAATGAGCTCTACAACTTTCATCTACTGACCTTGGTCTGTATCTTGATGGATTTTCCGTTATTAACCCTTGAAAATGACTCCTTGGTCATTTTTGTCACTTTTGGGCCATTTTAAAACCTTCATAACTCCTTCGTTACAACTCCAAATGGCCTGATTCTTTTTCCTATATTTTTGTTATCTTAAATACTAACAAAGTCATCTTGATGACCGCTTCCTAATTCCTGTTAGATTTTGAGATATTAATTTTTGAAGATAGCTCAATAAAATTTTCACTTTTAGTCCTTTATACGATTCCGTTTCTACTCGGGTTCATATGTTACTATCATGTTACTAGAGTAACGTTCTTAATATTATAAAGATATTATGACAAGTTTTTTTGCACATATAAGGTATTAGATTTATCAAAAACTAAATTCATGTAATTAAAGAAAGTTTTAGTTGTCACAATATATATGTAGTCGGATTTTCTAGTATGCCTTGTAGTAACTCATTTTACCTTATAGGGGTATAAGGTGTATGGGTGGAGCTCGGTGGAATCTTCAGAGTCTCTATGTGGATTTCTTCTTTTGCCGCTTCAAGGTGAGTTCATTACCACATTGTATGGAAGTTATACATCCTTTGCTGTAGCTTGTGTGTGATGTTAGGATGTAGGTGGGTACTAACATGCCATAGGAGTTCTAGTAGGTGTTTGTGTGTGGGGAGTGACATCACTAAGCTGGGTGCCATTCATGGTGCTGGGGGTCATGGTTGAGCTAGGTGCAATGATGTGTGGTGTACTGTGAGTGTGGTAGGTGCAATCATTAAACTGGGTGCCATCATGGAGCGGGGTATAATGATGAGCTAGGTGCATGATTGTGCTTTGTTCTATGAGCATGTCAAGTGCAATCATTGAGCTGGGTGTATGATTTTGATGCGAACCATAATCTAGCTGGGTGCCATGATCATGTTGTGTGCATGTTGGGTGTTGTGATTGTACTGTGCTTTGTAGTTGTGTTGTGTGCCTTATTCCTTGTTGTGTTGTGTGCCTTATTGTGTTATATGCCTATGATAGGGGTAGAGAATGTGTGATGGATATGTCGTATACGTGTTGAATTCACTAAGTTGTGTGCTTAGCATTTCCCTATAAAATCACTGTTTCAGGTTTTTCAGGTGTAGGTGATGGCTAGGCGTGACGCATACACACTGATGCTGCTTCTTTTGTGATTATGTCTTGAATTGACTTTATCTGGTTTTGACTTCTGCTGTTGTTAGATTGGTTTGATATTAAATGTTTTTAGTTAAATAAAGATGTTGCCTTTCGAATATTTTAAATGGTTTAAATAAGTTTACATTTTGAGGTTTTAATTATAAAAATGTGTTGATTATTTAATGAAAATGTTTTCTTAAAATTTTTAAATTTACTGTAAAATTTGGGACATTACATTCCGTTTCTACTCGGGTTCATATGTTACTATCATGTTACTAGAGTAACGTTCTTAATATTATAAAGATATTATGACAAGTTTTTTTGCACATATAAGGTATTAGATTTATCAAAAACTAAATTCATGTAATTAAAGAAAGTTTTAGTTGTCACAATATATATGTAGTCGGATTTTCTAGTATGCCTTGTAGTAACTCATTTTACCTTATAGGGGTATAAGGTGTATGGGTGGAGCTCGGTGGAATCTTCAGAGTCTCTATGTGGATTTCTTCTTTTGCCGCTTCAAGGTGAGTTCATTACCACATTGTATGGAAGTTATACATCCTTTGCTGTAGCTTGTGTGTGATGTTAGGATGTAGGTGGGTACTAACATGCCATAGGAGTTCTAGTAGGTGTTTGTGTGTGGGGAGTGACATCACTAAGCTGGGTGCCATTCATGGTGCTGGGGGTCATGGTTGAGCTAGGTGCAATGATGTGTGGTGTACTGTGAGTGTGGTAGGTGCAATCATTAAACTGGGTGCCATCATGGAGCGGGGTATAATGATGAGCTAGGTGCATGATTGTGCTTTGTTCTATGAGCATGTCAAGTGCAATCATTGAGCTGGGTGTATGATTTTGATGCGAACCATAATCTAGCTGGGTGCCATGATCATGTTGTGTGCATGTTGGGTGTTGTGATTGTACTGTGCCTTGTAGTTGTGTTGTGTGCCTTATTCCTTGTTGTGTTGTGTGCCTTATTGTGTTATATGCCTATGATAGGGGTAGAGAATGTGTGATGGATATGTCGTATACGTGTTGAATTCACTAAGTTGTGTGCTTAGCATTTCCCTATAAAATCACTGTTTCAGGTTTTTCAGGTGTAGGTGATGGCTAGGCGTGACGCATACACACTGATGCTGCTTCTTTTGTGATTATGTCTTGAATTGACTTTATCTGGTTTTGACTTCTGCTGTTGTTAGATTGGTTTGATATTAAATGTTTTTAGTTAAATAAAGATGTTGCCTTTCGAATATTTTAAATGGTTTAAATAAGTTTACATATTGAGGTTTTAATTATAAAAATGTGTTGATTATTTAATGAAAATGTTTTCTTAAAATTTTTAAATTTACTGTAAAATTTGGGACATTACATCATGAATACTTAATAGAAAGTCAAGTATTGGAACAACCCACACTTAGAGATTACTTCATGGATTTAGTCACAAGTAATCTAGGATCATAACATCTCTTATTCTTCAAACAAATATACATAAGGGGTCTGCACTATGATTCTATCATACTTCGGTCTACTCAAACGCTATTCACAACTGATAGTCATAATGGGTATGTCCGAGTGTGATATGATGAAATAGACAGAGACTATGTAGTCAAAGTTTATTTGTTCCTTCCCCTTAACAAGGAGAAACGATATTTGTGGGCCCTTCGATGGTTTGATGCTGACATTAAGTGTTTGGCCAAACCCAGACTAGATTGATGTGTTCGATCAGTAGTCTGACAGAGTCATCATAAATCACTATCGGGAAACGAATTTTGAACTATCGGGATCTGACTATTTCCATGAACTAGGTTCACTAAGATATCTTGTATAACAGAGGAATAATTGATCACTTATCTTAGTGTCGTCTCTTTTCTTGGATCAGAGTTTGGCAGTTGCATAGGATGACACCCTCTGTTAATTATCAGATCATATTGAGACCACATAAGTTAACAACTTGTCTAAGTGGGAGAGTGTTGGAATAATGTCCAATGTCATCAACTGGTGGTAATATTTTTTATAATGGTAGAGTCCTTCTGGGTTGCCCTCATGACCTAGAAAAACATACAGAGTCAGAATAAAGGAAAAGAGAAAGTAGTTTATTAATTTAATGAAAAATAAATTATTCAGAAACTAAAACATAGATTAGTTTATTAATTTATGAAGACGTGATAAATGAATTAGAAATTAATTGGCAGTTAATTAACAAGTTAATTTGGAATTAATTTGGAGAAATCAAGTTGCAAGGGATTGGATTGTAAGTAATTAAAGAGTTAATTAATAGTTACAAGTCCAGGGGTGCGGCTGTTTAGAATAATTTATGTTGAAGTGTTGCCTCCATCCGAAGACCTTGATCACTACGAAGACAGAGCCCGAAGCCTGAAGCTCCGAAGGATTTACTCTGGAGGATCTGAAGGCTTACAAGCAAAAAACCTTATCCACAACACGCGTGCTGTGTAGACAACGTGTTGCACAATACTGCTCTCTCATTGGATAGTACTCTTTTAGAATATTCTGAATATCTTTATGGTACTATTGGTATCACTGATCACGTATTAATATCATTGATACCATCTGTGTCGAGTGCGTGTGATTCAGCCCATTGTAAAACCCTAAAGCAATATCAAAGCATTTGGCACCTGTTCTATTCAATTCTTGTGTTCTTATTCATTGTGTGTGTGTGTTGATTATTTTGTTGAATCATCTCTTCGTAATACTTGTTTATATCTAGTCATGTATCGATCTTGTTCTTACAGTTCTAGATCTGGATTGATTCCTAGATCTAAGTTTCTACAGTTGTAATTCAAATCTATTGCTTGTTTTTCTGAAAAGATCCGGTTGAAATCTCAATCAAATCACTGATTCAACAACTACATATGCAAACATGCTAAACTATGCCAATCTAATTGGCTCATCCTCCAAGGCTCCTGTTCTAGTTCCTACTTGTTAGGACAAGATTTATTTGGTTAAGTATTTGCATTTTATAGGGACTAAATATGTAAAATATCAAACTTAAGTGCTGTTTTAGGTTTTTCGGTTAGGACCGAAAAACCTCTGGGTTGTTCGGTCTGGAAGCTTGGTCTTCGGCCCATGGGTTTTGTTGTTTGTTCTGGTAGGCATGAGTATTTATAGGTGTCGAGTTCTCTCTTGTTTAGTAGTTGGTTGTTTTGGAGCTCTAGAGATCATAGCAAAATTCTATCAAAGTTCAAGCAACTACATCCTATGTACTTGACGATTGTTCTAATAAAATCATGTGCATTGAAGGTGATTTGATTGTGTTCTTATTGATTTGATTGATACCTTGTGAAGATCTAGTGAATTTGGGACCTACAATTGGTATCAGAGCTTGAAAACTTTGTGTTTTTGAGTGTTTTGGTATCAATCTCATCTTTCCTTTGCTTGGATCTTGGAGTTTTGAAGGATTTTGGACTATTTTGGACTGTTTGATCAAGATTTTGGTGTTTTTGTGCTTGGTGTTCTTCGTGTTCTTCGCAATGTTCAAGCAAAAGTCATCAAAATCGTGTATTTGATACAAAAATGCTGGTTACGAAGTTGTTTCAGCAAGATCTAGATCTGATTGAGTTGTTCGGTCACGCTCCTCAAGTTGTTCGGTGGCGGCGCTGAATCATTAGGGTTTTAGAAGTTGTTCGGTCAAGGTTGAGGTTTTTCGGTCCATTTAAGAGTTTTTCGATGAGCCCATTTAAGTTGTTTGGTGCATCTTAGAGTTTCAGAAAATGGGTGAAAATAGTTGTTCGGTCTTAAGTTTCTCGCTTGAGTTTTTCGGTCAAGCTATTGTTCGACCAAGTTTTTCGGTGTGAAGGTTTTTCATCCCACGTTTTCGTTGAACAATATTTTTTTTGGTTTTTTGCCAGAAATTTTTTTGGGGTTTCCGATCAATATTTTGGCATTTGAAGGCTTTTCGGTGCACTTGAACCTCTAAAATGGCAACAAAAGATGTTTCAGAAGCTGCTTGTTCTTCTCAATCGTGTGTTGATATAATTGCCAAACTTCGCGAACACAACGATAATCTTGTTAGAGAAATATTTGACCTTGAAAATCTTGTACATAAACATAAAAAGAAACTGAAACCTTTACAAGAAAAGTTAGAGGCTAAAACCTCAGACTATCACAAAATACAAGACGAACTAACCATAAAAAATTGTCACCTTAAAATTGCAAATGAGGATATTGCTAGATTAACTACTGAACTTGATACATTGAAATCAAAATTTCAGGGTACCGAATCTAATCTTAAGAAATTTTATGTATCAAGTGAAGTAGTTGAATCTATAATTGATCATCAAACTAAGTGGTCTAATATGCATGGTGAAGGACTTGGTTATAGTTCTGTTCCTCCTCCCTATAATAATAATAACTTTACTCCACCCCTTGAAACCGAAGAGTCAGAGGAATGTTATATCTCCAATTTCATCCCAAATGATCAATCTGGCACCATTGAGAGTATTAAAATGAATTCTACTGATGCTTCTACCTCATGTGCAGATACAGTGAACAAGGAGGATGAAATCAAGGAGAACAAGACTGCTGAGACCTGTGTCCCTTCTAAACCCTGTGATGATGGTTTGAATTCAAAATTTCAAAATGTTGGAATATACAAACCACCGAAGTTTGTGAAAGAAGGTGAAATTCCTATTGGACAAAGCCCGAGTTCCACTAAATGTTATTGTGCTTGCACTTGTGGCAACTCCTTGAAGAATTCAAAAGGACAAGGACCAAGTCACAATCTCATTTACTTGAAAAGGCAAACGTGCTTCAATTGTGGGATTGCAGTTCATATCGCCAGGAACTGTTCACACCGTCCATACATTCCCTTCTACACACAACACTGGCAGAATGTGCCAAAGGGAATGTCTTCCAAAAGAAGCCCTCAAGATCATGATCAAGAGATGGCGACTGGAATGAAGCCAAGGCCAAGGAGCAGGCCCCAAAGGACAACAAGACTGATTTGAGAGATGACTCTGCCAAATTGAAATTGGTAAGGTCTAGCTCATCTCAAGGATCGTCCTCGAGTCCACACTAGAAGCATAAGCACAATTCAAGGTGGAGTTCTGCTTCAAAATCAACTGTTGATACACCCATCCAGTTAAACAACAAGCGACAAAAACCAAATTACCTATGGGTACCAAAAGGCCTCGTTTCTGATTCTTCCCATTATCCTGTTAATTCTTCTTTTTTTTCTTTATATGATCAACAGGATATGTCGTGGGAAAGAGTACAGAGTGTAGACAGTGATGGTCGACCCAATTTCAAGATGGACTGGGTTCCAAAGACGAATTAATCCCGCATCTGTGCAGGAGCAGCTGTAGAGGAATATCATCAGATCTCAGTTTGATGATAATGGCTATTCCAGGCACATGAATGGAGACATCTCTCAACTGTACAAACATTCAAATCATTTATGGAGAGTGTGTGTCCTTTTCGGGAAGGAGAGGAGAGAAGAAAGATCACGTGGGGTTCGTGTCTAACGATGTGTTGAAAACTGAAAAGGTAACTTCGTCCTGAACTGAAATGAGATGCTTCGATGACTGTTAAATCAGTTCTGTAATTATTTTTCTATATTTATATTTAGTTAAATTTTTTCATGGTTTTTACTTCCGTAATTCTCTTCCATGCACAAATTTATTGGGAGAATTAAAAACAAAACAAAAATTACAAAACTTTATAAAATACAAAAATATTTTTTATAATTTTCATATCTTTCCTTTCAGAAAATTAAAAACTACAAAAATATTGTTCTTTTTTCATATTTGCACGATCGTCAATGTTCCTGATAAATACCAATCAGGAATACAGATCAAAATCTTCATGTCAAAGATGTGACTCACTTTTACCATGACTCGCTAAGACATTCCTTTCCTACTGACGACGTACTGTGTTTTACCACTCACTGCTGAGGTAACACTTAAGTGCTAGTGATACTTACTGTTACACCTTAGTAAGTTTGAAGCACTGACAACCATTTTTTAACCAAATCAATAAATATTTCTGGAACACGAACTTCTAGAAACTTTGAGAGAAACCACTCAGAGTCGAGAGTTAAAAGTCTGCGCTGATGGTTAGATTGCATATCGTAATCTATCACACGCACAAATCCATTCTCAACCACCTCTAACTTTCTATTGCAAGAAATAGACAAGTCATCACTTTAAACCAAGTGGTGATGATATTTCGACACTCTATGCCAGTGATCTCTGCTACAACACCAGTAGTAGATGTGAGGCATCGACAACCATTCTTACCTACAAGTCTTCTAAATTCAAGAGTTGGATGACTTAGTGTAATAAACCATGCACTAATGACAATTCGAAAGTCTAGCCAATTGGTATGTCATATAACCAAGACATATTACACGCTCATACCACCCTTGACCTAAACTTCTTCTAAATAAGATGTTTATGACTCAATGTGATATTACCTTGCATTGATGAAATGTCGAAACTCTGGGTCAATGATCGTTGTTGTTTACCACAATAACTGTGAAACCCCAACAACTTTGCCGGATTCAAAATTGGCACTAGGATGGTACACTCCGCAGAGTTTGGATACCATTGAACGTCTTGTCAAGAGCCAAGTCAACTTGTTGACTTGTCAACTGCATTGAGATCTTTGATCAATGATATGCAGGGGCCAAAATCAAAACGGCCATGAGTAGTTCAAGGATACTCAAACAATCGCAGTGCGAGAAGTCTCATTCTAAGCCAAGGATGAATCCTTGAACAATTGTGGTGAGAGTTTCTAACTTCGTGACCCACAGGATTTGAAGTCACTATACGTATCGAGAAGCGCCAGTCAAAAGCAACGTTCGAAAGTTTCGACACGATGTTTATGTTCACGAAGAAGGTGAAACAAAATTCCATGTAACAAGCTGTTTGAATTCCTCCTCACCTAGTTTGTTACTACATCAACACCTAAAGTGATCAAGTGAAGAGATGAAGAGTCAAACTCCAGTCAAAGTCAAAGTCAAAGTCAAAGTCAAAGTCAAAGTCAAATCAAAAGCTGGATGTGCTGATTCAAGACACTTACTGAAGCCTAAGGAACTTACCAAGTCAAATCTGAAGACAACCAGTACCGAAGATAAAGTTGTCGCTGCAAATGTGCTAAATTCTATCAACATCCATCATAGTCTCCTGCTAAGGGGGAGATTGTCATGCTAAAGGGGAGATTGTCATATTAAGGGGGAGATTGTTGAAAAGTTCTGCAGTATTCAACCGAAGGCTTAGATCCAGATGAAGATAAATGAAAGCATTAAACCAAGGGGGAGATTGTTAGTACAAGATTTATTTGGTTTAATCTTTGCATTTTATAGGGACTAAATATGTAAAATATCAAAGTTAAGGGCTGTTTTAGGTTTTTAGTTGGGACCGAAAAACCTCTGGGTTGTTCGGTCTGGCAGCTTGGTCTTCGACCCATGGGTTTTGTTGTTTGGTCTGCTAGGCATGAGTATTTATAGGTTTCGAGTTCTCTCTTGTTTAGTAGTTGGTTGTTTTGGAGCTCTAGAGATCATAGCAAAATTCTGTCAAAGTTCAAGCAACTACATCTTACGTACTTGACGATTGTTCTAATAAAATCATGTGCATTGAAGGTGATTTGATTGTGTTCATATTGATTTGATTGATACCTTGTGAAGATCTAGTGAATTTGGGATCTAGACTACTTATTATGACCACTGGCTGATCGTATGAGAGATCATCTAGAAGGATTAGACGAAGAAAAAGATATCTGGAGATCAGTGTCTGATGGACCTCATACAGACATTGAGGGTCGATTCGTTGTAGAAGATAGAGGATGCCGAAGTACTTACTGCTGCTGAATTAATATAGATCAGAAATGATGAAAGAGCCATGAGAGAACTGAGAAGTGGACTAGGTCCAGATGTTCGACATCACATTTCTGGTGCTAAATCCGCTAAGGAGATCTGGGATCGCCTAGCAGTTACATTTGCTGGTGATAACACTCTTCAGTCAAGCGTAGTTCAAGAAGTACTGGTAGATTTTGAAAATTTCAAACAATAAGAGAATGAGACTTTGGAACAAGCTTATGAATGTTATAGCAAGATGATTTATACTTTAGAGAAATATGGTAAGACCCGAAGTCAGCAAGAGATCAATATCAAGTTTTTGTACAGTCTGAGACCAGAATGGCGACCTATCATGTTGATGATCAAATCTTATGAAAACATCAATACTTATTCACTAGCTGCTTTGTATAATCTCATCAAATCTCATGAGCCAGATATTTGTGGAAGAAGAAGTGAGAATGCAGGAACATTAGCTCTAGTCTCTAATGTTGAAGAAGAAGAAAATGCAGATGAGCCTGATGGCTATATGGTGAATGATAATGGAGAAACGGTTGTGTTGTATGCGGCAAATAACCGAAGATTTAAAATGCCATTTGGGAACAAATCCAACTCATCTAAGCCATTTGCAAAAATGTTTAGCAAATCCTCTTACACACCAAAACCCAAACCCGATATCTACACACCGAAGGAAGAAAACACCAAATCTTCAACTCCGAAGACATCTGAAACAAATTCTTCGGAAGCCCCCAAAGAAAAATCTAAAGAAAAAAAGATTGTTGGTGACTCTGGGTATGATTGTAATTATTGTCATGGTAAAAACCATTTTGCGAAGGACTGTATGCTTCGCAAAATGAATGAAAAGCAACCTCAAGTTAAAGATGAAGCTTACTATGCGAGAAAACTAGAAGAGGCAAGAGATAAGACTAAAGACCTTGCCCTGACGGCTTCGGAAGATAACATGCGGACATACCTGGTGTGGTCTTCGGACTCTGATGACAAAGAAGTACGAAAGCTAAATCATAGTGCTTTCATAGCCTATGATGCTGGTAAGAGCTTCCTGAAACGTGCTTCCGAGGAGAAAAAAGATGATGATGATGAGGGATATGAAGGTTTGGAGATGAAGGATGTGAAGGCTGCAGGAGTTTCGAAGATCTTGGTTGATGATTCTTCGGATGATGATGAAGAATTCTGTCTGGTGGCGAAGGACTCTCGCGCTAACCATTCCTGAATAGGTATCAAAACTCCTTTCATCTTTCAAAATTCTTGAATCCAAATATTCTACTGATATTGCTGAAATAACACGTGATTGATTTGTGATGAATAAAATGTTGATTGATGCTAAAAATAGGGTGAATATTAGTGAGTATGAGATTCTACAGTTGAGGGGGAGAGTATAAGGTTTGAAGCTATCCCTAGAAAAGGCCAACTTAAGAATCTCAGTGTTAGAGGAGAGTAGGAAGAAATATTTGAATAATGGTGATGTAATCTTAAAACAGCATAACATTTTTTTGTGAAACTGCGAAGAGGTTGTACTCACATATCACAACTTTTACCTTTTATAGAGTTTGATTTGAAGGATATAGATAATATTTCTTATGAATGTGAATCCATCATTTCTTGATCAAAAGTTCCTAATACTTCGTATAAGCATGGTTTAGTGTCCGTAGAAAAATACTTGAATGCTAATTATCTATTCAAAATGTTACCTAATGAAATTTCAATTCTAAAGAAATCTATTCCTCAAATTGAAGATGAATCTGTAGTTGTCGTTGAAACTGAATCTGAATTTGACAGTGATTATGATATGGAGGAAATTGATTGCTCTTCCTTGGTTATGTTAAAACCTTCCTCTATATCCGAATCATCTTCCGAAGGTATCTCACAACTATCTTCGGGTGACAAAGGCAAAAACAAAATTGATTGTGAAACTGAAATAACTAATGTTTTGAACAAAAACAAAGAAATTGTGAAAACCAAGACTCACGTTTCAGATGAATGTGTCTCTTATGAAGATTATCTTAAAGACAGTTCAAAAAGATTAGAACAAGTGGCTTTTGTCTATCCAAAGGTTTCATATTTCAAAAATTCAATATTTGTAAAACATGGTGGTTCACTCTTGGTTGATAATGATTTGGTTAAGCTTATTGATGAGGATAATTCCACAGTTACTGAGGAAGGATTCTTTTCATCTTCCAAAATCATTGGAAATAATTTGAACGAACAAATGGAAGTGAAAATTAATGTGAGAAAACAAGATTTATATGTTCACAACATTTACAATCGTTTATGTTATGAGCAGAACCAAATTCCAGAACAACTAAAACATCTTTTAAATGATAAAGTTGCAAATCCTTCGGAAAGAAATTACAAACAGATTCAGATTGTGCCTGAAACTGTGAAACCAAAGATGGATGTTTATCAAATGTTAGAATTAAATGAATGCATACCTCTTGCAAAATCCATCGAAAATGAGACTTCAAAATCATAAAAACAAAATTTCCAAACCAGTGGCTCAAAACTTATAATTTTGAAGAATTCTCAAAATGAAGCATCCACTTCAAAAACAAAACCAGCTTTTGTGATTTCAAAACCAAAACCTAAATCAACAGTCGAAATTTCAAAAGAAAAACAGCTCGTCAATCTTACAAAAAGAAAACAAAACTTCGTACCAACAAAACCAGTTAATATGAAGGCTTCAACCTCTGGAACAAAACCAATTGTTACGAAGTCCTCAATTTCAAAACCCACCTTCGTACATACAAAGCCAACTTTTCCAAATCCTAAATATCAAAAACCATCAAAGAAACCTTTTCAAAAGGAAACAACCTGATAGACACATTCCACACTTGGCTAGACAAAACTTTGGACTTGTTCAAAGACAAAAATCTCTCATTGAATGATTTCAAACTGGCCTACGAAGAATACTTGTGTACTTCTACGCTATGTAGTTCTTTGTCCAGGAAATCTACAATTGAAAAATCAAAACCAAATTGCAAATGGGATGACTTGAAAGAAAATCTAATTCCAAAATCAAAATCTTCAAAATCATCAAAATCTTCAAAAACAAGCAAAACAAAGAAAACCTCAAAAACGAATAATTCAAAATCATCCAAACAAGTTTGGGTTCCGAAGGTTTCTCACTATTCAATCACTTCAGACTCCTCAATACTTTCAAAAGGCTCTTCGGGTTCATTTTCTGGTTCATCCTGTTCTTCGCATGAAACTTCTGAAAGCATGATAAACCTTACTGCTAATGAAATAACTGAAGAAGCAGTTGAAAAATGGATTCAAGAATCCTTCGCTTACCCTGAGAACCCAAGATTGATTGGGTACCAACTTCTTATTGATTGATTGCAGGTTATGTCTAAAGAGCAATACGGTGCTAAATGGTACATGGATAGTGGCTGCTTAAGACATATGACCGGAAAGAAGGAGTATCTCAGGGATTACAGAACTCTGGATGATGCGGGGAATGTTCATTTTGGAAATAATGACACATGTCCAATTCGTGGCTATGGCAAAATCACGAATGGACAATTCACAATAAATAGAGTGGCATTTTTTGAAAGATTAAAGCATAACCTTGTGAGTATTTCTCAATTGGTTGTTGGAACGGGCAATGTTGTAAGTTTCAACAATCAAGGAAGCATCATCATAAAGGAGGCTACGAAGGAGGTACTACTGAAGTCTGAAAGGAAGGGATCAATGTTTCCCTTAAATCTAAAGCCCATAACTGGCGGGCCTTCGCTGTGTCTCCTATCCAAAGCAAACTCATATGTTAGTTGGTTATGGCACTGAAGGCTTGCTCACCAGAACTTCAAAGATATTAATAAATTAGTGGCAATGGATTTGGTTCGTGCGATGCCAGCTCTTAAATTTGATAATGACTCACTTTGTTCAGCTTGTGAACATGGCAAGCAAACAAAGAAAAGGCATCCAACTGTGATTAATCTAAAGATCACCGAACCACTTTCACTTCTATACATGGATCTTTGTGGTCCATCCACAGTGGAGTCAATTGGGAAAAGAAATACATTCTGTTGATAGTGGATGACTACTCAATATTTACATGGGTATTATTTTTAAGGAATAAATCAGATGCAACAGAGGTGTGGAAAAATGTTTTTGTATGTGACCATCATTGAAATAAGACGAACTGTTTTTATATTATCTGACAAATATTATAAGTCTATTTCAGGTTACGTGGATTCGAGATTGAACGAGAAAACGAGAAAATAAAAGAGAATGAGTTTTAAGTCAAAAAAACAAATAAAAATATAAAAGTAAATTAAATTAAATCTATTTAAAATGAATTTTTGGAAATATATTTTCTAAATAATTTATTTTATTAGACTTAATTAATTTTATAAATTAAAAATAATTTTTCCTAATTTATTTGAATTTATTTCGGATTTTAAAATCATTTTAAATTAAAAACCAAAGAAATTGGACCGCTACAGCAACAGCCCATCAGATCCGCAGCCCAAGCCCACTCCACCGGCCCAAGATCCGCCCAGACCCGTTTCATCCGCTCCAGATCCGGAACCGACCCGCCCCGGCATCCGTTTCTCCTCACACGCTGCTCCGCGTGTTGACCCGCCTACCGACCCGGTCCGCTCCACCTCTCCGATCCGGCGCACTCACATGTGACACGCGGACTTTACCCGCCCCAGATCCGACCCACTACCCGATCCGGCCGAACCATTTCGTCACACATACAGATCCGCGCTTCGACCCGATCCGATCCATCCGACAGACCCGCGAGATTTTCAGCCAAAAGTTTACAATTTTGGTCCCTGAACTTCCGAAAACCTTCAAAAACAACCCAAAACCCTTTAAAATTCATATATAAACCATTTCAACACCATTTCTTTCATTTTAACCACAAAAATTATACAAAACACTCTCCAACTTCCACCATCTTTTTCAACCTTCCAAACACTCTCCAAAAACTCTTTCAATCACCAAAACACCAAGAACACCAACCAAAAACACCAAGATCACCAACCAAAAACACCAAGAACACCAAAAACACCAAGAACACCAAACAAAAACATCAAGATCACCAAGATCACCAAGATCACCAAACAAGAAAATCAAGATTACCAAGATCATCAAACAAGAACAAATAGAGACACAGTCTATTAGAAATCCAGTCCAACCCTAAGCCAGTTCAGTCAATATATTTGACGAACCTACTTGATAGACCAGTCGTTCCACAGTCCTGTTGTAAACCAGTTCAGTCAATCTATTGACGAACCTACTTGATATATATATATATATATATATATATATTTATATAATTATAGTCATTTACATTATTTATCGTTTTATGTCTTTTAATTATAGTCATTTATATTATTTATCGCTTTAAGTCATTTAATTACTGCAATTTATATTATTTATATATCTTTCACACAGTAAACGGTGCAAACCTTTATTTGTGGCGATCAGATTATATATTTTTATTCTGCAACTCTTATTATTTATTCCGCATTTATCTTTAATATTTATATATTTGTCACACAATAAACGGTGCAAACCTTTATTTGTGGTGATCATATTTTATATTTTCAACAATTGGTATCAGAGCTCGTGTGATTTACTTTGAAATTTTCATCAAATACTTTTGGTTAGCGTTTATATAAACCTTCCATAAGCGTTTCTTTGAATATTTCATTTTAATATCACTTGTTAAAAAATCCTTCCTTTTAAATTAAAATTAAAAATCTTAAAAACATGTCTTTTGCTAATTACTCCAACATGAATTCAGTTTCTATTGCTAACAGTTTAGGATCTGGTTCACGGGCACCCATACTTATTCCCGAAGAGTATAATTCGTGGGTTGGCCGTATGAATCTTCATCTTAACTCCATAAGTGAAAATGTTTGGAAATGTGTAGAAGGAACATATATTGCTTCAGAGGATTTGTCTACCCTTGCTACAACTCAAGCAACTCGTGTTGAAACCGAGAAAAGGTTGAATCTCCAAGCCAAAAAGGAGCTTGTGTCCGGAATTCCCCACAGTATTTTAAGTCAAATGGATGACATAATACTGTTGACTGCGAATCAAATTTGGGAAAACTTAAAAAACCGTTTTTGTGGAAATCAAAGAATTATTGGAAATAAAAGAACGTCTGTTTTAAATGAATTCGATAATTTCAAGATGCTTTCATCAGAAACCATCCATGATGCACATGATAGGTTCAATTTTATCATGGTAAAATTGAATAACTTGGGCATCAAAAAGACACAGCACGAGATCAATCTCAAATTTCTAAACAATCTTTACGAAAGCTGGAAGATGGTTAAACTCATCATTCAGGGAAATCCTGCCATTCATACGGAAACTCTATACAATTTGTACGGAGAACTTCAATCGTATGAATCCTCGATTGACCCACCAACCTCTACAGCTTTTGGAGGACCACTTGCTCTCGTTTCCACATCAAACCAAAACCAAACACTTTTTCATGAACAAAATCCCAATCATTTTAATCAAACATCTTTTCAAAATCAATCATTTTTGAACAATTCTTTTGATCAAACTGATTTAAATGATGAAGCAGACTACCAACAATTGTGTGCTTTGGTTGCAAATACAAATCTCCAAAGATTTATTCCAAATTACGGTCAATCGAATTTTAAACCAAATTTTCAAAACCGACCACAATTTGGACAAAATAATTCTGGATTTCAACCAAGACCACAATTTGGTCAAAACAACCAAGGTTTTCAACCAAAACCTCATTTTGGACAAAATTCGCAAAGACCCTCTTTCCAAAATAACTCAAACCAGGGATTTCAAAACAATCCCAACTCAAATCATCAAAACAATAACCAAAACAACGGTCTTCAAAACCAAAACCGGGGATTCCAAAATCAAGGATACAATAATCAAAATAATGGTTTTTCAAACAACCAAAATCTTGGATTCCAACAAAACTCCTCCCAATCTTCCCAACAAATCCAAACTCAAGCACCGGAACGACTTCCAATCAAAAGTCAAAAGGAAGAAAGTGATGAAGAAGTGATTATCTGTCATAATTGCAAAGGAACTAATCACTACGCAAGAGAGTGCCGAGCCAAAAACAAGACAAAAATAAAAGACTCGGCATACTACGCTCAAAAAGCCGATGAGTTAAAGAAAAAGGAAAACCAAGAAAACCAAAGAGCTTTGATGGCAATCCACGAACCAAATGTGGAATACTGGCCAACTTCTGAAGACGAAGCCGACAATGAACCGACACAATCCAACTTCTGCTTCGTAGTTGGTACAACTTCAAGAGCTCCAAATGTCATAGAACAGGTATGGACTATGATCTCTGAACTCGGTTTTTCTAAAATACTTTTTGAGTCCCATATATCCAAAATTGAGAAAAGTTTAGAAGCTGATCTCAAGAAATACCATGACACAGTGGTTAATTCTGAAATCTTCAAATGTGAGTTACAAACCCTACAACTCAAATTTGCAGAATTAACCAGAACAAGGACCAAATTGGAAAGAGACGTTGAAAGAAAATCAGAAGATTACAATCACGTCTTTGAACAATTAAATCAATCTCTAATTCAGAAAAAGGAATTGGAATTAAAAAATCAATCAGTCATTTCTTCTGAAACAAAAGATATTTTAGAAATGGAAATCATTCAGTTGACACAAAACTTTCAAGAGTCAACTGAAAAACACAAAATCCTAAATGAAAAACTGACTGATTCTTTAAACCAAATCACTTTTCTTGAATCTGAAAACAAAAGATTGATACAGAATGTGGAATCTATCAAAATTGCCAGAAAACTTAGTGATGATATATTCACCAAGGCAAACACCTTGGGTACTGGAAAATTTGATACGAGTTACAGACCAGGAATTGGTAGAGAAACCTTTGAAAAAGAACTAGAAAATCAAGAAAACATGATAATTTGTGAAAACTCTGAATCAACTCTACCAGATCTTTTCACATCTGTTAATGAGGAAGATTCAGATGACGAAACAGTTATCAACTGTAGCCCAGATGATACTGATTTCAATGTTTCCAAATCAAACTCTGCTAGTTCTTCAAATCAACAAATCAAAAATACCAATGAAGCAATCAAAACCCCACTTAACAAACCAAAAGTTTTTGAAAACAAACAAAAGAAACCTCTTCAACCTAAAGTCATATCTCAAAAACAAGTTTCCAAACCAAAATATTTTAAAAAGCATTATGAAAACCGCTTTCTTGATATCACCTTTAACCGTTCAAATAACTTTCAAAAACATTCAAATCAGAAAGTTCTAAACAATCATAATCAAAAACTTTTTCAAAACCGCCCGTCTCATCCTACACATGAAAAACACTTTTCAAACACATCTTCACATCTAGGATATTCATCACCAAATCACAGATTTTATCAACCCACTGGTTTTCAAAAACAAATATCATTTTGGGAAAACTTGATAAATCAAATAAAACCTCAACCATTCTATCCCAATAAACCAAAGTCATTGAACAACAAACCCAAAATAGCAAAAGCTAACAAACCAGGACCCATTCAGATTTGGGTACCTAAAATTTCTGTCTAATTGCAGGGATCTAATGCTGGAGAACCCAAGGACGATACATGGTACATTGATAGTGGCTGCTCCAAGCATATGACAGGAAACAGAAACTACCTTCGTGACTTCAGACCCACCCAAACCAATCAAGACGTTACCTTTGGCAATAACATGACGGCGAAAATCAAAGGTTATGGAAACATAACTAATGGTAACTTCACCATAAAGAAAGTTGCTTATGTTGATGACCTGAAACACAACCTCATCAGTGTTTCTCAACTCTGCGATAACGATCTTGATGTCCTATTTACCAAACAAAGAAGCTTGATCATGGACGCCAACTCCAAAGAAATCATTGTTGATTCACACCGTGCCGGAAATATGTATCCACTAGACATGGATCTTATTTATGGTAAACCCGATATTTGTCTGCTATCCAAAGCCCCAGCAGATATTAGTTGGTTATGGCACCGCCGCCTTTCCCATCTAAATTTCGGGTACATCAACAAATTGATCGGCGATGATCTAGTTCGAGGACTGCCACTTCTGAAGCTTGACAATGAAACTCTTTGTGCCGCTTGTGAAAAGGGAAAACTTTCCAAATCCTCTCACAAAAGCATTACAGAATCTAGTGTATCCGAACCACTAGAATTACTGCACATAGACCTCTGTGGCCCCGCCAAAATCCAAACAATACAAGGGAAGAAGTATGTCCTTGTCATAGTTGATGGCTTCACTCGATTTACATGGGTCTTTTTCTTAAGACTAAAATCAGAAGCACCAGAAGAGATGATCAACTTTATAAAACAGATCGAACTAAAGCTCAAACGACCAGTTCGAAGAATCCGAAGTGATAATGGTTTAGAGTTCAAAAACATAACTCTAGACTCATTTCTCAAAAACAAAGGCATCGAACACAACTTCTCAGCCCCTTACACTCCTCAACAAAACGGCGTTGTTGAAAGAAGGAACCGAACTCTGTGCGAAGCTGCAAGATCAATGCTCATATTTGCTGATCTGCCACAATACTTCTGGGCAGAAGCAATTGCCACAGCTTGCTACACACAAAATCGCTCCTTAATTCACAAAAATCTTCATAAAACACCATATGAAGTCATTAACAACCGAAAACCAAATATCAAATTTTTTCATATTTTTGGTTGTCGATGCTTCATAAAGAATAATAAAGACCACCTTTCAAAATTTGAATCAAGGTCGGATGAAGGAATTTTCCTTGGTTACTCATTTTCTTCAGCTGCTTATCGAGTACTGAACAAACGTACAAGAGTAATTGAAGAAAGTACTGATGTCCACTTCGATGAATTTTATGTCAGAAAATTGGATCGTGAACATTTTGGTTCACAAATGATAGATAATATTTTTCAAAATCCAATTCCACAAACAACATCTCCTGACATAGACATTGAAGTTGATATTGATTTACTTTTTGAACAACCTAAAACTGCTTATAATTCTGAAATTCTAACTACTCAAATTGATCCAACAGGAACACCCACTGAAGGAACTCCACAAAGAAACAGAAATGTTGCAGATCAAGTTGAGGGGGAACCACAAACACATACTTCCTCATTAGAACAAACACCAAATCCTCCTTTAACCACTCCAAATTTAACCACCCCAGAGTTTACCACTCCATCCCCAAATATCCAAAACAATCCAGATGCAACATTTATGGGGGAACCTTCAAACCTCTTCCAAGAAGAAACTACTGGAGAAGAACAATGGGATACTGAAAATCCTATTATTACAACGGAAGAAAATCGTTTAATAAAATGGACCAGAAACCATCCCACTGACCAAATCATCGGAGATCCCAATTCAGGCATCCAAACTAGAGCCGCAACTGCTAATGATTGTTTATTTGGAGCCTTCCTATCCATGACTGAACCCAAAACCATACATACTGCTCTCAAAGACCCAGACTGGGTAAAAGCTATGCAAGAAGAGCTAGCTGAATTCGAAAGAAATGACGTATGGAATCTTGTTCCTACACCACCAGATGTTACTATCATAGGTTCAAGATGGGTATTCAGAAACAAGACTGACGATCAAGGAGTCGTGTGTCGAAACAAGGCACGTCTCGTAGTCAAAGGCTATTCATAACAAGAAGGAATAGACTACGATGAAACATATGCTCCAGTCGCCAGAATAGAAGCTATCCGCATCTTTCTCGCATATGCTGCACATAAGAATTTTAAAGTTTTTCAAATGGACGTTAAATGTGCATTCCTACATGGAGAGTTAGATCGAGATGTTTATATCCAACAACCACCAGGCTTTGAAGATCTCAACTTTCCTCATCACAGCTTCAAATTGCAGAAAGCTGTCTATGGCTTAAAACAAGCACCCCATGCCTGGTATGCCACGTTGTCAACATTTCTCGAAGAATCAGGTTTTAAAAGAGGTTCAATCGATCAAACCCTTTTTCGTAAAATCTTTAATAAACATCTGTTAATCGTACAAATATATGTTGATGACATTATTTTCGGTTCTACTGATGAATCTTTGAGTGTTAAGTTTGCAGATCTAATGAAAAGCAAATTTGAAATGAGCATGATTGGGGAGATGACTACTTTTCTCGGACTTCAAATCAAACAGTCAACTGATGGAATTTTCATCAACCAAGAGAATTATGTCAAAAACTTACTCACTCGCTTTTCAATGGACAAATCCAATACTGCCAAAACCCCAATGGCCTTTGGATACAAAATCGATGCAGACTTAAATGGCAAACCCGTTGACCAGAAAAGATATCGTGGAATGATCGGATCACTATTATACCTCACTGCCAGTAGACCTGACATTATGTTTTCTACTTGTGTCTGTGCCAGATACCAAGCAAATCCTATGGAATCTCATGTCATTGCTGTGAAACGCATCTTCAAATACCTAAAAGGAACTCCCAAACTTGGCCTTTGGTATCCAGCTAAATCCGATTTTCAGCTGAACGCTTTCACCGACTCAGACTATGGAGGTTGCAAGCTAGATAGGAAAAGTACATCTGGTAGCTGTCAATTCCTAGGAGGTCGACTAGTGAGTTGGTCTTCAAAGAAACAGAGTTGTGTATCCACATCAACAGCAGAAGCTGAATACGTCGCTGCCGCCAGCTGTTGTTCACAAGTCATATGGATGCAAACTCAACTGCGTGACTATGGCTTCAAAGTTTCACAAATTCCCATATTTTGTGACTCAACCAGTGCAATAGCCATTTCTCACAATCCCGTTCACCATTCCATGACAAAGCACATCGATATTCGATATCACTTCATTAAAGACAACATTCAAAAGGGTCATATCGAATTACACTTCATAAACACCGAAGATCAAATTGCCGATGTCTTCACTAAGGCTCTCGATGAAACAAAGTTTCTATACTTCCTAGGCCGTCTAGGAATGTTAAATCCAGATATCATCCATCCTTAAACTTTTACTTTTTGTTTGTACAAACGTGTGTTTACTTTAATTCAAAAAGAAAAACAAAAAAAATTACAAAACTTCAAAAGACAAAAAGATTTTAGATTTTTATAATTTTCATATCTTTCCTTAAAAAACCAAAATTTCCAAAAACATTCAAATAACCAAAATTTCCAAAAACATTCAAATAACCAAAATTACCAAAAACATTCAGAAAACCAAATTTTCAAAAATACAATAAAAGACTTGCCATAATAAGCTTTTATAGAACCTTGTGATTAATCGTCTCTTGACTTAATTTTTCAGATGCTTATGCTCGATGAAGATTTTAAGTCATATTGATTCTCAATTGGAGTGAAGGTTCAAATCTCCTACTTTTCATAATGTATATAACTTTATTTCCTTCGATTTTATTTCATTATTGACGATTTTAAACAATCAAGGGACATAAGGTTAGGAGGTTCAGATGAAAACAAAAACCCATGTGAGAATTTGTGCCTCGTCGATCTAAATCATTGTAGAATTCAATTCTTGTGAGCTTAGGTGTGTCACTATTGCTAATAAGGTATACCCGATTATACCTTGTCACGGTCTCATTTTTGCTTAGATATCAAAATGACCAGGGACGATACTTTCATTTCTTACATACTAGACAAATTGTCTTTTATGCCACCTATCCCTACCTAGATATCAGCCAACCAAAAATGAAGACAGCCTCAAAATAGAAAGACTTCAAACAGCGACATATCCTTACAAGAAAATCAAAGGCGAAACAAAGATCTATCAACATCCAATCCTCAAAGACGAATCAACAAGAAACTCAAATCACTCACCGAAGAAATACCAAGTTAAACAAACTTTCAACCAAATGGTTATTTCAAAAAAAAAAAAAACATCATCAAATACCACAATTTGTTTTTAACCGTTTTTCAAAAAAAGCAAACATCTCAATCACTCAAGACAGATACTCTTACAAAAACAAAAACAAAAAATTTTGTAGCAACTTCTCAATGATAAAGCAAAATATCTTTTTACAATAAATCGATATTGATCAACAAACAGGATACCATCAAAGAAGAAACTGCAACAACAATGGATTTCCCGGGATACTGTAGCCTTCATCACTGAAGTTTCTTAGTTGCAAACTGCACTATGAAAATTGTTAAACCCCTCTACATGTATTTCCCGACGGAGAGAGAGTGAACGTTAATGGCATGAATGAAGAAACCCACTGAGTAATGCCGAAACCAGTCTTATGTGATTGATTATCTAATAATGAGACTAAGTGACTCTACAGGAAAAGCATAGATGAATACCTCTAATATGAGTGTGAGTCGTCAGAGAGAGATATCACTCATTTTTAGTGATCATTAACTTGTTCTGCTGCCAGAACAACCAAACACCCAAGTGAAATGTGAGCTATATCTATGAGCGTTCATCTGAATCGACCTGTTAGACCACTTGTCATCATCAATAATGCTATAAAATCTTAAGAAATTTCTTTAGATACATATATGGCTACCCTTTGATAATCGAACCCGAGACTTTGATTCGGAAACAAACATTCTTCAAAATCTTTTTCAAAACATAAGATATGTAAAGCCAAGTCACAAACTTTCAAAATGATTACAAAGGTTTTATATATATATCTTATCATTGACAAAACTTTTATCTCAAATCTTCAATATTAAAACTTTTAATGTGATTATATCTGTCCTTATTTCATCAATGATCACATAGGGGGAAATTGTGGAAAAATGTTTTTGTATGTGACCATCATTGAAATAAGACGAACTGTTTTTATATTATCTGACAAATATTATAAGTCTATTTCAGGTTACGTGGATTCGAGATTGAACGAGAAAACGAGAAAATAAAAGAGAATGAGTTTTAAGTCAAAAAAACAAAGAAAAATATAAAAGTAAATTAAATTAAATCTATTTAAAATGAATTTTTGGAAATATATTTTCTAAATAATTTATTTTATTAGACTTAATTAATTTTATAAATTAAAAATAATTTTTCCTAATTTATTTGAATTTATTTCGGATTTTAAAATCATTTTAAATTAAAAACCAAAGAAATTGGACCGCTACAGCAACAGCCCATCAGATCCGCAGCCCAAGCCCACTCCACCGGCCCAAGATCCGCCCAGACCCGTTTCATCCGCTCCAGATCCGGAACCGACCCGCCCCGGCATCCGTTTCTCCTCACACGCTGCTCCGCGTGTTGACCCGCCTACCGACCCGGTCCGCTCCACCTCTCCGATCCGGCGCACTCACATGTGACACGCGGACTTTACCCGCCCCAGATCCGACCCACTACCCGATCCGGCCGAACCATTTCGTCACACATACAGATCCGCGCTTCGACCCGATCCGATCCATCCGACAGACCCGCGAGATTTTCAGCCAAAAGTTTACAATTTTGGTCCCTGAACTTCCGAAAACCTTCAAAAACAACCCAAAACCCTTTAAAATTCATATATAAACCATTTCAACACCATTTCTTTTATTTTAACCACAAAAATTATACAAAACACTCTCCAACTTCCACCATCTTTTTCAACCTTCCAAACACTCTCCAAAAACTCTTTCAATCACCAAAACACCAAGAACACCAACCAAAAACACCAAGATCACCAACCAAAAACACCAAGAACACCAAAAACACCAAGAACACCAAACAAAAACATCAAGATCACCAAGATCACCAAGATCACCAAACAAGAAAATCAAGATTACCAAGATCATCAAACAAGAACAAATAGAGACACAGTCTATTAGAAATCCAGTCCAACCCTAAGCCAGTTCAGTCAATATATTTGACGAACCTACTTGATAGACCAGTCGTTCCACAGTCCTGTTGTAAACCAGTTCAGTCAATCTATTGACGAACCTACTTGATATATATATATATATATATATATATATATATATATATATATATTTATATAATTATAGTCATTTACATTATTTATCGTTTTATGTCTTTTAATTATAGTCATTTATATTATTTATCGCTTTAAGTCATTTAATTACTGCAATTTATATTATTTATATATCTTTCACACAGTAAACGGTGCAAACCTTTATTTGTGGCGATCAGATTATATATTTTTATTCTGCAACTCTTATTATTTATTCCGCATTTATCTTTAATATTTATATATTTGTCACACAATAAACGGTGCAAACCTTTATTTGTGGTGATCATATTTTATATTTTCAACAAGAGGGAATCATACACTTCATCAAAAACATGGAAGTAATGCTCAACAAAACAGTCCGAACAGTACACAGTGATAACGGTTCAGAATTCAAAAATCAAACACTTGATGGATTTCTGAAAAAGAAAGGGATTACTCACAATATCTCAGCACCATATACTCCTCAACAAAATGGTGTTGTTGAATGATGTAATCGATCTTTATGTGAAGCAGCTAGAACATTGCTCAATTTTGCAAATTTGCCCATGTACTTTTGGGTCGAAGCCATTATTACTACATGCTTTACTCAGAACAGATCTTACATCTACAAGCGTTTTCATATCACACCTTACGAAGTTCTCAACCAAAGAAAACCAAATGTCATTTCTTCACATCTTTTGTTGTAGATGTTTTATACTAAACATGAAAGATAACTTGACATAGTTCAACGATAAATTAGATGAGGGAATATTTTTTGGATATTCACAAAATTCAAAAGCTTACAGAGTCATGAACAAAAGGACACGTAATATTGAAGAAACCTTCAACCTTTCGTTCGATGACTACTACATCAAGAAATCTCAACATCCCTTCCCAATGTCATCTATCTTTCCAAAACCTTCTGTGGATGCATTGCCAATACTAACCTTTGATGAAGACTTCAAACTCCTTTTTGATCCACATGCAAGAGCTGTGGATTCCAAAGCAAAAGCACCTGACAATAATGTGTCTGAACTTTCCAAGCTCACAGATGGCCTCGAAGACTCACCCACAAGCAGTATTCAAAGACCCTCTTCGGTTGAGGGGGAGCCTTCCAATAGATACGCAGGTCAATCTGGTTTCGAGGGGGAGCACAACACTCTAAGTCTCAACAACCCTTCGCATGAAATTTCTCATATCATGTCTCTATATCCTTCTGTCCAGGGGGAGCTAGAAGCTTCAATGCCAAATAATTCGGATCATGGAAGAACAAACTCTCCAACTACTGTTGTCGAGGGGGAGCAAATTCTTAACTCTTCTTCTACTTCTTCAAACACCAATTCTCCTAAAACAAATGTCATAAATACAAATAACGAAGAACACTTAATAACTGATGATTTTCCATCCACTTCGGGGTACCCTTGAGGAAATCAATGCCGAAGGACCACCCGAATTTGATCCAAAATTTCCACCTTTGAAAAAATGGACGAAAAATCATCCTCAATCACTTGTCATCGGTAATGTTCATGATAAGGTCTTGACACGTGCACAACTTCATCAAAAACAACAAGATTTAAGCAAAACTTCAGAGTTGTGCATGTTCAATGTTTTTATCTCAAAAATTGAACCAAAGAACGTTAAAGATGCATTTGATCACCTAGACTGGATTGAAGCAATGAAGATGGAATTAGAAGAATTTGAAAGAAACAAAGTTTGGAGACTTATTCCAAAATTTAAATGCTTCAATCGTTAGTCTCAAATGGGTTTACGAAACAAACATGATACCGAAGGCAATGTGGTAAGAAATAAAGCAAGGTTGGTTGTTAAAGGTTACTGTCAACAGGAGGGGAGGCTTGAAATCAGGATCTTATCCTTCCCCTCTTCAGTTCCTTAAAACATGTTTTGTAACAAAATCCATATTTCTTGAGCGGTGTTACAATTCTGAATTAGGTCAAAAAGTTCAAGGGGAATGCCACAATATATTTCAGTGATGGTAGTGAGATCATTATCCATTTTCTCGATGTCCAGTGGTGTTAATCGAGGTTGAGGAGCTCCTTCGAGGGCACCTTCAGCAGTGTCCGCTCGGGGAATGTAAATAGGAACATGTGGTCCCTTCTCGACAGATCTCCAAATATCCTTCCCTTACCTTCTTAAATAATTTATCATCTGTGTTGCCCAGCCATTGTATTATGTTAGAACAAGTATTGGGGCTCGGTTAGAGCTCCCAACACTGTTTGCGATGTTCAGAGAATAGTTCATTTGCATTTTGAAAAAGAATAGTTAAACTGTTTGACATGAAAGATTTAAGAACTTGAGCTTCAATAGCATGCATGGTCTACAGAGGATTCTGGGGTTGTTGCTTCAGCGAAGGCTTGAGCAAACTTAGCACCGAGAACCTTAAAGACAGCTATTATGGCTCTGATACCAATTGTTGGAACCCGAAACTAAGTAAAATGCAGAAAATGTGAGATTGCAGAATGAAAAAGGAAGTTCCGAAGTGTAGAGTTCGGAAATGATGGGCAAGTCCGAAGACTTGAATGGTTTGCGGAAATGAAGACAAATTCGAAAACTTGATAGCTTACTTAGTTGGATCTTAAGAGCTCAACAATAATACAAGTGCACAAACAGCTAACAAAAGTGAAATGTAAAGACAATAAGATTAAATACAGGAAATGGAAAGAACAAGGCAAGAACATATATGGACAAGATAAGATTTGATGGAATGAGAAGATTTTATATATATCAAAGATGAATCGTTACAAATCAGCTCTCAAAACACATGAGGACTAAGTGAAGACTTGGTCTCCCTTTTATAGACTAAGGGAAGACCTCTGGACAATATCCTAAGGACTGAAGAGCAGACAACACGTCTCTCTTCAGTCAGACAAGATGGTTCTAAATATTATAATAATACAATCTCAGACTAGGGTGGCTTATCTAGAATAAAATAATACAAACAGTACATACAACATGCTTCTAAAAGACCATGCCTAATCAATTCTAATCGTTCTCTATAACTTGAAGTACTTATCTATTTTGTCTTATCTTCAGTATTTATTCTTTAGTCTTTGTTGATTGAGTACAATAGATTTCCAAATTCATTTGAGTTGCTGTACCAAAATCCTGAGTGGATTTCGGTATCTTGATTTGTTCAGAACATGGACTTCCGAACCAGGTAGTCTTCTGATCTTCGAGACTTCCGAACATGGTCTTTTGTTCTTGTTGATCTTCGAAACTTCTGAATATTCCTTCATATTTTGGTTTATTTGATTCCGAAATCCAAGATTGGATTTCGGTATAACATAATTCGGACATATAGAAATGACATTACAGTTAAAGATAATCAGACTAAAACATATTCATTCAAGTTATAGTTCGGAACATACATAAACTAAGCATTGTTTTCAACGTCAATCAAACATACAAACATTCATCAGACATCACAAACATACACATATCCAAACATTTGATCACATGTTAAATTATCACCAACACAAACACAAGCCCCGGGTTGGTCAACGACCCTTTCCGAACATTAACAGCTTTTATACAAATTAGTTGTTTTTACCTAATTATCCATTCTAACTTTTTACATATTTTTATGCATATATTTTAAATAAATCCGTTTTTACATCTATATTTCTACCCGTGATTTCTTTTAAAAAAATTTCAAAAATTCTATTGTAAAATATGTTTGGTCAATTGTACATAAGCATATTTTTATCATCCGATTTTCAAACTAATTACACCATTTTACCCTTTATTTGATTTTTTAAAATATCATTGAAATCATCTCTTTTTTATCTACAAAATGATATAAATTTGTCTCTATCCGACATATATGAAATATAACATATTTTTGGTTTTAAAATTTATTTTCCTTTATATCGTTATAAATTGCATTTTTTCTTTATCATTATAACATATGTTTTTTGTTATTACGTAAGACTCCAATGAATCCGAATATATCATTGAAATTTTCAAATTTTTATCCACATAATGATATAAAACTATTATCCAACATATATCAGACATCGTATTCTCGATCTGAAAAGAAGGTACGTAGGTATACTAGATGCTTTAAAATACGATAATTAAACCCTAAATACAATAAGTTGAATAAATTATCAATCCAAAGAAGGTATGTATGTATGTATGTAGATGCTTAATATATATATATATATATATATATATATATATATATATATATATATATATATATATATATATATATATATATATATATATATAAAGTAGTTTGGTATAGTTGTTAAGACTTTGCACATTGGATTCCAGGTTTAGAGTTCGAATCTTGCAGTCTCGCATTTTTCACATTTTGGTCTAATGGTTCTACAACCTCCTATCCACCTATCTACCTCCAACTCGCGCGACCGACAGGATCATTTTCACGACGGTGCCGGTAGACCTTGAGTCCAACCCGTAGTCATAATGACGGAATGATGATAGGGCTGATGATTAATTGGATGTAGACGGGGTTCCAATTTTTGGTACTCCCATCTCTCTTGGTACTCTCGAGTCGAGTTGTCATGTCTATAATAATGATATTTGTAGTTAGACTAAAGATAATTTTTTTACACTCCACTCTATTTTTCAAATACAATCTAGTCTTTGACCATTTTTTGTTGGTGTATTTTTATTACTCTCTAAAAGTTATTAGATGACTAATAGATATCATCACACAATTATTATGGATGTTTAGGATGTATTTAACATCTTAGACTAAATAAACCCCTCTATGTGTGGGTGTGTGTTGCCCTTCACACACATGTCACATCATAATGTTTTTTTACCAATACTCATGCAATAAATATGACGTCCTTTTAATTATTTAAGTATTATACATTCTAGTTTAATTCTTATTATAACATTGTTAATTAAAATTTTACATATTATAACAATGTCATAAACACAAAACAAATTGAATATCATATGTTTTTTTAGAATCGGAAACTAATCTAATCTTACTCTACATCTCCTATTCTACATATTTCGCCTCTAACAAGACTAGAACACTAACCAATTGGGTTGAAGTACCGCTGCACCGTTGGTGAATATCGTATTTAGGTAGATTTTTTAGATCATTATTTTTTAATAAATACAATTGAATATTGTTTATACATTATTATTTTTTAATAAATAATTTAAAAAATATTCAATATTATAATTTAAGAATACGTTGTTTTTTCTCATTCTAGAAAATATAGAAAGCGGAATATTTGGGGATTAACATGCTTTTCACCTGGAAGACGAAAAGAGTAGTGGTGAACTTTAGAAGTCCATCAATCATTCTCGCCTTTTGATAATATCTGGTGCCTTTTAGCTTTCACTTCCCTGACATTAGACCACACACACTGTCTGTCACATACTCTCTCTCTCTCTCTCTCTCTCTCTCTCTCTCTCTCTCTCTCTCTCATATGATCTTATCTCAATAATACCTTCGATTTTTATTTTCTGTATGCCTCTCTTCTCCTCACTATATTTGGCAAAACCTAGAAAACACCCACAACTATTTTTCAATCTATCATAGTCAACTGTAAGCAGTTGGGACTTGGGAGATACTGCTACTCTACTACAGGTATTCAGCCCCTTTCATCATTCTCGATAACCCATGTCTTATTTGTAGCTTAACTTTGGAATTCTTTATATGATTCAGATTTCGTACTTGTTACCGTTTATGCTTAAGATTTGAATTGAGTTTTCTATGTTCGGGGGTACCTTCATTAAATTGGGAATTTACGATCCTTAGAGAAGATTGAAAGTTTCCAATTATGACATAAATACCGGAGAATTCAGAAAGCAAAAGACAAGTATGTCAGGAATAATCGATTTCAAATTGGGTTTACTCCTCTCTTTCTTGAAACTTCTAATGCGTTTTCATGTTGGATTTTGTTGAAATAGTTTGAATCGAACATACGGAAAAAGGATTTGACGAATTATGTCGAAAATAGGCTTATCTTTTGTATTTGAACTTAGTAATGTAGCATATCATAAGTTTCAATGACATAAGCAAGCACAAGTTGTGCATGCCAGATGTCAAGAAATCGATATTTTTTATGAATCTAATACAAAATTTTGTAATTTTGAGATCTTGCACCGCGTTGACAAAATTACAAGAAAATTTCGCCATAAGTACGTCAATATTCAATCTTTTAATGCAAATGCCGTGTTATCCGGCTTTTCCGCCTTGATATTGTATTTATTCGACTTTCTTTTCATCCGTTTTGCTAGTATAGAGTTACACATTAACCCATTCTATTTCTGGTATTCAAGATAGACATGCTTTCGTTTTTGTAGATTTAGAACTTCATTTATTGGTGGGCTTCATACTTAATAGCATTAATTAAAGTAACACCTTTCCTTTTAAATCTAGTCATATAATAGCTTTGTGTCTTTTAAATAGCTTGTTTGACCTTAAAAGTCGAGCATTTTTGTTGGTTTGGTTTGAAAAGGCACATTAGACTTGTGAAGCAATAGGTAATTGGTGACCGTGTCCGATGTCATTCTCCCAAGTCTAATTAAACCATTGAGTCTAAGTGCATAAAGTCCAGTTTGTACTGAAACTGAAACTGTGATCGGGATCAAAACTCATATGAGTGGGACAAAAGTTTGTAATCTTTCCGGTTTATGTAAAAATACATGATTACCTTCCTCATTGTCATTATAAAAAATACCCCTAGAAAGCTTTTCAAATCAAGCAGTCTAGTCATATACAAAAAACGTAGCCTAAGGTGGCTTATCTTTATTGTTGCTTTGTATATTACGGACATATATACTAAGTTGCCATTGATCGATCTTACACGAGTTCCAGTTTGTTGCAGACATGGAACCTCCAAATAACATGTTCGAATCTGAAGAGGAATCCGAGATGACCCTCAATCCACCTGTGACTCTGGACCTAACTCTCGGCTTCAACGACATGCCGATACCTGAACATGACGGGACGGAAATGGCGGCAACAAACACTGCACCGCGTGTTTTCTCGTGCAATTACTGCAGGCGAAAGTTCTACAGCTCACAGGCATTGGGAGGGCATCAGAATGCACACAAACGAGAGAGAACAATGGCAAAGAGAGCAATGAGGATGGGAATGTTATCAGATAGATACGCAAGTTTGGCATCTTTGCCGCTTCATGGATCGACATTTCGGGGTTTGGGTATGGAAGCACATGCCGCATTGCATCAAGGGGTTCAAGCTATGAGAGGTGGAGCAAGATTTGACCGGAGCTATCTCGGGATCCCGGTATTTGTGGAGGAGGATGAAGCCGAACCGTTTTGGCCTGGTAGCTTCCGCCAGATGAACGGCGTTGGTGATTCAAGTAATCACAACACAGAAAGAGATTCATCTGCATCGCCCGATCTTACTTTGAAACTTTGACTTTTCACCCTAAGGTTGTATTTGTTGCCCCGGACAGATTATAACAGGACATCCTTGTTTGGTGTACATTGGACTCCGATTAGAACCAATCTCAATGGTACAAAAATCGCCATTTTTGTCCCACCTGAAAACGTGGAACAACATAAGACTCTAGAACCTTATCTTGTCTCATCTAGTTTCTTGTCTCTTGTCTAGTACTGTCTTTTGTGACAAACACAGCCTTAGAATGGCTAATTTATCTATGTTGGTATCATGTTTAGGCTTCTGAGGGAAATCCGGCATCCTCATTGTACACTGAGATATGAACATCAATTCTGCCTCATTTTTGTGCGTATCAATGAAAATTCTGCAAGTTTACTTGATCCTTTGTTGATTTTATGCTGAAACCGGGCGATTGTTGGTTGCGACTCAGTAATCTTGGGTTTAAAGATTGATGTAATGTTACTATGTTAGCCCCCAGGCAGTAGACACAGTTGGTTCCATGTACTATATTTGCATAAACGATAAGGGTTTGAATCTCAACATCTATACGTACATGGAAGTTCCAATTCCAGTGTAGATTGGATTCTTTGTAGGCACTGGGATCAAACCAATCGACCAACATGAGTTTATAGATTAAGTTTGATCTCGTATTTCGATGTATTAACGTGTTGCTAGATTACTGAAGAGTGTTTGTGGGTTTGACTCGATCTGTTTTACACCATTTCTATGAAGTTACTCGTTCTAATGCGTTAATTTGATTTTTAGGCCTAGTCCAAATCATCAAACCAATCGTCCAAAGACATATATAAGAAAAATACTAATTTAAGAATAGATTATCATGATAAATATTACTCGAGTTTTCATAATTATTACTATTCTCCTGTTGTATCATATGATTTTTTTATGTTATTCATGTTTGTATAGAGTATGCTCATGCTTTTGCCCTTGTTACCAATAAGGCGAGACAAACAAATTATAGTTTGCCTATTCTAAAAAAAAAAAGCATAGAGTTTGGTTTAAAACAGGTAATTTTTTATGTGAAAAAAACCAAGCCAAGTTGGGTTACATTTGTCGCCTCTAAGGCCGTCCGGTGTGCCCACCCGACGTCGAGCCCGACGTGTGCGACGGGTGTGGTGAACACCGCCCCCCCCCCTCCCCCGGCCGACGCCCTCGCGTTCTAAGCCCGCCCGAGCATCCCACGTCGTGCGACGTTCGTTGACTAGCCATTGCCAACGGCTACTTCATAGCCGTTATATTTCAAATACATATATATATATATATATATATATATATATATATATATATATATATATATATATATATATATATATATATATAAATATATATATATATATATATATATATATATATATATATATATATATATATATATATATATATATATATATGTTAGAAACCCGTGTAATATATTGGTTGATTAAAAAATATATAAAATAATATGAAAAATATCAATATTGTAGACGATAAAATTGTCATTTGATTTTTGTTTATCTTGATATTTTATATGATAATATACATTTTGCTGGTTTTAGTTACGAATTACGATCGCTATGTTCAAATAAAATATGATTTAAAATTAAGAATAAGTACCAAAAGTAATAAATGAATAATACTGAAAATGAAAGATGTAATGATAATAAGATAAAATAACTTAGATAATAAATAGTTAGGAAAGCATAAGAATCTCATGATAAAGTAATGCAAGAATTAGCAACATACATTAACTTATTATTATTATTATAATTATAGCATTGTACTTTATCATTTTATCTTTTAGCAAAGTTCAATGCTATTTTTTTTCCAAAAAAATGTCCTATTAATAAGCTCTAATGTACAAAATGAAACTTTTCCGGAATATATAAAAAAATCCGAAGAAGTCATTCTCAAAGTACGATGCTATTAATGATTTTTTTAGCAAAGTTCAATGGTAAACATATATTCTTTTTCTAGAAAACTATCATATTAATGACCTTCAATGTTCTAAACTGTATGTTTTTTTACAGATTAATGTAAAAAGAATCCAAAAGAGTCATTCTTTCAAAGTATGTTGTTATTAATGAACTATTTTGCAATGTTCAATGCTAAAAACAAAAGCTTTCCAGAAAATTGTCTTATAAATGAGCTTCAACACACAAAAAATGAAAATTTTTAGATCATTTAAAAAGAATTCGTAACATCATTCTTTTCAAAGTACGACACTATTAATGAAACTTTTTGCAAAGTTCAATGATTAAAATGATCTTTTTTTCCAAAAACAGTGGCTAGGATCTTGTTACTAATGAATTTGTGTTCAATTTTTGTAATCTTTATTGGGATCACCTATACACATAGCCATAGCCATAATTAGACATACACATACAACCGCAATGACACGCACACAGGACACGTGGCAATCACAACAGGTCAACATTTCCTAAAATTGGTCCAAAATCGAAAAAACAATTAAATGAAAGGATGACTATCTGAAAATGAAAACGACAATTTACATGCCCTTGTGTTACACGATTAATTAATTAATTTATTATTATAATATTAGAACGGCAAGCTTTTATTTAAGCGAAAAGAAAAACCAACGGGCAGCTGGCACATAATACAAGAAGGAGAGAAAAAAATGAAAACCTGAACTAAGAAACTAAGCTAAAGACAACGTACTTAGACTATATATAGAGACTGTTAGTGTAAAAGATGAGTCGTTGACCAACTCAAGGTTTGAAGTTATTTATTTTGATGGAATGTTTGTTTGAACAAGTGTTATTTGAATGTTTTAAGTATTGAACAGCTGTTATGTGTTGAATATTATGATTGTATGTTCTGCATGTACTTAATGAACATACTTATGATTCTGAATGACTTGTTTAATGATCTTTTCGTATATGTCCGAAATCCAGTCTTGGGTTGATTTCGGAACTTCAACCAAGTCAATATTATCAACATCAAAACATACAAAAGGACACAGTTCGGGAGACCATGTTCTGAACTAACTCAGAAGATCGTTCAAGACCATGAAGACCTAGTTTAGAATACTCTGATTTCGAAATGCCAGGGCTCCGAAATCCACTCAGGATTTCGGATCATCAATGAAAACAACTTCTAGGAACTCATACACTTGAACATTTAATATAGAAGACTGAAGACTTGAAGACCAACCTGAAGATAAGACAAAGGATAAGCACTTCAACTTATAGGAGATGATTAGACTAGATCAAGCGTGTCCCTTTAGGAGCATGTCGGTTGTACTTATAATGTTACTTTATTCTATATAAGCCACCCTAGTCTGATATTGTAGTATTATATTAGTTTATCCTTATTGTCTGACTAAAGAGAGACGTGTTGTCTGCTCTTCAGTCCATAAGTCCTTATCCGATGGTCCTTCCTTAGTCTATAAAAGGAAGACCATATCCTTCTTCAGTCATCATGAGTTTGAGAGACAAGTTGTAACACTTTGTTCAATATCAATATATTTTCTCTCATTCCATCAATTCTCTTGTTCTTATCTGCATTTCCTTATGTCTTTGCAATTCTAGCATCTTAATCTTTCTCTCTTTACATCTCTTGTGATATAACTGTTTATGCACTTTAATTATTATTGGGCTATCGATCTGTTCTAAGTATTCATTACATATTTATCATTCCGTAAATCCACTCAAGTCTTCGGACTTGTCCACTTCCGAAACCTCCCAGTTTCGGAACTTTACTTTCCGCATCTTACTTAGAATATTTGGCGACAACAATTGGTATCAGAGCCTAAATAGCTGTCTATAAGGTTCTAAGTGCCAAGTTTGCTCTAAGCCCTGGCTATGGCAACAACCTTAGAATCCTCTATGGACCTTGCATGCTATTATAGCTCAAAATCTTTAAAATCTTTTTCAGTGTGTCAAACAGTTCAAAACTCCTTCCAAAAATGCAGATGAATTATTCTCTAAATGTTGCAAATAGTGTCGGAAGTTCTAACCGAGCCCCTATACTCATTCCTACTGAGTATAATGGCTGGGCATCTAGAATGCGCAATTATATAAAAACAAAGGGAAAGGATATATGGGGTTATGTCGATGAGGGACCTCACGTCCCAAATCACACTCCCAGACCCGACACTGCTGAAGAGGCACTAGGAGGTGTTCCTCAGCCAAGATTGACTCCTCTAGACATTGAGAAACTAGACAACGATCAAATTGCATTTACCAAAATTCAATGCGGCATTCCTTCGGAACTATTTGATCTTATACAAAACTGCACGACAGCCCAACCAATTTGGGTTCTTCTACAAAATGTGTTCTTAGGAACGGAGGAAGCAAAAGATCAGAAACTGGTGTCGAGTCTTTCTGAGTACAACCACTTTACAACTTTTGCCGGAGAAACATTAAGACAGGCATTCACTCGCTTCTCGATAATAGTTACAAGACTCCTGAGTTCAGGAGTAGAAAGGTCCAATCAGGAGATCAATCTTCGATTTCTTGAGGGACCTCGGAAAAGACTGGCTGCTTGTCAAAATGATTCTTCAAGACTTAGGAAAATTAAAAACCTACAATATGTACCTACTTTATAATAATCTTGTAGGACAGGAACATGATATAAAGGGTACTCAACAACAACTACAACTTGCAGGACCATTGGCCTTAGTTGCAGAACACAATCATTCGATAATGGGCAACACTCCTCAACAACTCATACAATACCAACAAGCAACTCAACAAACTAACTACATGACGACTGCACCAAGTCAGAATTCACAACCAACTCAACAACCAAATCCAGTCCCTTCTTACCATCCTTGACAACCACAAATTTCTTATCCTTCCAATTTTCACGCTCCGACAGTACAATACCAACCACCTTCAACTTCTCAACCCACCATTCAAACTAAAACTACAGCCCTTGCTCTCCCTGCACCAGTTCAAACCACTAAATCATGTTACTCCGAATATGACGAAGTGGAAGAGGCTGCTTACCAACACGAAATTGCTATGATAAGCCATAAATTTAACCGAATCCCATCTTACTGTAGTCCTAAGAAAAACTTTCGTCCTACTAATCAAAATGCAGGATATCAATCAAGGAACAACTATCAGAAAGGACACCATCAGTCAGGACAAAATCGATACTATCTGAAATCTGAAGAACAACATCAGGAGAAACCAAAAGTGGTTCCAGCTGTTAGCACTAATCAAGTCCACACTCCTGAAAAGAAGGAAGCTGAAGTGATCAAGTGCATAATTATGGAGGACTCTGGCACTATGCCGCAGACTGTAGAGCTCCAAGAAATTATCCGAAGGAGAAAGAAGAAGAGAAAGTCAAAGCATTTGTTGCAGCTGCAAACGTTGAAATCTGGTCTTCTGGTGATGAAGATGAACACTTTGAGAATAAGTGAAAAAGAGGAAAAGGATTTGGCGAATGCATGATGGTGCATGCGACTCCAAAAACTCCAATCCCAGGGTTAGGAAACCTCAAGCACGTTATAGACATTGTTGAATCCACATCCTCCTCCACACCAAAGAACTATTCTTTTATGGTCAACCACAAAACTGGCAAAGCAGTGAGTATCATAGAACAGGTACGAAACATGCTTCACTCACATCATATTTACTCTAATGATTTAGAACCTGCTCTAGAAAAAATATCTAACACATGTGCAGATGCTTTAGCTGCTTATCAGCGGGTTCTGGAGGAAAGGGATGATGAGTATGACAAAGTGATTAAGTTAAAGAGTAGATTAGCAGATAGTAAACTATTTTGTGATAAACTTACCGCTGATTTGAAAATCGAACAGACTTCTAGGACTTTGTTAGAAAATTCAAATCAGCTTTTGACATCGCAAAGGGATTTAGCCCGAAGCGATAATGTAAGACTCAACAAATTAGTAGATCAGTTGTACCATGCAACTAAAGTTTTCAAATCACCTGCTTACACAAACTCCTTAGAAAATACGTTTAATTGGGGATGGGCAAGAAAAGCCACAAACAAAAATTATCCCATATACAACAAACAATGTCCTTTCTTTCAATATCCATCAAATGAATATGATGATAAACACGATAAAGACCTAACTATGATCATCTCCAACTATCCTATCCTTGAATCAGAAAGTGATACTTCTGAGTCCAAAGCGGGAGGTAAAGTCCCTTTCTCATATTTTCAGAAACGGACTCTGCAGAAAGCAGCAAATTGTCCATAACTTCGGTCCCATTCATGCCTAGACACATGACCCTGGTCCTAAATAATCCATCGACAAATTCTCAACAACACTCATTCTTTGAAAAATTACCAGATGACTGTGTTACCAAAGAATTCATTCTGCCTAATAACGACTCGGAAAATTCAAAAGAAGAAGTTGTTGATGAAGAAATTGAAATGGAAAAACGTCCAAATAGCATCATCATCAAAAACAATTTTAAAAAAATCACAAGCAAGAATCCCAATGTTGTTAACACATCTAATGTGACTTCTGAACCATCCTGTTCCGGCACTAAGTCATATATAGACGTACTACAACTTAACCCTTCTAACGATTCAAATCCTGATAAAATTTCGCTCAAAGAACTTAAAGTTGATCATGAAGAGTCAGACTCTTTAAATGATTCTTTATCTGACTCTTCTTCAAAAGAGATTTTTCAAAAAGGAAAAGGACAAAATCTAACCAAAAATGGGGTAAAACCAATGCTAAATCGAAAAGATATTCGATCACCTCGATCACATGCAAGATTTAAACAAAGAAATTGCTTCTACAATCAATGAAAACCAAAAGCCAATTCAATTGTCATCACTTCAAGTCATACTCAAAAACCTACTCCGTCGACATTCCGAAAGTACATCTACGAGGGATTACTTCCGACTCCAAATATCAAACCTATTTACTATCTACAAAACACCAACAACTTAGAATTTCCAAAAATAACAAAAAATACGAAAACAATACGAAATGTTACAAAGAAACTTGATACTGAATTTTTAAATCCAAAAATCTCATTTTCTAAAGTTACGAGAGGCAACAAGCAAAATCATAGCATTATCAAAAAGAAAAACTCTGATAGTCGTCAAACGATTCCAAAAATCTTAAGACGACAACAAAGTAATGCTTGTTGTCATTGTTGTAATCATACTACAAAAACAACTTTTGCTGCCAAAACAAACACTTTCAATCATCAGACAAAAATCGCCTTTCAGAAACTTTCAAAAAAATTTGTTCAAAAATGGGTTGTAAAAGCATCCATTTTAGAATCAAAATCAATCATTGAAACTTCTTCCAACCAAACAATCAAAAACGAATCTACCGTGTCTGGAAAAACAAATGGGTCCAAACAAGTTTGGGTACCCAAACTAACTATCTAATTTTTAGGCTTTCAGTGTGGAAGAGCAGGATGATGAATGACTTATCGACAGTGCTTGCTCAATGCACATTACCGGGTGATTGGAATTTCTGAGAGACTATCGAGAAGTCAAACCATGGTGGATATGTCACATTCGGAAACGATGCAAACGACATTATCAAAGGATATGGCATTCTAACAAATGGAAAATTCACTATTCAGAAAGTTGCCTATGTTCTCGGACTCAAACACAATCTTGTGAGCGTAGGACAATTGGTCAGCACTGGTCTCCGAGTGGAATTTGATAATGAATTCAACTATATTATGATCGGTACCAGAGACAGATGTCTAGTAAAATATCCAAGACAACTCAACATGTTCCCTTTAGATATCTCCATGTTCGTCGGAAAGCCTAGGTTATGCCTACTATCAAAAGCTCATTCCGAAGTTAGCTGGCTCTGGCATCAGAAACTAGCACACCTTAATTTCTGATACATGAATCAGCTAGTAACCGGAGAAATGGTCAGAGGGATGCCACTTCTGAAATTCGACAATGAAAACTTATGTGTTGCATGTGCATTAGGGAAGCAGAAGAAGAAACCTCATAAGACAATCACAGACTCAAGCATCACTCACCCACTAGAATTTCTCCATATTGATCTCTGTGGTCCATCAACTGTTGCAAGTCTGAATCATAAGAAATATATCTTAGTTATTGTGGATGATTACTCCCGGTTTACCTGGGTATTCTTCTTAAGACTAAAATCAGACAACTTTTTAGATCTCTGAAACTTCATTACATCAGTTGAGCTCAAAGTACAACTTCCCGAAAGAAGAATCCGAAGTGATAATGGAATTGAGTTCAACAATGGGCAAATCGAAGAATTTCTTGCCGTAAAAGGAATAGAGCACAACTTCTCAGCACCTTATACACCTCAACAAAATGGCATAGTAGAAAGAAGAAACAGAACTTTAGTTGAAGCTGCAAGATCGATGCTGAATTTTGTAAATCTACCACTATTCTTCTGGGCAGAAGCCATTGCAACAACATGTTTTGTTCAGAATCGATCCATCATGAACAAACGACTTCAGATGACTCCTTATGAAATATTAAATGGGAGAAAACCCAATGTTAAATTTTTTCATATTTTTGGTTGTAGATGCTTCATCAAAAATAACAAAGATCACTTGGGCAAAATTCGTACCCAAAAGTGATGAAGCAATTTTCATGGGTTACTCACCTAAATCTGTTGCTTACTGTGTTCTAAACACAAGAACTCGAATTATTGAAGAAAGCTTTGACATAGAATTCGATGATCAATATCACTAGAAAAAGAAAAATCAAGGCATTCTATACGTAATGGAAAATGTCGTCCCGGTAGGACATCGACCTATCCATACAGTCGAAATAGATTATGATCTCCTCTTTGATCCTCCGGAAATCGCAACAACTGCTGAGGTCATTCAATCTCCTGAGGCAATTTAGCAAATCAATTCAGCCTCAGGACCTTCAAACTCCTCAGAACACATAAATCCAGATAATCAGGTTAGATCTCCAACAATTAATTTTACTTTTGAGGGGGAGCCTTTGTCTCCTTCACAAATTCCACATGTTCAGGGGGAGCTCATGCTCCCTACTCATGTTGATGGAACACCTCAATCCAAGGGGGACCATCAACAGTCAAGTGATGCTCTGTTAGAAGATGCTTTAATCAACTCTTCAGTCGATGCATCCAATGATGCACCAGTCTTCACCTTTGAAGCAAATGAAGACACTTCCGCTGCAGAATCACTTATCCAAAATATATCTCCTGAGAATGCCGACCTCATTCAAGACATACCTCCTCCTGTTTATGATCCATCTCTACTTCCGAGGTTGCACAAATGGACTCGGAACCATCCTCCGAATCAAATTATCAGAAATCCCTCCAAAGGAGTTCAAACAAGATCCAAGAAGTCAATCCAGGATGAATGTCAATTCGCTTCCTATATCAGTAAATTTGAACCAAAAACAGTCTTCGATGCTCTAGATGACGACGATTGTATCAAAGCCATGCAAGAAGAATTAGAAGAATTCAAAAGAAACAAAGTTTGGGATCTTGTACCACGACCATCTAATCACAAGGTCATTGGCTCAAGATGGGTTTTTAGAAACAAGCTAGACGACACGGGCACTGTAATTCGAAATAAAGCCAAATTAGTGGCAAAAGGATATAGTCAAATCGAAGGACTCGATTATGACAAAACGTATGCACCTGTTGCAAGACTAGAAGCAATCAGAATTTTTCTAGTCTATGCTGCTCACAAAAATATCATTGTCCATCAGATGGACGTGAAGAGTGCATTTTTGCAAGGTGATCTTGAGGAAGTTGTCTATCTTCAGCAACCTCTAGGCTTTGAAGACTTGTCTCACCCCAACTATTTGTATCGCCTCAAGAAGGCTGTGTATGGATTGAAACAATCCTCGAGAGCCGGGTATGAAACTCTGTCAAAATTTCTGGTATCCTCGGGATATAGAAGAGGAACTATTGATCCAACCTTCTTTGTACGGGCATATCAAGAACATATAATGATTGTACAGGTTTACGTAGATGACATTATTTTTGGATCAACCAGTCAACTTATGGTTGATGACTTTGCAAAAGTTATAACTGACCAATTTCACATGAGTATGAACAGGGAAATCAATTTCTTCTTAGGTCTTTAGATAAAGCAAACGAGCAGAGGAATTTTTATTCATCAAGAGAAATATACAAATGAACTTCTGAAGAAAATTTCTCTTGAAAATTGTTCTACTGCAAAAGTTCCGATATCTACAAACCATAAAATCTCCGCAGACCCAGAAGGCGAACCAGTAGATCATAAGATGTATCGAGGGATGATTGGCTCACTTTTATATCTAACTGCCAGCAGTGCTGACATCATGTTCTCAACATGTATCTGTGTAAGATATCAAGCAGCTCCGAAAATGTCACATCTGATTGCTGTAAAACAAATCTTCCGATACCTTAAAGGTACAAAGGCAATCGGTCTGTGGTACACAATCGGAGAAAACTTTAAACTTCAAGCATTCACTGATTCGGACCATGCCGAATGTAAATTGGATCGGAAAATCACATCAGGAGGCTGTCAATTTCTGGGAGGAAGACTAGTAAGCTGGTCTTCAAAGAAGAAAAATTGTGTTGCTTTATCCAGTAGAAGCTGAATATGTGGCTGCATCTACATGTTGCTCACAAGTCCTTTGGATCAAAACTCAAATTCTGGATTATGGTTACTGATTCCTTCAAGTCCCAATTTACTGCGACTCCAAATGTGCCATAGCCATCTCTCATAATCCCATTCAACATTCCATGACGAAACACATCGACCTTAGGTACCACTTCATCAAAGATCAAATCTTACAAGGTAATATCGAACTTTATTTTATTCCCACTGAAGAACAGGTTGCTGATGTTTTCACTAAGGCATTAGACTTTACTAAATTTAACAATTTTCTGGATAAACTGGGAATGCTGAATCCTGACTCATACTTCTTCAAAGAATGACCTTTAGTTGCCGAATGTATGCTACTCCGAAATTCTGGTCAAAATCTCCCTCAGAACATCTTCCTATTTATTTCTTTTTTTTCAAATAAAATCCAATTATAAACTCTGACATTTTCACTTCTGAATAATCATTTCTCTCACATTCCCAAAATATTCAAAAATCTAAACGAAAACAACATACTTTCATTCATAGAAACCCAAAACATTACAACATACAATGAAAGCAAAGTCACTAAAAATGCAAATACAAACATAACATAACATCCTAGAAACTTAAAAGCAAATACACGAATTTCCCCCAAAGATTATCCACCCTCCTCAGTCTTCAGACCTTATAATACTGCCACATCGGAGTCTCCCCAAGATGATACCTCTGATGAATCCTCAGCTCCGATTCATCAACAAACAATCGTGTTCCATCCACCAGAATCACATGGAACTGGTTAAAAGGAGTCTTCCTTGCAATTGCAGCCGGCCACCACCCACGACGATACCAAACGTCCACAACGTCAAATGGTTTGAACTCCACGATAACTCTTGGAGGAATAGGCTGCTGAAATGAAAATTCCACATGGACATTCAAAGGATCACCAGTAGCCCCATCGGTTAGGGTCGTCATCCTCACTTCATAGCGATGATTCCACACCCCCTTAATCACCCCTCCATACACTGCTCCTGCGAACTCTCCATCTTGCATTCTTACTTCTACCTTCTCGTCACGATTAAATGGACGTCTAGTAGCCATCTTAATATTTCAAAATCTTATGTGTGTTTCTTTTGCTTAAGCATAACCCCTTTTTATAGGCAAACAAATCTGTGCTTACTCTTCTCCTTTTCACGACACCTCATCACTTAGATATTACCAACATAGAGATGAGACGCATGATTTGACAGTTTAGCACAGTCAGTCGGCGTCATTTATTGCTCCTGTAGTGATATATGACACCAACCTGCAGAAATGACAAGACTTGCATAATTTCTCTTGCTGACATGATTCGATCTTCTCATAGTGCCTCTGAATCCTTCTTTTCGGAAATCTGATTATTAGAATAATTCTTTCAACTCTCTTTCCGATCACCCTCTTCTCCGAACTCAGGTATTCACACAATCGTACCATTGACACATTCACATGACCAATTTAAAGATAGAATGAAAAATTAAATACAGTTACAATTAATATCCAATAATTAAAACAAACAATCAGAATTTCTCCAACCGATATTCCTCCTGTCACACATGTGCGTCCTTTACTGGACCATCACTTTTCATCACTGTCTCGCATTAAATGCCAAGCACACACTTTTCTGACATCACTATTCATGCGTCCCTTCATTCTCTTATCCGACGGTTCTTCACAGATTTTTTCAAAAGTTATTATTAACCGTACCCCCTTACTTATTCATCTTCTCCAACGTCTTCTCTTTCACAAAACCCCTTTTCACTTTCGTCATTCTCTCTCTCGCCGCCATCTGCAATCTCGCAACCCTAGAAATCTCGAACTACCATTCTTGTCTTTTCTCTATAAATCTCCAAACAGGTAAACACTCGATATCTTTAATTTCTGCGTCGAATCCACAGGTTATCTTCAATCACAGGAACAAGCGGTTATTCATTATCTCTCTAACAGTTATCTTTTTCTAACTCGTTAATTTTTAGCATTTTCTCTCATGGCTTCACAATCAAAAAGCGGTGGAATCGAGACCGATACTATTCTGGTCCCTATCTCGAATCTTCACATATCAAAGAATCTCACCCTATACAAGGAACACTTACGAGTGTTGATTCACATCCTTTCCAGACATACATTGTCTAGGGCATTCTTTGATCCGGCAGCACCTATTCCCGTCTCTTTATTATACGACACAGTCACGACTGCCAAAAAAGGGTCAAAATTCCTACATTCTCACCCTCCTCGATAATAGTCAAGTTACGTTAGATAAGGAAGTATTTGTTGCTGCTTTACATCTTCCATTCCACAAGGCAACTTTTGATCATCCTCCCCTCACCAACTCGAATCCATGATCTACAAGATGGGATATGCTTACAAGTTATCCAAACTTTATCAATTGTCTTAAGGACACATCTCGCCTCTCTGGCAGTGTCTGATACACTACATTATCAAGTGCTTAACTGGTAAAGTAGGCGGTACAGACCAGTTTAACAAACGCCTTTTGGAACTTCTTTGGGGTATATATACTGGCCATGAAATTGACTATGTTGAGATACTATTTGAGGACTTTCTTTCTTACATACCCACTTCTCAGAAATCTAAAGGAAATATCCATTTAGCACGGTTTTGGGCTATGTGCATCGAGCACATCTACCGAACCTATAAAGTCTCAATTCCAACTCCAACTCCCTCTGATGAAAAATTGGAAATCCCAGAGGCTAAACCTTATGTCCCAAAGATGGATACGATTTTTGGTAAACTCAGAAAGCTGCCAGACTCCTTGTTAAAATTGGCTGACCCCAAAGAACCATCAGTGCTCTCACATCTCGCTGAAACCAAGGGCATTCCTCCTTACCCTCCTCATCCATTTCGTGACTGCATTGCACCAAAGAAATCAAAGAAAAAAGGATCAGAACCATCTCCGACCAAACAACCGCAAAAGAAGAAACAGAACAAATCCTCCGAGGTACATACTTCTTTACTAAGCCTTTTCGTCCTTCAAACATTTCTGCTAACTTTCCCCTTTCTTTCTGAATCTCTTTCTGATTTTCCCTTTCTTTCTGAATCTCTTTCTGATTTCCCCTTTCTCTCTGAATCTCTTTCTGATTTCCCTTTCTTTCTGAATCTCTTTCTGATTTCCCCCTTCTCTCTGAATCTCTTTCTGATCCCCCCCTTTTTCTCTCCATATGAATTTCTAGTTTCTTTCCTCTAAATACAATTCTTTTCTCCCAAGTTAAACCTACTGACATTAACAACTATTACTCATAATAAGCTTAGTAATCCTCATGGAATACTAAGCTTGTGACCTATCCGATATACTCTTGAAATGTGTATCTACAATTTTTTTAACTTCTATATTCCTATAGAATGTAGAATGGGGACTTAAGGATTCTGAGTCCGAGAAAATAGAGGAAAAACAGAACTCTCCAAGTAGTTTAGAAGACACTGTGGAAGAAATTCCACAGGTGGAAAAACAGAACTCACCATCCAAGTCTAAACCAAAAGAAAACGTTGTTGATAAATCCAAAATGGCACATATAGATGTTGTTATTCCTGATCGCACTCAACCACTGGCAGATGCAAACCCATTTGACGTTTGGCGATTTCAGTCTGCTGTCCATGAACGAACGCTGTTAATTAACCATCTCAAAAAACAATTTAACATCATGAACATTGAGCTTGATATCCTCAGAGATCTCGGTCCAGCTTCGAAAGATGAAGACGAATCAGTCAAGCAAGAACGACGAAGAATCAACCAGCTCACTCTAGAGATTGATTCCAATCTGAGTGCCTCCCTCAACAAGTTGATGGACACTCCCGTCTACTTATTTGACACCACTGAAAGGGATTGGTCCAAGATTGAATCCTCGATTGTTCCTCTGACATGGGACAAGTTCATACTTCAAGATTCTCAGAAGAAACAAAACTTACAACCCAAATCCACCAACGTTCCACCTGCTAAACCTGGCTCCCGACAAATTTTCTCCGAAACCCAATCGATATTTGTCGGAAATTCCATATTTGTCATTGATCAAGAAGTAAACAAACCCTCCACCAACGCACATTCAATCAATCTTAGTGACTCCAACTCATCAACAGAAAAAGCTGACACCTCTGTTCCTCCCCAAAACACTGTTCCTCCTCACAACAGCGTCCCTACTCAAACAAACTCTTCCCCAGTCATCGATGAATCTTTACATCAAAAGGTCGATGCATTAGCCACCTTGATTTCTGAACTCAAAGCTTCACAGACTCAGGAAGCTTTGTCTACAGAAATCTCAGAACTTAAAGCTGAAGCATCTCAAAATCAACAATCTCTGCTCAAAGAAATTTCTGACCTTAAGACCAGAGTCTCAGCGTTTGAGCAGAAGGAAGTCTTGCTTCACCTCGACAATGAGGTCGAACGAGCTCTTTCAGATGGATTGACGAACATTGATAATCATTGCCAATCAGATGCCACCAATATGATGAAAACTGCACAAAAAATGTTAGAAGAGGTCGAAAAGTGTCAGAAGAAGATTCCTGAGCTTGTTGAAACAATAGACGTCAAACTCAACTCCCTACTTGAAAATGTCTCCGGCTATCTTCACGGAGTTATTTCCGAAAACATCTCTCTGAGAAGAACTCACTTTCTTCTCATGCAAATCATCACGCATACCCTGCAATCAATCACCGAAACAATGGACGGCCCCATTCAGCAGATCAAAGTCTGCACCAGCTTGAACATTTAAGTTATGTTGGACATTCAAGAACTGACCTCTAAACCTCTTGATGAGGGTCTCCGGAACATGTTCTCTGAAGTGGCATCCAAAATTGAATCTATCTTAGGCCGCCTACCTGTGCCCCCTTCAGTTAGTGCAGGAGCCCCAGGAAGGGGAGAGGCGGATAAATCAAAAGAAACTCCAACTGATGATATGATGATCTACACTTTCGCTGGTCCAAGTGGAACAAAAGAACAAGATGATGGTCCTGAAGGCAACAAAACTCAGGATGAATCAAAGAAAGAAACCAACACTGAAACAACTGAGGATCAACACCAAATTTTGACAAAAGAAAATCCTCAGAAGTCAAACGAATATCTTCAGAAGTCTACAGAAATTCCTCAGAAGACTCTTGAAGACAATCCTAAAAAATCTCCTAAAAAGAATCCTGAGGAAACCCCAAAAGAAACAACAATAAATTCTCCTCCAAAACGTCCTCCAACAATACAAATCCCCAGCCAATCTGAAGAGGAAGACATTCTGTCTTCTCCGATACGAGATTCAGACCCACCAGAAGTGAAAATCAAGAAGGATAAATACTTCAATGACTTAGCATTCCTACATCCTAAAGGTTTTGAAACAGAGTCTGACCAAGAAATCTCTAATCCAGACATTGCCGGAACAAGTAGACCCAAACCTGACTTCTCTAAACACTTCATGTTCCGACCATTCAATGATTCTAATTTCAAACCTCAAAGATCATACAATCTCCCTCCAACTCCTGAGCAAAACTGGGACATCCCTTTGACTCCTAATGGAGAAAAATATGTCTACTCACTCAACCTCTCCAGGTTAACAAAAATCAACAAAGACCTGGCCATCGGAGTTAGAAACCAAAAGTTTATGAACAAATTCACCTAACCCCAACACAAAACATGGTCGGAGAAGCCCATAACAAAAGTCGTAAGCGTTAAAAGAAGAACATTTGAAAAGGAAAACGTTTTTGAATACGAAATTGTTAGAAGTCATCATCAGAACAAAAGCTATCTAATAACGGAAGCCTATTTTTGGATGATGAATCCTTCTGACATCTATTTGATAGTTATGAAGCTTCAATTAAAATCTGAAAGGTATAAATACTCAAAGGAAGCCTACCTTGCTGCAAGGAGATTTCTTCATTGCCTTCTGGAAGAGTTCTGTACAGCAGATGGTGAAGTGTTCGAACTCGTGAAGAATCACCCCGACGATCAATTTCAAGACTTAGTAGACCTCTCAATGCCCGATAATAGGAACAATTGGAAGAAACGTGTTACTAGCGATCCTGAACAGCAGATGGTGAAGTGTTCCTTCACGCTGAACAAATTAGAAGGATTCCGAACAAGATGTTACTGGAGTTCATCAAGGCCATAAAGAAGTCACCTCACTCGGAACCTAAAGCCAAAAGGGAAATGCTGCTCAGAATGGAATAGATGATAGCAGTAAGAAAGTTTTGGTTGTATCCAGTAAGACAAGGGATATTGGAAAAACCTTGAAGTTCAAGACTCAAACCCTTCGATTGGTCACCGAAGGGGAAATTGTTAGTGTAAAAGATGAGTCGTTGACCAACTCAGTGTTTGAAGTTATTTATTTTGATGGAATGTTTGTTTGAACAAGTGTTATTTGAATGTTTTAAGTATTGAACAGCTGTTATGTGTTGAATATTCTTATTGTATGTTCTGCATGTACTTAATGAACATACTTATGATTTTGAATGACTTGTTTAATGATCTTTTCATATATGTCCGAAATCCAGTCTTGGATTTTGGAACTTCAACCAAGTCAATATTATCAAGATCAAAACATACAAAATGTCACAGTTCGGGAGACCGTGTTCCAAAATAACTCAGAAGATTGTTCAAGACCATGAAAACCTAGTTTAGAATACTCTGATTTCGAAATGCCAGGGCTCCGAAATCCACTCAGGATTTCGGATCATCAATGAAAACAACTTATAGGAACTCATACACTTGAACATTTAATATAGAAGACTGAAGACTTGAAGACCAACCTGAAGATAAGACAAAGGATAAGCACTTCAACTTATATGAGATGATTAGACTAGATCAAGTGTGTCCCTTTAGGAGCATGTCGGTTGTACTTATAATGTTACTTTATTCTAGATAAGCCACCCTAGTCTGATTTTATATTATTATATTAGTTTTATCCTTATTGTCTGATTAAAGAGAGACGTGTTGTCTGCTCTTCAGTCCATAAGTCCTTATCCGATGGTCCTTCCTTAGTCTATAAAAGGAAGACCATATCCTTCTTCAGTCCTAATGAGTTTGAGAGACAAGTTGTAACACTTTGTTCAATATCAATATATTTTCTCTCATTCCATCAATTCTCTTGTTCTTATCTGCATTTCCTTATGTCTTTACAATTCTAGCATCTTAATATTTCTGTCTTTACATCTCTTGTGATTTAACTGTTTATGCACTTTAATTATTGTTGAGCTATCGATCTGTTCTAAGTATTCATTACATATTTATCATTCCGCAAATCCACTCAAGTCTTCAGACTTGTCCACTTCCGAAACCTTCCAGTTTTGGAACTTTACTTTCCGCCATCCTATTTTTTCGCATCTTACTTAGAATATTTGGCGACAACAATTGGTATCAGAGCCTGAATAGCTGTCTACAAGGTTCTTAGTGCCAAGTTTGCTCTAAACCCTGGCTATGGCAACAACCTTAGAATCCATTGTGGACCTTGCATGCTATTATAGCTCAAAATCATTAAAATCTTTTTCAGTGTGTCAAACAGTTTAAAACTCCTTCCAAAAATGCAGATGAATTATTCTCTAAATGTTGCAAATAGTGTCGGAAGTTCTAACCGATCCCCTATACTCATTCCTACTGAGTATAATGGCTGGGCATCTATAATGCACAATTATCTCAAAACAAAGGGAAATGATATATGGCGTTCTGTCGAGGAGGGACCTCACGTCCCAAATCACACTCCCAGACCCGACACTGCTGAAGAGGCACTGGGAGGTGTTCCTCAGCCAAGATTGACTCCGCTAGACATTGAGAAACTAGACAATGATCAAATTGCATTTACCGAAATTCAATGCGGCATTCCTCCGGAACTATTTGATCTTATACAAAACTGCACGACAGCCCAACCAATTTGGGTTCTTCTACAAAATATGTTCTTAGGAACGGAGGAAGCAAAAGATCAGAAACTGGTGTCGAGTCTTTCTGAGTACAACCACTTTACAACTTTTGCCGGAGAAACATTAAGACAGGCATTCACTCGCTTCTCCATAATAGTTACAAGACTCCTGAGTTCAGGAGCAGAAAGGTAAGGTCTAATCAGGAGATCAATCTTCGATTTCTTGAGGGACTCGGAAAAGACTGGATGCTTGTCAAAATGATTCTTCAAGACTCAAGAAAATTAAAAACCTACAATATGTACCGACTTTATAATAATCTTGTAGGACAGGAACATGATATAAAGGGTTCTCAGCAACAACTACAACTTGGAGGACCGTTGGCGTTAGTTGCAGAACACAATCCTTCGATGATGGGCAACACTCCTCAACAACTCATACAATACCAACAAGCAACTCAACAAACTAACTACATAACGACTGCACCAAGTCAGAATTGACAACCAACTCAACAACCAAATCCAGTCCCTTCATAGCATCCTTCACAACCACAAATTTCTTATCCTTCCTATTATCAAGCTCCGACAGTACAATACCAACCACCTTCAACTTCTCAACCCACCATTCAAACTAAAACTACAACCCTTGCTATCCCTGCACCAGTTCAAACCACTGAATCATGTTACTCCGAATATGACGAAGCGGAAGAGGCTGCTTACCAACACGAAATTGCTATGATAAGCCATAAATTTAACCGAATCCCATCTTACTCTAGTCCCAAGAAAAACTTTCTCCCTACTAATCAAAATGCAGGATATCAATCAAGGAACAACTATCAGAAAGGACACCATCAGTCAGGACAAAATTGATAGTATCCGAAATCTGAAGAACAACATCAGGAGAAACCAAAAGTGGTTCCAGCTGTAAGCACCAATCAAGTCCACACTCCTGAAAAGAAGGAAACTGAACTGATCAAGTGTCACAATTTTGGAGGACTCTGGCACTATTGTAATGCCCCAATATTTCACCCAATTTTTTTTTTAAAAACACAAAAACGCTAAAAGTGCATTAACTGAAAAATCTCGTAATTCAAAAACCGTGTTTCTTTATAAAATAAAATGTTTCTCATGACCTCGCGTTATGCCTTAAAATTCCGGTCCCAACAAAACAATTAAGTGTAAAAATATTTGAACAACATTTAGGGGTTGCAAAACTCATATCAATACCATAGAAAAGCAACGTGACATCTCAAGCTAATGTCCCGTAATTACTCAACAATTCTACCAAAAATTCGGCATGACCTTTGAGATAGACGGATATAAACCATACTGACCCGACTCAAAATCAAAATAGCCCAAAAGCATTACGGAACATAGCAAGACTTTACAATACAACTACAAGGGTTATTCTAACCATAAATATAACATCTCTCTACTACATATCATAACTATACCGCTTTAATGGTAATTCTATCTTCCGATCCTCTTTTCTATCTATGCCCCCATGAGATCTTCTAAGTCTTTTCTTTCTATCTCCTGATGTCAGTCATCATGTTCCTGAGTACATAGCATTAAAACAAAGATACGTAAGACAAATATGTCTCGTGAGATACATGGGTTTTAGACTCAAAGTATTTGAAAACATGACATTTATCATTTTCAAAACTTTTGTAATCAAATCATGTAATAACATTTTCAATAAAATATTTCATAAACTAATTATGTCATAATACTTGTCGTCAAATCATTATTACTGAAACATATATTCGTTTTGCTTTAAAGCCTTTCATAAAAAGTTTGACATTATAAAACTTTCATTTCTTAAACTTGACTGGTATTCAAATACATTTGGATTTTTATACTTAGGGCCTTAATCACTCTTGGTGATACCCCAAGTCTATACTGAAATGGTAAGAACGTAATCAAACCATCTCAGCGTCATATCACATGCTTTGACTGATATCTCCACATGCTTTATTTTTATACTTAGGATAATCACACGTAGTGATTTTCCCAAGTCTATACTAAGATGGAAAGAACAAAATAAGTCCATCCTAGCATCTTATGATTTTGGACATCTACTTCGCGAAGGGGAAGGTACCACCCCAGTAGACTCCTCTATATTCCGTTACGGGAATATCATGGCCCGGGCAAAAGTGGGTAACATACTAACTTGCATTGCTGCATTCATTCATATTTCAAATACCAGTCATAAAAGAAAACATAATATGATTTGACATCAGATTACTTGCTGAAATCCTATTAAGGCTAGTGCCAAACCAATCTTTTCAATTCCAATTCAGTTTAATGTCAAATCACACTTTTCAAAACATATTAGGCTTAATGCCAAATCATATTTTCATCTTATAGTAGGCTTGATGCCAAAACATTCTTTCATAATGTTCATGGGCTAAACGCCAAAACACTTTCTTAGCTTATTAGGCCTGGTGCCAAAACTTGCTTTTGAAAACATATACAGCTTAATATCAGTTTATACTTTTAAAACATATTTGGTTTAATGCCAAATAATACTTTCAAAAACATATCAGTGAACTTTCATAAACATGGCATAAATGGTAAAACTTGCATATAGATTCACATTTGAAAGCCACATAAAGCTTTATAAACACTTGCTAACTCAAGCTTGAAAACCATTTAGAAAAACCAATACTCATAAAATATTTAGCATAACATAAAACATTCAATATTTAAAACTTATTGCTATGTACCCAGTAAAAATCCTCATGTACTCACCTCGGTAGGTAGGTATGTCTAGCTACAATAATCCACTAGCTCTTGACTCTACTTGCCTCCAATATTTGTCCATCAACCTCTATTGATTTAATAAGAGGTTAGAACAACATAAACTAGTACACAACTAAACACATAATATGTCTTAAAATATATATGAGCAATTTTTAACATCATATAATTCCATTCCAACCATTAAGTATGATTCTTAATACATAATAGTTGTTTTGGACACTTTTAGCCTTTTTGTCCCAAATTTGACAAATTATGAATTTCTTGGGTTTGCTATATAATTTAAGCATCTTTATAGTTCTAACATATTTATATGATAATACCAATCGCTTAAAGGTCAAAACATTTCTCATTTCACTTGTTTATACCATTTTTGGCATTTTAAACCGTTAAAGTTTCTAAAATGGAAACTTTCAAAACTTGATACTTTTCACAAAGTTGTCACCCATATATACACCTTACATTAGAGTTATTATTTCAATTAAGTTCCATGTTCTATTTCATGCTCTTTAGTACACAACAAGGCTTGTCCCAAAAGTTGGATTTCACAACTCCATTCCATAGTTCTTTACATATTATGACTGCAATCACAATTAAGGTACCTATCTTAACCAACATATAGCAATTCCACTAATGTGTCCCCTTTATACGTAAACATAGTCTGACACAAACATTCCATCAAATAATGTAATTTATGATTCCATTCCTTTATCCTTATTCCAAATTTCTAGTTCTTAACACACATGTATACAAAAATTCCAAGTCAAGACATCAAATTTATAGCTTTCTAGTGTTCTTGAACTTATGAGATGATAAAATCAGAAAAACCCAATTCAATATTAACATGCATTCAAGATCTCCTCAAATTTCAGAGATATCTTACTTAGGGTTTATGAATTTACCTTCAGCTTGTCCCAAATCAGAAAAATCAAAAGTGTTCTTGACTATCTTTATAAAAATCGGACCTGTAGGAGATTCTCATCAACATTAATTTTCCATATTCGACATCCATCACTGATTTCCAATTCCATTTCAGAATTTAATTAGGGCTTGTAGACATTACCTCAATTTTTGTCCAATATCCAACAAAATATCTGAAATTGAGAGTGGAATCACCCATAATCAGAGCAATGGAGCTATACTGTCCCATTCCCGCCGTCGTCGGACCACCAGGTCGCCGGAGACATCGCCGGTAGCAGCATTTTGCTGCTGACGCTTCTCTTTTCCGTCCCCAAACTAGAAATCGTGAACCGCAGACCAAACCCCCTGCATTCTCGTCGTCTCTCTCTCTCAATTCCGTATTCACCATTTCGATTTTTGCTTCACTCGACACATAATCATGCACACGTATCGTCGGTGTGTGTGTATATGTGATGTTTGCTTTTTCTTTTTCCCAAACTTTAAGCTTACATATCTCCTACATATGGCATTGGATTTTTGAAAACTTTATATCGTTGGAAAGATGGGAATGAGATTTACATTTTATGCTTACTGACTCAAATCTGAATCTAACTATATTTTCTGCTATCGGCCCCTAAACATGACCACTTGACCATATTTGTCACTTTTTGACCATCTTTAACCCTTCATAACTTCTTTGTCGTAACTCCAAACGATCCGAATCTTTTTCCTATATTCTTATTACATCAAAATCTACAAAAGTCTCCTTGATGACTTTTTTTACCGAACTCCTTACATATTTTTAGATATAAATTTTTAAAATTTAACAATTAATCTTTTCACTTTTAGTCCCAATTTTCCATTTTAGCCATCGGGTCTTTTAATCAAATTCAAAAGTGAAATAATACTTCATTGTGACTTAATAAACGGTATTAAAACCCGAGTTTCCATATTTTTACATTCTTTGACCAATTTGCCCTTCCACATACATTAACTTGTTTGGACCTCAAGCATCTTAGTATCAATATTCATAGCTTAAAGACCTTATTTCATATATTAAAATTTAGGTTGTCACAATTATCTACCCCTTAAACGGATTCCGTCCTCGGAATCACTAACATGATAATGGGATTAACTTAATACTACATAGTCCAACATAAAGTAAAATTTCTTACTAAGTCCTTAACACGCAACTGACTCCTAGTCCTGATTGCTTTGCGAAATACCTTTAGTAGTCAACCTTTTGACATAATCCACTTTTACTTCTCATGTTCCATTCACTTAACTCATTATCACGAGAATGAATTTTCCACTAGTATCCTTGAGGATTCCTGACTTATATGTCACAAACAGTTTAACTTTTCGAAGTCAACATGTTATCCATTTACTTTTTGTTAATTACTTGTCATCGAAGCATAAATACTTCCCCATCATAATTATTCTCCCACGGTTGAGTGTACCTAAATCCACATAATAGCTGCCTGGCTATTTACTCAAAGTACCATTCTACTTTGTCATTCTAACTTAGCCGTCGGTCATAAGACCTTATCTCCAAGAGTCTTTATTGCCTTTGAATTCTTTTATCATGAGTGACTATGACTATAAGATTAGTCACACAATAATATCAGTTCATTCTAGTACAAGCATTACTTCTCAGACTTTCTATCATTCACTTGTTTAATCCTTGAACTTTAGTAAGTTCAAAATTTTTTGACCATTCCAATTAGTCGTGGTATAACCTGTATTAACACGATTGTGTTACCATAGACGATTAGAGAATCATCCATCTTCCTTTCGTTACACATGTACCAGTAGTTCAGTCACTACCGGTGACTCTTGCATCAATCATTTCCCTCAAAAACTCTTAAACATCCTTTCTAATTCAGGAATTTGCAGCTACCTGGACCGTGACATTCACAAGCATGCTTCCATCTTCTAGATACATCTGTGAAAATCGAGGATCTTGCTTGGAGTTTCAATAGTCTGAATGGATCATGCGAAAATTTACTTCCAGAATAGAATCCAATTCCTTACATCATCACCCCATTGTTGACATGCATACTTCAAATACTTCAAAGTATTCTATTATCTCTCTCATCAGCTCCTGATCTTCTATTGCATTCCATTCATCAAGTCTTTAGACTTGAACTTCTATTATTCCATTAATACAGTCGTTCATACGGCTAAGCACCCATGGTATTCTCATCTACCCCTTAAACGAAAATGAAGGGCATTTTCGTTTAAGGTCCAATTCTCTACATATTAATAATGTATTTCCTTCTTCTGCTCTTACTTTCCATCATTTCATGATAACCTTTATTCTTAACTATTTCCATTCGTTCTTGACTAATTTCACACATAATAACATAACAATGTCGTTTGCACAAATTAACTTGCCAACCAGAATATCACCCTTGTGATAATCATCTCATGATGAGAAACAGTAATCTCATTACAGACCTCAAAATACTTTCCTAATTACCATCCTTCATGTGCTAAACTTGTTAATGTATCACCTTTATCTTGAATGTAGCTTCTTGCAACGAGGAGTCCCTCATGACAATCAAGAAGCTTTCAAAAATACACCACATCCATAGCTATAACTCAGTACGCCAACGTGTCACTACCTTCCGATGTCACATCGCATCCACCAAAGTGTCGTGCCTGCTCTTCTTTTTAGCATCTTGTCCGTGAAGAATTATTTTGAAAATCGACATATGCTCAATGTCGGCGTTGTGACTTCCACATAGACGTATCTTGACACCTACGAGCTCATTTTAATGCCACTTCCTCTGCACATTCGCTTGGCAATCAACTTTCAGTCCTATATACTAAAATGGCAACCAACTTATCATCCTGCAGTGATTCTCGGATGGTTGCATCGCGTAAAACAAGGCATGACATCATTGTCTTGCTTATATCTTCTATGTTCTCACATACGACAATTTAATCTATCAAAATTTTACATCATGTTTAGACACATGTCATGACATACTTGGTCACTCAAAACATGAAATCTTCATTATACTTTCACATAACTTAAGTTAGTACAAATACTGAAGCTATAAAAGAATAAAATACTCGAGAATTCGTACCTTTGCTACTCTTCTATCTTCACTTCTTTCACCGTTGGACATTTCACATGTCATCATACTTTGGGCATAATCCTTGCCCAACCATTAGATACTTTTACTCGTTATAGTCCTTCAGGTTTGGAAGTCATAACTCCCCATATCTTGTCTATTTTGCTCCGTCGTATATTTATCTTATATTATCATCTCAGGTTCTTTGCCTAGTACTTAGATAAGTACCCTACTTTTATTTTCTCATAACTTATTTGATCGTAACTTTTAGTAACAATACTTAAATTCCATGGTTGTCTGCATGAGACACCAAGTTACTTCTTTCAATCTTTCTTCTTTCCCTTTTCATACCACTATTGGGTTTGTTTCCAATTACAAAAACCCAGCTGATTTTCGTTTTTATTTCCAACTAAGTGTTATCATACTTCTTTCTTATATAAGTTTTATCCATTTATGTAATCATACTTTCCAGTCTTGCTTTACTTCAATCATCATGGTGACATAAATTAGTTCTTTATTCCATAATCTTGATTCATTCCCGTTAGACAACGGAATCTTTGGTTGCATAAACTTAGAAAATTTGTAAAACATAATTATATTTCCTTTACTATTTCCTTTCACACTTTATCTTGTTCTGATAGGTATACCCTATAGTTGTAGATACTTCATTTAGGGTATGACAGTTGTCACAACAATTCAGTTGGGTTTTCCCAACTATACAACACATACCCTTTATATTGTCTTTCATATTTCTAACATATGTATGACAATTCTATGTGATTCAGACCTTCTTTCTTCTTTTCAGTATTTCCTACATGCATCCTTTACCAGATTCCCATGATTCCACCATGATTCAACCAAACTCAAATACATATCCTGTGATTATGATAATACGGGCCCATATTATCATAACCACTTATATGTATTTAATTCTAGCGTCACCACTAGGTCTCCTGGTCCACTGTTTCAGTTAACTTATAGCACCACATAATATATATACTATTAACAGGTGTTAGGAAATCTTATTGCTCATTAGTAGATAGTTGTTTAAACATGTATACTTATAGAAAACAAACACATAGTTTCCCTAAATATCCAACCTTATGTTAGACTCAATAGTCTAACCACCTTATAGGTCTACAACCTATCTTAGGATCTTAGGTTCAACAACCTATCTAATGATACATCCTATGGCAACTCTCATTTTCTGCTTACGGTCTTATCTTAACTCCGTATTCTCACTTCATCCTCGCACAGTTTAAGCCTAGGTTCTAGTCCCGACACCTAATTCGCTTAAACTATGGCTCTGAAACCAACTTGTAACGCCCCAAAATTTCACCCAATTTTTTTTTTAAAACGCAAAAACGCTAAAAGTGCATTCACTAAAAAATCTCGTAATTCAAAAACCGTGTTTCTTTATAAAATATAATGTTTCTCATGACCTCACGTTATGCCTTAAAATTCCGGTCCCAACAAAACAATTAAGCTTAAAAATATTTGAACAACATTTCAGGGTTACAAAACTCATATCAATACCATAGAAAAGCAACATGACATCTCAAGCTAATGTCCCGTAATAACTCAACAATTCTTCCAAAAATTCGGCATGACCTTTGGGCTAGACGGATATAAACCATACTGACCCGACTCAAAATCAAAATAGCCCAAAAGCATTACGGAACATAGCAAGACTTTACAATACAACTACAAGGGTTATTCTAACCATAAATATAACATCTCTCAACTACATATCATAACTATACCGCTTTAATGGTAATTCTATCTTCCGATCCTCTTTTCTATCTATGCCCCCATGAGATCTTCTAAGTCTTTTCTTTCTATCTCCTGATGTCAGTCATCCTGTTCCTGAGTACATAGCATTAAAACAAAGATACGTAAGACAAATATGTCTCGTGAGATACATGGGTTTTAGACTCAAAGTATTTGAAAACATAACATTTATCATTTTCAAAACCTTTGTAATCAAATCATGTAATAACATTTTCAATAAAATATTTCATAAACTAATTATGTCATAATACTTGTCGTCAAATCATTATGACTGAAAGATATATTAGTTTTGCTTTAAAGCCTTTCATAAAAAGTTTGACATTATAGAACTTTCATTTCTTAAACTTGACTGGTATTCAAATACATTTGGATTTTTATACTTAGGGCCTTAATCACTCTTGGTGATACCCCAAGTCTATACTGAAATGGTAAGAACGTAATCAAACCATCTCAACATCATATCACATGCTTTGACTGGTATCTCCACATGCTTTATTTTTATACTTAGGATAATCACACGTAGTGATTTTCCCTAGTCTATACTAAGATGGAAAGAACAAAATCAGTCCATCCTAGCATCTTATGATTTAGGACATCTACTTCGCGAAGGGGAAGGTACCACCCCAGTAGACTCCTCTATATTTTGTTACGGGAATATCATGGCTCAGGAAAAAGTGGGTAACATACTAACTTGCATTACTGCATTCATTCATATTTCAAATACCAGTAATAAAAGAAAACATAATATGATTTGACATCAGATTACTTGCTGAAATCCCATTAAGGCTAGTGCCAAACCAATCTTTTCAATTCCGATTCAATTTAATTTCAAATGACACTTTTCAAAACATATTAGGCTTAATGCCAAATCATATTTTCATCTTATAGCAGGCTTGATGCCAAAACATTCTTTCATAATGTTCATGGGCTAAACGCCAAAACACTTTCTTAGCTTATTAGGCCTGGTGCCAAAACTTGCTTTTGAAAACATATACAGCTTAATATCAGTTTATACTTTTAAAACATATTTGGTTTAATGCCAAATAATACTTTCAAAAACATATCAGTGAACTTTCATAAACATGGCATAAATGGTAAAACTTGCATATAGATTCACATTTGAAAGCCACATAAAGCTTTATAAACACTTGCTAACTCAAGCTTGAAAACCATTTAGAAAAACCAATACTTATAAAATATTTAGCATAACATAAAACATTCAATATTTAAAACTTATTGCTATGTACCCAGTAAAAATCCTCATGTACACACCTCGGTAGCTAGGTATGTCTAGCTATAATAATCCACTAGTTCTTGACTCTACTTGCCTCCAATATTTGTCCATCAACCTCTACTGATTTAATAAGAGGGTAGAACATCATAAACTAGTACACAACTAAACACATAATATGTCTTAAATTATATATGAGCTACTTTTAACATCATATAGTTCCATTCCAACCATTAAGTATGATTCTTAATACATAATAGTTGTTTTGGACACTTTTAGCCTTTTTGTCCAAATTTGACAAATTATGAATTTCTTGGGTTTGCTATATAATTTAAGCATCTTTATAGTTCTAACATATTTATATGATAATACCAATCGCTTAAAGGTCAAAACATTTCTCATTTCACTTGTTTATACCATTTTTGGCATTTTAAACTGTTAAAGTTTCTAAAAATGGAAACTTTAAAAACTTGATACTTTTCACAAAGTTGTCACCCATACATTCACCTTACATTAGAGTTATTATTTCAATTAAGTTCCATGTTCTATTTCATGCTCTTTAGTACACAACAAGGCTTGTCCCAAAAGTTGGAATTCACAACTCCATTCCATGGTTCTTTACATATTATGACTGCAATCACAATTAAGGTATCCATATTAACCAACATATAGCAATTCCACTCATGTGTCCCCTTTATACGTAAACATAGTCTGACACAAACATTCCGTCAAATAATGTAATTTATGATTCCATTCCTTTATCCTTATTCCAAATTTCTAGTTCTTAACACACATGTATACAAAAATTCCAAGTCAAGACATCAAATCTATAGCTTTCTAGTGTTCTTGAACTCATGAGATGATAAAATCAGAAAAACCCAATTCAATATTAACATGCATTCAAGATCTCCTCAAATTTCAGAGATATCTTACTTAGGGTTTATGAATTTACCTTCAGCTTGTCCCAAATCAGAAAAATCAAAAGTGTTCTTGACTATCTTTATAAAAATCGGACCCGTAGGAGATTCTCATCAACACTAATTTTCCATATTCAACATCTATCACTGATTTCCAATTCCATTTCAGAATTTAATTAGGGCTTGTAGGTATTACCTCAATTTTTGTCCAATATCCAACAAAATATCTGAAATTGAGAGTGGAATCACCCATAATCAGAGCAATGGAGCTCTACTGTCCCATTCCCGCCGTCGTCGGACCACCAGGTCGCCGGAGTCATCGCCGACAACAGCATTTTGCTGCTGTCGCTTCTCTTTTCCATCCCCAAACTAGAAATCGTGAACCGCAGACCAAACCCCTTGCATTCTCGTCGTCTCTCTCTTTCAATTCCGTATTCACCATTTCGATTTCTGCTTCACTCGACACATAATCACGCACACATATCGTCGGTGTGTGTGTATGTGTGATGTTTGCGTTTTCTTTTACTTTCCAGAAATAACGAGCCCTAGAAATATTTCTCCTTTCCTGATTTTCTTATCTGCGCCAACAGGAATACGCATACCAGGATTCCAAACATTTGATTTTAACTTTCAACAAAAAATTAAAAAAATGCCCCTTGCTGTCAATTGCCTTAGAAAAATTCTACCATTTTCCTAATTTTTTTCCCAAACTTTAAGCTTACATATCTCCTACATATGGCATTGGATTCTTGAAAACTTTATATCGTTGGAAATATGGGAATGAGATTTACATTTTTTGCTTACTGACTCAAATCTGAATCTAACAATATTTTCTGCTATCGGCCCCTAAACATGACCACTTGACCATATTTGTCACTTTTTGACCATCTTTAACCCTTCATAACTTCTTTGTCGTAACTCCAAACGATCCGAATCTTTTTCCTATATTCTTATTACATCAAAATCTACAAAAGTCTCCTTGATGACTTTTTTCCCCAAATCCTTACATATTTTTAGATATAAATTTTTAAAATCTAACAATTAATCTTTTCACTTTTAGTCCCAACTTTCCATTTTAGCCATCGGGTCTTTTAATCAAATTCAAAAGTGAAATAATACTTCATTGTGACTTAATAAATGGTATTAAAACCTGAGTTTCCATATTTTTACATTCTTTGACCAATTTGCCCTTCCACATATATTAACTTGTTTGGACCTCAAGCATCTTAGCATCAATATTCATAGCTTAAAGCCCTTATTTCATATATTAAAATTTAGGTTGTCACAACTATGCCGTAGAATGCAGAGCTCCAAGAAATTATCCGAAGGAGAAAGAAGAAAAGAAAGTCAAAGCATTTGTTGCAGCTGCAACCGTTGAAATCTGGTCTTCTGGTGATGAAGATGAACACTTTGAGAATTAGCGAAAAAGAGGAAAAGGCTTTGGCGAATGCATGATGGTGCATGCAACTCCAAAAACTCCAATCCCAGGGTTAGGAAACCTCAAGCACGTTATAGACATTGTTGAATCCACATCCTCCTCCACACCAAAGAATTATGCTTTTATGGTTAGCCACAAAACTTGCAAAGGAGTGAGTATCATAGAACAGGTACGAAACATACTTCACTCACATCATATTTACTCTAATGATCTAGAACCTGCTCTAGAAAAAATATCTAACACATGTGCAGATGCCTTAGCTGCTTATCAGCGTGTTCGGGTGGAAATGGATGATGGGTATGACGAAGTGATAAAGTTAAAGAGTAGATTAGCAGATAGTAAACTATTTTGTGATAAACTTACCGCTGATTTGAAAATCGAACAGACTTCTAGGACTTTGCTAGAAAATTCAAATCAGCTTTTGACATCACAAAGGGATTTAGCCCGAAGCGATAATGTAAGACTCAAGAAATTAGTAGATCAGTTGTACCATGCAACTGAAGTTCTCAAAACACCTGCTAACACAAACTCCTCAGAAAATACGTTTAATTGGGGATGGGCAACAAAAGCCACAAACAAAAATTATCCCATATACAACAAACAAAGTCCTTTCTTTCAATATCCATCAAATGAATATGATGATAAACACGATAAAGACCTAACTATGATCATCTCCAACTCTCCTATCCTTGAACCAGAAAGTGCTACTTCTGAGTCCAAAGCAGGAGGTAAAGTCCCTTTCTCATATTTTTCAGAAACGGACTCTGTAGAAAGCAGCAAATTTTCCATAACTTCGGTCCCATTCATGTCTAGACACATGAGCCGGTCCCAAATAATCATCGACAAATTCTCAACAACACACATCTTCGAAAAATTACAAGATGACTGTGTTACCGAAGAATTCATTCCGCCTAATAATGACTCGGAAAATTCAAAAGAAGAAGTTGTTGATGAAGAAATCGAAATGGAAAAACGTCCAAATAGCATCATCATCAAAAACAATTTTAACAAAATCACAATCAAGAATCCCAATGTTTTTAACACATCTAATGTGACTTCTGAACCATCCTGTTCCGGCACTAAGTCATATATAGACGTACTACAACTTAACCCTTCAAACGTTTCAAATCCTGATAAAATTTCGCTCAAAGAACTTAAAGTTGATCATGAAGAGTCAGAATCTTTGAATGATTTTTTATCTGACTCTTCTTCGAAAGAGATTTTTCAAAAAGGAAAAGGACAAAATCTAACCAAAAATGGGGTAAAACCAATGCTAAATCGAAAAGATATTTGATCTCCTCGATCACATGCAAGATTTGAACAAAGAAATTGCTTATACACTCAAAGAAAACCAAAAGCCAATTCAACTGTCATCACTTTAAGTCATACTCAAAAACCTACTCCGTCAACATTTCAAAAGTACATCTACAAAGGATTACTTCCGAGTCCAAATATCAAACCTATTCAGTATCGACAAAACACCAACAACTTAGATTACGACTCAAAATTACCAAAAATAACAAAAAATACGAAATGTTCCAAAGAAACTTGATACTGAATCTTTAAATCCAAAAATCTCATTTTCTGAAGTTACGAGAGGCAACAAGCAAAATCATAGCACTATCAAAAAGAAAAACTCCGATAGTCGTCAAACGATTCCGAAAATCTTGAGACGACAACAAAGTAATGCTTGTTGTGATTGTTGCAATCATACTACAAAAACAACTTTTGCTGCCAAAACAAACACTTTCAATCATCAAACAAAAATCGCCTTTCAGAAACTTTCAAAAAAATCTGTTCAAAAATGGGTTGTAAAAGCATCCATTTTAGAATCAAAATCAATCACTGAAACTTCTTCCAACCAAACAATAAAAAACAAATCTACCATGTTTGGAAAAACAAATGGGTCCAAACAAGTTTAGGTACCCAAAGTAACTATCTAATTTTCAGGGTTTCAGTGTGGAAGAACAGGATGATGAATGGCTTATCGACAGTGCCTGCTCAATGCACATGACCGGGAGATTGGAATTTCTGAGAGACTATCGAGAAGTCAACCATGGTGGATATGTCACATTCGGAAACGATGCAAAGGACATTATAAAAGGATATGGCATTCTAACAAATGGAAATTTCACTATTCAGAAAGTTGCCTATGTTCTCGGACTCAAACACAATCTTGTGAGCGTAGGACAATTGTTTAGCACTGGTCTCTGAGTGGAATTTGATAATGAATTCAGCTATATTATGACCGGTACCAGAGACAGATGTCTAGTAAAATCTCCAAGACAACTCAACATGTTCCCTTAATTTCTGATACATGAATCAGCTAGTAACCGGAGAAATGGTCAGAGCGATGCCACTTCTGAAATTCGACAATGAAAACTTATGTGCTACATGTGCACTAGGGAAGCAGAAGAAGAAACCTCATAAGACAATCACAGACTCAAGCATCACTCACCCACTAGAACTTCTTCATATTGATCTCTGTGGTCCATCAACTGTTACAAGTCTGAATCATAAGAAATATATCTTAGTTATTGTGGACGATTACTCCCGGTTTACCTGGGTATTCTTCTTAAGACAAAAATCAGACACCTTTTTAGAGCTCCGAAACTTCATTACATCAGTTGAGCTCAAAGTACAACTTCCCGTAAGAAGAATACGAAGTGATAATGAAACTGAGTTCAACAATGGGCAAATCGAAGAATTTCTTGCCATAAAAGGAATAGAGCACAACTTCTCAGCACCTTATACACCTCAACAAAATGGCATAGTAGAAAGAAGAAATAGAACTTTAGTTGAAGCTGCAAGATCGATGCTGAATTTTGCAAATCTACCACTATTCTTTTGGGCAGAAGCCATTGCAACAACATGTTTTGTTTAGAATCGATCCATCATCAACAAACGACTTTAGATGACTCCTTATGAAATATTAAATGGGACAAAAACCCAATGTTAAATTTTTTCATATTTTTGGTTGTAGATGCTTCATCAAAAATAACAAAGATCACTTGGGCAAAATTCGTACCCAAAAGTGATGAAGCAATTTTCATGGGTTACTCACCTAAATATGTTGCTTACCGTGTTCTAAACACGAGAACTCGAATTATTGAAGAAATCTTTGACATAGAATTCGATGATTAATATCACTGGAAAAAGAAAAATCAAGGCATTCTATACGTAATGGAAAATGTCGTCCCGGTAGGACATCGACATATCCATACAGTCGAAATAGATTATGATCTCCTCTTTGATCCTCCGGAAATGGCAACAACTGCTGAGGTCATTCAATCACCTGAGGCAATTCAACAAATCAATTCAGCCTCAGGACCTTCAAACTCCTCAGAACACATAAATCCATATAATCAGGTTAGATCTCCAACAATTAATTCTACTTTTGAGGGGGAGCCTTCGTCTCCTTCACAAATTCCACAGGTTCAAGGGGAGCTCATGCTCCCTACTCATGTTAATGGAACACCTCAATCCGAGGGGGACCATCAACAGTGAAGAGATGCTCTGTCAGAAGATGCTTTAATCAACTCTTCAGTCGATGCATCCAATGATGCACCAGTCTTCACCTTTGAAGCCAATGAAGACACTTCCGCTACAGTATCACTAATCCAAAATATATCTCCTGAGAATGCCGACCTCATTCAAGACATAACTCCTCCCGTTTCTGATCCATCTCTACTTCCGAGGTTAAACAAATGGACTCGGAACCATCCTCCGAATCAAATTATCGGAAATCCCTCCAAAGGAGTTCAAACAAGATCCAAGAAGTCAATCCAGGATGCATGTCAATTCGCTTCCTATATCAATAAATTTGAACCAAAAACAGTATTCGATGCTCTAGATGAAGACGATTGGATCAAAGTCATGCAAGAAGAATTAGAAGAATTCAAAAGAAACAAAGTTTGGGATCTTGTACAACGACCATCTAATCACAAGGTCATTGGCACAAGATGGGTTTTTAGAAAGAAGCTAGACGACATGGACACTATAATTTGAAATAAAGCTAGATTAGTGGCAAAACGATATAGTCAAATCAAAGGACTCGATTATGACGAAACGTATGCACCTGTTGCAAGAGTAGAAGCAATCAGAATTTTTCTAGCCTATGCTGCTCACAAAAATATCATTGTCCATCAGATGGACGTGAAGAATGCATTTTTGCAAGGTGATCTTCAGGAAGTTGGCTATCTTCAACAACCTCCAGGCTTTGAAGACTTGTCTCACCCCAACAATGTGTATCACCTCAATAAGGCTGTGTATGGATTGAAACAATCCCCGAGAGCCTGGTATGAAACTCTGTCAAAATTTCTGGTATAGAAGAGGAACTATTGATCCAACCTTCTTTGTACGGGCACATCAAGAACAAATAATGATTGTACAGGTTTATGTAGATGACATTATTTTTGGATCAACCAGTCAACTTATTGTTGATGACTTTGCAAAAGTTATGACAGACCAATTTCACATGAGTATGAACAGGGAATTCAATTTCTTCTTAGGTCTTCAGATAAAGCAAACAAGCAGAGGAATTTTCATTCATCAAGAGAAATATACAAATGAACTTCTGAAGAAATTTCCTCTTGAAAATTGTTCTACTGCAAAAGTTCCGATATCTAGAAAACATAAAATATCCGCAGACCCAGAAGGCGAACCAGTAGATCATAAGATGTATCGAGGGATGATTGGCTCACTTTTATATCTAACTGCCAGCAGACCTGACATCAGGTTCTCAACATGTATCTGTGCAAGATATCAAGCAGCTCCGAAACTATCACATCTGACTGTTGTAAAACAAATCTTCCGATATCTTAAAGGTATAAAGGCAATGGGTCTGTGGTACCCAGTCAGAGACAACTTTAAACTTCAAGCATTCACTGATTCAGACCATGACGGATGTAAATTGGATCGGAAAATCACATCAGGAGGCTGTCAATTTCTGGGAGGAAGACTAGTAAGCTGGTCTTCAAAGAAGCAAAATTGTGTTGCTTTATCCTCAGCAGAAGTAGAATATGTGGCTGCATCTACATGTTGCTCACAATTCATTTGGATAAAAACTCAAATTCTGGATTATGGTTACTGATTCCTTCAAGTCCTAATTTATTGGGACTCCAAAAGTGCCATAGCCATCTCTCATAATCCCATTCATCATTCCATGATGAAACACATCGACCTTATGTACCACTTCATCAAATATCAAATCTTATAAGGTAATATCCAACTTTGTTTTATTCCCACTGAAGAACAGGTTGCTGATGTTTTCACCAAGGCATTAGACTCTACTAAATTTAACAATTTTCTGGATAAACTGGGAATGTTGAATCCTGACTCAGACTTCTTCAGAAAATGACCTTTAGTTTCTGAATGTATGCTACTCCAAAAATTCTGGTCAAAATCTCCCTCGAAACATCTTCCTATTTATTTCTTTTTTTCCCAAATAAAACCCAATTATAAACTCTGACATTTTCACTTCTGAATAATCATTTCTCACATTCCCAAAATATTCAAAAATCTAAACGAAAACAACATACTTTCATTCATAGAAACCCAAAACATTACAACATACAATGAAAGCAAAGTCACTAAAAATGCAAATACAAACATAACATAACATCCCAGAAACATAAAAGCAAATACATGAATTTTCCCCAAAGATTATTCACCCTCCTCAGTCTTCAGAGCTTATAATACTGCCACATCGAAGTCTCCCCAAGATGATACCTCTGATGAATCCTCAGCTCTGATTCATCAACAAACAATCGTGTTCCATCCACCAGAATCACAAGGAACTAGTTAAAAAGAGTCTTCCTTGCGATTGCAGCCGGCCACCACCTACGACGATACCAAACCTCCACAAAGTCAAATGGTTTGAACTCCACGATAACTCTTGGAGGAACAGGCTGCAGAAATGAAAACCCCACATGGACATTCAAAGGACCACCAGTAGCCACATCGGTTAGGGTCGTCATCCTCACTTCATAGCAATAATTCCACACCCCCTTAATCACCCCTCCATACACTGCTCCTGCGAACTCTCCATCTTGCATTCTTACTTCTACCTTCTCGTGACGATTAAATGGACGTGTAGCAGCCATCTTAATATTTCAAAATCTTGTGTGTTTTTCTTTTGCTTAAGCATAACCCCTTTTTATAGGTAAACAAATATGTGCTTACTCTTCTCATTTTCACGACACCTCATCACTTAGAGATTACCAACATAGAGATGAGACGCATGATTTGACAGTTTAGCACAGTCAGTCGGCGTCATTTATTGCTCCTGTAGTGATATATGACACCAACCCGCAGAAATGACAAGACTTGCATCATTTCTCTAGCTGACATGATTAGATCTTCTCATAGTGCCTCTGAATCCTTCTTTTTGGAAATCTGATTATCAGAATAATTCTTTCAACTCTCTTTCCGAACTCCGTCATTCAGAAACACTGTTGTCTCGGAAATTTAAATCACTGGCTCATTTTCTGAGTTCATTCAGCACTTCCCGAGGTCCTTGCGATCTTACCTCTTCTAAATTAACCTCTCAAAATCACTCTCTCTTCTGAGACACTCCCTTCGTTTTGAAATTTCTTGCGTTCTGACTCAGGTTCTCTGCGTATCACATCTCTGATTCTCTGCGTATCACATCTCTGATTCTCTCAGTTTCTGACTATCCTTAGAAATCCCATAACGCTGAATCCAACTCTTCCGATCACCCTTTTCTCCGAACTCAGGTATTCACACAATCGTACCATCGACACATTCACACGACCAATATAATTATAGAATGAAAATTAAATACAGTTACAATTAATATCCAATAATTAAAACAAACAATCAGAATTTCTCCAATGGATATTCCTCATGTCACACATGTCCGTCCTTTACTGGACCATCACTTTTCATCATTGTCTCACATTAAATGCCAAGCACACACTTTTCTGACATCACTATTCACACGTCCCATCATTCTCTTATCCAACGGTTCTTCACAAATTTTTTCAAAAGTTATTATTAACCATTCCCCCTTACTTATTCATCTTCTTCAACGTCTTCTCTTTCATAAAAACCCCCTTTCTCTATCGTCATTCTCTCTCTCGCCGCCATCTGCAATCTTGCAACCCTAGAAATCTCGAACTACCATTCTTGTCTTTTCTCTAGAAATCTCCAAACAGGTAAACACTCGATATCTTTAATTTCTGCGTCGAATCCACAGGTTATCTTCAATCACAGGAACAAGCAGTTATTCATTATCTCTCTAACAGTTATCTTTTTCTAACTCGTTAATTTTTAGCATTTTCTTTCATGGCTTCACAATCAAAAAGCGGTGGAATCGAGACCGATAATGTTCTGGTCGCTATCTCGAATCTTCACATATCAAAGAATCTCACCCTATACTAGGGCATTCTTTGATCCGAAACCACTTATTCCCGTCTCTTTATTACACAACACAGTCACGACTACCAAAAAGGGTCAAAATTCCTACATTCTCACCCTCATCGATAATAGTCAAGTTACGTTAGATAAGGAAGTATTTGCTGCTGCTTTACATCTTCCATTCCACATGGCCACTTTTGATCATCCTCCCCCACACCAACTCGAATCCATGATCTACAAGATGGGATACGCTTACAAGTTATCCAAACTTTATCAACCGTCTCAAGGACACATCTCGCCTCTCTGGCAGTGTCTGATACACTACATTATCAAGTGCTTAACTGGTAAAGTAGGCGGTACAGACCAGTTGAACGAACGCCTTTTGGAACTTCTTTGGAGTCTATACACTGGCCATGAAATTGACTATGCTGAGATACTATTTGAGGACTTCTTTTCTTACATACCCACTTCTCAGAAATCCAAAGGAAAGATCCATTCAGCACGGTTTTGGGCTGTGTGCATCGAGCACATCTACCAAACCTATAAAGTCCCAATTCCCACCCCAACTCCCTCTGATGGAAAATTGGAAATACCAGAGGCTAAACCTTATGCACCAAAGACGGATACGGTCTTTGGTAAACTCAGAAAGCTGCCTGACTCCTTGTTAAAATTGGCTGACCCCAAAGAACCATCAGTGCTCTCACATCTCGCTGAAACCAAGGACATTCCTCCTTACCTTCCTCATCCACTTCGTGACTGCATTGCACCAAAGAAATCAAAGAAGAAAGGATCAGAACCATCTTCGACCAAACAATCGCAAAAGAAGAAACATAAGAAATCCTCCGAGGTACATACTTCTTTACTAAGCCTTTTCGTCCTTCAAAATTTTCTGCTAACTTTCCCCTTTCTTTCTGAATCTCTTTCTGATTTTCCCTTTCTTTCTGAATCTCTTTCTGATTTCCTCTTTCTCTCTGAATCTCTTTCTGATTTTCCCTTTCTTTCTAAATCTCTTTCTGATTTCTCCTTTCTCTCTGAATCTCTTTCTGATTTTCCTTTTCTTTCTGAATCTCTTTCTAATTTTCCCTTTCTCTCTGAATCTCTTTCTGATTTTCCTTTTCTTTCTACTTTCTTTCCTCTAAATACAATTCTTTTCTCCCAAGTTAAACCTACTGACATTAACAACTATTACTCAGAATAAGCTTATCAATCCTCATGGAATACTAAGCTTGTGACCTATCCGATATACTCTTTAAATCTCTCTCTACAATTTTTTTTAACTTCTATATTCCTATAGAATGTAGAATGGGGACTTAAGGATTCTGAGTCCGAGAAAATGGAGGAAAAACAGAACTCTCCAAGGAGCTCAGAAGACACTGTGGAAGAAATTCCACGGGTGGAAAAACAGAACTCACCATCCAAATCTAAAGCAAAAGCAAAAGTTGTTGATAAATACAAAATTGCACATATAAATGTTGTTATTCCTGATCGCACTCAACCACCGGCGGATGCAAACCTATTTAACGTCTGTCGATTTCAGGCTGCTGTCCATGAACGAACGCTGTTGTTTAACCATCTCAAAAAACAATTTAACATCAAGAACATTGAGCTTGATATCCTCAGAGATCTTGGTCCAGCTTTGAAAGATGAAGACGAAACAGTCAAGCAAGAACGACGAAGAATCAACCAGCTCACTCTAGAGATTGATTCCTTTCTAAGTTCCTCCCTCAAAAAGTTGGTGGACACTCCCGTCTACTTATTTGACACCACTGAAATGGATTGGTCCAAGATTGAATCCTCGATTGTTCCTCTGACATGGGACAAGTTCATACTGCAATATTCTCTGAATCTCTTTCTGATCCCCCCCTTTTTCTCTCTATATGAATTTCTACTTTCTTTCCTCTAAATACAATTCTTTTCTCCCAAGTTAAACCTACTGACATTAACAACTATTACTCAGAATAAGCTTAGTGATCCTCATGGAATACTAAGCTTGTGACCAATCTGATATACTCTTGAAATCTGTATCTACATTTTTTAACTTCTATATTCCTATAGAATGTAGAATGGGGACTTAAGGAATCTGAGTCCGAGAAAATAGAGGAAAAACAGAACTCTCTAAGCATCTTAGAAGACACTGTGGAAGAAATTCCACAGGTGGAAAAATAGAACTCACCATCCAAGTCTAAACCAAAAGAAAAAGTTGTTGATAAATCCAAAATTGCACATATAGATGTTGTTATTCCTGATCGCACTCAACCTGGCAGATGCAAACCCATTTGACGTCTGGTGATTTCAGTCTGCTGTCTATGAACGAACGCTGTTGATTAACCATCTCAAAAAACAATTTAACATCATGAACATTGAGCTTGATATCCTCAGAGATCTTGGTCCAGCTTCGAAAGATGAAGATGAATCAGTCAAGCAAGAACGACGAAGAATCAACCAGCTCACTCTAGAGATTGATTCCATTCTGAGTGCCTCCCTCAACAAGTTGATGGACACTCCCGTCTACTTATTTGACACAACTGAAAGGGATTGGTCCAAGATTGAATCCTCGATTGTTCCTCTGATATGGGACAAGTTCATACTTCAAGATTCTCAAAAGAAACAAAACTTACAACCCAAATCCACCAACGTTCCACGTGCTGAACCTGGCTCCCGACAAATTTTCTCTGAAACCCAATCGATACCTGTCAGAAATTCCATATCCGTCATTAATCAAGAAGTAAACAAACCCTCCACCAACGCACATTCAATCAATCTTAGTGACTCCAACTCATCAACAGAAAAAGCTGACACCTCTGTTCCTCCCCAAAACACTGTTCCTCCTCACAACACCGTCCCTACTCAAACAAACTCTTCCCCAGTCATCGATGAATCTTTACATCAAAAGGTCGATGCATTAGCCACCTTGATTTCTGAACTCAAAGCTTCACAGACTTAGGAAGCTTTGTCTACAGAAATCTCAAAACATAAAGCTGAAGCATCTCAAAATCAACAATCTGTGCTCAAAGAAATTTCGGACCTTAAGACCAGAGTCTTAGCGTTTGAGCAGAAGGAAGTCTTGCTTCACCTCGACAATGAGGTCGAACGAGCTCTTTCAGATGGATTGACGAACATTGATAATCATTTCCAATCAGATGCCACCAATATGATGAAAACTGCACAAAAAATGTTAGAAGAGGTCAAAAAGTGTCAGAAGAAGATTCCCGAGCTTGTTGAAACAATAGACGTCAAACTCAACTCCCTACTTGAAAATGTCTCCGGCTATCTTCACGGAGTTATTTCCGAAAACATCTCTCTGAGAAGAACTCACTTTCTTCTCTTGCAAATCATCACACATACCCTACAATCAATCACCGAAACAATGGACGGCCCCATTCAGCAGATCAAAGTCTGCACCAGCTTGAACATTCAAGTTATGCTGGACTTTCAAGAACTGGCCTCTAAACCTCTTGATGAGGGTCTCCGGAACATGTTCTCTGAAGTGTCATCCAAAATTGAATCTATCTTAGGCAGCTGACAACGCCTAGTAATATCACATATTTTAGTCGTTGTTGAGCCCTATTATTAATGGAATTATATCATATATACTGTGGAATACTCACTTTTTGTGCCAGTACTTGTTTGGAAGAAAATAATGAAAACAGAGACTAAAGGCGTGCAAATTGGAGGAAGTTTGAAGAAGAAGGCAAAATCAGGAAAATACGTACGTGCGCTGCGGAAAACAAGAAAGCGCGACGCGGATATAAGGCAGTGGAACAAATTCAAATGTCGATAAAATGGGGATAAACCCACACGCGCGACGCGGGATTCACTAATGCGTGGCGCGGTTGCGGGAATTTTGCAACTATAAATAGAGGCTTTTTCAGCCGAAAACCCTAGCAAAGACCTGGTGGGAAATCGACCTTCAAGACTCTTTTGACTCTGAGAATTAGCTTCAGCAACTACCTTTTTGGTATTTTCAGGTTTTATGTTTAATTTTCTTTAGTTCATTAGTTAGAAATCATTGGCTAGTATCTTTGGGAGTGACAACCATTGATATTTAGTTCTAGTTTATGTTTTTGATGTTCATTTACTGTTTTGAGACCTCTGGATCTGAGTTGTTTTGAGTTATAAAAGTTAATCATTCGGTTTGAGTTATATTGCACTTTTACGGTATTGTTAATGTTGAATGCTTGTGTGAGTGTTTTGGGCTTGTGATTGTTTTTGAATTTTCTGGATTTTACCTCTGGAATCAGTAAGCAATCTTGGTTTAGAATTTGGTTTAGTTTAGTTCATGTTTGGTTTGGTTTATGTTATTTGCTCGTTTTTCGGTATTTATGCTTATGAATGAGCTTTTGAGTGATTGGATTGTGTTTGGAATTGCCTTTGTTTGCTTCTGAATTAGAGATGTACTTCTGATTTAAGTGAGTGACTAGGTTTGGTTGATAGTTTTAGGTTAGTTTAGGTTCTTTGGGATTAGTAGTCAAAAGCTTGGAAACTAGGTCCTCTAACTCTAGCGTCACACTATAGTTGGTAATCTGTCACCTGTCTTGACCACGTAACTCCTGCGGATCGACCCTGACTACCACTGTGCTAGTGTGTGTTAGGTAATTCTCTTATTTTTTACCGCACGACGACCTAGGCGTGTTAGCCGCCTACCTGTGCCCCCTTCAGTTCCTACAGGAGCCCCAGGAGGGGGAGAGGTAGATAAATCAAAAGAAACTCCAACTGATGATATGATGATCGACACTTCCGGTGGTCCAAGTTAAACAAAAGAACAAGATGATGGTCCTGAAGGCAACAAAACTCAGGATGAATCAAAGAAAGAAACCAACACTGAAACAACTAGGATCAACACCAAATTTCGACAAAAGAAAATCCTTAGAAGTCAGACGAAAATCCTCAGAAGTCTACAGAAATTCCTCAGAAGACTCCTGAAGACAATCCTTAGAAATCTCCTGAAAAGAATCCTGATGAAACCCCAAAAGAAACAACAATAAATTCTACTCCAATACTTCCTTCAACAATACAAATCCCCGGCCAATATGAAGAGGAAGACATCATGTATTCTCCGATACAAGATTCATACCCACCAGAAGTCAAAATCAAGAAGGATAAATACTTCAATGACTTAGCATTCCTACATGCTAAAGGTTTTGAAACAGAATCTGACCAAGAAATCTCTAATCCAGACATTGCCGGAAGAAGTAGACCCAAACCTGACTTCTCTAAACTCTTCATGTTCCGACCATTGAATGATTCTGATTTCAAACCTCAAAGATCATACAATGCCCCTCCAACTCCTGAGCAAAACTGGGACATCCCTTTGACTCCTAATGGAGAAAAATATGTCTACTCACTCGACCTCTCTGGGTTAACAAAAATCAACAAAGACCTGGCCATCAGAGTTAGAAACCAAACGTTTCTGACCAAATTCACCCAACCCCAACACAAAACATGGTCGGAGAAGCCCATAACAAAAGTCGTAAGCGTTAAAATAAGAACATTTGAAAAGGCAAACTTTTTCGAATATGAAGTTGTCAGAAGTCATGATCCTGAACTTGGTCTTGTGTACAAGGATTGAACTTGGTCTTGTGTACAAGGATTCTACCAGAAAAGGGACTTTCTTATTCCTTCGCGCTAAACAAATCAGAAGGATTCCGAACAAGATGCTACTGGAGTTCTTCAAGGCCATAAAGAAGTCAACTCACTCGGAACCTGAAGCCAAAAAGGAAGTGCTGCTCAGAATGGAATGGATGACAGCAATAAGAAAGTTCTGGTTGTATGCAGTAAGACAAGGGATATTGGAAAAACCCTGAAGTTCAAGACTCAAACCCTTCGGTTGGTCACCGAAGGGGGAATTGTTAGTGTAAAAGATGAGTCCTTGACCAACTCAGTGTTTGAAGTTATTTATTTTGATGGAATGTTTGTTTGAACAAGTGTTATTTGAATGTTTTATGTATTGAACAATGGTTATGTGTTTAATATTCTGATTGTATGTTCTGCATGTACTTAATGAACATACTTATGATTCTTAATGACTTGTTTAATGATCTTTTCATATATGTCCGAAATCCAATCTTAGATTTCGGAACTTTAACCAAATCAATATTATCAAGATCAGAACATACAAAAGGACACAGTTCGGGAGACCATGTTCCGAACTAACTTAGAAGATCATTCAAGACCATGAAGACCTAGTTCAGAATACTCTGATTCCGAAATGCCAGGGCTCCGAAATCCACTCAGGATTTTGGATCATCAATGAAAACAACTTCTAGGAACTCATACACTTTAACATTTAATATAGAAGATTGAAGACTTGATGACCAACCTGAAGATAAGACAAAGGATAAGCACTTCAACTTATAGGAGATGATTAGACTAGATCAAGCGTATCCCTTTAGGAGCATGTCGGTTGTACTTATAATGTTACTTTATTCTAGATAAGCCACCCTAGTCTGATATTGTATTATTATATTAGTTTTATCCTTATTGTCTGACTAAAGAGAGACGTGTTGTCTGCTCCTCAGTCCATAAGTCCTTATCTGATGGTCCTTCCTTAGTCTATAAAAGGAAGACCATATCCTTCTTCAGTCGTAATGAGTTTGAGAGATAAGTTGTAACACTTTGTTCAATATCAATATATTTTCTCTCATTCCATCAATTCTCTTATTCTTATCTGCATTTCCGTATGTCTCTACAATTCTAGCATCTTAATCTTTCTGTCTTTACATCTCTTGTGATTTAACTGTTTATGCACTTTAATTATTGTTGAGCTATCGATCTGTTCTAAGTATTCATTACATATTTGTCATTCGGCAAATCCACTCAAGTCTTCGGACTTGTCCACTTCTGAAACCTCCCAATTTCGGAACTTTACTTTCCGCAATCCCATCTTTCCGCATCTTACTTAGAATATTTGGCGACAACAGAGATGTATTAGAGAATGTAACAATGAGCAGAATCCCCCTCCCAGAAAGGATAAAATCATCCAAAGCATAAGTAAAACTAAGCCAGCAAAGACGCACATAAAGTCTGCTCAATCCAACCAAGAGACTGCACCTTAACTTCCCCTGTAGAAGGAAAAACTGCACCTTCAAGAATTTAGACCACAGAGGGGTAGATTTGTCCAAAAGCGCCTCCAAAATTCTTAACAACAGACTGGGAGATTGCAAACAAAAATGAGATAAAAAATTACTAATTTTCTTTTTTGTGGGTCCCTAAATGCCAGCTAAGCTAGATCTTTCTATGGTACAAGCTTTGCTTTTGGCATAAGTCTTGACAAAAAGATTAAAACTTTCTGCAGTGATTATGGTGGCTTCATTTCCTCTACAATCTTTGAACAAAATCAAATGGTCAAAAAGGGAACTTTTACTAAAAAGGCAAAGTTGAATAAATTATATCAAGGGTACAAAGGGAATTTTACTTTGCACATTGTAGCCACAAGAGCTACACCATCCCATTCACGTTGTTCTTTAAGATGAACTTTAAGTGCAACAACACCTCCCATTGACTGCCCCAAAAGAAACCGAGGCATCCATCTCACTTCAGTTCTTCATGCAAAAATATTTTTTCATTTTAGTAAATTAAAAAAATGATATAATAAGAAAACCATTTTCATTTAATCATACAATAGCAATCAACTTTGACTTTGACAGATTTTTGGTATGTAGTAAACATATAAATGATCCCTTGACCGATTAGGTACCAATCAAATTTTCCAACATTTGGTAATTTTGACAGATTTTTTTAGGATGGACATTTTAGCTATAATTTTTATGACAGAAATGGTCCTTTTGACCGATTAGCTACCCTTCAGCTTTAGCAACAGTTGGTCCTTTTTCCCGAAATTTTCTTGCATTAAAACCATCATTGGAATATTATAATGTAATGTATAAACTTACAATAATACACGATCTACGGATCACACATATACATGCCAGTACCACAGCCATTTATATACACACACGACAATCTAGCCCTAATCACAATAGCAATTTTCGTTGCTATAACTGGGTAGGCTTGTCAAAATACGATGCCCTAATAAGAAAAAATATTGAAAGTATAATGAATAACCAGGTAGACTTTTCAAACTACAATGCCTTAACTTTAGCTATATTTAAACTTATTTGTTATGTAGTTGGAATTCGATCTACAAATACCAAAAACTATAAATTAAGCATCAGGTAAAAGAAAAAAAAAGACGATTAAATCTCTTAAAACAAAAATGAAACAAAATATTGAATTGAATTAAACCCATATCTAACCCTGCATTTAGTGAATATTTAGATTCCCGAAAATCAAAAAGGTTTCCAGCAAAACTCCTTCCTGATGTAATTTATGTATTTTCATGTCTAGTCACATATTTGTAACCTGATGGGAAGTGACAATTTAGATTGCCATAAATTTTAAGCGTGAACCATACATTAATCACCTGTTAAACTTTAGAAAGGTCCCATATAATAGGTAGATTAATGTACTATTCTCATATCCAACCTTGTATTTAGTGAAGATTTAGATTTAAATAAATCTAAAAATCGCATATTCTGGTCAAATAAAAAATAAGATAAGTTTAATGGCATTTATAATTTACTTAATTCTCGGCTTCTATTATATCAGAATGGACCAACCTCATTTCCTAAACTTTCACTTTGCTGTTTGCACACCGTAAATCTTTCATTCAGCTGAATCTGACACAAAAGACAAAATTAGCATCAAGAATGTCTAATGTCAAAATATATTGAATAGGAAATAATTAGATAACATAGAAAATCAATAATAAACATTATCAATGTGTAGCAACTCAAATCAGTAAAAGAACTCACCTGTATGTGCTGGTGTTGATTTTGTGCCAATTGGCTTTGATAGTGATTCGACCTACTAACCTGAAATAGAAAAAAATGTTCAATGCTCCTCCGTAGCCTGAATTTCCTTAAATTATCCCAAAATAACATTAATGCTAACAGTTGGGCGCTTGAGTAACCAACACATACCAGCCTGCAACCAACATAAAAATTGTTTAAGGTATTTCATAATTAAGATTAAATGACTGCAAGAAATTTGAAACTGAACAAAAGGGCATCAATGTAAAAATTTAACCTAAATCTGAAACAATTTACCCCATGTAAACAAAAAGAACAAACAAAAATCTTAGATTTTTCATATCTGTATTTTACCTAGACACTGTCGTGGGGATGGCTATAGAAAATCGCTGTACCACAATCAAATTATTGTCAAAAAATCCGAATTTTTCTATCTCGTGAATAAAGCGGAAGGGCATAACGAATAAAGCTCTACTTTAAAAAAGCAATGGCATCTTCGATCTAGAAGTCTCGATCGCAGCAGGCTGAAGGCTTACCGGTAATGGCAGAACTGTAGAAGCACCAAGACGAAGTCACAAAGCAGTCGAAGCTCTCATTCTCCCAAGCGGGAACTGAAAATATCAAAACTGAAATAGAGAATTCTATGAACAGAATTAGGGTTAAAGAGATAGAAAGATAAATCGAGAAGATTGAGATATAGGGGAAGGGATCAAACTGGAGATATTAATGCCGAGAAATTGGGGATCTTCGTCGTCATTGCTCCTCCTAGAGACTTGAGAGGTGTAGCGATTCTCTTTAAATTAAATTTCAGTTACGAACTTATGTGGGAGAGATTAGGGGTGGGTTTAGTGTATTAAGGAGATCCGTTTACTGATTCAAACATCAGCTTGAATCTAGGAACTCTTCTCCGATTCTAGCTGCGTGAATGAGATAAATGTGAAAAGCAAAAAAATCAGAAATTCTATAAAAATGACAAGTGTACAAAAAGCCTTAGAAGATGGCACGTGGCAAAAGTTATTTTTATTTATTAGGTATAGTAGATATATAGACACAACATACACACACACAATACATTTTAAATTCGCACACATTACACATTTTACACACAAAAACCACTCAAAAGAATTCTCCAAAAAATTTCGATAGCGTCCAAGAAATCGTTCCAACGACAATCCAAAGCCGCAAAAAATATTTTCTCGCAACACACACCGGAACCCGCTCCGTACATTCCGCAAATAGAGCGACCGTTTTTTTCCCACACCACAATTTCAATATCACTCGATGCCCCCACAATTTCAATACTCACAACCGTTCAACCCTTTTTCAGTATACCTTCCACGGCTTTCACGGAGCCACAACCGGAGCATGTCGATGAGTCCGATTCGAGCGATGAGGCGGTGACGGAGACAAGACCGGAGGAAGTAGAGGAATCCGAGCCCGAGGAAATTCCCCTACAACGAAAAAGTCGAAAGAAAGTCACCGGTCCCGGTCCAGCACAAGCATGGACCCAAGAAGAAGAAGTGATATTAGCCCGTACAGGGTTGCCGTTTCCGAGTATTGTGAGGCCGGAAACGCTCAATGGAAAGCATATTTTTGGGAGTCCATACACGTTGACGACTTTTATCATTCCAAGGATACGTTGACGACTAAATTTCGTGTCGTTAACGGGTATGCAACTAAAATTAACTACTTGTTCGTTAATTTTATCGGACAACGGGAATCGGGCGAAAGTGACCAAGATATACTTAAAAAAGCACTTGCGGTTTACCAAAATGATAACAAGGGTAAAACATTTAGACACATGGCTTTTTGGGAGGTGGTCCGACAATATCCGAGGTGGAAGGGGGTCGGCACCGATACGGCACCGACACATGCGTCGAAATGATCCAAAATATCCGAGACGCAATACACGACGTCTTCGGATGCACATATCGGGGCCGACGTCAACAAAATCCCTGACGACTTTGAAAGACCGATGGGCCGCAATCGGGCGAAGGCGAAATGAAAGGCGGCAACATCTTCGAGTTCGGTCAACGACGACCAAATGGATGAAATGAACGAAAAATTCGATCAACTTATGACGACCATTTCATCTCACGTCAAATTCAACGAAGAGCAAACGTTGGCAAAAAGTCGTTTCTGCGAGAACAAAGATCGTGCGATCAACATGCTAGTTTTGATGCATCCGACCGAGCATCTCAGTGGCGTGGCTCTCGAGTTGGTATTGAAGCCCAAAGACGACATCGTCAAAAAATACGAGATGTAGTCTTTTAGTTTTTTTAATTTTAGTTTTAACGTAATTTATATTTTTTTTTTAAATTTATTTTAAACTAATGTTTAATTTTTAATTTAATTTTAATGTTATTTTTAAATTTAGTTTATCTATTTTAATAAAAAAATTTATTTATGAAATTATTTGTTTTGTTTTTATTTTAATTTTAATTTAGTTTAGAGGTAGTGATAGACTAAGACGTAACCATTTCCAGGAGTAAGGGAATGATAGAGAGTTGCTAACTGGATGCCGAGGTGGCACCCCAAAATTAAGAAGTCGTGAGAGGACACACCTAATGGCCTAAGGATGTAAAAAACGTCGTGGGACTCAAAGTCGTACCGGGGGGGGGGGGGAGGGGAAACCTGTCCCCAAACCCATTATATATATATATATATATATATATATATATATATATATATATATATATATATATATATATATATATATATATTGTTATAAATTCAGCGTTACCACAACAATTATGAAAAACTAAAAACTAGAATATAGATGAAGAAAGAAAGAAAGCTTGAGAGCTTGGAGAGAGTAGAGAGAGTTTATATCACTTGTGAAAGAGTTGATATGAGATGCATTTTCTTCCTTACATTGATGGTCTATTTATACTACCAAGTCTACTATTCAAATATAGTTGTTTAATTGGTAAATGCAAAGTGATGACAAAGTGATGACATAATGTTGTCATTCACCAATTACTTGTAACACTCCCCCCTTGAATGACATCATTCTACATCAGAGTTCAACTTTGAAGTACTGCCTCATTAAAAACCTTGCTAAAGAAAACCCAATGGGAAAAAACTTTAGCGAAGGGAAAAAGAGTGCAATGTCTAGTTGACTCCCCCTCATTTACATATCGAATGACCATTATGTATTGTGTAGATGTCTCATTACAATACCATGAACATGTTTTCTAAAGATCTTGGTAGGAAGTGCCTTTGTGAAAAGATCTGCTGCATTGTTGCTAGATTGAACATATTTTAGTTCAATCTGTTGATTCTTTATACGCTCTTGAGTGTATTCAAAAAACTTTGGAGGAATATGTTTTGTCCTGTCGCTTTTGATGTACCCTTCTTTCTTTTGAGCGACACATGCTGCATTATCTTCATAGATTAAGGTTGGAGATTTATCTTTATTTATTCTACAAGAAGTCAGGATAAGTTGTGTCATCGATCTTAACCATGTACATTCTCTACTAGCTTCATTTAGAGCAATTACTTCTGCATGATTTGAAGATGTGGCGACGAGTGTTTGCTTTTGAGAACGCCAAGATATTGCAGTATCTCCACTCATGAATACATATCCAGTTTGAGATCTTGCTTTATGAGGATTAGACAAGTAACCTGCATCTGCATAACTAATCAAGCCTTGTTTTGAACTATTAGGAAAAAATAAACCTAAATCAGTAGTTCCGCGAAGGTATCGTAATATGTGCTTGATTCCATTCCAGTGTCTTTTTGTTGGAGATGAACTAAATCTTGCTAATAGATTTACTGCAAAAGAAATGTCAGGTCTAGTACAATTAGTAAGATACATAAGAGCTCCAATTGCATTAAGATATGGTACTTCTGGACCAAGAATTTCTTCATTTTCCTCACAAGGGCGATATGGATCTTTGTCAATATTTAGTGATCTAACAATCATTGGAGAGCTTAAAGGTTTGGCTTTATCCATATTAAAACGTTTCAAGACCCTTTCTGTATAGTTTGATTGATGGACAAGTATCCTATTTGGCATATGCTCAATCTGTAAACCAAGACAATATTTGGTTTTCCCAAGGTCTTTCATTTCAAATTCTTTCTTTAAAAATTCAATCACTTCAAGGATTTCTTTATTCGTCCCAATAATGTTTAGATCATCAACATAGACGGCTATAATCACATATCCAGATGTTGTTTTCTTAATAAATACACACGGACAAATAATATTGTTTTTATAGCCTTTGCTTATTAAGTAATCATTTAGACGATTGTACCACATACGTCCAGATTGCTTTAACCCATACAATGATCTTTGCAGTTTAATAGAATACATTTGTTTGGGTTTTGCACTTAATGCTTCTGGCATTTTAAATCCTTCGGGGATTTTCATATATATATATATATATCACTGTCAAGTGATCCATATAAGTAAGCAGTAACAACATCCATAAGATGCATATCTAAATTTTCAGAAACTGCTAGACTGATTAAATATCTGAAAGTGATTGCATCCATAACAGGAGAATATGTTTCTTCATAATCGATTCCCGGCCTTTGAGAAAAACCCTGAGCAACGAGCCTGACTTTGTATCTCACAATTTCATTTTTCTCATTTCTTTTTTGTATAAAAATCCATCTGTATCCCAATGGTTTCACAACTCCAGGTGTGAGTATAATAGGTCCAAAAACCTTTCTGTTATTGAGAGACGTTAATTCAGCTTGCATGGCCTCTTTCCATTTACCCCAATCCTGTCTATTTTGGCATTCAATGACAGATTGTGGTTCTGGATCCTCATTGATAATATTGCATGCAACTGAATAAGAAAATATTATATTTTCTAATTCATATTGGCTCCTTACTATTTTTATATGACCATAATTAATTTCAATCTCCTTATCATTTATTTCCTCAACTGGGGAAGTAATGTTATTTTGTGTTTCTTCATGAACACTTTCATTATGCTCAAACATATTTTCCATTCCTCTTCTTTTTCTAGGATTTGCATCCTTAGAACCAAATGGCCTTCCACGCTTCAGGCGTGCTTTGGATTCTTGAGTTACTTTTTCATCAGATTGTCTATCTGGGAGTTCAATTCGAGCTGGAACATTAACAGCAGGTATATATGATTTAGTAACTCTTTTTGTATCAGTAAATGCATCAGGTAATTGATTTGCAACTTCTTGCAAATGTATTATTTTTTGAACACCCATCTCACATTCTTGTGTGCGAGGATCAAGATATGATAAAGAAGGTTCATACCATGAAACATTCTTTTCTTGCGTTTTCATTTCTCCCCCAAGTGTTGGGAAATTTTCTTCATTGAAATGGCAATCAGCAAGACATGCTGTAAACATATCACCTGTCAAAGGTTCAAGATATCTTATTATTGAATTTGTTTCAAAACCAACATATATTCCCAACCTCCTTTGAGGACCCATTTTTGTACGTTGTGGTGGAGCAATAGGAACATATACTGCACTTCCAAAAATTTTAAAGTGGGATATATCTGGTTCTTTTCCAGAAACAAGTTGAAAGGGAGAATATGTATGATATGCACTTGGTCTCATACGAATCAGTGATGCAGCATGTAAAATTGCATGACCCCATATGGAAACAGGAAGTTTTGTTCTCATTATTAATGGTCTAGCTATTAATTGGAGACGTTTAATCAGTGACTCTGCTAAACCATTTTGAGTGTGTACATGTGCAACTGGATGCTCAACAGTAATTCCTATAGACATACAATAATCATTAAATACTTGAGACGTAAACTCACCTGCATTATCAAGTCTCACTTTATTGATGTTATAATCAGGAAAATGTGCTCTAGTTTAATAATCTGAGTTAGGAATTTTGCGAATGCCATGTTACGAGTTGATAATAGGCAAACATGAGACCATCTAGTTGATGCATCTATTAAGACCATAAAGTATTTAAATGGTCCAGAAGGTGGATGAATTGGTCCACATATGTCTCCTTGAATTCTTTCTAGAAATCTAGGTGATTCCCTTTCAACTTTCATTGGTGAAGGTCTTGTAATTAATTTCCCAAGGGAACAAGAAATACACGGGTTCTTATTACCTATTTGAGGGAACTTCTGGTCCTTCAATGGATGCCCAGATGTATTTTCAATTATTCGGCGCATCATTGTTAATCCTGGATGACCCAGCCTATCATGCCACAAACTAAATATTCTAGGATCACAAAATTTTTCTTTAACCACCAAATTTGACTCAACAATATTTATATATGTAAAATGTAAACCAGAATCAAATTGTGGTAATTTCTCCAATATATGGTTTTCATTTATTATAAACATATATTTCTTGTTTCCTATTGTTTTGGTGAATGTGTCATATTTGTTAAGATATATATCATTAAAACCCAATAATTTTCTGTTTGACTTTGGGGAAAATAACGCATTACTGATTACAAACTTCGTACCATTAGGTAACATGAAACAAGCATTTCCTGCTCCTACGATCAAGTCTACAGGACCTGATATTGTATTTATGTGCCCTTTTACGGGTTTTAGTGTGGAAAAATATTTATTTGTTTTCAAGATGGTGTGTGTGGTACCACAATCAATTATTAAGAGTTCTCCAAGATTTCCTTGGTTTTGTGCTCCAGTTGAACTCATTTTGAACTTCATATAAGAAAAATAAATGATGAGTTATGAACACAATTTTAATAAAAGTGACCCAAAAAAAACTTCATTAAGAAAGAAAAACATTACAATGAAAAATTAAAAAACATGTCACAAAAAGGAAACTAGTTTTCTAAGATGTCTAAATCATTGCAAAAGTCTAGAGTGTTTAGTTCAATGTTTC